>JABSTQ010011178.1:2762500-3362500 GCA_013358835.2 Ixodes persulcatus | reverse complement strand
GTTCTCCACAAATGTTTAAACAGTTCGCAAGAGAGCAAAGCAATATAGACCATATGCAAAAAGAAGCGCCATCTAGTGTATTCATGATCAACGATCAGATTTCCTCCATATTGGGGGGTTCCCGTAACGACGATTTCGCCCGAAAAACAATAGTCCCGGCAAAGTGTAAGTCGTAGAACTAAAATATGATCACCTGCTGCAAGTCCAGTACGAACCCTTCACAGGACGTCTTCGAGAAATACCGTTCATTGACCTGGATGGCCCAGTTCACTGCTTGAGTGACGAGTCTTGCGACCTCGTTGCTGACAATTCCTTTTCCTGAATTTGGCGGCCGTTTTTCTTTTCTTCTTTGATCCGAAACTAACCAGCAACCCATTGAGTGTACAAATAAACTGCCCTAATATCATGAAAACCGAGTTAAATGCAGATGCGCCTCGTCCACAACTGGAAGATGTGATAAACCCCCCAATATGGCGGCTCCTAATGGCATGATGATGATAGCTGGCAAGGATTTCGCATATGGCCTATTACCTAAGCTTCCTAACACCGAATTCAGTGCTGAGGTAGTCGCACTTTGGATCATGACGATCGGCAGTGGCGTCTACTATGTACTAAGCACCAAGATGGCGGCGCCCACAACAATATCGGGGAACAGATTACCGACACTCTAAGCGTGGCTCTATAATACAGGGATCGCTCTGGCCCGTGAGATAATCACACATCTTTTTCTTGCCCACCATCGCCATGCCATGCCTTCTGTTTTTTTAAGGTGTCTTTGACTAAAGTAAGTTTCACAAGTTATAAACCGTCTTCGGGTCTTATACCCCTGTTACACGGGCACACTTAACTGCAGTTACGCTAAGCCACAGTTAGCGCACAATACTTGCCGACAACATTCTGCGGCTATGCAGTCAAAGCTATGGGTGAACGTGCGCTCGAGCATCTTGAGCACGTATCAAAGCAGTGCACGCGCGCTCTTCACTTCTTATGGAATAGCTGTCCGAGAGTATAGTGCGGTATCTGTGGTGCCACGTAACAGGAGTTAAGCTGAGTTAACCGCGGTTAAGTGTGCCCGTGTAACAGGGGTATTAGCCGCTATTTCAATTGCAACGAAGCCGGCACAACAAAAGATTTCACTTCTCTCTATTTTTTTGTCACCCTATTATGTTTTATTTTTACTTTATAATATACTTTTTCACCGGTCGTGCTCACTATTGTTCATTATTAATGTTTGTTTGCGATTCGTTTCAGTCGTGGTGGATTCCAACCTGTGGTACCACAAGACGCTCATCGTCGGAGATGAAGTCAGCATCGCGATCGGCTCGGAATACGACTGAAGACAGCGTTACTCTCCCGTCTTCTCTGACACGCCGTTTTAAGAGTCGTGTTCGAGCTGTCAGACGGCGGCTTTCTCGAAAACACGCCCACAGCAGTCTTCGGTTTACCCTCTTACGCGATTGTAAAGAGCCCGTGCTCGAGTGCAACGAAGCGAAAGTTCCGTTTGCGCTTTTATTGCTAAAAGAAAGGTCTAGAATACTGGAGCTGGGGAATCGCATCCTCTATCACGTACAGCCCTCCTACGCAGACTGGACACTCCACCAAAGTGCTGTCTTCGATTTTCCCCTATTCACGTACCCAACGCTTGAATTGTATTTGCTACGGGACATCGTTACTCAGTAAGAACTTAACTCCCCCCTCCCCCCCCCCCTCCCCAACCCCCCTTCCAGAAGAAAAAAAAAAAGGGACAAAGGCAACGTAGACGCTGTTGTACTCGTCCCTTTTTATTGTATTCCCACGTTTCGGGGTGTACGTTTTTACTGTGTTTGACCAGTTAGCCCGTCGCCTCGCTCTTCTTTCGGTAGTCGCTACCTTTTGCTGATGTCCAATGCATTTTGTTTTTTCGTACGAGCATGCTGAAAGAAATTTGATTTCATGTAGCAAGGAGACGCAAACTCTACCGTTGGTACGCATTTATCTCCCAAGTCTGTTGCACAAGTTCCCTATTTGCTGGTGTGTGGACATTTGTGCGTGCGCGCTTGCGAGTGTGTACTTGTGAGTGAATGTGTGTGCTTCACTGGGTGCATTAGAGTGTCCCGCGCTGCCTCGGGGTGTGTTCAACTGTCAATAAATGTGCGTTGGCGTCTGCTTGTGTCTGTGACCTTGGCAACTAACCCGCCCGAATTCCAACTTTGAGTGCTGCTCCGCTATTTCTGTCGCTTCCATTTCAGCCCGGTTTCTGGCTACGCATAAAGTCAATATAAACTCGGCAAGCTCGCCGGTGTTGCGCCATAAAGGTAAGCATGCAGCGAGGACGTTACGCAAACAGGCTCTTTGCCCGAAAAAAAAAAAAGGAAACAGCGCAAACGACGCCGAATGCGTCGACGCAGCCAGAAAACATTTAGTTTTCGCAATCCGTGCTAGCTTGCACGCGAAAAAGATACCAAATGTTGGCGTTGTGCGTGCGTGCGTGCGTGCGTGCGCGCGTGCGTGTGTGTGTGTGTGTGTGTGTGTGTGTGTGTGTGTGTGTGTGTGTGTGTGTGTGTGTGTGCGTGTGTGTGTGTGTGTGTGTGTGGGGGGGGGGGGGGTTCTTTTTTTTTCTTTTTTTGCGTGGGAGTTGCGTTTTTTCTTGGGCCTTTAGATGGCTTTGCGGTAAGGTTGACTTTCCATTTGGCGGAGAAAAAAAAGAAATGTCTGGCCAACTTTGTACTTCACTCCCTGCATGGATACTCCCGTAAACGCTTCTCTAAGTTCCAAGTTCTGGCGCTATTTTTATTTTTTTTTTTTTTCATTTTAACGTTCTGTCAGGGCCGAAAGACAACGAGTGGCATTGGGTCGTTGTGACGAATTCGCCGTGGGAGTTGACGTTTTTCGGCCTTTGAGGATTACGCTGTGCATTGACACTCGCAAAGTTTAATGGGTTTTTGTGTGTGTGTGTTTTTTATGCAATTTTTGGTGTTTCCTTTATCTCTTCTGAAGCTTCGCGTGACAACTTAAGTTTTCGTTGCACGTTGCAGTTCTTTACGGAGAGTTTTCATATAAATTTTTAACTGTACTCAGGACGCCACGGACATCATCTTAACTGAAAGCATCGTTAGAACCGTCAACGAATAAAATGGATGGCTTTTTCTCAAGTGCAGTTGATTTACATTCTAGCCGAAACCAAAAATTACGGACTATGCAAAGGTAATACAGCGGGCGGCTATAGTATAATAGAGGACAAGTTATCATGTCTTGCAGCGCTATCCAGCCATGAAAAACTGAATCGTGGAAACTTGGATTGCCTATTAGACAAGCCCACGCCTCTCCTGGCTTCCCTTTTCCCTTCAGCCAAAACAGACAAACACAGATCCTCGTCACAGTGCCCGTGTGAAAGTGACAAGACCAAAAATGACAGAAGGCAATGCGGGTCGAATACATGAAGAGCCATGGGTGGAGGTTTTTGGAGGCGCCTTTATTGTTTCTGTAAAAGTACACCTGCAGCGTGCACGCTCTACGACACACAAATCACGTCTGGTAAAGGAAAGATCGAAAGCTTTCAAAAGAGAGAAGAAAACTGGACGCAAAACTTTGTGTGGAGGGGAGGTAGGGAAGGGAAAAAGAGAAGAAAGAAAAAACCCGCGAGATGTCAGCAACAGCGTAATTAGCTTTGTCTTCGAAACAAGAACAAAATGAGAAAGTTACGATCCACGGAATTCGCGAAACAGTCGACCCGGAAAAAAGAGAACAGACATTCGCATTTGAAATAACCGTACGTGTATATGGACAATTTATGTAAGTGTAACAACAGGAAATCAAGTTGTGTGTGGTCCAGAAAGACCAAGGAAAACCTTCATACCTCCTCTTTTTTTTCAGTTCAATTTATTCAACTTTTATTCGGTTTCGCAAGAAGCCCGTCGTTAAATATCCCCACAACAGTCTTGTAGTTCTATGTCGGCAATCATTAGTATTTTTTTACAGCACCATGTGCCAAGATAATAATGCGTTGTTTTAAGAGTTAAAACAAATCGAGCGTATTCTTGGAAGTAATCAGTTTCTCATGAGTGAGGAGGATACCTCCCGCCCCCTTCGAAAATGTCAGGGTTGCCTACTGGGTATGCCAGCTCTTCCGCCAAGTGTCTCAACTAGGTCCCCTTTGCTTTGTTCTGAAGTCACCAAAGACTAACATCGGTTGACAAAAACACCAACTCGTGCCTTTTTTTTTTTTTTTTTCTTTGTTACGTTTGGTCATTTAAGACGAAAAACCTGCGAGACGTTATTCGCTTTCTCGAAAGCTACGAAGCTCCCGAGAGAGCGAGGTCCTTAAGAAACAGAGCGACGCCTAGAATTTAAAGACACCTAATCGATTGTACGCTGAGCTCCGCCCGGCTGCCCGGCATCCCCGGTTCCCGTCGGCAGGGCGATGGTGACTCGGCGCTTGAGCCAACCTGTTGGCAGTCAAAGAAAGCGGCTTTGGCGGAAGCCGCTGGCTTCACCCAGCACGGCAACCCCGCACTTTCGTGCCTGCTGCTGTGGGGCGAGCTTCTGCGTCGACGCGACTGTTGCGGCTCCTGCTGCTGCTGTTGTTATCGGTGGTTGTGGTGGCGGCGGTCCTGTTGGCGCAGCGGCGGCCGAGGCGGACGGCGCGAGTCCACTCTAGTAGTTCTGGCTCGACTCTTCGGTGATGAACACCTGCCTGGTGCCGCCGGGAACCTGGCTGGTGGTCACCCAGGAGCGGTGCTTGGCCCGAATCATGGACAGGTTGCTCTCGGCGGAGTCGGCGCGGTCTTCAGCCGCCTCCAGTTCACGTTGGAAGCGGCGCACGCGGGTCAGGTTCTGCTGGCTCATGCCCTCCTGCGAAGGAAGCAGTGGTGCAACGTTTTGACTCCGCAGTGGAACAGAGGGAAGAACGTGATATTGCTGTCCACGGCATCAATCTGACAAGTAAGTGCGGGTAACGGAAGAGCTACGGTGAAATATGGAGCACACGCCTAAGCGCGAGCAAGCACCCATTCTAGTTGATCACCTGCCCATTGCCGATGCATTTATTGAATAACAAAAAACAATACATCCATTTATTTTTTTAATAACAATTAAAGATCGTTATTTAGTTTTTGTTACACAAAGGTTTACTTCCTTTCCTAAACATTTACCTTTGAAATATGTTGGTTTTTTCTTAGATAACGTCGAATATTTACTGTAAACTTGAAGCCAATAATTTAACATTTAGTTTTTTTTTCAACAAGGAAAAGTTCTTATTCTTATTGAAATTAAGCACAATTTGAAATAATTGCATGGCTTATTTAAACGCTGCGTGAGTCAAAAACGCGAAGAAAAAACGTTCGCTGCTATGCCGCTTTTCACTGAGCCCCGAAAAATCTCTGCATGTTGGAGCAAAACAAACTGTGAACAGAAGCTTCCCTGAGGTGGTACAACATGAAGCGTTGCCAATATTATCGCAAGAGCGCTTAGAGGCTGCACTCTCCGCGTGCTATTCTGTTCGTGCCAATATCACATTGGCGATACTCCCCTTCAGACTGCCTCAGGTAAGATATCTTTTCGGTGCATTACGAGCAAGCTCATCGTGACTATGGCAAGCGTTAGCCGAATTCCCGAATTAGGAGGCGCATTTAATACAATTTTGGTCAGGCGCTTGACCATTTTTTTTCGTCAATGTAACCTTAATGAAGAACTTTTGCAGGGTTTCTTCAACTCTTCTAAACCGCCTTATAAGGTGTGATTGAAGAAATAAAAAATAATATGAGTCTCTACAAACCGTTGAGTACAGCGTGAATTGGTGCGAACAGTACTTATACGATTTCAAGCGGGAGTAAATAGGATTTCTAAAGTATGGGCTAAACTCGCTTGGTGTAACTGCAGATAGCTAGTTACTGTCGTAGACACCAGCACGTTCAGCGCGTGTAACTACACTGGTAGCACGCTCTTGGTACTTAAATAATTTAGCAAACTTTGTCTACAAAGAGCGCGAGCGGCGGTGGATAGGCGCGTACCTGTTCGTTGAGCTGCCTCTTGTAGACCTTGACCTTCTCGTTGAGCTTCTCGACGGCGTCGTTGAGCATGGTGATGGTCTTGTGGTCTTCCTCGGTCTGGAGCAACAGCTCCTTGGCGCGGTGGTCCTTCTTGCGCAGGATCTTCTGCGTTTCGGCATGGCGTTTCTTCTCCTCCTCCACTTCGATCTCCACGTCGCGGATCTGCACAAGAAAGCCACACACGGTTCAGGCATGTCACTCTACATGTCATCCAATGTCACAGCAAAGTTCCACTGTGGCCATCTGATGTGCGAGCGAAGCTGAAGCTACAACCACGTGGTTCCCTAAACGATGCTTGCACTGCACGAGAGCACGTGCTCGGCAGGGACGCTGAAAGCCCAGGACTTTCTCTTGTAACTTCTGCTACGCTCGCACTTGATGTGAAACAAAATATAGGTAAATATTTACCCAATTCTTCTTAACGCAATTTAAAAAAGGTAAGGTTTAAACGTGACCGCGATACCAAAAACGTGTTTCTATGATGTACTCGGGAAGGGTTGGTCGGGTGTGTTTACCAAATAAGACTTCGGCAATCGATCCTACGGGTATTCGATGGAGGAACCAATATTGTTTTAGCGATTGGCTTGAGTGACCTTGTATAGTGTGCCAGACAGTTCAGATCAAAGCTGGAACATGATTTTATTTCTTGCAGATCGGTAATATTTTTATTTACTCGATGCAATAAAACATTCACTCAGATTCGTTTGTTTTGTTAATTTTAAAAATGTTCTTAACCTTTTTACAAAAAGTATGTTTCCATGTACGTTTTTTACCCACGCGAGCCTATGTGAACATATCCGCCTAAATCGGAGTAGATTAGGCTTCCCCATGTAAATATTCATATCAAGAATCTACATATTTTTTATTTGTAGTTTCAAATGGTTTCTTCTTACTTGGAAACACTCGAGCGCTTTTGCAATTAACAACTCAATCAATTTACGTTCTAGTGCCTCGGCTTTGTTGAAATCATGTGAAGATACAACGCTCTTATTCCCTGACACAAATGCCAAAATCAGATGATAAAAAAGCATTTTTGATGAGCCTGAATATGGCACTTACATTACCCAAACGTGGATGAGTGGCGCTTTCATCGAGTTAACACGCTCGGCTAGCAATGTCTGTGAAGGAAGTGTCAGTCTTTGACCCATCTGAGGACACTCACTCTGGACTCCAACTTGGCGATGACGCGCTTGCCTCCAGCCAAGGCGTTGGCCTCCACTTCTTCGAGGCGCACCTGCAGGTTGCGCACTTCGATCTCTAGGGACTTCTTGATGGACTCCACCTTGATGTAGCGCTCCTGCTCTTCAATCAGGATGTCCTTGGTGCTCTTCAGCTCAACGATGGTGCGCTGGCAGCGCTCGTCAACCACCTGAAATACAGTCGCAAGGAGCAAAAGTGTACAGGTGAGAAGGTTAAGAAATATCATAATATAAAACCTGAGAGAAGGAAAATAAAATAACGACGAAATTGAAAGGAAACCCCGAGTATAGGGGACCACGGAAGTTGTGTGAGCCAGCCGTCTATAGTTTTGAACAAACGCGTGAAAAAAGTACTGTTACTGTGATTTTTTCTTTTTTTTTTTTTTTGGGGGGGGGGGGGGGGGCGTTGTTTAGTGGTGGGTGGTCTGAGGAGGAGGAAGGGGGGAGTGGGGTTTTCCGCTCGATTCACATAGGCTTGACGGAGATTATCATGTCGGGTAGCTTGGCGGTGGGTGTCGGCTGGTGGTGTGGTGTCTGGGTCAGTTCCGCCAACTTTGCGGCGGCATGTTTTTTTGTCGTCCGTCTTTCCTGTTTGTGTGCACGGCTATAAACTGCTGTTCCCTTGCGAATAAACTCAGCTGCGTTTCAGATTTTGTGCCGTCTTGTTCATTGTTTTATTTCTTGATGTCTTAGGGCTTAGATTATGAAATACATTCTCGTTTCAGCAGCGAATTCTTGCAGAATGAAAAGTGCGCCGAAAAAAATAGTTTCTATCGAATCTTCTTTTTTATGCCTTTAATTTTTGTTTCAATTGAATCAAATTGCGCGACACTTCGAAAGTGTTCGCAGATTAGGTTTTTCTGACCATGATCAGTAATCTACTAGTTGCTTATGGTAATAGTTTCGAATATGCTTACTAGTTGCTACGAACTTAACAATCATATAGGGCTCTAGACCCACTACAAGTACTCAGCAGATTTTCGAATACCATAACCACAATATAAGGACAGTGAGGGATGTCAACGTAATGAGCCCTGCACATGAAATCCCGCCATGTGGCTGTCAAGTGGTCAGAACTGACAACGAAATATCCAGCATCCAGGGATTGACTTTTACACCGAAGGACGTGTAGATTTATGACGATTCTTTTTTTTTTCTAGTTTGATTAATAAATATTAAGACCATAAAATGTCCTCACCCTGAGCTCCTTGTGGAGTTCGTCGTAGTCGGCCTGCAGGGCGGACAGCTCGCTCTCCAGCTTGTTCTTGGCAGCGGCAATGTTGACGTTGATGGTGGTCAGCTCGTTCACGCGCACCTGCGACTCCTCCAGAGACTGCTCCGCAACGCGCTTGGAGCGCAGAGCCTGGGGATTGGCAAGTAAAATCGTTTCAGTGTACTTCTTTGAAATTCACGTTGACAACGTCTCTCCAATGACGCCCACGAAGCTATCTGATTGAACCCTAACAAAATATGAAAGTGACCCCAATTTGTTTAGCACTCTGGTTTTAAGCCATGAATGAATATTGATAACGAAATTAGGACTACTTCCGCAATAACTAAAGTGTTTTTACTGAACACAGAAATCTCCAAGGCAGAATAAACAACTGGAGCCAAGCCCTCTTGCTCTAGCATTCAGTTATATTTTAACTACAAGAAATTGTATCGAATGTACTTACAGATTCCAGGGCGACGCGCTGTTCGTCCAGTTCTGCCTGCAGCCCCTGGCAACGCCTTTGAGACACGGCCAGTTGGTCGGCGGTCTGCTGCAGTTGACGGTGGATCTCGTCGTAGTGAGACTGCAGCTCCTGTTGGGTAGACGCATATGCGTTGAAATATAAAGCACTGCAGCGTAATTAGGACATTCATATCCATACAAATGTTAAATGTTTTAAAACAACTACATGAAAAAATCTGCACAAGAAAACAACAAGGAAATTTGCGTTGCAATGACGTCGCATTTCCTTTTGATGTCTTTCTATAAATACCCACTCAGCTCGATGACGCACTCTTAAGGCCTGTTCACACATGCAGCGGAGCGCTACAAGCATAGCGCTAACCTCGCGCTAAGCGCGTGCTGACCAGAGCGTTCACCAGCTTTGAATCGCACCGCCAAAACTATTGGTCGTGGCAGGCGATAAGTAGCTGACGGCACGTGAGGAGCGCTACATCAGCGCTTCGCTCCATGTGAGAACCGGCCATTAACGGGCGACACGAAGCTTTGCAAACCGTAGCTACTGGCCTGATTTTGCTCTTTGCACGCGCATCAAGATTAGTGTTAAGGCCGGTTCAGACACTTGCGTTTGAGTGCGTTTGACTGCGTTGCGGCGAGAACCGAAAGCGAGTCACCGGCACATCTGTGCTTCGTATGAAGCGTGGAATCCAATTCAAGGAATCTTCTTGGCACGCGATATAAGCAGCAGGGATGTCCTGGTGTCTCGCAGCCGCAACGCAGTCAAACGCAGTCAAACGCAACTGTGTGAACCGGGCTTTAGGCCGGTTCAGACACTTGCGGTTGAGTGCGTTTGACTGCGTTGCGTCGAGAACCGAAAGCCAGTCACCAGCACATCTGTGCTTCGTATGAAGCGTGGAATCCAATTCAAGGACTCATCTGGGCACGCGATATTAGCAGCAGGGATATCCCGGTTTCTCGCAGCCGCAACGCAGTCAAACGCAGTCAAACGCAACTGTCTGAACCAGGCTTTATTGTCGATATTGAGTCGCGGGTGAAGGCACATGCAGCGATCGCGTTTCGGACACCTGAAAAACGACAGACATTTAAAACACTAATACCCCTGTTACACGGGCACACTTAACCGCGGTTAACTGAACTTAACTGCTGTTACGCGGCACCACAGATACCGCACTATACTCTCGGACAGCTATTTCATAAGTAGTGAAGAGAGCGCGTGCACTGCTTTGATACGTGCTCAAGATGCTCGAGCGCACGTTCACCCATAGCTTTGACTGCATAGCCGCAGAATGTTGTCGGCAAGTATTGTGCGCTAACTGTGGCTTAGCGTAACTGCAGTTAAGTGTGCCCGTGTAACAGGGGTATAAGGCCGTTTTTAGATCTGTCTTCTTGTCAGTGTGTGTTCAATTACACCTTTGCGCATACTACCTGCTTGATGCTGTTGAGTCTAGGTTTCTCATAAAGCTTTGAATTTTTACCAAATCAAATTATAGCAAGCGTATGGCGAAGACTACTACTTCCAGAGTGAGCTGTGATCCAGTAAATATAAAATAAAGAAGCTCAGCTTTCCCTTCAGGCTCGACCGTCGTCCAAGTATTCGATGCACTCCTTCAGTACGCCACGTTCCTTCACCACTGGACAACTTTGGATACTAGACAAGCCACGTGGAATCCGGGTGTTCTTACCTGGATCTGGATAGCCTGCTTCTTGATGATCTTCTGGAGGTCGAGGTTCTGCTTGTTGGCGGCATCCAAGGACATCTCGAGTTCGGTGATCTGCACCTGGTACTTCTTCTTGAGACGAGCAATCTCGGTCTTGAGCTTTGCCTCGGCCTCGGCAAGCCGCATTTGGAGCTGCTCCACCTCCAGCTGGTATTGCTTGCTGAATTCACAGAACAAGAAAGCCGCCGGTCAGATGTGCGTCGTATAAAAACAGAAACAACCAATTGTGACGAGCATTGTGATTAGAAGAAAGTAAAAAAGGTTTGGAAAAAAGTGTAATACAGGAAGAAATCTATAAAAAAAACATAAATGGGTATTTCAATTAGCGTTACGAAATAATTCGCCAGGCAAATATATATTTCATCACGCACAAGTTGAACAAGTGTCTTCGATGACGAAATACGTTTTCACAACGAGGAAAATTGCTCAGTGCGTTCGAACGTACCACAGAAACGAGCTCATATTCGATTTTTTTCAAGGCTTCCAAAGAAGCTTCCGTAGAGCTGAAATGATGGATGGCACGGTTGTCACCCGTGAAACAGGGTTGCATACCATGTTTCACGGGTCCGCGTGCGATACGTGAAGGCATTCAAAGCATGATCGTATACTACGTGATGGCCCAAACAAACAACGTACATTTGCCTCACCTATACGAAGTGCAGCAGATGCGGAGGTGCCTTTACCATAAACCATTCAGGGGGTCGACACATCACATGGAACATGAACGATGTGGGGGGTTCAAAATCTTTAAGTTTATTTTGCTCTGAAGAAGGCTACTCTAAGCTACATTGAATCCACAGATGAAACGAAACGTCTCTCAAGTAACGCTGCTGCTAGGGGCGTACATCCTTGGGTAGGGAGGTCAACTGACGGCAGACACGAGTAGTGGAGGCGGCACATGGCAAGCGGGGCTGCTAGCGGGTCTGGTCTAGAACCAGTAGCTGTAGTCGAAGTAGCTGAAGGGTCTCCTGCGGCGATAGATGGTCGCGAACGGGTCGCCGGAGTAGGACGGGATCTGTCTCTTGATTGACTCCGGGTGGAACCAAAGGCGCTGGTGTTCCCGGCGCAGACGGTCCTGCACCTCTTGCATCTCTAGCTCGGCCATCAGGGCCCGGTGGTCCTCGATAGAGCGCAGGTGGCGGTCGTGGGACGAGTGCACATGCACCTTGTTCTGGGGTCCGAACCTCCGTACAGCCTTGTCGTCCGCGTATAGCACGCGGTTTAGCTGGCTTCTGGTGTAGTCCGGGTGGCTGATGTAGGACAGGGAGTTGCTCCTGCGTAGAGCCAAGTCGTCGCCGGTGTCCCAGCGCTTCATCAGGCGGTACATGGACGGTACCCTGGGGTAGCGGGTCAGGAAGTAGGTATCTTCGAAGCGTCGGCTTGACAGGAGGGCCCTCGGGGTGAGGATGCCCTCTCGGAGGTATAAGTCGTCCACGGTCTTGCGGTACAGGCTGTCGCCGTACTGCTGATTCCGGTCGTACACCATGTGTAGGTAAGGCTGTCGGCGGCGGGTTCCCATCGTCGATCCGCAGAGCTCGGGACCTCGGCTCGCCGACCGAGCACGGCTGGCGGTGGCGCTGGAAGGCAGGGCCCGCCCCTCGGCCCCTGTGGCTCACTGTTATTTCGAGCGTTGCCCAACAAGGCTCTAGGCTTGGCCGCGGGGGTCCTATTTCCAGGCGTGCCTCCCCAAGGCCCCTGCTGGCACGCAGGGGGCTCTCCCGCCCCGACCGGCTCCCGGAAAAGCCCGGGCGACCCGATCTGGCGCGTCCTCTGCGCACCACTCCAGGGCTCTTGGGGGAATGTGTCGGCCGACACTGGTGCACTGCCCGTGGCGTTTCGCCCACTGGGCCCTTCCATCACTCCGTCACGCGTCCGCTTCGAAAGGAGTCTGATCGTATTCTTGGGCTTTTCATGGGATTCCATTCTACAAGCATCGATGAGGTGTCGGTTTCTTACACTGCGAACGCAACGTGAGCGCATTCCTGGCAGTGTTCCAGGATGGCTCGAGAGCATTCCTTGTCGTCTTCTTCTTCCCTTTATTTTTGTTTTCTTCTGACGAATTTGCGTTTCTGCAGAGCGAGTGTTGACCTGAGCACTTCTTTAGTGTTTTTTGCTCACCCACTTTCTTGGGGGACCTTGGCCGTCGTACTGTTTTTTGACTCCGTGCTCCAATTCTTTTTCAAACCGGCGCTTTAGCAGGAGAGTCTTATAAGTAAATCCTCGTCAATAAGTGAAATTCTCGTAGTTTCGTCGCACCTGATTTTAGCAAAGTAACCTTGATGCGAGCTCTGCGACCTTGGTTAGATGTTCTTGGCAACCGGGAATGTGAAGTAAAGGTGCGAGCTGGTTCGTATCCAACACAAGGGTGTGGCAAGAACTCTGTTCGAGAGTCTAAGCTAGAAATCTAAGGGTGAATAAGACTGTCTCGCCTGCTGCTAGGGCCCTTAAAGAGCATTAGGTCTTTGGCCTCGTTTGAAAGTCAGCAGTGACAAAGACGAAGGACTTTGTCAAGGACTAATTTCGCGACTATTCGTAGAAAGTTCGCATTCTTGCTTTATTTGTTGCTAGATTTTTTTAATTTTATTTACAGAGTCCTGCATCGCCGTTCGGCATTATAGCAGAGATGAGTACATAAAATACATTAAATTCTAACAAAAATATCGCTCGTACGTTCGCCGCTAGTACAGTGTTTCATTAAATTGGCTAGTATGTCATGCCTAAAATATCTACTTTGCAAAGTAGATTTTTCTCTTTTTTTTTTTCGTGCGTTAGAATTAAATATTTCTGTAGGTTTTAATACTTTACCGGCGTTTCACAAGAAAGCGTATCGTGAAAGAAGAGACAAAAAAAGCTCCACTCCGGGTGCGCGCTTCGAAGCATGCTTCGAAGTTTTAGAGCGAGCTAACAGGATTTGCTGAACGTAGGACGTGAAGCGAAAGCTCACGCTACAGGACCACAAGATCAACAGGATGAAGATTCTACTTTCTGTGAAAAAACTGTTAGCGTGCAGGCGAGCTGGTGCGTATTAATCATGATGTGGAAAGGAAACTTGAAGATGTTTTAGAAGAGACAGAAGAAAGGTGACAGGACAAGCCTCTCAATCGTTTGAGTCGCTTGACTGTCACCTTGTTACTTTCTTTTTTAATATATCTGAAAGTTTCCTTCCTAGTCTCAGGGTTTAAACATCATGATTGTACTTTCATGTGATCAGTACAGCGTCATGAGCGTTAAAATCCCAGGTTAGCAGGCGTACTGTATTCGCTAACTTGCTCAACTAAAGCATGAACCGGTGTCGCCATATTTTTCAAATGCAGATGGACCTACCTCTGTCTAACCAGTCAGCTCTAATATTGGCTAAAACTTCCCAATAGCTATAATGATACCTAAAGACAATACGAAGACAAAACAAAGATCATTTAAACCAATTAACGAGAAAGATGTGCCTTTGTTCTGCCAAACCATTTTTAATCGTTATCCAGTTATTGTAAGCTGTGGGAGTTTCATAAAGTTAAAACGTACTTCTAAAAGTGTGTTTATAGTCTCTGAGAAATTTAAGAAACAAAAAAGTTAAAAGATTTTAAAGGATTTAAAAGACTTTTGAAACTCCCCCCCCCCCCCCCCCTCTTTCACATGGGCTCATTCCCATTCCTCAGCGCAAAGGGACTAGCCGGAAAGCGACTGCTGACTGACCACTTTTCATTCCTTCGAATTGAGGCTCCAAGAAGTCTACATTTTTAGACCTCTGAAGGGGCTTCGCTGCCAAACAAAAAAAAAAAAAGCAATTCCACAAGGTCTTCTACTCTATACAGTTTTTGGTACGTTTATAAATATTCGGATGTTGACGTCATGAAGAAACAGAACAATTGAGTCATATGGATTTTGTTGTTTTCAGCACAGGGGATACACGTATGCACCATATGGTGCAAGTCAGCAAGCAGAGGGAACAATAATCGGTGCAAGGCAGAAACGGTCGTGAAAGACCTTGTTGTATTTTACGCCATATACTTCTACACACAAAACAGCTTATCTTTCGATTAAGTATCTGAGTTTGTAAACATTAATACAAACATATGTGAGGAGCAGCACCTCAGAGAGGTTTGTATGTAATATTTGCACGAAACTAATTCTACTATTAACACGCAGGGATGGGAACATTATAATCGACTTCTAATACGTCTAACAGACGCAACTTTCGTTTTCAGTTTTTAAGAGCTTCTCCTAGAACATGTTCAAAACCACCAGTGATACAAGTATTGGTTCTTCATAAAAGTACGCAGCTGCACATGTGCACACAACCGGCAAGTTTAACTCCATGCAGAAATGTATCCCCTGTCAGGCGATGGTTGCCCATTACTCCACAGAAGAGCTGCATATCTCGCATTGTAACCATTTTACTTAAAGGTCAACTAAAGATATTTTATATACAAAATCTTCAGGGCTATAACATAATTTACATGATTGAGTAACTTATAAAAACACGAATTGTTCGCATGCGCGCAGCAGGAGGAAAATAGTAAACTGGGAAAAAAAGGATTAGTGTCCGAGTTGACACTAGCCCTTCCCTTCTCGCGCTGATGACACGTGTTCTAAAGTAATTTTGCATTATCCCGGCAACAAAGCGAAATAGACGTAGCCGAAGGTCACGTTAGTTACTGACTCAAGTCAGTCAGGTACCATCCAGTTGCCTTGTTTCACTTACTTTGCATCACAGCCTCTATTCCCTTCACAGCGCAGAATAGAGAAAGCCCACATCTTTGAACGCGTCTTTGATAGATAAGCATAACACTAATTCTGGTATATATATATATATATATATATATATATATATATATATATATATACATATATATATATATATATATTTTAATCATGAGAACACGTATGTGAAGTTAGCGCTATACACAAAACTTTTTTTAGCGTACCTTTAGTTCTTAAAATCAGCCTTACTTAAATCGGCAACAGAAGGATACGTCGATCTCGCACAGGCCTTCCTCGTGTTACTCAACAATCACTGACGAGTATCACGCGGCATGCCTGTCTAACCATTCTACCTCTGTCATGATTAGATGAACGAACTTCTGGCACGGCGGTATATCTAGCACGCCGCTCACAGCCAGAAGTCTTCGTCGTATATTAAGCGGGACTCGAGTGCACCGGCCAGTACAGATATAAAAGATAGGTGCACTTGCACGAACCACGCACCACTGATGGACGAGGGGAGCGGGCTTAATGAAACGGGCTATTTCCGAGGACATTTTGGCGCCCTTCTGATTGGAATGTGGAGTAATGAGTGGCATCGCTCACCGGAGGGCTTCGATCTCCTCGTCCTTGGCCTGCAGGCGGCGCTCGTACTCGTGGCGGACCTGGGCCAGCTCGGCGGTGAGTCGTTGACACTTGGCTTCTTCCTGCTTGCGCAGGGTCTCAGCCTCCTTGTAGGCGGCCGCCAACTCGTCGCGCTCGTTCTCCAAACGCTTGATCTCGATTTCGTACTCGTGCAGACGACGCACGGCATCTTGCAGCTGGCTCTTGGCGTCCGCCAAGTCGTCTGCGCGCGAGGAAAACAGCTGCCATTGTACAAACTCCTCCCAGTTATGTGTTTAACATTTATCCAAATATGAAAGATAGTCTTGTGTTTTCGCTTAATTGTGTCTTCGCTTCATTATCCAGTTAATTACTCTTTCAAGTCCCGAATTCACCAGTGACGGCATTTACCCTCATTCTCTCAAAGTGAAAACGAAAAAAAAAAAACCTTTCGTTTCTCATGACTCTTAAAACGTTTCTTGCAAGAGTCTGTTCACTTTGTCGAACCATGCCTCCTCTACACGGGGAAAGTCTAGAAAGTCTCCGCGATTCCCCAGGGCTTGGTGATTGGCGTATTGGCATGGAAGCAACCTCACCGAAAAACATTTACTTTCTTCAAAATACATTTCGCGACGGCTAAATGTGGTTTGGAAAATGGCCGCTGCTGCGGCACGACGCTAAGCTCCAAAATGCTTGAGTTTTTTTTTTATTTTTTTTTTATCTCTTTTGCAAATCTTTCAGATTTCCCCACTACAGGGGAGGCTATGGTGAACAGAGGATGGAAAGTGTGAGACTGAGATTGTATCGTTCGATGAACTCTGGCTCCACCTTCCTTTCTGCCCAGGATGTAAAACAACTCTTTGCAGGGAAACAAATATCCTGCACGCATTTTGAAACAGTGAATTACGGTTTCTGGTAAGCTTAAGGACTAGGAGTTGAAATTAAACCACGAGAAATTTATCTTTCTCAAATCCAAATGCGCTAAAAATTTTGATTTAAACAAATTACTTTAAAACAAAATTACATTTTGTTCTCAAAGGATTGACTGAGACTATTCAGAAAGGTAACTTATTAAGTGGCCCTCGTATTTAAAAGAAAAGTTGGTTGTACATCAATATAATGTGCGTTATTCAAATATGAAAGCAACGCTGAGACTGAAAGATAGTGTAGCAAGTTCGAACCAGACTCCCAAGCCTCTTTCCTCTGCAATTGACTGAATCACTCGAAGGAAGATATTTTGTTATGTACAATTAACATTTCAGCCCTCCGTATCCGCTCACAATAGTATCAGGAGCATGAGTCCCTACTTTTAGCTATATGCGAAAATAAATCTCATTGAAGGAATGATGGGTCATAGTTAAATACCCGCCTCAAGTATGAGATATGCGCTGGAGATACGAGCTTTGCGTCGCGCCGTTCAGTATTCCATTAAATTTAGGATCTTGGTAACGAGAAAAAAATATCAATGCCTTGACACCCTGAAAGCTTCTTTAATGTAATATATGGCGGCGATTTGTGGCTGCCGTCCTCAGCATGGATTATACGACCTTGCATTGCTTCATGTGTATGCTTTTTAACAATTACTGCCTTCGACTTTAAGCTCTGCGAGCATCGATGAGGTTAGCGACAAGGGTGAAGATCTGAACGTTATGACATCTTGTCAGTTGAGGCTAAAATGCCCGAGCCCCACTAAAGCGACAAACAAAAACAACCGATCCCGACAAGCCTCCAACACGTGCAGCATGTACGCGAAGGCACCTTTGGCAAGCTTGCAATCACTTCTGCTTACTTCACAAGCACCGAAAGACTGCAAGCCTGTCCAAGGTACTACCATCGCGTGCATGCTGAACGTTTGTGAGGCTTGATGGTGTCGGTTGTTTCTGTTTGTCGCTCTGGTGGGACTTAAGACCCCTACGCACAGTTGCGTTTGAGTGCGTTTGACTGCGTTGCGTCGAGAAACTAAAGCGAGTCACCGGCACATCTGTACATCGTAGGAAGCATGGAATCCAATTCAAGGAATCATCTTGGCACGCGACATAAGAAGCAGGGATGTCCTAGTTTCTTGCAGCCGCAACGCTGTCAAACGCACTCAAACGCTCTCAAACGCGACTGTGCGTAGGGGCCTTTAGGCATAATAAAACCAGCGAGTGTTTAAATTAACTATAATCATGGCAGCCACAGCTTTATTAATGCGGGTGAGGTTTTTTTTGTTCGTTTTTTACTTTTGCCAAACCACTTTCCACTGATAGCTTTGCCGAAAGTTGGGAAGACACGATTTCTGCTCATTAAGCGGAAGCACCTCTTGTGACAGTCAATGTGGAGTGACAGCGTCCTGCAGGCGTGAGCAATAACGATTATTTTAAGGACGACCTTCAAAATATCTGAATATTTCTTTCCCCAGTCTTGTTTTAGGTGAGTGAAGGGCCGCCCACACTATACTCTGTTTCACCTTGTGTTGTACCGCAGGAAAGGCTACAAGCGCGAGCTCATTGCTCTAGGGCACATCTCGGCGGCACAAGCTCTCGTGCACCAAGGGCAGCTGCCAACGCTATGAGCTCGCGCTTCTAGCCTTCGCTGCGGTACAACATAAGGTGAAACTGAGTATAGCGAGAAAACGCGAAAACGACTGCGAGAAACCAGGACATCCGTGCTGCTTATATCGCGTGCCAAGATGATTCCTTGAATTGGATTCCATGCTTCATACGAAGCACAGATGTGCCGGTTTCTGGCAGTCGTTTTCGCGTTTTCTCGCTATACTTCGTTTCACCTTATGTGCGAGCGAAGGCAAAACTGGAAGCGCGAGCACGGAAGCTCCGTGCGTTCAGGCTTTGCTCGAGCGCGCGAGCTGGGGAGAAATGCAAAAAGCGCTGGTCTCGCGCTTCTAGCTTTGGCTTCGCTCGCAGATAAAGTGAAACGAAGTATAGTGTGGGCTGCCCTTTAGGGTTTTAATAAGGCCCGAAACAGCCAGGACGAAAAATTAGCGCTTCTGTAACGCGGCATTTCCCACTTCAGGTAAAATGAGGTCTGACAACTGAAGGTGGAAGACGGGAAGCGAAGCTAACAAGATCCAATCGTATCTATCTAAGAGCTCGGGACAGGGAAGGAGCGACAATGGGCAAATACAGACAGGGCCTCAAACAAGAACCCTATTTGTTTTTCTCTCTTTTCATTTTTACTCTACCCAGTCTCGGGTTTCACAATGTTTGAAGAAAGACGGAGCAAGCGGTGATCCTGGTCATGCAACCCTAGGAGGCCTCCCCACTTTAGGAGAGATACAGAGTAAGAGAAAAAAAAAGAAAGAAAAAGAAGCAGAGGAGGAATACAAATAAGCAAGAAAGGCGAAGCCTACGCGGTACGTAGTACGTACAAAAAGAGTTCAGCATGAAGGAAATAGTGGGGATTTATGTAACAAAGCCGATGAGGTCATGAGCGATGTCCCAAAAACTCAAGAGGGAAGCGACCACACAGAGTTCTAACTCTGCACTCTGGATTCAGAAGTTGAAATGGAACCTCAACGCAAAACGGACTAGCGGAATTCTATTAGGGACTGTTATTTCAAAACCTCAGCGTTAAACAAATATGGTGACTGTTCCGCGACGCTATGTTTAACTTTTCCAACGCAAGATTACAGCAGTAGGGTCGTTCAAGTTTCCAAGGTGGTTCACTGGGGAGCCCTTATGCTCTCTGCATTTAGCGAGCCCACGCGCATAAAATATTCAAAAACAAACTGATAAGAAAGATTCTAGCCATGCAATAGCAAGTGCCACAAACTCGCGACGAATTATTGGCCATTTCGTATCATTCTCAAGAACGGGGCATTTGTTTATGAAGTTTCTCAAGAGCCTAGTCTTATAGGCAAACATTCAGTCAACTCTACTCATAAGTATGAGAGCCTATTTACGCTTTGAGAATACCGCCTGTTGGCAAGCACGTTTGCTCAGCTGGTGGTGAGGAATACTGAAGCATTATATCGGTTGGCAACGTGGATTGCCTATTCGTGTCTTTTAGTTTTTAGCTTCCAGGCTAGGTGACGCAAGTTACTGTCCGATATAAAGGGTACAGCCGTTAGCATCCATCCATGTATTTAATACCCAATTCACACGGCAGCGTAAAGGTACCTTTAGCTTAGGTCCCTTAGCTGAATCTACCTGCAGTAAACGGCGTTCTTGATCACACGATAAACCGGTCGTGCGATAAACAAACGAAGCACCTTAAGTTGATGTCGATTGCATTCCAGCTTAACCCCAAGAGGAGCACGCGATAAACAGTTATTCATCGAAATCGGTTTGACCCGCAGTTTTTTTTTTTTTTTTATTATTGTGTGTGAAATATCACATTTAAAACCTAGATACTATTTCTGTCTGCTTTTGCGGCATTATAATTTTTTCTCTAAGTCTAAGGGCGCACCTAAATGAGTCTTGCTTTAAAACGTCCGACCAAGTCTGGCCACACTGGCCCTAAATCATCTGCGTTTACACGTTTACGAGTTTGCACTGCGAGGTGGGCGACATTTTTATGTTTAGCAGCTCCATTTTCTTGCAAAGTTCTCACTGAAGTAGCTAAATAGTGCCCGGCAGAAACGAACCACGACGGAGTCTCACGGTTACGCCAGTCACGCGATCAAAATGGATGGACGACGACGAAGATAAAGGGTCCTGGGCGGGAGAGGGGCGACTCGTCTACAACCTCGAAAAAGAGCTCGCAGTGGTCCATCGCGTTCGGGTTCGTAGCAGACATTGTTCTCCACGTGCCGCCGCTGCTACCTGCTAGCTAGAGTATGCGTTCATAGTTAATGTATTATTTCATCAAATTTGTGCTCACAATCATTTCATAATTTGCTACTTATATATATTCAATTTGTTATAATGCAGTAAACAAGATATATTTATAAATCTGTGATATTATTTTGAGTTCGTGGGTCCGAGGCTACTCCCTGTAGCTGTTAAAGGAGCGGTGCAACGATATTCATTTGGAATGTTTTTTCACTTTAAACGAGTTTACTGGCACTAGTGGGGCTCAAGGCTCGTGGCACGCAACGCCACTAGCCAAGAAACTCTGTTGTTGCGGTGTAATTTTAAGGACAAAAGCGATCATTTTCATTCAATCTCTCCTTTTCAAACTTTGATGACGTAACGTGGGGATCGCAGTACACCCATATGACGATATTTGAATTCGGTTCATAAATTGGACCCGAGCATTGCGTGGGCACTCGATTTGAGCTCGTGATAATTACTAGCTCGAGAAGCATTCGGGCAGTGGCCCGTGTGCAATCGCTGCAACGACGACAATAGCCGAGCCATAACAATGTCTGGAACTCAGCGCGTGTCCTGTGCTTTGCCAACCCCAGCGCGTGGCTATGATCAACATTAACGGCATATAATCGGCTCCAGATCACGTGGCCGCTTGTTCTGGCTGCGAGTTGAGGGGGTGAACGCTGCTCGTTTTTCTTTAATTTTTTTTTTTCTGGGACTTCTATTTTGTGGGGTGAAAAACAAACGCGTGTTTCATAGGTTATTAACGTCAGGGATCCGTTCTAAGCGGTATTTGCGCAAAGTACAATAATTGTTGCATCGCCCCTTTAAGTGAGCTCGGCGAGCTCCGTTTAACACAGGAGCTCCCTTAGCGAAAGGGACCTTTATGCGCCGTGTGATCACGATCTCCAGCTCCCTTTACTACAGGTACCTGTGCTAAAGGTACCTTCACGCTGCCGTGTGATTTGGGTATAATACCCCATTCACACGTTCATAAATGTCCCTTTGGCAAAGGGACATTTATGCCCGGCGGAGAATCAGTACGCGATCCTCGGCGCGTGTTATGTGCTCGCGACCCAAGAGCGCTGACTGAATCGCCGACTGCAAAGGGAGCTATGTTAAAGGTACCTTTACGCTGGCCGTCTGAATGGGGTATAAGAAGCTATGAACAGGGCCGCTTGAGTGTTCGCCTACAGAGACGCGCCCATAAGGTAGACTGAGCACACGGCCCATGTGGCGTACCGACGAGTTTCTTGTTCTCCCGCTGGAGGGCATCGCGCTGCTCGCGCAGCTTCTCGTACTCGTGCTGGAGCTTCTGCAGGTCGGCCTGCTTCTGACGAAGCTCGCGCTGACTCTGCTCCAGCATAATGGTGAGCTCCTCGACCTTGGACTTGAGGTCGATGTTGAGCTTCTCCAGCTGGGCGACGCGCTTCTCGAGGTTCTGAGCGTGCGCGGTGGCCTTCTCCAGGTCCATGATGAGCACCTCGACCTCGCTCTGCAGTCGGGACTTCTGCTTCTCCAGGCTGCTGCAGCGGGTCAGCAGGGCCTCCAGCTGCTCCTCGTACTCCGAGATCTTCTGGGCCATCTTGCGCCTGCGCACAAGCAGTTTCTCTTTGAGACATCGGCCTAAGTCAGGGCTGGGAAGAACTACACTCCGCGAGGAACGGGTTCTTTCCCGAAAGTTATGCCGCTCTGTCGCCGCACAGTACGCATTGGTGCCTTAAAACAATACTTCCAATAAACGTCTAGTTCAAATATTGGTTCTATCTGTCCCTGGGCGACGATTTCGAACATTTATCACGGTATTTGTAGGGGGAAAAAAGCAGCTATTTTTTTCAGCTATATTTCATCATAAACAACCTGCTCAAAGTGAACGAATCTTTCAAACACATTTGACAGGTTCTCATATAAAATCTGCCTCGCGTATTCCTACCGAAAACGTCGTTCCAATTTTCAAAATACTGCATCCATCTAATGCATGCGGTCTTCACTAATTGACTGGGCGGCAAAGTGGTAATTTGTCCGGTGAGGTTCATCAATCTCGCTGTTAAGTAAGCAACCTCGGGAACGACTAACCACCCCCTCCTTGCCCTCTCCTTTCTGCCCAAAAAGACATAAAGATCGCTCTCATGAGGTCAGACAACGAGCGTCTTCACGCCTTCAAGGAACGATTTTGTAACCAAAACCCTGCGATTGTAACCATTTAGACTAAGATAATTTGTGCCGACAGTATCTTTCAAAAATTATTCCCCTAGTAAAGAATTCATTCTCTCGGTTGCCCAACGTCTCGGTTAAATTGTTCAATCCGATTTCCGGATCGTAAAGCAAGTTACGCCATGCTCTATTCGATATTCTTCCTTCACTGCTTTTTATGGCTCTAGAGTCATTTAAATCGCACAATTACGTTAATAATGTAATTGTAGTATTTTAAACGTTCGAATAAACTCCGCCGGTTTAAAACGAAGATCGCGGTAGTGACTTTAAGAATAAAATGTTATTTCGATTTTCATGCCTTGGTTTTTGTTTTTCTCGTCAAAATTAAATTTTTAGATTTCCAGCGCGGTACATCAATAAACCCAACAAGGACACCAGCACGACCTCAGCAATTGTGGAACCTCGGCGTCGACACTTCCCTTCAATTTCGACGTATAAGCCGATTGGGCGGCGGGACAGGAGGCAGGACCTCTCTTCGGGCATCTTAGATTCAGTCGGCAACACTGAGAGGAAAGCGGGAAGCACCCAGCAAGGCCGAAGGGCAGTTGGTCCTCCTCCCCCAAAGCGCGACGGCGCCACGCTTTCGAAGCTCGGCCCCTGTCCAAGGTTTCGGGTCGTGGGGCGAGCCCCCCGGCTCTCTTTTCCTCAAGTGTTTGTGTTCAAACATTGACTCTGTCCTCCTAGGGCAGTGTCCACTCTGCGTCCCTCGACGGGAGACGACGGCGACACGGAAAAGAAGACGTATTTTGTGCCGCGACAATCTCTCGACCCATTTGGAGCCCACATTTTCGCTCCTCTTGGCTGGGCTCGAATCGGAGTATGTGTGCGCTTCACGCGGCACTGCACTGGCTGTTTTATGCTTTATTGGGTTTGTCGGCGAATGAGGTGTTTTCATTTGACAAGGTCTTCGCCAAGGCTCTTTCTTCCCAGATAGCTTTGAGTCAACGAAATGTCCTCGCCACACGCGAAGAAAGTAGGCCTGGCAAAAGTAGCAACTCGAAAACCCGCTATTCCCGTAAGATTGAGGCAAGTCTTTTTTAACGCACCTTAAACGTCGGTGTGTCTGAAACAGTGTGTCCTATCGTATTTTTGTTCCGTTGGAGTCTTGCCTCAAGTTTGAGGTTTTAAATGTTGCCTCTTCTTGACAGTTTGATATGGAGAAAAGCTTCCTTCAAGTGAGCGTGTTTTGCACACAAGCGGACTCTCCCTCCTTGGACAATAAACTGCAACAGAAATAGTGGTAGTTGATTTTTAGATACCATGGGAATGTGTGCGCGCAGAATGCATCAAGCACAATTCTTTTTTTTTTGTGCCACGAGCAGATACTGAATGTGTTATATGGCTAATAGTAAAACTAATTACTAGAATTTAACCTACTTTCTGACGTTCGTCATGGTTTTGGCAATGTATGTGTGCACTATAGCCATTTAATATACTTCTTTTTGGTTTAGAAACAAAAAATGCCAGTGCGTCAACCTTTTCTGAAACTATATCAACTGAACAGATGGTAAATAAAAATGGTGTAACAAAACGTTACCAGTGAACGACGCAACGAATATGTATTGTATTATATAGACATCCTTAATTACTCTTTTTTTTTTCGTTTTCTGCGTGTGAGTGCGTATTGGAGTTCCGTCTACGTGAAGTTGTCTAATCGTATTTGCAGTGCAACTATTCTAGTGCTGCTTCAAACTTTTAATGAGCGAGCTATGTTTTACTAATAACACAATTTTCTTCATACTGAAAAAACCCCGCGAAAGAGGAAACAAAAAAGAAAACACACAATGTGCGTTTGTAATTTTTTTTAGTCCCGTGGTTTTCTCAGTATGATCGTGCACCAGCTTGCCATTTAACTCTCATTTCAATATTTTTCTATTCCTCTTTTTTTTTTTGTTAGTGCCTTCTGGTTTAATTCTACAAATGTGATGCTTGCAAGTATAACTTCGTACTGTTCCTCCGCATACTGTTATCTTATTCAAAAGAGTAAAATTAAATCTAGGACGCATTTTCATTATTTAAGTCGGTGTAGACGAGTTAAACTGAACAGAACAACAGTGACCAAACCAGATGAGAAAAAGACTTCTTCGAGATAGTCTTATCAAAAACATTGGCAAGGTAGTCAGAATGGTGTGTAGAAACTTGAATCTCCGCGTACAAGAGAGGGGACCGAGCCAATGCTTTCAATGAGGCTGTCTCGAATGCGATTCTTGTTCATTTAGTTTCGAACAAGTTAGTCTCGAGTTCTGACGCGTTCTGCACTACCTGTCTGTAAGCGCCTGCTGAACCGGCGACCTACATTGCTGTAGGATTGAATTCAGTCGTCAGTGTGCATTGTAACAACAGCGTGGCAACGTTAGTCTCCGTGATCCCGCGTGATCTAGGTAGAACACCCACCTGAGTTCCTCAACCTCGTCGGCGTGAGCCTGGACTTCAGTTTCGTACTTGGTCTTGTAGGCGGAGGCGTCGGCGTTGGCCTTTACCAGCTGCCTCTCAACCTCGAGCCTGGCTTCGGATTCTTCGTCGAGCTGCACCTTGAGGGACTCAATCTCAACCTCCAGAGTGTGCAGGGACGACTCCAGACTGGCACGTTTCTGGATGAAGACAGGATGGAATCTTCTCAGCTTTTCTACGAGGGTACGTTTAGAACATATCCACTCACAGCTCGAAGAAAATACTGCGCGTTTGCTTCCAACAGAATGTGTTGAGGGCAAGTCATAGCGACCTACGGGCGCTGTCTAACGCATCTCCAGATAGCATCTTCATTCAAAGATGTTATTTGCTCCAGGACACTGAGTAGTGTAACATTCATGTGCAGTGCCCTACACAGATCATATTTACGGGTCAAAGCACTTTCTAAGCTTCACTGGTCCACTTAAGACCTACCAACTTAGTTTAGATGCTATAGTGACTGAAAGCTTCAAAAGCGAAAAAGTGGTGAGTCACGTGCAGTTTATTATAGCTCCTCATCCAAAAAGAATGAGGCATTGGCCGATAAAAAAAAGTCCAATAACAAATCAAGAAGCTAGAACGTGAACATCATAAGCCACGTTCTGCCTTTCATAAGCTATTCGTGACTACTAGCCATGACCAAAAGTATCGCTTTTGTCGCAATTCGCGATTGGCCAAGCGCTCACTGGACGTCTTTATCTGGATTAATTTTTCTTTCATCGACGGGAATCAGCGCAATGTCAGGGTGTCAACTGTGACGATTAAGAATGCGATGACTCAGAGCTTCCGTCGGTATTTTTACACGTACAGTCTAAGAAATGCCTGCGCGTCTACTTACCCGCAAAACACCCGAAGAGCCAATCTCTGCGATCTACGAAATCAGCTCAGCGAATGATGAGGCGAAACATCCGTTTAGACCTAAAAATAAAGTCTGCGCTGTGGCATTACGCAATGCAAGCATGACGCTTTCCATTGCGCAATGCTACAGCGCAGACTTCATTTTTAGGTCTAAACGGATGTTCTGCCTCATCATTCGCTGAGCTGATTTCGTAGATCGCAGAGATTGGCTCTTTGAGTGTTTTGCAGGTAAGTAGACGCTCAGGCATTTCTTAGAGTGTAACATCGAACTTGTAATTCGCAGCTGATGAACAGTAGTCAGAGATTACAACTCGTGACGGCGCGGCGAGGAAAATTCTGGCCGTGACGCTATGAACGGAAACCCTAATAGGGTGCCACCGAAACATCTCGACGATAATAGTAGATAACCCTCGGAGGGTTCTGCAGGGGTACGCACTCAGTATAGTGCAGCTTAACGCCCTAAAAAAACATTAACTAAAGCGCGTGTTTGTTTGTTTTTTGCTTTTTTTTGCTTTTTTTTCTGCTTGAGTTTTCGATGAAAGCTGTGGCTCGCGACTTTCTCGCAAAGGAGGAGCATCTCACCCTCTCTTCGTCCTCGAGGCGGCGGCGGGTGTCCTCGAGCTGCGTGGCCAGTTGTCCCTTGAGGTGGTTCACGTTGTCCAGGGACACCTTGAGTTCGTGGACCTCCTTGAGGTACTCGGCGTTTTCGGCGCTCAGCCTGGTCCTCTGCGCCGTCACTTCGATGACGGTGCGGTTCAGTTCCTCGATGCGGATGTTCAGCTCGTACACGGTGTGCTCCAGCTTCTCCACTGTCTTCTGGATGGTCAGCTGAAAACCGATCCATCACATCACGCTCAGATGTGCCGGAAAAAAACTGAATATCTACGCTGCGACCCAATGTGTTCTGTACGACCTAACATAAACCCCAAACCAGGTTGTTTGTAAGAAGCAAGCTCAACGTTTCCTTTCGGTCTCCCCACTAATCCTTCCAACCAGAGCTCGGCGTTCTGACGTCCCTCTCGTCTCCTCCTCTCCCTCAGTTTCTTGGTGCATAGCTTCTGGCCGGTTCACACAGCACTGTTTCCTTACGTTGCGCCACGTTACGAAAGCTTACATTGGCTTACGTCGTCAGTCGCCGAGACATCCGTGCTTCATATGCAGCATGGCAAACAGTTTAAGGAGTAGACTTGCATGTGACATTCGAAGCACAGATGTTGCGGTGGCTTATTCGTAACGCAAGAAAAATGCAAGGGAATGCTCCTGTATGAATGGGCCTTTTCAGATAAGAAGATTATATTATACCTTCGAGATATATTTCAGCATGATAAATTGAGACACACACACACAAACACACACACACATTTTTTTTTTTTAATTCTTTCTGCACACGAGCAGAAACTGTTCCCCGAATTTTCGCTGTTGCTTGATGCCTGTAGGACACGACTCTCTTGTGATGTTACATTTCTCTAGTGATCAGATTTAAAAGTTACCAAGATAAAACACAAAAGCGCCTCGGTGGTGCGTGTTTTTTGTTCAACAAAACAACAACATGATTTCCGTAGCTTTGCGTTCAAGTCATAAAAACGCCCATGATGACTATCTATGTATAACCATCTTTAGAATGTCATTTAAGGTATACAATGAATGCTCACCTTTTCCTTGTTCGAATTTTCCACTTGAGACAAGAGTTCGTACACTTCGGCCTGGAACTTCTGCCTTTCCTTCTCGGCCCTGTTGAAGGAAGATAAATACAATTGAGTTATAAACCATATAATTTTAATTCAACTTTCTGCATGCATTTCTGAGGATGGACTGTAAAGAAAGTTCTAAATCATTCAGTAACTTCACTTTTGTCCATCAATATTATTTGTATTGTATGCTTATTAAGAAAATGTATGACGTAGCAGTTCCATAATTGTTTTACAAAATTTTCGAAACCAATTCGGCTTTCCAACATATGTCCTGGAATAAGAAATGGAATCATGGCGGCTTTCAAGCTATTTACCCGAACGGACTCCCAAAGGTACACTTCTCCGGCAAAGTGAGAAAACTACATGTAATTCGCGTAAATATAATTGCTAACTGACATAGTTTGGCTACTGCTCATCTGCAAATTATAGGTTTGGATTTCGTGCGCAAAGCAGCAATGTGCGTCTGTTTATATATATATATATATATATATATATATATATATATATATATATATATATATATATATATATATTTAACCTATTTTATTTTGTACTTATATATCTGACAAAAGGTAGGTGCCTTTATGTGCGCTTTGCTTAGCGTGATGACATCTAACCATAATCTTCCCGACTGATTTGTTTCTTCTTTGTTCCTGAGCGCGAGCAAGCGCGTCCTCCGGCACAAGCTCTTGGCATTGAAAGCGCTATATGGCGACATTTTGTAACCGGCAATTTCTTTGTCTTATTTTTTTTTTTTCGAGAGCGCGCGCTGTCGGCATTGGGTACTACAAAGAATGTCATCACCCTAAGCAAAGCGGGCATGAAGGCACCCTAACAAAAGGTTACTGTACGAATCAGAAAATATAATCATTTGGACACAAATACATCTGTCCTCTGACTCGGGGAATAGTGTCTATTCTCTAGGAATGTGCATAATTAGTTATGTTTGTAAACGGGCTCTAGCTCCTGGCTGAGGATTACCACCTCGTGTCGTATCCAAACATGACAATATAAGAAACTGGGCGACTTTAGAAAAATACTTCGCACCAAACACAAATATCACATATGTATGTAATGTGCTTTATTTATTTTTTTTCCTGCGGTAATCAATAACTGTTCAGCAAACACGTTCAGTTTTTTTTGTTTTTTTTTTTATCTTAGAACATTAGGTTATAATTTAATTCACCGTAAAAGGCACTTGGGTACTCGTGTCTCGCCGAAGTTGGTAACTCTGACTTCTTTCGTTCATTATAACCAATTTCCAATGTCCAAAGATTCAATCAGCGCTACTAGCTGAGAAAACAACTTGATTACAACCGGGCACGCTTTGATATTAGAGCTTGTTCACGAACATTTCCGTTCGTTGCCAAACACGAAAATGTCGTAATCGTCTTAGCCGTAATCGTTTCAGTTTAAGCAATCGTTGTTGTGAGTCTCGTCGTCGGTGAGCAAAGCCGGACGCCGGCGCTTGACGTTCGAATCCTTTCGAACAGTGAGCGGAGACAAAGGAGGCAGCTAGCTTGGTGTCTACCCCACTAACCATTCCTCCTCTCCCTCGGTTTCTACCCGCATACAGCACCTCCCAGTTAAGAAAGCCTTAGCGCTGAACTAAAGTTCAGCACTTAGGCTTCCTTACCTGGAAGGTGACGCCGTATAGGTAGGTGGTGTTTGTTTGTGCGGTCGCTGGAAGCGAAGCAGGCACTTACTTGCTCTTGAGCTTGGTCATGCCGTCGAGCTGCTCCTGGAACTCGGCGATGGCCTCCTGGTGCTTCTTTCGCAGGTGGTGCGCCGTCTCCTCGCTCTCGAGGTGAACGTCCTCCAGCAGCTTGCGCAGCTTGGACAGCTCCGTGTCCCGCTTCTTGTTCATCTCGACCACCGTCTCCGAAGAGCCCTCGGCCTCCTCCAGCCGGTCGCTCAGCTGCATCAGCTGCACCGTCAGGTCCGACTTCTCGCGCTCGATCTGCAACACACAAGGGGGGGCGACGCCGTCAGACTTCACGATTAAAACGAAGCATTCGGCACCGAACGTGAACCCTGCACCAAAGGGGGAAACAAAGCGTGAAGAGAGGAGACCTGTCAAGAGTCTGAATTTAAGAGGTTGCCCTTTCTTTTGTGTGTGTGTGTGTGTGTTTTCTTCTGTTTATTTCAACCCCGATGTCTTTTCTCTAAATATCTACGAAGTAGATATCGATCACCTCTCGCGCCTTTACCGTTGCGTCAATCGGATCAAGCTGCCTTTATTTATTGTTTTACTTCTTTTGATACCTTCATTAAAATTGAACTAAGGAATGTCCTTTTGAGACATTTTCGTTAAAAACAAAAAAAAAAGAAAACTAGCACACACAGCGATTACGTTTTTCTTTCTTCTTTTTTTTTTTTTTTTTTTTTGATCAAAGCGCCAGGGACTTTGACTGTTCCGCAAAAGGCCAGTCTTAAAATGCAAACAAAGCTTAGCTTCAAAATTAAATTTTTACAGCGCGAAGTGGCGATTTTATCCTGGCAGAGCGTAACTAGAACTAGTACACACTACTCTAAGGGTAATCGTAATAGATAATTTTATTCGAGCAAACAGGCTGACTACAACTGCAATCGCGCTCTTCAGAGCAAACAAGCTCTTTAACTTTATCACTGCAAACGCTTCGCAAAACGGGAAAAAACCAAAACATATCGAAAAAATATAAGATCAACAACATATTATATGCTCGAATGTTTGAAAAATATATGTCTAAGTACGTTCCTCCCTTCCCAATCGGCAACAGTTTTGATTTAGCCGTTCCGTGATTTCAGGATTCGTTCATAGGGGAAAGGATTATTAGGATTGACAACTTCAAGCGCTTCTGAAACTGTTTTTGACTTCATTTCATAGTATTACACATCAACCCCCTTTGTTATCTTAAAACATGGCATATTTCATTATAAAGAAAGGCCAAATTATTTTAGTGCTTGCGACCCGTTATAATTTTGTTGCGGATGTAATGCGTGCTTTGAACTTTTAACTCGTTGTCGACCATTTTAACGTCCACTTAAAAAAAAAAAAAAACAGTTTATAAGAAACAATGTCATCGGTGCCTTTTATATTGTAAAATGATTAGGCTTAATTTCTATGGAAAGCTAAATCATAGCTTGTTGGGGCACAAAACGTTTTTTGACTTCATAACGCCTCGTGAATGCACACTCGGAACGTGCCTCTTGGTGGTATCATTCGAATCAATTTTTCTAGGTAACTGCGAAGCGTTTCTTGCCAAAAATATTATCGGCAAAAAAAAAAAACACGTTCGCTTACTAAAGATTCACTCGAGGTACCCTGAGATCGCCCAAAACTGGTTTCGAGACTCTCACCCAATCGCTGGCTCGGAATCGGGCCTAGCAACGTGGCGTTGCAAGATGGGCGGGGTAAGCGTGAGCCGAGCGCCACATGTATCACATAAACACACGCGCGCCCCTAATCCCACCCTTCAACGTCAATGAGCACTTCCTAACCCTGACCAATTAATCGGAGAACAACTTTCGATTGAGTGATGACGCACTACTCGTTACCCGTTAACGTCATTTTTTTTTTTTTTTTTTTTTAGGGTGTTAGGATTTAAAGGTGGTGCTGGTATGGGAAGGCAACGCGAAAAAGAGCCCAAAGCACAACACGAAAATTGATCGGATCTGTATTCCGAATTAGGCCATATAGATGTCAGTTGCAGCATCTGAATCAAAGGCATTGTTGCTGCACATGTGATGCCTACATACACACACACAGCGCTCGCTCGCTCTCTTTTCGCAAACATTCTCCTCACTTTTTTCTTCTTTTTTTTTTTCTTTTGTAAATTTAGCTTGCGGCTTGCTCCTTCTCTTCCATCCAGAATAAATAAAGACGCGCCGAGAACGAGATGAGAAAAGAATCCCCGAACGCTGCATGCAGCTCGCCGCCCAAAAAGGCGAGCGGAACCTTCCAAATGCGGCTCTTGGAGTATGCAGCCAGGATGCCAGGTTCGGCATCCCACCAAGAAAAAACAAAGTAGTGAGAAAGACGAAGAAATAAATAAATAGACATGATGCAGACAAAGTAAGAGAGCGAGTTAAAAAGGAAACAAAAATCAAGCGGGGAAAGAAAGGACCAGAAGGAATAGAGTGGAAGAAAAGAGAGAGCGAGAGTGAGAGCCGTTTCTGTTGAGTCTGGGTACGTAGCGCGCTTTTCTATTTTCTCCGCTTTGCTGGGCCGCGAGCTCGGTACCCCCCTCGATTCTGGCCCGACTTCAGAGCGTGACGTCGGCCAGGAACGTGGCTAAGGGGTAAGGCACTGAAAGAGTGAGGGTGGAGCCGGTGTCGGAGGAGGAAAGGGCAGCGGAAGTGGGGAGCGAAACGTTTCCCTTGTAGTACTCACCCTTTGCCTGAGCTCCCGTTCGGACTCGAGGTCCTCCTGGAGAAGGCGCAGCTTGTCCTGGGAAGAAAGAAGATGGAACAACGACAAAAACACGTTAAACGAGACCAACTTGAAAACAAAAGTTCGTTTTCTTGAGAACCTCCTCAGAAGTAATCTACTAGGCCTGATATGTTCGTAGTCAGCATGAACGTGAACCTCTAGGCCGTGTTTATCTCTACTATCAACCCTCTGGCATGAATCAATCGAAATGTCTAACGAGGGCGCAAAAGCGCAGAGGGAGCAGCCATTGTCTCAAACCTCGCCCTCCTGTAGCCCGCTGTTTTCGTCGACAACGTTCTTTGGTACGAGTCACATTTTCTCTTGTTCACGTTCATGGTTATTGCTGTAGTAAAATCATCAGACTGGTACGCCAAGTCTGCTGACGGGGTACAACCTGTCCTTCATTTTTACCCAATTTTTTTTTTTTTTTTTCAATTCGCGATTCCTTTGAGGTTTTAATCTACACGGCGATAGTTAAAAAAGGGGAAAAGGTTTGCAATACAGAACGCCTAATATCTCCTTTTTTTGATTCTACAGACGGTGTAGTAGTACAAGTAATTTATGTGTCGCCCCAGAAAAAGTTGACACCTTCAGCTGGTATTCTAGTGCACTGCACAACCCTGATATAAATCGACGACAGTGTACTTTAAAAAAGTGACGAAGAAACCACGTCGCTCTAGAGAGAAGTTAAATATCATGCCAGTTTAAAACACGTCGTAATATTTATTTACAGTTTCTTAATTTTTTTTTGTGTGTGTTTGTTGACTTGGCAAAATCAAGTCACCGCGCTAATGCGAGACGCGGCCACACGGTAGCACCAGTGACACGAACTTCTCTTCCGGGGCGTGGCGAGGTTCCAAGCTCCTGATGGCTTCCGTGAAGTGCTTCTGACTGTTATTTTTTGCCTACGGAGCGTTCCACTTACTATCCGCTCATTAGTCTTCCCTGTCTGAAAAAGCAAGTGGTTGGTTTTAGAAAAATGTTCAAACTTGTTCGACTGCGTCGTAAATGGCGTCTTTAAACCTAAGCGGTCGAGGGATGAAAAATTTTGTAAGGGACGTGTAGATGTAAAGTCAGTGTGCATAGTTGGCTTAAAGGAATGAGGACTTTCGTCTTGCGTCTTTTGTGGACAGAATAATTTAAAAATATATTTCCAAACGGGTAGCGGCATTAACGAATCCTTCCCGCAGAGAAAAAGTGGGCTTCACCTTTACATCATCGATTTTGTGGGAAAGCCAGCTTCTGGTGTGACTTAATTTAAGGCGATTAGCATTGACGACGTTCTTATAGCCATCACGTTAGTGGTTACACTAATTTACTGGTAGTAAGTCAGTTAGCACAATACAAAACAAAGACCGGATTAATTTTGTACATTTATTTATGGCTTTTTTTTATTAAAGAACCTTTCGTGCGTAATGTTAAAATTTTGTCGACAATTCGCGAAGATGCTCAGTTATGTCTTTACGCTCAATCTCTTGGCAAAATGACGGCAGCCATTCTGAAACTTCCTACGAGATATTCTTTTTTAGGGGGGGTTTCACCTGTCAACTTCAGTTACCTTTGTGATTTGAATGTGTTAATGTACTGCAGCACGTCTCGAAATAGGCTGTTATCACACCGGCATGCCACGAGAATCAGGATGCGTAACGGTGGAGAACGATTTAAATCCCTCGCTTCTTCAGTGATTTTAAAACTAAACATTTTACTTTAAAAAAAACAGCAGATGTAATGAAAACTAGTGTCATTTATCTTATAGTGCGTAACTTGATTGTCGTAGCTTTCTTTTTTTTTAGCTTGGACAGAATTTTATTTATGTCTAAGTCGATTAAGCCCAACGGGCCAAGAAAAATCGGCCTAAGCCAAAAATACGTCAAATGTGATGACTTAAAGTAAAATTACGCAACTATTAAGCTGTCAAAAATATGCCTACGTGTTAATGTTGTAGTGTTGCTGTTTACGTGATTTCCAACCTGATAATCAACATACGCTTTGAACACTGAATATGACCGCTGTAAGACAAAATCCAAGAGAATTATTAGTGATCTAAACGTCACACAGCTTCTAGATGTTAGTCGCGCCATTAGCGATTCCGTCAAATAATTGTTCAGCCTTTTTTCTCGTGTTCAGCATTGAACCTCGAGAGTCTACTCATTTTTCAGGCGCTCACTACAGGACCGCCATAAGCCCCTCTAAAGATCGAAGTTTTGATGAGTCGGTTTTCACCGTTCCGGCTCCAGGCGTTAGTAATTAGAAGAGGCTTCAGAAACATCGGGTGTGGCCAGTTTTAGATGCGTTCTTTGTATTGTAATTAATCTCTGTATGTTTGTGTCCTAACTTAGATGTATATCAGAATTAACGCAGGATTGATATGATTAACGTGGTTATGCAGACTCTGTGATAACTGTGACATACATGAAGGCTGTTGGATCCTTCAATTATTTAAACAGCATCGTTGTCCTTTAATTGGCACTACAAAATATCGTATTTTTATTTGAGTAATTATTGTTCCACGGGTCAACATCTTTCATCTGGCGTGAGCTTGCAGTGTATGATTTAGTTTATGCGTACGTTTAATGTAATGGCCCGTCCACACACTTGAGTTGGATTAGGACAGAGGTCTTGCAATTTCTTATGGCAAAAGAACACCATGGCACGCTTGTGCCATTTATGTGGTGACCTTGGAACTGCATTTCATTAGAGCGAAGGTTTGACGGTATTTAAGATATCAAAAATCACGTACTATCTAAGAGAAAGGATCGTTTTTCAAGCAAAAAAAAAAAAGAATGATGCTCGAAAAAATAAATGCAATTACGGGTACAGAATTGCAAAGTGTTCTACGACTACCCGACAAATGGCGCCGGTGTGTTCTTTCGTCGTAGGAGATTAAGAGGTTTTAAGGCACACGGTCATAGGCACCACCTACCGGGGAGAAAGAAGTGGGGGGCTCGGGCCCTCGAGGTCGCCCGTACCCAGCGCCTATGCACACGATTGTCAGCAGTCGCAATTTTGTAAACCAGCCTTGACGCTACTAAAGCTACACACAAATTGCTGTTTGAGGTCTAAAATTAAAGAAACGTAACACCGTAGAGAACTAACGCCGATCAAGCTGCCCTTTTATTGCCTCGTCTGTTGTTGTTGTTTGTTTGTTTTTTTTTGTTTTGTTTTTTATTCGCGTCGCGATCGGTGTATCAAAAGGAATGAGTAAGGAAAGGGCAGGGATAGGGTAGAACCAATCAAAGACCCCCTTTGGGAACAGGGTTGGCAACCCCCCCCCCCAGCATTGCGAAGGCGCGCCATGGCGCTCCGAGGCTCGGTCTCCGTCCCCACGCTCTGTTTCCAAGTGGCAGCGGGGCGGCACTGTAGGCTCGCGAAGGCGAGGAGACCTGCTGACGTTTATAAATACACGGGCTTCATGGGCTCTGAACCGCTCTCCAAATTTAGCTGGGCAAGCGGCCATCCCCGCTTCCTCCACGCGCCGAGTCGCTGAGCTCACGCCCGATCGCTTGCCGCCGCTCTCTGCTAGGGACGTGTGGAAACTCTATAGGGTTCTCTGAACGCTCTTCCTTTTGGCGTAGACCGTTCGATTCTCCCTAGACGAGACGGAGCCGCCAATAGCTCGTCGATTTCTCTGTCTCGTTCCAACCCTTCCTTCTGACTATGCCGGTCTAACGGGCTTCGAGGAGAATTTCGAGCCGTATCTACACGCATATTGAAAGGCTGGAGTTTCCTTAGCTATCTATTCCAAAGCAAAGGTTTACGTGAGTTGCAGCAGATTAAACCGAAGTAGGAAAAAACAAACCGGGGGCAACCAAACTGACGAAGACATCGTTCTTATATTGTTTCTTTAAAACTGTCTTTAGCCGTACAGTTGTTTCTTTTTCCTTTTCTGTTTTTATTTTGATCAATTTGTGTTAGCGGCATGTTATAATTTATAAGGCGGCACCAGTAATTTTTCTTGAATGTGCATGAACTTCACACGAGGTCTGTTAGAAGCGCATACACTTCATCGAAAAACTTCTGGCACTTTTCTAAATACCATGGATGCGTTCTCGTTAAGAAAACAAAAATAAAAAATGCATCCACAGTTTGTTTCTCAGCCTAATCAAGCGGCACTCTCGGTAGTACTACGTAATTCTCTTCGAATTAGGCTTATTATCAGGCGGTGTAAGATAGAGCAGACACCTCTTAGCGGCTGCAGTTATCAGTAAATAACAGGACGTGTTATTTACTGATAAGCTGTACGAGTTGAAAGGCGAGCTGATAATCATCTCAAAGCCTAGTTCAATATTTCAGTGCCTTTGACGCTTCACGCCAGCTAATTTTCTATGCGCAAAGAATCGGTTATTTTTGCATAATATAAGTAGGCTTTTAAGGTCCATGTTTTGTCTTGATAGGCACCCCTGTCTAAAGATAAATGTCGTGTTCTACTAGGGACAAAAATATCCTATTTTTGTGCATTTTGAATGGTTTGACAGGGTATTTTTATATTCACTTAATTATTTCACTGACATATAATATTGAATTTGCCAGAACTTTTGTTAGTGTGGTATTGTTTTAAATATATGTGCTACTTCTGGCAATGGAACCTAGAAACTTCTTGAAATACCGTGTCTAAGCCCTGTCAGCTGGTCGTTGATAACATGTCTCTGGTTTCTTGCTACAACCATCCTGTCTCCCAAAAGTCCTATAATACCCACGTAGAGCATTCCAACACTGCGTCTTCATCTTATGCGGCGATTGTTGCACGCGAAAACTTTTGTTTTATCCACTGACGCCTTCACAAAAATGTGAGTATGATACAGTGTGATGGAAGCTTACAGCACTTCTAAGATTCAGCGAAGTGACCAACGTGCGCCATTTTGTGGAAGCTCAAAATGGCCACCTTAGCTGATCAAGGACTAGAAAGATCAGGGACTTTCCCGAATAGTTTACGTTCAATTGGAGCGTAGAGGTCAACAACGAAAGGGTCAGTGAGACTGCTTTCAAGATGGCGACGGCATCGATTATCCCACTTTGATGGACAACGCCGGAGCTGCTTGCCCCAGTTGTCTCGAAATAGTCACCAGGTGATGGAGCTTTCTAGAATTAAATTTAGCCGCTCAAGGCTGGATGCCTGTGCACGCCGCTGCTGCCGCGAGTATCGGCTTAGTCGACGCCATGCCGTTATCTGGTTACCGCGTACACCATTGGTGCTTCGTTCCCAGGATCGAGAGGAGCGGAGATCTTGCGACGTTTACTGAATCGATGGGCTTGTTGCACCGGGTCCTTCAAAGTCGACTCATCAAGTTTTTTTTTTTTGTTTTTTTTCCTTTGTGTCTGACTCGACATCTTGAAGCATATCTCTTCGTGAAAAGTGCAGCTGCCCCGTATCCTCAGGTACGTTCGCTCCGTTATCAGAAATGTAATTAAAAGAAGGAAATTCGAGGTTATGGCACTTCTTTGTCTATGTGAGCAACGTGCGAGGGCGCAATTCTTATCTATGGCGGCCGGAATCAGGGAGGCTCTAGTGTCGAGCTTATAACTCTTCCAGGAAAACCCAATAGAGCTGCTCGACTTATCGAAAAACGGGGAGGCGGGATACGCTACTCAATCAATGTTTGGTGTTATCACATAATTGCGTTCGTGCTGTCGGGCAGGTTTACTACAAAGGATCATAAATAATCCCACTGCGTATCTCGTGTTTTGTTTCATTTCTTTAAAGCACCAGAAAAACAAAACGCTTGACCAAAGGTGGTAAGGACTGCAGTGTTTCGTAATCTCAAGTAAGCATTGCCCAGGGAAAGTGTTTTTCAAAACTTCTCGGCACATTTTGACTGAGCTGGTTCCGAGCTAGTCTGCCATCCTCTATGAAACCATAAAACTTAACGACTTAAAAAATTCAAATTTGATTTCAAGAAGGGAAAGCATACAGAAGAGATGGTTAGGGAACATCATATTCTAAACCCCGAGACAGGTTTGCCACACCGTTCGCTATAAGTTGAATCTGAAACGAGAATGTTTAGAGTCACACCCTTTGGTGTGACTATCAGATAACCTTTTAAAAATAATGACAAGGTCACCCTCCTTTTGATCTCTATTTTCGATGTTGATTAACTCGGAAAGAAAGTGTGTTCAGCACTCTCAGAGCAATTCGCCGTATTCTTTAGTATTTTGGCCGTGTTACTGTTTAAATGTCAGTCACTGAAGTGACATCCTTCTGAAAGAAAAAAAAAACGCACTCCAGCAAATGGAACTAAACAAATGCTGAAAAACAATTCTGACCTGGCCTTTCAATTTTTGTAGGCCAAATACATAAGGTCGTCTTGGCAATGTGTTGAAAACAAATGCACACGACAATAAAAAGATGTTTTTCCTCTGTTGCTACCTCAAATTTGCACATTGCCATTGTCATATTTCTTTTGTGTACAACAAACACCCGTATTAAACCAATATTTCGGTGTCTTCATGCAATTGAGCAAAAGCATGAAGCTCGAAATTAGTGGTGGTAACCTTGAAAAGTTCCTAAGAAACACGCGAAACCCTTCCAAGGGAAATCTGACGCCATGACCAAATCAGGCGACGCTTTCGCAGACCCTCAGTGGGACGCCATCTTGGATTCCTCTAGCCAGACGCAGCAGCTTTACAGAATTTCTCAGAGCACCGTATGCATCTACCGTAACATAACTGCAGAAGGATTATGTACTTTTTTAAATAAAAATTCGTTGGCATGTCGAAAATAAATTTTGTAAACGCAAAACCTCCCAGTCACATTTAGCCTTCGGGAGGAAACCTTGGCCGTAAAATTTCGCGTTCCTGAAACATTTACTTCAATTAATGACCAGTTGTCGCCGAGATATTTCTAAACGTGCTCGTGCGTCGACTGGCCTTAGATGAGCTGCAGACTGTATGCCTTCATTAAACTAAAATATGTTTTTGTAGGCAAAGTCACACGTTCTGAATCTTCGCTACTCCTGATCTTTGGTCTCCAAAAATAATAATTTAAGATAATTCTGGATCAGGGATTCAAGGTAAGAAGGAACAATATTGTGTACCAATGATCTATGCTGCCGTTCAATTTTTTTAATAAATACTGACTTTAAAAAAACGTATTAATGCAAATTCGTTCGTTTTGATGAATGCACTCTGGACAAGCTATCCTACCGTAGATGTCACGTCCAAACGGGGGTCGTTAGCGGTGTCTAACTGTTCCAAAGAATGAGCCGGCCAGTTCGTTCATTGAGAGGAGGTCATGTAACTCTCAAGGTGTGAACTATAGGCTCACTCTGAGGATTCTCAAGAACCTTGGTGACTACTAGGGTTAACGGGTTCTTCGTTTTTGTTCCAATTGACACTGTGGGCATCACCACGGAGATGATTTCACATTGGGGGGAGAACTAGTTGAAGAAAGCGCATCGGTGCGGTACTGTTGGCACTTCACATGCCGGTGGGAGCCGGGTAGGCAGGCTGGTCACCTTGAACCATTTTGCCTATTCCAACGATCCCACAGGCATAAAGCACGGACAGTAACACTTCGAGACGCTTTCCTCGCTCAAACATATTGCTAAACAAAGATAGCCAATGCTTCACGTACGGCAAGTCGTTCGAACGCGCTTGAACTTCAAGACCATCGCTGGTACCTATTTCGCTGTTATTTCCAATGTTTCGAGATGTGCGTGTCGCTCGAGAATGCACCAAAGCCCGTGTCCTCCAACGGACATCACAAGGCTTAGTGGCACTCCGAGGACAATTGGAGGCTAGAACAGCGGCGCCATGAGCCAGCAAGGCAGAACCGACTTGTGCCTACCTCAAGCCTGGTGAGCGCACCGAGGTCGGTTCCATACTCGATGGAAATATCTCCAGCGCCGCCGGAGCTCTTGTACATGTACTTGCTGCTTCGTGCAGACATGGTTGCGCTCTTCGATGCAGCCACGGGACGTCGGAGCGAAAACGTGAGTCGAAGTGTGGGGGAAGAAGGCTGGAGACCGCGCACCGGGGAACCGGAACCTCACACACCACACAAGTGAGCGGCAAGAGCCCTCGATGTCGAAGTGAGCAGACCGCGGGATCGCCACTTGAAGGTCCTTCCCGAGAACTTGTGGGCACCGCGTGAGGGCGCTCGGCTCGTTTCAACCAACAAGGTGCTCGTCCTGGGGCCCCGCTTGCTTTTTGGTTGCTCGGTACGCCCGGGGGGCGGCGCCGGCCGCCCCGTTTTGGGACTCCGCGCTCCGAGCTCGGGTTTCTTAGAGCGGAGCCCTTTTTGGGAAGCGCGCGCCGTTGCCCCACTGCGAGCTGGTGAGCCTCGGGCTGGGCCCCGACTCGCGGGCCTCGCGAGCCTCGCCTCGCATTGGCTCGTTCGTTCCGATGGTCCGGACTTGAATGCGACACGTCATCGTGGGCACCCGTGAAGGTCGCGCCGTTTGAACGGGCCGCTGTCCTGAACGGTCTCCGTGGCTACGCCCCCATGCGCTGCCCGGACGATGCCTCGGCCGTTTGCGCTCCTCGCTCGTTTCGTTTTTGGTCCGTGGTCTCGGTTATTGGTTTACTGCGAGGTGCACGCGATTGTGTGACTTTCGAAGACGCCATTCGGGTCACGTTCAACGAAGCGTGCTTTAATTGGAAAGAGGACTGACGTGTTATTCTTTTGCAATCTAGTGGCCGTGGGCCGCCATCGCCCACTCAGGCGTTTGTTTATTACAGGGGGACGTTTACGATACGAAGGAAGTTCTTTCTTTTTTTATCTTTGTCCCGTTTTTTTGTAGATTTGAATTACTTGTTTATTTTGGCAGATCATTGTATGGCTCGAAGAGCGTTCGATGTCTCCAGAGCCACAGTCAGTTCAGTATAGACGAGTTGGAGGTTGATTCGCTACGTGAATGAAAACGGCTGACGAGCAGTGTTGCAAAGCAGCGCATCCATCAAACGCCCGAAAGCGCTCACACGTGGCGCGCTGATGGTGCGGCGCGATGTCGCTGACGATGAAAGTCGATTCATCCTCGAGGCGACACCCGTGGACAAACGAGGGTCGGCTCGAGGATCGGCGCTCTGATGTCGGGTGCTCGCGAAGCCGACACAGCTCAATAGGACACATCTGATAGGTGACACCTTATGTCCACACTGGAGTGTAACGACACACCTGGCCTGTTCGAGACGGTTTTGGGATCCGCCATTTTGGAATCACCTTTCCTGGGAGCGTTTAGGAATGCGACCGGCAAAACTTGAGCCGCTCCGCTCGAAAACGTTAGCTTCCCAGAGGTCCCCACTCCCTTTCGCTCTCACCTAGTCTCGCTCTCGCTCGCTCTCCTCCCCCATTTCCTTCGGGTGCTTCAACCGTTCTGATTTGTGGATCTTTTAAAAATAGCCTCGAGCGTTCCTTCCTTTTTGTCTTTCTTTCTTCTTGTTGTTTCCGCCGTCGCTTCTTCGCCCGCGGCAACTTGTCTGTAGCTCGGGCTTCCAGGCCCGTCCTGTGTCGCGACTTTTTTTTATTTGTCTTGAGGCGGCACAAGTTGCAGTTTTCCGGTCTGGTCCTTGCCTCGATAAGCCTCCGCGTCTTTCGCTAGCCAGCGCTGGGCTCAATGCACGCCATTCCGGTCACAGTGATTGTGGAACTTTCGTCACGATCACCAGACACTGGGATATCGAAAACGCAATATTTCCACACAAATATGGCAAATATGCCCTTGGCGAGAAATAGAGGTGCAACGGAAGGTTGGATATTCATCCTCCTAACCCCGCCGACCTTCGTTTAACGGAGCGACACACAAAACCCCGAACGAGGTTCTGTAAACGAAGCCGAAATGAAAGCGTCAGGTTAACATTTAAGAAGTGGCGCCCTCTACTCCTTTTCTCGTGTCATTTTAGGGCTGTTGAGTATTTCTTTCATGCGTCTGTTGCTACAGGGATAGACGCGGTAACGTTTGCTGGCCAGGTAGTGAAAAACGTACAGCTAGGGTCAACATTATTCACATGCCCAATAAAAGCAGTTTCTGGACGACCAGATACATTTTCTGCAGTGCCACCCACCCACAAACGTGGTCCTTGGTGGCTGGTGACGCTCAAGAGTATACGAAAGCTGTTAACAAGATGCTCTCGGCCTAGCTAGCTGCAGGCAGGTTTTTTTTTGTTTTTGTTTTTTGTAAAATGTTTTTGTGGTAGGAGTAAGTCATAAAAGAAACAAGATATACGTATTTTTTATTCCTTCGCCTTATGTATCAACCCACGTGAAGCTGCGCAAGGGCCCAAGGTATTTTGAGTTCCAGGTGATGCTGCAGCAGAGCTCTCGCATATCCTTCGCAAACCCTAAAAGCAAGCGAAGGAGAACCTCTTTGAAATCGGCGCTTTTGCGTGTGTGTTCTTTCTCTCGGCACCACATGCCGGGCTATACTTCGTTTCAGTATAACTTGGCAAACCGGGGAACCTACGGCCTCCCGTGAGTCGATAGGAGCATAGAAGCGAGGCACGTGACAGACTCACCACCGGAGTGCCGCGCCTCACTCCGACGTCCCTGATTGGCTCGGTGCCTATACGCATCTTTTGCCGTTTTTTACGTCAATCCGAAACAGAAGATAGTTTATGCTCGCTGCGTCTGGTTTTGCGTGGGAGGCTCGCAGACGATGCCACCTCCTCCCCGGGTTCTGAAGTGTTCTTTTGGGACCCGTTGACGTCATGCGCTTGCGAGCGCTGCCCTTTCCGAATACCCGTCGGGCCCAAAATGCGCTTTCTGTCGGGCATTCACTGCTTCTTCGCCTCGTCTCTCCGTCGCAGCTGCTGCCTCGTTTCCCTCCTTTTACCTGCCTTCTTGAAATTGCACTATGGTCTCCCTGCTTTGGTGTTGGTTCGTGCTCTTTCGGGTTTTAGACTAAGCTTCGACCGATGCATGTTCTCTCGTCAAGGCTTTCTTTAGTTTTTCCTGGTGGCCTATGGCTATTCTAACCTCACGCGGGCACATTTCAAGAAACCAGAGCTTTTCTTTTTTTTTTTTTCGAAAGTGTGAGCACTGTATTCGCGGTACTAAGTCTCCACGCTGTTTCGCCCTATGTTCGAGCTTCTCATTTTGTGTCAGCGCCGCACGCGTCCGCATCGTTTCGGTTGGACCATTTGATGTGGCGTGAGTTTGGCCCGCTTTGTACTCCCAGTATGTTCTACCCGTTACTGTATTGTGCCATCAATGTGTGCTGGTATTCATTTGGGTTTTGAATATGTTAAAAGCTTTGAACGAGGTACCTCTTCTAGGAATCTCTTTTCTTTTTTTCTCTTTTTTCACCTGTGACAACTGGCGAAAAAAAAATGCCGCTATTCCAAAGGCACGTGCTATTTTTGTCCATTTATACAAATGTGTCTCAAAAGTCATTTCAGTGTGTGTCTTGTATTCTCGTTATATTCGCGTATTACGTTTTGAAGGAAACTTTGAGGTGTTGTGTTGTCCCGCTTTTTGTCCCTATTCTCAAGGTGTTTTGTTTGTTTTGTTTTGTTTTCACTGTCAAAGTCTTTTGCTTTGAAAACTGAGCGTTGTCGCACTATTTATCCTGTTTTATCTATAAGAGAAAGGCACCACAAGCCGTAGGGAAAAAGATTTCTTTTTTTTCATTTTTGGATCATTACTTTTACTCTTCAGAACCACATACGACGTGTGTACTACAAATGCATGATGTTACTCGCGAGCCTCTGACATATCCGTAGTCTTCCTCAACATGAGCTTCTCGTAGTTTAGCGCTATTGTTTCATAGTACTCGAACTGAATCTGCACGCTCCTAGTAACCTTAGAAAAAGCGTCATAGTGTCTAGTAGACTTGTTCAGCAAATACTTCCCTAAAACTGCGTTTTACGCATGTCGCATGGCGCGTACGGTCTGCATTCTTATTTCAGTCGTTTCTGCGCTCGTCATTTATATTGAAGGTTCGTGTTCTTTTTTTTCTTGCGCTTGAAACAAGCTCTTGGTTTGCGAAATCTCTTGTCAGCTTCCCAATGTCTTCAACGTAAGAGTAAACAACAACAAAAAAACTGAAAAACCTAAATGCGAAGGCCCCTTTTTTCTCTCTCTTTTTTTTTTTTTCTTGTCTGGTCGATTTTATTTGTTGCAAACAAGATAGTCGGACCGGTTTGTTCACGATTGAAGACGCCTTGTTCTCGTCACTTCGTAGCCCCAGCTTCTTTACTTGTTTTGCGTTGTTTTTGTGCTTCTTTCTGTGTCTTTGCGCCTTTGATATTCGGTCGGACACGCGCACGCTCCAGAATTCCACATTATTTAGAGTAATTTTTTGTGTTTTTTTTTTTTATACTTTCTTAAGTAGTCGGCTAGGCGTATTCAAATCCCATTTTAGATTATTCCAGTTCAAAGTGAAGAGGACGCAAAATAAGTTTTCTAATGTAAAAGAAACACGATTTGTTCTGTTTCAATGTGGAAAATTCGCAAAGTAAAAAAAAAATCCAAACTGTTTTTTTGTTTTTGCGTGCGTGTGTGTGGCTGTATCTTGGGACCCGTGAATCAGTGTTGTCTGTTTTCGTCTTGCTGGGTGTGAAAGCTACGTTCTCATTGTACTCTTTCTCTCTCGCACGGTGTGTGCCTCAATATCCAAGTCCCAGGCGTGAGAGGCTTTGGCTCCTCAATGTGCAATGTTTTGCGCCTCCACCTCATCTGCGTCCCACGCGACATGCATAAATTGCCGCAGTCCAACTGCTCATACATGACCACAAAAGACGCGGTGTTTGCTGCGGACATGAAGACAGAACTATCTGCGGACACTCCTGAAGCATCTTAGAAGCATGTTTGCTTCATGTGCACATGTCTGCAAAGAGTGTTTGTCTCACCAATGTGACCGTCATACAAAGAAGAACACAGACAGTGTGTCTGCAGGCTGTCTCTTTTTGTATGATGTAGTGGCAGTGTGATGAGTACGTGACTCCGGGTAACTTTCCTAATCATCATATGCTAGCGAAGTTGCTGTTGGAAACATTTATCGCTAAACTAGCCTGCCTCGCTTCCGTGCAATCAATCTTCCGATGGCGAGATTTACAAAAAACAATATTTCATATTTCGGCACATCTGAACTTTTCAAAGTTTCTTGGGTCTGGGTCATATCACACTCCTAATTATGGTTCTTTCTTTTTAAAGGTAAAAAAAAAAACATTTAACTGAACCTTGACGTCATGTGACGTCGGGGTTCAGTTATGAAAATTAAAATAGTGGTGTCACAGTCTTTCATGACCTCAATTATTCTCTTTTTTTCTTTTGTTAATATTTAGCTGAGCCTAACTGCAGGTTTTAACTCTAAGCCACGATGGGCTGTCGGACTGTCTGTGCCACAATAAAATTAGAGCGCTTCATGGCTGAAAGTTGTATCCGCTTTTCTCCAGCTCGGAGCATGTGGAGCGAAAGCTCGCGCTGCAAAACCCAGGGATCCTGGGTTCAGGCCCCACCCCTGCCCGTTTCGATCTGGATGAGCATCGTACCGGCGCGCGGTCGTGTATCACTACTGCGTGATGCACGTTAAAGACCCCAGGCTAGCGGTTCTACTGCACTGGTTACATTTCTCATCTACAGCTGGGAGACAACTCACCTGTTAAGGCAGACTAAGTTCTAGGCTGTATTTAACATACACACAACACAATTCCCTGTACAGTTTTGTGCTGAGTAGTCCTATTGGTTTAAAAATTCAGAGAAGCTTGTTGACTGTTTAGATAGCTACCACCAGAAGAAGAGCGAGATTGTGTCTATGATTATAAAATGCCTGTATTACTCCCTTTATCAGCCCCTCTCGCTCTTCAGCATAAGGGATTGGTTAGAGGCCAACTTGTTCATGTTTCAGTCTAATTCCAAAATCGATGTGAAAAGGTTTTTTTTTTTTTGCTTTTTATTTGAGTAATTTATGTTTGTAATGCACAGCTGTCTAATTTGAAGGTGTTAATTGTACCCCCCCCCCCCCCCAAAAAAAAAAAAAAAAAAAAAAAGGAGTTTGCACTGGGTCATCGTTGGCTTCAGTCCTGTCCGAGAGTTATCTAGCTCCGTTGGATTTGGCCATGTGGCAAGTTGTACAGTCGTCGCCAAAGGGGATAGTGCGAATTAAGAGGTACGTCGACGACATTTTAATAGGCTGATAGGTAGAAGGACTCCATCCCAAGGTTAAAGGTTCCATAGAGCAGGCGGAGCTTGAGTTAGTTTTCAGTTGCGAGGAACCTGTTGAGGGAGTTTGCAGTTCTTGGGTTTGATTTTGAGCACGTTAGATGGGCTGTGCTGGGAATATGGTAAGCTTGCGGCGAAACCTTTGTTACCTTTCCAGAGTTGCCAGTCAAAGTTAGTTAAACGAGGTGCAGTGGTATTTTTGCAAGAATGCTCTGAAGAAGTCTCGTCAGCACATGGTGCCTGGGCAGTTAAGCATCAGTTGTTGTGCTTCAAGGATGCGGGGTACTCGAATAACATACTGGAGGGGGTAGCCTTGAAATGCCTAAAGAGTTGTGGTTGCATTGCAAAGAAAACGATGGAGAAACCGGACATAGTGGCGTGTATTCTGTTTTTCCACGGGTTTTCGCACAATTTGATGGTGATTGCAAATAGGTTCTGTGTAAAGGTGGTCTTTATTACAGACTACAATTTCAACAGGCTGACGCCATTTTCAGGGGGAAATGAAGGTTGTTTAAAAGGCACAAAGAAGCCCCCGTAAATGGCCAACATGGTGTTGTCTATGACATTTCAATGACCTGTGGGTTGTCCTACGTCGGACAAACAAAGCGCTGTTTGAATGAAATATTACCCGAGCACAAGTAGGCTGTCCAGAATAATGCAACGAACTCTGAAATTGCAAGGTACATAGAATAATGCAATAAATGTTGATCGGTGTGGGAGGACGCTATTGTATTCAGACAGGAGAAAAATTGTACACATTTTTTTTTATAAGAGACATTTAGGATTGGCTTTGTGGGAAATTGTATTAGCCAGCTTTCTATCACACTGGATGCAGCGTCACGGAGGTTTTTATTTTTGTAAGAGGTGGAATTGGGGAAAGGGAAACATTGTATAAAACCTTGTTAGAGTTGCTGTTGTTGTTATTGGTGTTTTTTTTTTTTTTTCCTGATATGGTTTTGTTAGAGGAGTCTCAGTCATGTACCACTGGGTCTGTTATGGAGGACGTCACGATGTATGCATGAACGTGTGCAAACTATACTCGGTGTCACTATAGTTGTGTACTGTGCAGACAAAGGCAACGCCAGGCGAAGAGAGAAAGGGAGAGCACTAGGAAGGCGGGACGGGAGAGGAGGGCAATGGAGGGCGAGGGGTGAAAGGGAGAGCACTAGGAATGTTAGAGGAAAGGAGGTTTCTCTCCTCGTCCCCAGGCTTTCTAGTGATTGGGGTGTCTCCCCTCGCCTGGCGTTTCCTTCGCCTGTCCTGCACGCAACTAGTGACACTGAGTCATGTGAGAGGATGGGTTATAAGTAGGGTTGTTCGTTTTCGGGTAAAACCCGATTTTACCCGATTTTTACACCCCGAACATGTTTCAGGAGAATCGGGTTAAACCCGATTTTTCCCCCAATTTCAAAACTACATAACCAACCTATTTATTTTTACGCCGCACGGAGTTTGCGGTGCACACACGCTAGCTACCCTACCTCGGGACAACAGTGACCTATAGTTCATTTCGCGAGCTGCGTGCAGCACTGTGGACGCGACACGACTCTCAGCCAACCGCCCAACAAGCGCGCCTAACTCACCGCGACATTCTACCGCGGCCGGTTGAGGAAAAGCGACAATAGGCGTTGGGGCCTCGGAGGGACAATTTCTGTCACCCCACTGTGCAGGTGGAACCGCCTCGGCACGCCATGTAGCTTCGGCCCTGCTGCACGCAGCTTGTGAAATGCACTATCAACCCCCCCTTGACCGCTGAGGTGTCGACGCCCAGCAGGGCCTCTCGGGTAGCATGGTCATCTCGCTGGCGTCCAACCTTTTTCACGAACAACGTCTGAGCTTGCAGTCGCGTAAACAGATTGGGAAAACTTAACAGGTTTATTTCATAATGAAATATCTGATCGAAGACGACCGTCCTTCGAACAGTCGGGGTTTTTCTTGACACCTGAGGGAGAGGAGGATTCCGTGGGCGGTGCTTCCCTTGAAGCGACCGACGACAATCGGAGCTGGAAGACCCTGATGTCCCCCCGATTACCAGCTTGAAACAGACACCTAATTTTAACACGTTAGCGTTAAAAAGCTCATGATACGCACCAATAAAAATAAAAAAAGAATGTAAAATTGAGCACATCTGTAAATTTAACCCGAAAAAACCCGAATTTTGGAATGTTTCAACAAAAAACCCGATTTCTCCCCGATTATTAGCTTGAAAAATAACACCCGATTTTTCCCCCCCGAATTTTAATATATATAAAACCCGAAAACGAACAACCCTAGTTATAAGGGTCACGCTTATGGAGGCGTCAACGCCACGCCTCCATAACAGAACCGTCGGTTCTGTTATGGAGGCGTGGCGTTGGTTGTATGAACGTCTGCGAATTCGACGAAGGTCGTGTGAGAGGGTGGCATATAAAACATAAAGTGTGAATAAAATCTATTAAAATGCGTTTGAGACTTGTGTGTTCGTCTCCTGTCCCGTCCGTCGTCTCCGGTATGATCATGTGTAAAGTTAACCAGCCCGCCTCTTTATTAAGCTTGTCTTCAGATATTTTGAAGTTTTAAAAACCGCTTCATTATGTCTGTTGTAATTACCATTTCGCGTGAGTCTTTGTTATACTATCACTGACTGACGAACCTATTCTGTCACAGCCTTTACATAACAAAGCTCGCGCCAGTTTTTAATATAAAATACTGCCCTTAAAGATGTTTCGCAGCTGTGCCAGAGACCGCTACCGGTGCAAAGCGTTACTTTTTCTCCCATTTAAGTTGCACGTCCTTCAATAGAAAAAAAAAAGAAAAAGCCGGATATTGCTTTCTAAAATGACTCGACTGGTATAAGGTGAAGGGCTGTGTAGATGAACGGAAAAGGGTGTCCGCTGTCCGCGGACACTTTCAATTAGGTTCACTGGATAGTAAACGGCTTTTAGTACCGGCGCATTCCCTCGGAATGTCGTCTCGTATCCTCCCGTTCCCCTCCGACTATTCAATTACAGTTCCCTTTGTGCCGTTTTCCGACCACGATTGTCATCTTGGAGACGGACCGTTTCTACAAAGTTCCCCTCTCTTCGCTCTTGCACACTATTCTTACCCTAACCAGCAACGCTTATATCAATGTAAAGAATCCTATATCTCTCGCGTTTGTGATCCTTATCTGCGTCACCCCCTTTACACACACACATACAGGCACATGGACGCGGAGGGACAAGACGAGGAAACGGCGGCTTCCTTTTGTGCGGTCTGCGTTGTTCGTGCTTGGGGGGCGTCCAAGGCTGGAGGCAGGCGCTGCAGCGCGCGTCAGTTGGGTCTGGAAATGGACCGGAACTCGGGCCCGTGCTAGAAATGGGGCAGCGATGAAATTCCTCGTCGAGATTCAAGCCCCGGAGGGCTATTGTTGGCGGCACTTCCTCGCGTCGAAGCCTCAGGGAGCGGGAGACAGGGACGAAGCCACGCATAGCCGAGCCAAAGAGAAGCACAAAAAAAAAAAAAAAAAGGATCTTCCTTCCGCGGCTCGACGCCCCCTCGGCACTTCCCCCCCTCCCCCTTTCCGTCCCCTACCTTCTGTCTCTAGGGAATTCGGGGATCAGCGCCTTGGTTTCCTCGTGTACCGTCTGATACGGGTGCCATTCATCTTCGTGACGAACGACATTCTAGATAACGAGTCGCCACTCACGAGAGTTTAGATAGCTGCTCCCGGTATGCTCCTAAAAAAAATGCGTACAACGCCAAACGGGAGATCAGAAACTAAGAAGTGCAACTCGGGTAGTGTTACAGTAGCAAAGTTTTTTGTTTTGTTTTATATTTAGCTGCATGTTACCTATTGAGGCAGCTCTTCATTTCAGTTTGTTACGGGATTGTGAGAAGTCCTGATAAATAAAAGTAGCTTTCCCTCGGTAGACGTTTTAGCCTTTGAGTGCACAATCCTCAAGGTGATTCCTTACGGTCAATTATAGAGAATAAAATAAATCTTCCCTTCACTTCGAACTCCAATTTGCTTTCAGTCAGTGACGACAGGTTGTACAGGGTGCTGCAATATTAGCTGGCACAGCGGCATGGATACGAGAGCGGTAAAAATGCCATGCTGGGAGCCCCGCCCCGACCGCGGTTAAAAGGGGGCCACAAAATCAGTGTTAGCGGCAACTCGTTACATGTGATGGCGTTACCGGTAACGCGTTATTTTTTTCGGTAACGCAGTAATGTACTCGTTACTTTCTCAAATCAGTAACGGGTAACATACTTACGTTACTTATTTCGAGTAATGGGTAACGTAGTTACTTTACTCGTTACATCATTTTCCCAAAACTTGGAAAAAAACTTAAATGTTTTTGTGTTTCTATACTTCGTTTTACCTTAAAGGGACACTGACAGGGTATTTATGCTCGCCGAGGTTTTTAGTTGTACGTGACATATGAGAGCCCAACTACCCAGAACAGAATTTGCGGCTCGAAATTCGGTTTCTTTCCGCCCGAAAACCGCCGATCGAGAACTGGCCGGTTTGAGTCGCGCTCACTCTCTTTTCCGTGGTCACGGGCCGTTTTCTAAGGTATCGAAGCCACCACCAAATTTAATCAAAGTCGTGGGTCATTGAAGGCACACACTCAGTATTAAAAATAGAAAAAAATATGAAACCCATTTTTTGTGGCTTCCAAAAAGCTGCAAATACGTTGATTGAAAAAAAAAAAAGGTAGCACAGACAACCGGAAGCCTTCTGTGCGTTCACTGAAAATTCTCAACATGGCGTCGTTTCGCGTATCGTGGGACTAGCGGATGGCAGCGGACGACGGGCGTTGGACCTCTACTTCAAAACTGTCGTTCACGGTACCGGCGAATTCTGTCTTCCTTCGAAAGAGAAATTTTGGACCGATCAAGAGAACTGATATTCATTATTATTATTATTATTATTATCCCGTACTACACGCCCGACCAGCAAGCCGATTGCACGAAGACGCCGCCGAGCCGTCGTCCCTTCTCGTTGCTGAACTGAAGACATCGCTCGCTCAAGCGTCAAGCACGAAATTAAGTGCGTACTTCGAGTTGAATACGAACGCGTACGGTTTCTTTACGAGGTGCGAATTTGGCCTCTGCGTGGTGCTGCCCGACTTCAAGCCGGGAGTGCATGTAATGAAGGAAAATCGGCAGCAAACAACTGACATACAGTCTACCGGCCTATTAGTACGCACGGAAGAGTTCTTTCGGTAGCTCATTGGCAAGACATCCGATTTACACGCAGCGAGCACGGGTTCGATCCCTGCTGTTGGTGTACCTTTTTTTTTTTTTTGTCAAGCATTTTGCGATGTTTACAGTTCTTTTTTTTTTTAACAATTATCACTAAAAAAAAAAAACAATTGTTGTGGACAATACGTCGCTGAACTAAACGGTATGGGATTTCATTTTTGACACCTGCGAACTCAATGTAGTCACAAATTTCCACAAAATGCAAGGAGCATATGAATCGGGTAGCGTCCGCTTTCCGAGCTTCGCGTAACTGTTCTACAGGAATTGCAGCCAGCCATTGACCCCGACCCGTTGATCTTTCGGAAACTTGTGCACTCTGCCGCACAATGCCACCTTCAGATGCAGAACATGTGAAGCAATTCTTCACACAACATCTTGGGAGTATTCTTTTCGGAGCCGATCACGGGAATTCAACACACTACGGCACTGGGGCACTCACTACTAATTGCCAACACTTAAATGTACAAAACAACTCATCTTGAAGTACAGAACAGCGAGCGGGACAAACGTAAATGCAAAGGAATCGCACGGCGAGCGAGCGCATTTCGTCTGCTACATGCGGAGAACAAAAAAAAAAAAAAAAAAAAAGCGCACGGTCGGGTGTAGCCACGTGACTTCCGCCAGTTTCTCTATCCTCTCCACTTCCCCGTGTGGTGCGGGAGTTTCGGTTTCACTTTCGAGCAGTTGCGTTTTTTGACTTTATTTAAAAAATACATGACTCTGTAGCAAAATATTAATTGGGTAGTATTCCGACACCATAATGAATCGCCTGACAAAAAAGGAAAACAAAATTTTGGGGGGGGTGTCAGTGTCCCTTTAAGTCCAGACGTAGCCGACGCTACGAACTGATGGATTGCCACCTGCCCGGTTTTTTACCGGTACGGTCGGTTTTTTTTAATAAAAGGCCGGTTGCTGGACTGTTTCTAAAACTGGCTGTCATTTGCCGTTCGTTTTTTTTTTTTTCAGCTACCTAAGCACTTTTTTTTCTCTTTTTTTTTTGAGGGGGGGGGGGGGCATTTATTATTATAGTCTATACAGTTCCTCCTCTATGCATGTCGGTTTCTCTCCAAGAGGTGTCCAGGCCCGATGCTCCACCTCACAACATGCACGTACGGCTAGGTAGCGCCGCCAAACGGACGTTCGCTTTTCTTTTTTTCTAGCATGTAGTATTTACATTATTATTGAAGATATATCATATATATATATATATATATATATATATATATATATATATATATATATATATATATATATATATATATATATATATATATATATATATATATATATATTTTTTTTTTTTTAAGAACATGCGGAACATTTTTTTTTTTTTTTGGATGTGACCACCCTGATTCAGACGAGTTTCGCTGAGACAAAATACCGAAACTACGAAACAAGCACGGCCAGGCCGCGCTTGTGCGGCGCGAGCGCGGAGAACGCTTGGCCGTCTGCTTCGGCGGCAGTTTGGGACTTTGGCGGTTACCTTGAATCGCGCGCATAGAAATAGTTAGCGCCGATGTTGTGTGCGGGTGAAAGGTAGGAAAAATAAGAAGTAATATCCCGCTGAAAACAGCGAGCTGGTCCCGAGCTCTAAACTGTCGGCCAAGGACATTTAGATTTCCTGCTGTCGGTGCTGCTGGGGCTACATCATTGAATCTCCTATGGAAGAGACGGTTGGCTTCACTACATGGCAGGTTTGTGCTCCTAGGTCGCTCCACCGCACGGCAGCCACACGTACTATTAGCCCTCTTCCTTCCGTTTGCCAGTGCTCGGAGCCGACAGGCATTGTGTAGCTATATAGGAGGCGCTTGTCTAGAACATCAACGTTTTTGGGTATAAAGGCATATGCATTGTCTAGTTTTAAGCTCATTTCATATACAATGTCCTGGTTCCTAAAATTGTTTGCTTAGCCGCAAAGAAGACGTCATTTTGGTAAAAAGCTGGCGCCTTTACGATTCAGTATTTGTGATTTGTCGATTCAGTATTTGTGATTTGTCGAAGGGGATAAGAGAATGGCGAGCAAGACATCACTTTGAATTCGAGGACACAATCCTTTTGTAATGCATGATTTGAGAGGTATGAAAACATTAGTGAGTGACCGGCGCGAGCTCGTGGTTATAGACCACGAGCTCGTGCCGGTGCTCGTGGTCTATAACCGTGTTCACTACCAAATCATCCAGAACAAGCAATTTTTGAAAATAATAGATATACGCTCGAAATCTGCTCGCCGAGTATCATTCTTAGTGTCTTAGAGCCATTTTAGGGGCGAAGCTCCTTAGGGGCTAGCCATGTCCGTATGTCCGTCCGCCGTAGGCCGGCGTCGGGTGCTCGTGCTTCTGCTCGTGAGATCACGTGCTCACGAGCACGTGAGAACATCCTCACGTGCTCGTGTAGGGCAAAAAAAAATTGGAAACAAAAGATGAAAAAAATTATGAAAAAAAAAAAGAAAAAGAAGAAAAAAAAGAGTAGGGGGTTCTGAGATGCCATCCCATCCGTCTGCTTAAAAAAAGAAAAAGAAGAAAACCACACATTCTCCTACTGATATGAATGAAAAGGCTCGGCATGCTGCGGCTCGGCGTCTACGCAGACAAGCACCACCAGAGCTTCGCCCCAAGCAACATCATTCACCACGTGGAGATGCGGTCAATTTTTGCTCGAAGCATTATTTAATTCGCAGCCATTTTTATGGTAAACAGCAATAATCGGTTCTCCACCTGCTGCACAGGATGAGTGTGAAACATTTGTTTTTGAAGCTTTATTTTTGAATAAATGGTATACATCTATGTATGTTATTGAGTTCAGCATTGTGTATTGGTATACCTACATGGGATATTATGTCTTAATAGATCTATGTCAATAGATTTCACTTTGGGACACTCGTGTCAAAAAAGAGGACACTTAAGACTACTTACGTGTAGGAATGCGAAAGCCTTCCTACACGCAGCGAATTCCTACAAGGAGCGCGCCACGTCTTTCTTTTTCTCACGGAGCTCTGGCGGTGACATCACGCTCCCCCACTGCGCAGGCGCGGTGAACCCCGCGGGCCCCACGGTTTCCGTGACGATGCATCTCCGTTGCTGCGCTTTTCTTTGTTTTGTTTTTTTATTTCTGAGGCGCGTCCACTTTGACCTTGAGCGACCCCGCCGCCTTCCATGCCGATGCATCTGCGTTGCTGTGCTTTCCTTTGTGTTTTATTTTATTTCTGAGACGCGTCCGCTTTGACCTCGAGCGGCCTCGCCGGCTTCCGTGACGAAGCATCTGCGTTGCTGTGCTTTTGGCCAATGGGAATTTAACTGCCGTTTCGCTGACCAATGGGAATTTAACTGCCGTTTTGTTGTTACAGATGGTTACAGACAACGCGCGGCTTCGGTCCATGGGACAGTTAATTCTTTCGCATTAATAAATTGAATCGCTATATCAATTACGGCTGCAAACACTGCATCATCGTCGAACGATGATATGTACTTTGTAATCATCCGCCAGTGTAATTATCATCTTATCACTTTTGTCCTGTTCTGTACCCGAAGTGTCGAGCTGCCTCTATAAACACATGCCTGATAATAAACCCTGTTCCCAAGCTACCATGCTTTGTCTGCAGTACGTCGTAGCAGTGGCGACGAGGACGAGTCAACGCGGGTGAAAAAAAAACGTGTTGCAGCAGTCGCGCAAACATGGCTTCCCAGGTGCAACAGTTTGACGATGGAAAGGACAAGTGGGCCTCCTACACCATCCGGATTGCAGCCTACTTTGAGGGGAACGCCATAACTGACGACCCCAAGAAAAGAGCCTTTCTTGTATCAGGTCTTGGGTCAAGGACAATGGAAGTGCTCAGTGGCCGCTGTATTCCAAGGAAGGTGAGCGAATTAACCTACAAGGAAGTCGTGACAACTTTGGAAGATTTTTATGCGCCACCACCCAACGAAATAGCCGAAAACTTTAAGTTCTACCATCGGGTTCAGAAAGAAGGTGAGTCGATGCAAGAGTTCATAGTGCAACTGCGACGCCTAGCCGCCAAATACAATTTCGGAACTGTGCTAGACAGAACAATTTGGGACGACATTGTGTGCGGTATTTGAAATGCGGACGTGCAGAAAAGGCTGCTGGCACAGCCGAAGCTCACATTGAAAAAAAAAAAAAAGCATTGTGCAGGCCGCGGAAACAGCAGCTCAAGATGTCAAGGAAATAAAGCAATCGGAGACTGCGGAAAACCCAGAAATTGAACAAGCTTACAGAGAAGGTACGAAAATGCAAGTTCGGAAAAATGGCGAGATGTTCACGAGGGCAGACCAACTCATGCGGAAGATGCGGAAGTTCAACGCACGCTACAGAAGCCCGCGGATTCTTAAACGCGAGGTGTTTTCAGTGTGGCCGGAAAGGTCATACGGCCCGGATGTGCCGTTCCGAGGGCAAGAAACAAGCCAAGGCGTGCGTGATATACGGCAGCGAGTCCAGCAGCGGTGATAGCGATATGTATCTGCAGTTTCCAACTTCGAAATCTCCTTCTGTCGTCGACGACAAGTTGGTTGCACCTGTTCGCCGGAAATTTTGCTGGGGCCGTGTCGACATCGTCATGGAGATGGACACTGGTTCTCCGGTCTGCGTGATCCCCAGAGGCGTGTTCGAGAAACATCGCCACAAGTGGCCAAATATGGAGCGTTCAAGCCTGAAGTTGTCCAGCTACCTGGGAAAGTTGCCTGTGGCAGGTAAGCTGACGCTCAAAGTCTGGTACTGTGGTCAAGTGGTAACTGCGACATTTACGATTTTAGACTCTGTGGGACCAAGTCTTTGTGGACGCGACTTGATACAGAAACTCAACTGCCTGGAGACGCCGGTTTTAAAGTTAACTGCTACAGACAAAACTACGCAGAACGAACAACTAACGAAACTACTCTCCGAGCAGGAGTTGTTGTTCAGCGACGGACTGGGGTTGCTAAAAGGGCCTCCACCGCATCTAAATGTGAAGGAAGGTACCGTACCCAAGTTTTTCAAGACCAAGTTTCTGCCATACTCGATGCGTGACAAGGTGTCTACCGAATCGGACAGGCCACTTGAAAGCGGGGTTATTTCGCCTGTTCCCCATGCTGAGTGGGCAACGCCCATTGTTCCTGTGCTAAAAAAGGACGGGTCCATAAGAATTGACTGAGATTTTAAACTAACCATAAACCCAGCCTGCGACACCGAACAGTATCCACTACCAGCAATTGACGACCTCTCCGCGTCACTGAACGGGGGTGACATAGAACGCCCTAGACCTTCGAGATTCATACAATCAAGTGCTACTAAGCGAAGAGTCCAAGGAGTTGATTGTAATCAACACCCGTCGCGGCCTGTTTTGCTACAAGCGGCTCCCGTTCGGCATTTCATCTGCTCCCGCCATCTTCCGGCGAAAATGGAGACACTGCTGCAAGGAGTAGACGGCGCACAAGCATATTGGGATGACGTCATTGTCTCTTAAAGGAAGGATGACAGTGGAAACCGTCTCAAACAAGTGCTCCAGTGTTTCTAGGAGAACGGAGTCAAGCTACACAAAGGGAAATGCAACTTCTGGCAGGACAAAGTCTGCTATCTCGGACACCGCATCAATAAGGATGGCCTGCATTCTACTGAAAAAAAACTTGACGGTCATAACGGAAGCAAAGAGTACAACCAACTTCAGCGAACTGCGCTCTTTTATTGGGCTCCTCTCATACTGCGGCAAGCGTTTACCAAGTATGGCCACCCTCTTGACACCATTGTATGAGCTTCTAACAAAGAATAAAAACTGGGTGTGGTACGAGACAAAGGAGGATGCGTTTCGGAGGGTTAAACAAGTACTATGCAAAGCAGACGTGCTCACACATTTTGACCCGTTTAAAGCGTTGCGCGTAGGATGCAATACATCGCCTTATGCTGTTGGGGCGGTGCTGCCTCACCGTTTGGGAAGGGTACACAGACCAATAGGATTCAGGTCACGAACACTTTCAAAAGCATTTAGGTATTATTCGCAACCAGAACGGCAAGCACTAGCCCTAGTCTTAGGAGTGACGATGTTCAGACTATTTGTGGGGACGAGCGTTCACTCTCGTAACTAATCATAAGCCTTTGGTAGGACTGCTGAGAGAAGATCGACTAACACCTGTGATGGCAGCGGCCAGAATTCAGCGTTGGACTTTGATGTTAAGCGCATATCAATACAAGATTGAGTACAAGCCGGGATCCCAGAATCATAATTCCGACGCCCTTACCGCCTGCCAGTAAACACTCCCGAAGAAGAAGCTAAAGAGTAGCCAGAAAAATGTGTCCTTTCGCTGAACCAACTCGATGAGACTGTTTTCTCCGCTCAAAGACTGCAGGCACTGACTTCTGAGGACCAGCTGCTGTCGAGGGTGAAAGCCTATGTGTTGGAGGGGTGGCCAAGGCAACTAGATGATAATCATCCGCGGATGCAACCGTACTTTCACAAGAAGCTGGAACTGACCGCGGCCCACGACTTCCTCTACTGTGGACATCGAGTCGTCGTACCCTAAGCTGCCCAGGGACCGATGCTTCAAATCCTACACGAGACCCATCAAGGATCCTCGGCAATGAAGGCCGTCGCGCGGACGCTGTTCTGGTGGCCGGACCTCGATGGTGAGATCGAACAGCTTTCCCATCAGTGCAGTTCGTGTATCCAGGCACAGCCAATGCCTCCTGCCAAAGCCTCTGTAAAGTGGCCGGAGACTGTCGAGAAATGGTCATGGGTCCATCTAGACTATGCGAGGCCAATAGGTAAAGTCATGACTCATGATAATGATCGCTGTGTACTCGCACTCCAAATGGATAGAAGCTGTTACCATGAGAAATTGCACCGCAGATTCCACAATATCTGCTGTACGCGGAATGTTCAGCCAATTCGTAATTTCAAGGACCATTGTGACAGACAAAGGAACCCAATTTATGGCAAAATCGTTCTCGCGGCTCCTCTCTGAGAATGACGTAGAACATCTGCACACAGCGCCATACCACCCACAGTCCAATGGCCTAGCAGAAGGAGCTCTCAAAACGATTCAAAACGGCCTGAAAAAAGGTCAAGCAAGGCGGCTTATTAACGCGTCTAGCAAAAATACTAGCACTTCGCCGTCACAAAGACTTCTGGGCTACCAGATTAGATCCCGTCTGAACGTCACTTCTTCCACGCCTTTGCAAGAACCCTGGTGCAAGCTGTCGGCCGTAGATCCCGTGTTGGCACGGAACTTTGGAGAAGGGGAACGGTGGTAACCAGGAACCGTAACTACCCGACCGGGGCCCGGATGGTCTCGGTTGACACGCTGCTGGGAGAAGCACGACGCCACACATATCAGACCCGTTCTCGGGAGCTACAAGCACACCAAGCACCAGAGACGACGCAAGAGTGAAGTGATAGTGAAGATGCAGCTGAGGGTCCAACACCTGAACAGCCTACCACGGATGTCACACAACAGCAAGAGCTGCGCAGATCTACCAAAGCAAGAAAAGCGGCAGTGCGTTATTCCCCCTAGGGGGAAGGCATGCTGCGTCGTCGGAAGCTCTATCATCGTCGATCGAACGACGATATGTACTTTCTAATAACCCGTCAGTGCAGTTATAATCGTTATAACTTTCGTTCTAATCTTCACCCGAAGTATCGGGCTGCCTATATCAACACATGCCTGATAATAAACCCTCTTCACAACCTACCATGCCATGTCTGCCGTACGTCGTAGCAGTATACATCTATGTATGTTATTATGTTCAGTGTTGTGTATTCGTGTACTTACATTGCTATGATGTATTAATTGATATATTAATACATGAATTTCACATTGGGAATCTCGTGTCAAAATAAATTGAATCGATGTATCAATCATTTAAAACTGTCAACACTGTATCTCACATAACTGTCCCCCCCCCCCCCCCCCCCCCCAGGCCGGAGTAGCCGGTTGTTTTTTCTACGAAAGATGGCAACCCTATCAGGGACCAATGAGATAGCGCCAAATTGGAACCATCATGGTGTTTGTCATGTTTTAATGCGAAAGCATTAACTGTCCCATAGAGCGAAGCCGGCGTTGTCTGCAGCAGCGAAAACGGCACCTGAATTCCCATTGGCCAAAAACACAGCAACGCAGATGCCTCATCCCAGAAGGCGGCCGGGCGCTCAAGTTCAAAGCGGAAGCACCTCAGAAATAAAACACAAAGAAAAGCACAGCAACGCAGATGCATCGTCACGGAAGCCGCGGATCCGGCGGGGCGCCGCCCCTGCGCAGTGGGGGAGCGTGACCGCCGGAACGCCATGTGAAAAAGGAAGACGTGGCGCGCTGCTTGTAGGAATGCGCTGCCTTTAGCATTCCTACGCGTAAGCCGTCTTGAGTCTCTTCGATTCGCTTTTGTACGTGATCTATCATCGCAGAACCAATCATAAACAATAAGTCCCAGTGACTTGCGCTTTTGACGCAGCTTGATTGGTCCCATTAGCACGTAGCGTCGGCTGCGTTTGGACTTAAGCTGAAGCGATATATAATGTGCCCTTTGTCTGGGGTATACCAACGCTTCACTGCACTGTCATGTTTTTTTTTTATATTTTTGAGGCGCCAAGTAATTAATTACTGCACTCATGCCACATGCCTTCAAAATGTCGACTTTCTTTTCCCGTGCAAGAAGTCTCCTTTAAAAAAAAAATGCCCACTCCCTTTGTCGCAGTGTTGAAAAACGCTGTTACCGTCGATTTATAAATAAAAAGTAACGCAAAAGTAACGAGCGTTACTTTTCATCGTCAACGGAAACGGCAACGCGTTTCTTTTATTTTGGGGTAACGTAGGTCGGTAACGCTTTCCTTTATTTTGCAAGTAACGAGTAACGTATTTCGTTACTTTTATTCGGTAACGCCTTCAACATTGGTTGAAGGCGTTACTGAACCTATTGTTACACTGCGACGATAACCCTATCGTCGCAGTGTAACAATAGAGAGTTTTAGAATAGGGGACCCCAAAGCTTGGGGGCCCCAAAGAAATAGGGGGTCACCACTGCGCATGCGCAGAACCCAAACTCCGTTTGGGGGTTTGGGTTGGCGCTTGGGCCCCTATTTGCTTGGGGCCGGGTTGCGTCGGCAAACATGGCGGCGCCCTTTCCGCTCGCTTCGGAGCGAATTCGTCATGGTCGCTGCAGTATTAGCCAATTTCATTGCCAATGAATAGTGCAACCGGCTTTCGCTTTGCTTTATCTCGCTCAAATCACAAAGAATGAGCGGTGGGCTCGCCCCATTTTAAAGATTGTCCCCGAGTCTGGCCGTTCCTAAGCCTAAAGAGACGCGGTAATCGTTGACATGGCAACGTATGGCTACTCCGTGGCTCCGAGTGGATTTCGTTCGTGGCACGATACCTGCAGCTTGAAAACAAGTATTTCAAGGCTTCAAAGTCGCTCCAGCTCAGATCTCAATAGTTCAGCTGCTCGCAGAGTATGCGCGCTCGCGTTCGTCTCAGTCTCGGCATAGTTGAAGGCCTAAATCTTCGGCTGCAGATGGTCAAAGCGCACACAAACGCCCAAAAAATTCGAGAACGAACCATACCTAAAACAGCGCGCAAGCACAGGAGGAAGAAAATAGAACACAGGAAAGAGCGCTGACTTCCAACTTATGTATTGTGAAAGAAAGAGAAAGAGGAAGCTTCAGACATGAAGCCCACGCGCACCCAAAAGGTAAAAAGAAGAAAGAATAAAAACAGATACATTACAAAGTTGCAGTAGAAGAGAAGAAAACTGACATTATAAGGTCACGACGAAGAAAAGATGAGAAAAAAGAAGAAAGAAAAACAACAACGTGGGCTTCATGTCTGAAGCTTCCTCTTTTTCTTTCTTTCACAATACATAAGCTAAGAGTCAGCACCCCTTCCTGTGTTCTGTTATCTTCCTCCTGTGCTTGTGCGCTGCTTTAGGTATGTCTTCTAAGTACCAGCTAGCTCAACTCTCTATGTTACTACGAGAACAAGCGCCAAATTAGAGCACTACGGATTGGATCGTTTCGGCTACACCCGAAGCGGGATGGCCGAACGAGTCGAGGCCGATCCAAGGCCAGAAGAAAATGGCGGAAGAGAAGGCCCCCGCGCGCGTTCGCTTCTCGATCGACGATGACATTTATGTGCTAAGCGAAGTGTACGCCACTAACCCATTCCAGGATTCCAGGAGATGGACTTCGATTGCCGAAAGGGTCTCTGAAGCAATCGGAAGAAATTTCTCCACGCGGGCCATCCGCGACCGGGTCGACCTGCTGCTGGCACAGTTTAATACGAAGCACAGATTTCCCGGTGACTTTTCGTAACGTAACGAAAAAAAAAAAAACGGGTCTGTGTGAACCAACGCCTCCTGTACTAAGATGCCTGTCAGGTGGCTCGCTCTCCCATTGCGGCCGGTCTGCCATCGTATTGTAGCCAAACGCCACGAGGTGGCGCTCGCCTCCGACCCTATTTTTTTTTGGCTAGGCGCGAGCATGGTTCGGTATCGCCCGAGTCAAAGGGAACAGCTACAACATCATCATCATCAACTCTTGCTGGGCGCTCGGCAAGGAGGTTAGAAGTACTAGGAGAGGGCACGTTGCAATATTGGTGAAGCCTAGTCATAAAAAGTTTAAACGATGTTGTGGCCAACGTGACCGTAGATCTCTCTGGCAATTGGTGCGCGTGACATGTCACGTGTGAGATGGATGGTTGATTGTAGAAGGATTCCTTGCAGGCTTGCGCGCGCTCCGTCCGGTAGGTTTTATTAGATCGAAGGATAGACGTGAAGCAAGCAGCTCCGTCAGGTAGGTTTTATCAGATCAAAGGCGTGAAGCAAGCAAGCGCTGGCAAGCGTTTGAGGCGGGCGGTCGGGCGGTTCAGAAAACGAAAGCCCGGCCTGCCGCCGGGACGCTGATTTCCGCCGGCTACGGGATGGGCGCCTGTAGCGTGGTCGGCTGCCACAATCGAACGGGCCTTTCCTCGGCGGGAGTTACCTTTCACCGGTAAGCCGGTACGTTACCCAAAACACGCCAACAGGCAATCGTTACAGCGCTGACGTTCCACGTTGAATACTATCAAGGTTCAAGGTGTTTATTGGCACAACTTCCACACAGCCGAGTGTCAGGCAGACGCCCGTACAACCAAGTACTGCCTGCCTCCTCGGCTGTGTGTCAACAGGTGAAATGATGAAGATAATTATAAAAATGAAAGGGAGGGAGAAATGGTAGTTACACAAAGTTACTGAGCTCGGAGGGCACGCGACGCAGTCCTGCTGAAGTCGCGGAGTTCGTCCCCAGTCCCGGGTAGGGGCGGACAGGTACGAGCTCACCGCGGAGGGTAACAGTGAAGCTTCGTGTCGCCGGGTGCAGGTGCGGAGAGGGATAGGACAAACTGTCCGGCTAGAGATACGGGGAACCGATGCTAGGTAGGAGCCGGCCAGCGAGGGGCCAGCGGCAACAGCAACGAGTCGGACACGCGCCACTGTTCGTCGGTGGCTCGGCGGTGCCAGCCAGAAGTCCGCAGGCGTTCATCGTAGTCAGAGGAATGGTCGTGACGGGCCAGGATGGTAACGGTCTGTAGAAAACATAATGCATTTGCTTCATAGTTGAGGGTACATAAACGAAGCGCAGCAAGCGTAGAATCGGTCGCCTGGGCGCGGACGACACGCACAGTTTCCAGCTCTGATGGCTGATAAATAGAAACCACCATTCTCCCTGTTACCCGCAACCGTCAACCACGCTACAGTCACGTGATGTGGTCACGCGGGCTTGATAAGTGAGGAGGTAAGGAGGAAAATGAGAAAGAGGCGAGGCGTCAAGGGAGCATGGCTTGTGGAGGCTGCGCGGCTGACGTCATGCCCTCTCCTAGTCTTCTATTCTCCATGGCGCTCGGCCATCTCGGCGCAACTGGCGCGGCCGGCCGCTTGCAACTGAGTGCTAATTGTATTTATTTTAACATTATTTTAGTTTCAGTTTTTGGTTTACGGCTTAGCATCCTATTGAAGAAAAAATCCCAATTATTCTCCATGGCTCTAGTTCATAATACCAAAGGAAGACGAAGATGAAAGTGTAAATATACCAAAGAGTGAGCCAGCGCTGCGTAAGTTTGTCTTTCTTTTGTATGCGTGGACTTGAGTAGCTGTTTTGCGGGTGCGCTGTTCCCCCTGTACAGCACCACATCATTTATAGCCTTTGCACTCTCTTTGCGCTGTTAACGCTGGGGATGACACTGCACTATTCGATTTGAAGCACTATTCGCACACCCCTACTGGTATCACAATAGCAGACGTCAAATCTCCCGCGCTCTCGCGGCCGCGAGCGATATAGGGTCAGTTGGCAGCGCCCCTCGCGGTTGTTTCGGTGAAGGCGAGGAGGAAAAAGGGAAAGGGAACGGCAGGAGGCGTTGGTGTGAACAAGTCTTTAGCCACGGAGTAGCAATACGTTACCATGTCAACAGTTACGACGTCTGTTTAGGCTTAGGAACGGCCAGAATCGGGTACGCGATCTTTAAAATGGGGCGAGCCCACCGCTCATTCTTTGCGACTCGGGCGAGATAAAGCAAAGCGAAAGCCGGTTGCACCATTCATTGGCAATGAAATTGGCTAATGCTGGAGCGACCATGACGAATTTGCTCCGAAGCGAGCGGAAAGGGCGCCGCCATGTTTGCCGGCGCAATTCGGCCTCAAGCAATTTGGGGGCCCCACGCTATTTTTCGAATTTCACGTTGGGGGCGCGCGACAGCCCAAGACCCTGGGTTCTGCGCGTGCGCAGTGCTAAGCCCCAATTTCTTTGGGGCCCCAAAGCTTTGGGACACCCTATTATATAACTCTTTATAACTGTCGTGCTGCTTCAGCTACAGGATGGGCTAAAAGCAAACTACGCTTACCAGCGTCGTGCCTGTGACCGGGGAATGGCCCGTTGAATTCGCAGATAATTCCATTGGCGCACATGATAGCCTGCTATTTGAGGGCGGGCACTCTCTTGTGACCAGAGAAGGGAATCTTCTGATTCAGAGATGGTCGGCAGATGGGCCAGAACTTCGGCTTGGGCGAGTTGGTAATTCATGATACTGCTTCACAGCGCACAAGATCAGACACACTAAAGGCCTGTTCACACATGCAGCGGAGCGCTACAAGCATAGCGCTAACCTCGCGCTAAACGCGTGCTGACCGGAGCGTTCACCAGCTTTGTATCGCACCGCCAAAACTGTTGCTCGTGGCAGGCGATAAGTAGCTGACGGCACGTGAGGAGCGCTACATCAGCGCTTCGCTTCATGTGAGAACCGGCCTTTAAAAGAAATTTCACGCACACAAAGGAAGAACTCTCACACAGCGCTGTGTGAGAGTTCTTTCTTTGTGTGCGTGAAATTTCTTTTAAGTGTGTCTGATCTCACGCACACAAAGGAAGAACTCTCACACAGCGCTGTGTGAGAGTTCTTTCTTTGTGTGCGTGAAATTTCTTTTAAGTGTGTCTGATCTTGTGCGCTGTGAAGCAGTATCGGCAGATGGGCCTCGCTGTGCCGTTCCAACTGGTGTTACCCTCCCTATTATTTGTACCGCAAGCCACAATAAAGTATCGTTTCAGCGCAAATGTTTTGCGTTTTAATAATTTTTCACTCTTAAGAAATTAGTTCGTTGTCCACAATGGCGCTGCATGCGAAAAAGGCGAGCGTGCCGCGTTGCGTCGTCACAAACCCTATTCTATAAGCACGCTGTGTGAGGTGTCGTTGCGTTGGGTACCCCAATGCGTTGGGTTCCCCAAAGCGTTGGGGCCCCCTATTCTAAAACTATATAATAGGTTCCATGGCCTAGCATTCTGGAAGCAGCGCCTGCGGCATTATGTCCCATTCGGCTGGCACCCGGGTGGTACTCGGCTACCTCAGCTGATATTACCGCCGTCTGTGCGTCGTTGTACAGAACTTCGAATACCATGGCATTCTCCTCCAAAATGCTTGAAGGGCAACTCCGTTCGAAAATGAAACCAAAATAAATTACTGGTATCGCTTTAGTGGCACGAAATATGATCACAGCCGAAACATTACGTCGAAGTGAAGCCACGTACTCCACTAAAGCCGATTTTAAAGATGCGAGCAGCTGCTGGCGGCAAGCGGGTTAGCTTTAAGTCAAGCGATACTCGCACAGCACCCCTGTGACGTCACGTAGCAGTGGAGCTGCAGTTGATTGGTTGTACCGCGTACCGCAGCACCCTTGTGACGTCACGCTGCGGCCGTGTGGCTCATGATCAGAGTTGCCATCCCTCTAGAAGATAGTTTCGGTTTGGCCGTAGACGTCCGAAACCAAACTTTGAGCCGTGATATTTATAAAACTACACATAATATCGAGAAAAAAAATTATACCTTGGATTTCAGGGACACCGACTGAAATTCGGTGTCCCTGAAATCCCTGACAATGACTGAAATTGCCCTTTAAGGTCACACGGACTCGAAGTTCATATGTTTTCAATTCGTTGACAGTTGCAATGTACGGCATTAACGAAGTATGAGCGAATGATCTGCTCGTGTAAGGAATGGTTAGATTGTGGGTTGCCAAACGACTCAGAACAGAGACAGAAAAAATTAAGCTCCAAAAAATCTGGAAACATATATATTTCAAAATAAGCTAAGCTCGACAGACACTCTTGACAAAGAGTTTCGCTCTTTCACGCAGCTTCAACGACGCTTTGCACTGCTGTCCTTGTGTAAAAAGCAGGGCCAGTCTCATAAAGCTCTCGACGAGTCCCGGCCCCCATGGCAACGCAGGCGCAGCGTGGCGTCAACACGGAGCGATGACCCTCGCACGGAAACTGCGTTCTTAGTAAAACAAACACGCTGAGCGTTTATATAGCAGCAGTGGAGGCGCTGATAATTTGGTCCGAGATAAACACCTCGAGCGTGAACACGAACGCTGCCAAACTTGCGGGAGCGAAATATACTAGCTCACACGGAGAAGCGAAATCACCCGCCAAAATAATTACATCCTGTTGTTGTCCGCTCTAATGTGGAGGTTGTTAGAACTGCCAAAGCGTGGCGAATTTTTAAATATAACCTTATACATTTCAGGAACACCAATTCTGGGATTCGTAAAGTCTTATAGCGATGTAGGAACAGTATGCATGAATGAAGCCATTTTATTTCATTCGCTGGTTTTTAAAAATATGAGCATTCAAATATGTCACTGGCTGATGGTAGACACAGAGACAGAAAGAATTAGATGCAGCTTTTTACTAAAATTACGTTGCCAGATATTAAGTATAAAGAAATTGTAGGGAGTTAGATATACGTGTTAAACACGTGTTACCTACCTAGAAATTATATATATATATATAAAGCGGCGCCGTCATGCTTTATTCATTTCCCATTCTCCTCACCGTAAACAGTAGCAACACAAAAACAAAACAAAACGTCAATAAGAAAGAATATACTCCCGCGGGAAGCCAAGCCGCAAGTAAAGTATAGCTTTTAGAGAAGTTTATTTGTATTCTTTTGTATTCAGGTTGTCAACGAGAGACACTGGTGTTCTAAGAAATTTTTTAAGTCAATTTGAATGGCAGATTAGTCAGTTCCAAAATTATTCGGGGATTCATTCATTATAAGTATGTTAATCGAATTATTTAGCAGCACTAATTAACATATGAGAACGAAAAATCAATGCATACTAGATATTTGCGCTGTTATTACGGAATATCTATATCATATTTACGCAGGTAGGCTCTAAATTGTTGCGAACCAGTGGCAGAGGCAAGTCAGAAAAAGAAAATTAGAATTGAGCGCGGTTTTAATCAACTGTCCCGTCATCTTCTGATGGTGTATTTTACAAAACCAACATTGCGTCGCCATAAGAACGCTCACTCCGCGGGCATTTCCTTCGACCCTTACCCATGGGTCAACGACCAGATGATTGCGTTGTTTTATTTTATCATTGTATCGGGTTCTGTGCGTTCAGTGTGATACCGCACCTAGTCAAGCTTCCAATAGGGCTATTAGCCCCGTGCGCGACCGAAAGCGTCGCTGTGGTCGGCCTTCCACGATTGGCCGAACGCTGACTATGACGTCGGAAAGGGGATTTTCATCGACGGAAATAAGAGGAATGAAAGAACTTTAATTTTGACGGTGTTGGCAGTGTTCCTTTGAGAGCGCAATGATTTCAAGCTTCCACCATGCTTTTTACGAACACCATCGAACTTGTTGTTTGCAAGGTAATGACGTCACAAAGGGGAACCACAGGAGGGCGCCACCAAAACTTCTCGCCGCTATCGAGCAAATCCGAACGTTTCTAGGGCGCGAAATGCTCCCGAGAAATATTCGATTTTATATGCGACTGCGCGTCATTGTGTTCTTTCACGTTACTCTCGGACGTTAAACTTCCAGAATTTTATTAGTTGATGCATTTTTTTATAAAACAACAAGAACGAAAGAATTAAAAGAAACGCAGTCTTATCATCTTAATAGGACAGCGCGAGCTGCTTTTTTTATCCTTTTTTTTATTTTTTTACGCTCTTTTCCGCACGTGAACAGATGCGCCCCGAGAGCGAACACAAGCGTCGCTGTGGTCGGCCTTCCACGATTGGCCGAACGCTGACTATGACGTAAGAAAGGGGATTATCATCGACGGAAATAAGAGGAATGAAAGAACTTTAATTTTGACGGTGTTGGCAGAGTTCCTTTAAGAGCGCAATGATTTCAAGCTTCCACCATGCTATTTACAAACACCATCGAACTTGTTGTTTGCAAGGTAATGACGTAACAAGGGGGAACCATAAGAGGGCGCCACCACAACTTCTCGCCGCTAATACTTCGTTTCAGCTTCGGTCCGAGCGCGGCCGATGTTATGAGCCGAAGGGCCAATCAAACAGCGAAAGAGGCACAACGTCATGGCGTGCTTCCTGCAGTTGATAGGACCAGCTGATATTTGATGTTTCTCTGAGCGTGCTCCTCCGCCGGCTAGTCACGCGCAGAGAGCACGCCATGACGTAGCGCTTTTTGCGCTGTTTGATTGGCCCTTCGGCTCATAACATCGGCCGCGCTCGGACCGAAGCTGAAACGAAGTATAGTGCATGATTAATCGCTGCAGTGGCGTTTTAAGCCTGGTTCACACATTTGCAACAGTTGCGTTCGCATGCAACCGAAACGACAGTAACGACAAAGTCACCGGGAAAAGTGTTTGCCGTACACAGCATGGCAAGCGATGCAAGGGGTAGCTTCGCGCAGCGATTCATGAGTCAGGGTTATTGCGGTGTTTTGGTCGTTACGGTCGTTTTGGTTGCATGCGAACGCAACTGTTGCAAATGTGTGAACCAGGCTTTATGCTCGATGCAAGCATTACATGGGCGCGTCTTACTTAAAGCCACAGCCGTATACGCCTCGCAAGCGGGCTCATTTTCGTCTTCTGCGCATGAGAAAGGAGGTAGCGGTGACGTCAGAACGCCGAGCCCTGATTGGCTGTTCGCGACCCCCTATCTGAGCGTCGTCTGCTCCTTTGCAACGTTGTCTGCTCGTAACGCCGTCTGCATCTCTCTTACCTTTCCTGCGACTTTTGGAAGTGCAGGTCTTTACGAGCGAGCTCGACTTCGCCTTTCAGAGGGGGCAGACGAAATAACTCGAGCGGTACGTTGCTTCCGTCTAACAACTAGCAGACGCGCATTAAGGAGGGAAGTCAAAGGACTCACTGGCGATGTGTCCCGAGGCGCCGAGGTTTGTCTGCTAAGAACCGAGAGTGTCCGCAAGTTCCCTCCCAAATACGTTTTCCCTCCTTGCGTGTGCGGCGAGACTCCTCACTCTTTAACGGCGTCGGCGGGTTGGCGCAGTTAACGTCGTCTGCTTTACGTCTGCTAGTCAAAGCGATGGCTGCTTTACCCTTCCTCCGTCTGTCGGAGATTCACCGCTTTTTCACCGGCGAGAGTCACCGCTGCCTCCGAAAACAAGGAGATGACAAGAGGAAGAGATTGACCTCTTAATCTAAAATTGAGGTCAGCGATCAAAGTATAATACGGGAAGGGTTCAGAAGGGTCGCGCGGGCATATTCCATTCAGCACGCCAGCCGGTCGTGGGCAGACGATGTTGGCCAAGGACCGTCGGAGCACCGCTGCGCGTGAGTCGGAGTGCCTGCTAGGCCTTTCTGCCGAGCTCGCTTGGTCGGGGTCCGTGGAATCGTGGCCGTTGGAGCATTTCTAGGTGTGTGTGGATCCAGCGTTCTTGTTCGTCGTGGTTCATTTGAAGTACTTTTTACTTTTTTTCTTGCTGCTTGTAGTCGGGACGCGTGAAAAGAGCACGTACAAAAATAAACGTCCGTTGGTCGTCGCGACCAAGTAACTGGGCGACGCTGTCGGCCATGCTGATTTGGTCATAAGAAGTGCGTAAGACAGCTTCGGAGCTGTCTTAGGATTCCGTCGTAACCTGCGCAAAACTTACGATAATTTCGTTTCGTGAATACGAATTTGTTCTTACGTTTTGTCTTACGCACATTTTTGGCGTAAGATCGTTTCGTGAATCTGGCCTCTGCACTTTCGAAAGTCGCAGGAAAGATAAGATGGAAGCAGACGACGTTGCAAAGGAGCAGACGACGGTCAGATAGGGGGTCGCGCTCAGCCAATCAGGGCGCGGCGTTCTGACGTCACCGCTACCCCCTGCGCAAGAAGCAGAAGAACTTGCCCTCCGCATATACGGAGAGTTTTGCCATTCATTCTGAAGTATAGGAGTCAAATGAGGAGACGTCATTGGCCGAAAGCGTGCTGGGCGTGTTCCAGGGCATCTTCACAAATTCAAATGTAGCCAGCCAGAAGCCGGAAGGAAAGCCCTGGCAGTGGTCGCGAAAAATGAAATTACGAAGTGCGTCTCAATAACTCTCGGTGACTGAAAATATGGTGCACGTGATGTTTCAATCACGGTCATCCAAAATCATGGTGGAAGAGTGCGACTAGCGGAACGATCGACATAATCCGTACGCCAGGCGCCGATGGCCGAGAATCTGCTGTCCGAGCGGTCTCACTCTGTTCGAGCAAAACAAAGTTCGAGTGGCACATTCGTTTCTTACATCTTTCAACCATGAATGGTTACTAGATTTAACTCTTACGCGCTTATTAAAACAACATATCTATGAATAAAACTGTTTCTCGCTACCACCCCTGGGGGATTCTTTTCGGCTTCTGGTTGGCCAAGAGAGCATGGCAAGCCCTCTTTCTGCGTCTGGTGCACGCCCTGGCTCATCCCGCGCCTCGCATTGACCAAACTCTCTCCTTACACGGCTCTTTAAACATGGAGGGGCTTTAGTCTTACTGGTGCGCTCGTGCCCCCTACCCGAGAGAAACAGGCTTATTTTAAGCTTTTTGTCCTGTGTCCTCGGCACAAGTACGGTCCAATAAAATTAAAATTCAGTGAGTAAATACCATCAATGTCAGCAAAGGAATTATCATCGACGCAAATAAGAGGAATGTTAGAACTTCAATTTTGACGGTGTTGGCAGTGTTGCTTTGAGAGCGCTATGATTTCAGGCTTTCACCATGCTCATTACAAGCACCATCAAACTTGCTCTACACAAGGTAATGACGTCATGAAAGGTAACCAAACGAGGGCGCCAACGAAACATCTCGCCGCTAATAGTACAATTAAAGGTTCGTTCCCAGAGAATTGTTTTCTTACGTTACGTTACGAAAAGTCACCGGGAAATTTGTGCTTCGTATTAAGCGTGGCTACGAATTCAAGGAGATAGCCTGGCACGCGACATTCGAGACACGAATGCATGGGCGTACCAACCGAGGGGGGGGGGGGGGGGGGGGGGGCGCTCGTTCCCCTAGTTTTCAGAGTGGGGGGCAAGGCATGTGTTTTCTTTTGACACCCCCCCCCCCCCTCCCAAAATAGCCGCCGCTGGGCAGGGCAAACAGTGGCCGGTGGCGCCCAAGGGATACCAAGGACACCGCCCCCCGGCCCTGGGGGGGGGGGGGGGGGGGGGGGGGTTGGTTTGCGCCCTACTCAAAAACAGGTTGGTGCGCCACTGCATGAATGTTTCGGTGACGACGAGCTAGGACGGTAAGTTACCATGGCAACCAAGGACACAAGGTTTTTCGTAACGTAACGTAAGGAGTTGAGCTCGGTTCAACTTTTCACACAGCACCGTTTTCTTACGTTACGTCTAAGTCACCGAAATATTCGTGTCTCGAATGTCGCGTGCCAGGCTATCTCCTTGAATTGGTAGCCACGCTTTATACGAGGCACAGATTTCCCCATGACTCAAAGGACTCACTGGCGAGGTGTCCCGAGGCGCCGAGGTTTATCTGCTAAGAACCGAGAGTGTCCGCAAGTTCCCTCCCAAATACGTTTTCCCTCCTTGGGTGTGCGGCGAGACTCCTCACTCTTTAACGGCGTCGGCGGGTTGGCGCAGTTAACATCGTCTGCTTTACGTCTGCTAGTCAAAGCGATGGCTGCTTTACCTTTCCTCCGTCTGTCGGAGATTCACCGCTTTTTCACCGGCGAGAGTCACCGCTGCCTCGGAAAACAAGGAGATGACAAGAGGAAGAGATTGACCTCTTAATCTAAAATTGAGGTCAGCGATCAAAGTATAATACGGGAAGGGTTCAGAAGGGTCGCGCGGGCATATTCCATTCAGCACGCCAGCCGGTCGTGGGCAGACGATGTTGGCCAAGGACCGTCGGAGCACCGCTGCGCGTGAGTCGGAGTGCCTGCTAGGCCTATCTGCCGAGCTCGCTTGGTCGGGGTCCGTGGAATCGTGGCCGTTGGAGCATTTCCCGGGTGTGTGTGGATCCAGCGTTCTTGTTCGTCGTGGTTCATTTGAAGTACTTTTTACTTTTTTTCTTGCTGCTTGTAGTCGGGACGCGTGAAAAGAGCACGTACAAAAATAAACGTCCATTGGTCGTCGCGACCAAGTAACTGGGCGACGCTGTCGGCCATGCTGATTTGGTCATAAGAAGTGCGTAAGACAGCTTCGGAGCTGTCGTAGGATTCCGTCGTAACCTGCGCAAAACTTACGATAATTTCGTTTCGTGAATACGAATTTGTTCTTACGTTTTGTCTTACGCACATTTTTGGCGTAAGATCGTTTCGTGAATCTGGCCTCTGCACTTTCGAAAGTCGCAGGAAAGATAAGACGGAAGCAGACGACGTTGCAAAGGAGCAGACGACGGTCAGATAGGGGGTCGCGCTCAGCCAATCAGGGCGCGGCGTTCTGACGTCACCGCTACCCCCTGCGCAAGAAGCAGACGAACTTGCCCTCCGCATATACGGAAAGTTTTGCCATTCATTCTGAAGAATAGGAGTCAAATGAGGAGACGTCATTGGCCGAAAGCGTGCTGGGCGTGTTCCAGGGCATCTTCACAAATTCAAATGTAGCCAGCCAGAAGCCGGAAGGAAAGCCCTGGTAGTGGTTGCGAAAAATGAAATTACGAAGTGCGTCTCAATAACTCTCGGTGACTGAAAATATAGTGCACGTGATGTTTCAATCACGGTCATCCAAAATCATGGTGGAAGAGTGCGACTAGCGGAAGGATCGACATAATCCGTACGCCAGGCGCCGATGGCCGAGAATCTGCTGTCCGAGCGGTCTCACTCTGTTCGAGCAAAACAAAGTTCGAGCGGCACATTCGTTTCTTACATCTTTCAACCATGAATGGTTACTAGATTTAACTCTTACGCGCTTATTAAAACAACATATCTATGAATAAAACTGTTTCTCGCTACCACCCCTGGGGCATTCTTTTCGGCTTCTGGTTGGCCAAGAGAGCATGGCAAGCCCTCTTTCTGCGTCTGGTGCACGCCCTGGCTCTGCCCGCGCCTCGCATTGACCAAACTCTCTCCTTACACGGCTCTTAAAACATGGAGGGGCTTTAGTCTTACTGGTGCGCTCGTGCCCCCTACCCGAGAGAAACAGGCTTATTTTAAGCTTTTTGTCCTGTGTCCTCGGCACAAGTATAAAATTAAAATTGAGTGAGTAAATACCATCTATGTCAGCAAAGGAATTATCATCGACGCAAATAAGAGGAATGTTAGAACTTCAATTTTGACGGTGTTGGCAGTGTTGCTTTGAGAGCGCTATGATTTCAGGCTTTCACCATGCTCATTACAAGCACCATCAAACTTGCTCTACACAAGGTAATGACGTCATGAAAGGTAACCAAACGAGGGCGCCAACGAAACATCTCGCCGCTAATAGTACAATTAAAGGTTCGTTCCCAGAGAATTGTTTTCTTACGTTACGTTACGAAAAGTCACCGGGAAATGTGTGCTTCGTATTAAGCGTGGCTACGAATTCAAGGAGATAGCCTGGCACGCGACATTCGAGACACGAATGCATGGGCGTACCAACCGGGGGGGGGGGGGGGGCGCTCGTTCCCCTAGTTCTCAGAGTGGGGGGCAAGGCATGTGTTTTGCGCCGGTGGCGCCCAAGGGATACCAAGGACACCGCCCCCCGGCCCTGGGGGGGGGAGGGGGGGGGGGTTTGGTTTGCCCCCCACTCAAAAACAGGTTGGTGCGCCACTGCATGAATGTTTCGGTGACGACGAGCTAGGACGGTAAGTTACCATGGCAACCAAGGACACAAGGTTTTTCGTAACGTAACGTAAGGAGTTGAGCTCGGTTCAACTTTTCACACAGCACCGTTTTCTTACGTTACGTCTAAGTCACCGAAATATTCGTGTCTCGAATGTCGCGTGCCAGGCTATCTCCTTGAATTGGTAGCCACGCTTTATACGAGGCACAGATTTCCCCATGACTCAAAGGACTCACTGGCGAGGTGTCCCGAGGCGCCGAGGTTTATCTGCTAAGAACCGAGAGTGTCCGCAAGTTCCCTCCCAAATACGTTTTCCCTCCTTGGGTGTGCGGCGAGACTCCTCACTCTTTAACGGCGTCGGCGGGTTGGCGCAGTTAACATCGTCTGCTTTACGTCTGCTAGTCAAAGCGATGGCTGCTTTACCTTTCCTCCGTCTGTCGGAGATTCACCGCTTTTTCACCGGCGAGAGTCACCGCTGCCTCGGAAAACAAGGAGATGACAAGAGGAAGAGATTGACCTCTTAATCTAAAATTGAGGTCAGCGATCAAAGTATAATACGGGAAGGGTTCAGAAGGGTCGCGCGGGCATATTCCATTCAGCACGCCAGCCGGTCGTGGGCAGACGATGTTGGCCAAGGACCGTCGGAGCACCGCTGCGCGTGAGTCGGAGTGCCTGCTAGGCCTATCTGCCGAGCTCGCTTGGTCGGGGTCCGTGGAATCGTGGCCGTTGGAGCATTTCCCGGGTGTGTGTGGATCCAGCGTTCTTGTTCGTCGTGTTTCATTTGAAGTACTTTTTACTTTTTTTCTTGCTGCTTGTAGTCGGGACGCGTGAAAAGAGCACGTACAAAAATAAACGTCCATTGGTCGTCGCGACCAAGTAACTGGGCGACGCTGTCGGCCATGCTGATTTGGTCATAAGAAGTGCGTAAGACAGCTTCGGAGCTGTCGTAGGATTCCGTCGTAACCTGCGCAAAACTTACGATAATTTCGTTTCGTGAATACGAATTTGTTCTTACGTTTTGTCTTACGCACATTTTTGGCGTAAGATCGTTTCGTGAATCTGGCCTCTGCACTTTCGAAAGTCGCAGGAAAGATAAGACGGAAGCAGACGACGTTGCAAAGGAGCAGACGACGGTCAGATAGGGGGTCGCGCTCAGCCAATCAGGGCGCGGCGTTCTGACGTCACCGCTACCCCCTGCGCAAGAAGCAGACGAACTTGCCCTCCGCATATACGGAAAGTTTTGCCATTCATTCTGAAGAATAGGAGTCAAATGAGGAGACGTCATTGGCCGAAAGCGTGCTGGGCGTGTTCCAGGGCATCTTCACAAATTCAAATGTAGCCAGCCAGAAGCCGGAAGGAAAGCCCTGGTAGTGGTTGCGAAAAATGAAATTACGAAGTGCGTCTCAATAACTCTCGGTGACTGAAAATATAGTGCACGTGATGTTTCAATCACGGTCATCCAAAATCATGGTGGAAGAGTGCGACTAGCGGAAGGATCGACATAATCCGTACGCCAGGCGCCGATGGCCGAGAATCTGCTGTCCGAGCGGTCTCACTCTGTTCGAGCAAAACAAAGTTCGAGCGGCACATTCGTTTCTTACATCTTTCAACCATGAATGGTTACTAGATTTAACTCTTACGCGCTTATTAAAACAACATATCTATGAATAAAACTGTTTCTCGCTACCACCCCTGGGGCATTCTTTTCGGCTTCTGGTTGGCCAAGAGAGCATGGCAAGCCCTCTTTCTGCGTCTGGTGCACGCCCTGGCTCTGCCCGCGCCTCGCATTGACCAAACTCTCTCCTTACACGGCTCTTAAAACATGGAGGGGCTTTAGTCTTACTGGTGCGCTCGTGCCCCCTACCCGAGAGAAACAGGCTTATTTTAAGCTTTTTGTCCTGTGTCCTCGGCACAAGTATAAAATTAAAATTGAGTGAGTAAATACCATCTATGTCAGCAAAGGAATTATCATCGACGCAAATAAGAGGAATGTTAGAACTTCAATTTTGACGGTGTTGGCAGTGTTGCTTTGAGAGCGCTATGATTTCAGGCTTTCACCATGCTCATTACAAGCACCATCAAACTTGCTCTACACAAGGTAATGACGTCATGAAAGGTAACCAAACGAGGGCGCCAACGAAACATCTCGCCGCTAATAGTACAATTAAAGGTTCGTTCCCAGAGAATTGTTTTCTTACGTTACGTTACGAAAAGTCACCGGGAAATGTGTGCTTCGTATTAAGCGTGGCTACGAATTCAAGGAGATAGCCTGGCACGCGACATTCGAGACACGAATGCATGGGCGTACCAACCGGGGGGGGGGGGGGGGCGCTCGTTCCCCTAGTTCTCAGAGTGGGGGGCAAGGCATGTGTTTTGCGCCGGTGGCGCCCAAGGGATACCAAGGACACCGCCCCCCGGCCCTGGGGGGGGGGAGGGGGGGGGGTTTGGTTTGCCCCCCACTCAAAAACAGGTTGGTGCGCCACTGCATGAATGTTTCGGTGACGACGAGCTAGGACGGTAAGTTACCATGGCAACCAAGGACACAAGGTTTTTCGTAACGTAACGTAAGGAGTTGAGCTCGGTTCAACTTTTCACACAGCACCGTTTTCTTACGTTACGTCTAAGTCACCGAAATATTCGTGTCTCGAATGTCGCGTGCCAGGCTATCTCCTTGAATTGGTAGCCACGCTTTATACGAGGCACAGATTTCCCCATGACTCAAAGGACTCACTGGCGAGGTGTCCCGAGGCGCCGAGGTTTATCTGCTAAGAACCGAGAGTGTCCGCAAGTTCCCTCCCAAATACGTTTTCCCTCCTTGGGTGTGCGGCGAGACTCCTCACTCTTTAACGGCGTCGGCGGGTTGGCGCAGTTAACATCGTCTGCTTTACGTCTGCTAGTCAAAGCGATGGCTGCTTTACCTTTCCTCCGTCTGTCGGAGATTCACCGCTTTTTCACCGGCGAGAGTCACCGCTGCCTCGGAAAACAAGGAGATGACAAGAGGAAGAGATTGACCTCTTAATCTAAAATTGAGGTCAGCGATCAAAGTATAATACGGGAAGGGTTCAGAAGGGTCGCGCGGGCATATTCCATTCAGCACGCCAGCCGGTCGTGGGCAGACGATGTTGGCCAAGGACCGTCGGAGCACCGCTGCGCGTGAGTCGGAGTGCCTGCTAGGCCTATCTGCCGAGCTCGCTTGGTCGGGGTCCGTGGAATCGTGGCCGTTGGAGCATTTCCCGGGTGTGTGTGGATCCAGCGTTCTTGTTCGTCGTGGTTCATTTGAAGTACTTTTTACTTTTTTTCTTGCTGCTTGTAGTCGGGACGCGTGAAAAGAGCACGTACAAAAATAAACGTCCATTGGTCGTCGCGACCAAGTAACTGGGCGACGCTGTCGGCCATGCTGATTTGGTCATAAGAAGTGCGTAAGACAGCTTCGGAGCTGTCGTAGGATTCCGTCGTAACCTGCGCAAAACTTACGATAATTTCGTTTCGTGAATACGAATTTGTTCTTACGTTTTGTCTTACGCACATTTTTGGCGTAAGATCGTTTCGTGAATCTGGCCTCTGCACTTTCGAAAGTCGCAGGAAAGATAAGACGGAAGCAGACGACGTTGCAAAGGAGCAGACGACGGTCAGATAGGGGGTCGCGCTCAGCCAATCAGGGCGCGGCGTTCTGACGTCACCGCTACCCCCTGCGCAAGAAGCAGACGAACTTGCCCTCCGCATATACGGAAAGTTTTGCCATTCATTCTGAAGAATAGGAGTCAAATGAGGAGACGTCATTGGCCGAAAGCGTGCTGGGCGTGTTCCAGGGCATCTTCACAAATTCAAATGTAGCCAGCCAGAAGCCGGAAGGAAAGCCCTGGTAGTGGTTGCGAAAAATGAAATTACGAAGTGCGTCTCAATAACTCTCGGTGACTGAAAATATAGTGCACGTGATGTTTCAATCACGGTCATCCAAAATCATGGTGGAAGAGTGCGACTAGCGGAAGGATCGACATAATCCGTACGCCAGGCGCCGATGGCCGAGAATCTGCTGTCCGAGCGGTCTCACTCTGTTCGAGCAAAACAAAGTTCGAGCGGCACATTCGTTTCTTACATCTTTCAACCATGAATGGTTACTAGATTTAACTCTTACGCGCTTATTAAAACAACATATCTATGAATAAAACTGTTTCTCGCTACCACCCCTGGGGCATTCTTTTCGGCTTCTGGTTGGCCAAGAGAGCATGGCAAGCCCTCTTTCTGCGTCTGGTGCACGCCCTGGCTCTGCCCGCGCCTCGCATTGACCAAACTCTCTCCTTACACGGCTCTTAAAACATGGAGGGGCTTTAGTCTTACTGGTGCGCTCGTGCCCCCTACCCGAGAGAAACAGGCTTATTTTAAGCTTTTTGTCCTGTGTCCTCGGCACAAGTATAAAATTAAAATTGAGTGAGTAAATACCATCTATGTCAGCAAAGGAATTATCATCGACGCAAATAAGAGGAATGTTAGAACTTCAATTTTGACGGTGTTGGCAGTGTTGCTTTGAGAGCGCTATGATTTCAGGCTTTCACCATGCTCATTACAAGCACCATCAAACTTGCTCTACACAAGGTAATGACGTCATGAAAGGTAACCAAACGAGGGCGCCAACGAAACATCTCGCCGCTAATAGTACAATTAAAGGTTCGTTCCCAGAGAATTGTTTTCTTACGTTACGTTACGAAAAGTCACCGGGAAATGTGTGCTTCGTATTAAGCGTGGCTACGAATTCAAGGAGATAGCCTGGCACGCGACATTCGAGACACGAATGCATGGGCGTACCAACCGGGGGGGGGGGGGGGCGCTCGTTCCCCTAGTTCTCAGAGTGGGGGGCAAGGCATGTGTTTTGCGCCGGTGGCGCCCAAGGGATACCAAGGACACCGCCCCCCGGCCCTGGGGGGGGGAGGGGGGGGGGTTTGGTTTGCCCCCCACTCAAAAACAGGTTGGTGCGCCACTGCATGAATGTTTCGGTGACGACGAGCTAGGACGGTAAGTTACCATGGCAACCAAGGACACAAGGTTTTTCGTAACGTAACGTAAGGAGTTGAGCTCGGTTCAACTTTTCACACAGCACCGTTTTCTTACGTTACGTCTAAGTCACCGAAATATTCGTGTCTCGAATGTCGCGTGCCAGGCTATCTCCTTGAATTGGTAGCCACGCTTTATACGAGGCACAGATTTCCCCATGACTCAAAGGACTCACTGGCGAGGTGTCCCGAGGCGCCGAGGTTTATCTGCTAAGAACCGAGAGTGTCCGCAAGTTCCCTCCCAAATACGTTTTCCCTCCTTGGGTGTGCGGCGAGACTCCTCACTCTTTAACGGCGTCGGCGGGTTGGCGCAGTTAACATCGTCTGCTTTACGTCTGCTAGTCAAAGCGATGGCTGCTTTACCTTTCCTCCGTCTGTCGGAGATTCACCGCTTTTTCACCGGCGAGAGTCACCGCTGCCTCGGAAAACAAGGAGATGACAAGAGGAAGAGATTGACCTCTTAATCTAAAATTGAGGTCAGCGATCAAAGTATAATACGGGAAGGGTTCAGAAGGGTCGCGCGGGCATATTCCATTCAGCACGCCAGCCGGTCGTGGGCAGACGATGTTGGCCAAGGACCGTCGGAGCACCGCTGCGCGTGAGTCGGAGTGCCTGCTAGGCCTATCTGCCGAGCTCGCTTGGTCGGGGTCCGTGGAATCGTGGCCGTTGGAGCATTTCCCGGGTGTGTGTGGATCCAGCGTTCTTGTTCGTCGTGGTTCATTTGAAGTACTTTTTACTTTTTTTCTTGCTGCTTGTAGTCGGGACGCGTGAAAAGAGCACGTACAAAAATAAACGTCCATTGGTCGTCGCGACCAAGTAACTGGGCGACGCTGTCGGCCATGCTGATTTGGTCATAAGAAGTGCGTAAGACAGCTTCGGAGCTGTCGTAGGATTCCGTCGTAACCTGCGCAAAACTTACGATAATTTCGTTTCGTGAATACGAATTTGTTCTTACGTTTTGTCTTACGCACATTTTTGGCGTAAGATCGTTTCGTGAATCTGGCCTCTGCACTTTCGAAAGTCGCAGGAAAGATAAGACGGAAGCAGACGACGTTGCAAAGGAGCAGACGACGGTCAGATAGGGGGTCGCGCTCAGCCAATCAGGGCGCGGCGTTCTGACGTCACCGCTACCCCCTGCGCAAGAAGCAGACGAACTTGCCCTCCGCATATACGGAAAGTTTTGCCATTCATTCTGAAGAATAGGAGTCAAATGAGGAGACGTCATTGGCCGAAAGCGTGCTGGGCGTGTTCCAGGGCATCTTCACAAATTCAAATGTAGCCAGCCAGAAGCCGGAAGGAAAGCCCTGGTAGTGGTTGCGAAAAATGAAATTACGAAGTGCGTCTCAATAACTCTCGGTGACTGAAAATATAGTGCACGTGATGTTTCAATCACGGTCATCCAAAATCATGGTGGAAGAGTGCGACTAGCGGAAGGATCGACATAATCCGTACGCCAGGCGCCGATGGCCGAGAATCTGCTGTCCGAGCGGTCTCACTCTGTTCGAGCAAAACAAAGTTCGAGCGGCACATTCGTTTCTTACATCTTTCAACCATGAATGGTTACTAGATTTAACTCTTACGCGCTTATTAAAACAACATATCTATGAATAAAACTGTTTCTCGCTACCACCCCTGGGGCATTCTTTTCGGCTTCTGGTTGGCCAAGAGAGCATGGCAAGCCCTCTTTCTGCGTCTGGTGCACGCCCTGGCTCTGCCCGCGCCTCGCATTGACCAAACTCTCTCCTTACACGGCTCTTAAAACATGGAGGGGCTTTAGTCTTACTGGTGCGCTCGTGCCCCCTACCCGAGAGAAACAGGCTTATTTTAAGCTTTTTGTCCTGTGTCCTCGGCACAAGTATAAAATTAAAATTGAGTGAGTAAATACCATCTATGTCAGCAAAGGAATTATCATCGACGCAAATAAGAGGAATGTTAGAACTTCAATTTTGACGGTGTTGGCAGTGTTGCTTTGAGAGCGCTATGATTTCAGGCTTTCACCATGCTCATTACAAGCACCATCAAACTTGCTCTACACAAGGTAATGACGTCATGAAAGGTAACCAAACGAGGGCGCCAACGAAACATCTCGCCGCTAATAGTACAATTAAAGGTTCGTTCCCAGAGAATTGTTTTCTTACGTTACGTTACGAAAAGTCACCGGGAAATGTGTGCTTCGTATTAAGCGTGGCTACGAATTCAAGGAGATAGCCTGGCACGCGACATTCGAGACACGAATGCATGGGCGTACCAACCGGGGGGGGGGGGGGGGGGGGCGCTCGTTCCCCTAGTTCTCAGAGTGGGGGGCAAGGCATGTGTTTTGCGCCGGTGGCGCCCAAGGGATACCCAGGAAACCGCCCCCCGGCCCTGGGGGGGAGGGGGGGGGGTTTGGTTTGCCCCCCACTCAAAAACAGGTTGGTGCGCCACTGCATGAATGTTTCGGTGACGACGAGCTAGGACGGTAAGTTACCATGGCAACCAAGGACACAAGGTTTTTCGTAACGTAACGTAAGGAGTTGAGCTCGGTTCAACTTTTCACACAGCACCGTTTTCTTACGTTACGTCTAAGTCACCGAAATATTCGTGTCTCGAATGTCGCGTGCCAGGCTATCTCCTTGAATTGGTAGCCGCGCTTTATACGAGGCACAGATTTCCCCATGACTTTTCGTAACGTAACGTAAGGAAACGGGTCTGTGTGAACAAGCCTTAAGGCGTTAAACTGCTTTACTTCTTGATGTTTAGAAGCTTATCAACAGGAAGTGTGTATGTTAACAAAAAAAACATCTTCTTTCCGAGTCACATTCGGCGTGCCTCGCTTAATTTATCCTTTTTGTGTCGTTTCAGTTTTGTCGCAATCCTTTTGACATCACGTTGAACGCCCAACCTGGCTTGTGAATGATCCTCAGAGGAAGCGTCCAAACAACAGACCCGATGTGGAAACTCACTTCGCTACTTCTAGCTGAACCATGACTAACCACTTGTAGTATAATAAAATTTCCGCGATTAGTTAACAAATCAAACGAACCGTTTTGATGAAGATAAGTAGATTCAGTAGCTAGTAGGCAAAGTACACCTTCTAAACACTCGTTATTCACTAATAGAGCAACGAAGGAGCATTATGCGTTCTTTTCCACAAAGAAAAAAAGAAAGAAAAAACGAGGAGGTTACTCTCTCAGGGCAGTAATCTAGATTAGCCTTCTTGCGACACACTCGCATTTTTCTTCCGCTTCCCTTCACAGATTGACACCGAGCAACATGTAGCCGCCGCTAATATCACAAGTACACACAGGAGGGAAGCGAAGTGTCTTCGGCGAATACCCGCGCCTCTCGGGAAATTCGACGTCGCCATCCGGTCGGAATTTCAGTTTAATTTGGAAAGTCACGTCAACATCGTAGATAACCCGGAGCAATATCTCGCTGTCTAGCCAAGACTGCCGCGTGGGCCAAAACAGTTTGTCGGAGGGTTTTTTTCTATTTCGGTGAGCACAACAACAACAACGACAAAAGGACACTAACGACAGGGGTACCTGCAGCTTCCTCTGGAGTGTAGAGATTAAAATTGAGAGCAATTTATTTCTCGGAATCAAATTTATGAAGCCGCTACACCCACGGCCGTTTGTTTGTTTTCAACGGACCCGACATGGAAGTCGATTCAACCCGTCGAGATTCTCGGTATTGTGTTGTCTGTTTCATTCCTGGACAATAAACATGGACGCGAGAGCGCGGGAACAATAAAGGCACGCGAAACTGAGGCCAAATTCATCTCTCCTTATTTTTGGTGTTTTATTTCTTTTTTTCCAGATTTAAGCCAGCTAAAAAGATCCTGCAAATCCACGAACTCTAGCTCCGATAAGGGTTTATCATCAGGTTATTTCGCGCGCTGAGATAGAGAACGCACCTAGAAAGAAAGAAGTGCCCCAAAGGGAAAAAGAAGTGCACAAAGGGGAAAAACAAAAACACGTGTGTTTATGTTACCGCATAACCTCAGCGCATTCTTTACCCAAAGCATGGGCTGGGGCCCTAATCTGGACACTTGGCGAAAAAGTCGGCGAGAAATCTGGCGGCTGAGATTGGCCGACGCCGCACTTGACCTTGGCGCCGGCCAATCATAGCCGTCACATTTCTCGCCGTCTTTCTCGCGAAGTGTCCAGATTAGGGCCCCTGTGCAGCGTTTTCACGTCACTCGTACAAGCCCCCCGGTCGCGCGCATCGTGGCCGTATGTGTGTACAGCCTATATATATAATATAGTATGCACGCCAATGACGCGGTACAAGAAAGGATAAGATCATATTTTTGCTGTAGAGCTCCCACACCAGCGAAAAAGAAAAATACCAGCAACGCTCCAGCAAAAAACAGATCATCATTTTCCTCATTGTCCAACGTTCAAAAAAAAAAAAAAAAAAAAGATCCCTTTTGAAAGTTACGTACCGATTGTTATGAGGTCGGAACCACTGCACAATGGCGGAGCAACCGACACCTCTGAACTTGCAATTATAGAACTAGAAGAGACAAAAGCACAAACGCAGACTAGGACCGTAAGGTGCATGCCGGCGCTTGATTGGTTTAGCTTTAGCCGATGAAAGCATACGCACTGTCAGACAACGCGCGCTGTGACGTTGCGTTTTGGCGCTGCGCGTTGGCATTCATCGTCTGGTTGCATCGGTTGTGTTGGTTGTGTCATCTGTGACCGCCATTGTGCGGGGATTCCACAGCTTCCAATTCAGAGGGCGGACTTGAAAAAAAGATCGATACTCTTAAGGCCGGTTCAGACACTTGCGTTTGAGTGCGTTTGACTGCGTTGCGGCGAGAACCGAAAGCGAGTCACCGGCACATCTGTTCTTCGTATGAAGCGTGGAATCCAATTCAAGGAATCATCTTGGCACGCGATATAAGCAGCAGGGATGTCCTGGTGTCTCGCAGCCGCAACGCAGTCAAACGCAGTCAAACGCAACTGTGTGAACCGGGCTTTAGACCGGGGTCACACTGCTTATGCATCATACAACAGACAGTCTGCAAACAGATTCGAACGCAAGTCACCACGTGATCCGTGCTTCGAATGCCGCGTGGCAACGAATTCAAGGAGAAACTTGGCACGCGGCAGTCGAACCACGGATATCGTGGTGACTGATATCTGCAGACTGTCTTGTGTATAATGTATAAGCAGTGTGACCCCGGTTTTACAGTATCAATATTGAAAGTCTGATGACTACTTTTTTGCTGCCGCAGTACCTTCTGCAGACTCGCATTGCATACACATATCAATTGCATGGGTTAATGCTGGTTTCGAGCACTCGACCGAACATCATCGCGCCTTAGCAACACACGTGCCATCAAACGTATTTCAGGCTCTACGAACGCATTTAATCCATCATTCCTTCCTCAGGCCATCAGTGAATGGAACAACCTCCCATCATCCATAGTCACCATTCTGGACCCGAATAATTTTCTATCTTGCATTAAACTTCATTCTTCGTCTTATTATACCCGTTTTCACCTCAAGAACCGTAGTAAAAAAAGTCTGGCACCTCGCGGAGCATTACTACTTTTCCCTTTTATGAGGAGAATTAATACATATGCAGGTGCATTTTAGATTAGATATATGTAACCTTATCAAGACGTATACGTTTCAAACGCCAAAAGCATCGCTTCTTCCTCCGACAATCAAATCTTGTTAGAACTACTTCGCCCGGCGTTTGAACAATGCGCAAAACGTCTTTTTTTTTTTTTTTAAGGTGAAAACGAGTATAGTGTTATTTGTGTAAGTCTGAGCAGTCCTGGGTGTGTTAAGTGTTAGGTTTTTAGTTTCCTTTTGTGTTTCTCGCGTATTTGCGATTCTTTATTGTAAAAATCGTGAATATCCCCCTCCCCCTTATGTGATGTCCTTCACGGGTCCTTATAAAGCCGATAAAAAAAGTTTTTTTTTTTTTTTTTTTAACTGTTTGGTTGGGGCACGCGTGTCAAAAAATAATTTTACGAGAAAAAAAGGTTTTTTAGAGCAGTATTGACGGCGCGAGACGCGATTTAGTCGGCAGTCACCTCCTTTCCACTTGTTTTCTCTCTCGGCATTTCGGACGCGTGGAAAGAGGTGGATCGGCTTCGCCTTCACGACCGAGATGGTCATTCCGGAATGACCCGTGACGTCATGGACTTCGCACGCAGAATTTCAAATAAATCTCTCGCCGTCAATATTGCTGTATTTTTTTTTTTCGCTTAAAATTTATTTCTTGACACGCGTGTCCCAACCAGACTGTTTAAAAAAATGAAAAAAAAAAACTTTTTTTTCTTTTCAGGGGCTTTTTAAGAGTAAATAAATGAAATGAAATACACGCACCTGCGCTTCTTTAAAAACCTTATGAAACATCTACCATTGCAGTTTCTCCATACGCAGCGCGGCATAGTTAACGCAAATGAGACAGTCGCGCGTTTCCTTCGCAATCAAGTTTTACTGTCTTTGCTAGTTGCCACTCTATAGTTGCCACTCCGGCCGTAGTTGTCTTGGAGGCATTTCTTCAGCTATGAAAGAGAACCAGCAGAAACTGGCTATGGTTGTTTAAGCTAACTGTGTCGTGTTATTTATAACTTATAAATAGTCGAAAGCGACAATCTTGATGGCATGAAAAGTCATGAGTAGAATTCGGCTGCCAAAGCGCTCAGCCGCATGGCTTACAGCAGCCAATCAATGTGTGCAGACAGGTGTAGCTTGTGCCTAAAGGTAACTTCATCAGGCTCGTATGGCGGCGGGCAGCTGCCACGCTTGTAATAGAACCTTTCCTAAACTCAGTGCCATCTGGTGGCTAAAATGTCGGTTTAACTTTTGCCGTACTAATGGCGGCAATGAACCTGTAGCCTGCAGTATTTTATCGGTCACCGTCACTTTTGCAAGTCAACGGCAAACGAGAATGTGCTCTTCGCTGTACAGTTCTTTCTCGGTGATCTCTTTCAGTGTCGATGGCCACAAAGATGCAACCAGTCAGAACGAAGCACCAACCCAGATAAACGCCATGATAAAGTTCTATACATCAGGGGGCTTTCAAATGAATTCTGGGCTACTAACAGATTGACTGGGCCCAAGTTATAGAAATGAACGCTTACGCAGCTCTTGCATTCAATTCCTGCTTCGCAACGTGCTAACGTCCCGAATGTATAGGCCTCGAATCCTCAGCTTAGAAGTATCTTCAACATGTTTCTTTATCAGTGAACAAAAGGCCGCCATTAGTACGGCATATATGCCATTTTTCAGATAATGATGGTAGTGATCAAAGTGGCCAGACTGAATGTCGGAAAGGGTCTATTGTGTGTAAATGCTTACAGAAAAAACGTTTCTGGTCGAGGTCATTTTTAGAGTTTGTGCGTATAGCTCGTTTGCCCGCCCGCCATAGCGACGAACGTGCTGATTGGTCACTTGGTTGTAAATTGGTAATCCTTGAAATGGAATATTGGCTGAGATATTCCAGATGAACCGCTCTCGCTGTGGCACAGGTAAACAAGACTATGGAAGTCTTAGCAGCGTTCATCTTTCCGTTCCGGTTTTTCGCACAGAGTGGTCCTGCAAAATCCACTCCCGTTACCTCTAAGGGTTTTATTTCGTTAATTTTATCAGCTGGAAGTGGAGCGAATTGCACCTGAGGTAGCTTAGTACTGAACCTACGACACTTACGACATGTACGAATTATCTTCTTGGTTAACGTTCGTGCTCGATGTATACAGAATCGTTGTCTTGAAACAGTCATCGTATTAGTCGCACCTTCAGTGAAGCAACTGGTTATGAGCATTCAGGACAATCAGTTTTGTAAAATGCTTGTCGTTCGGCAGAATGATAGGATGTTTCACTGCACTTGGAGCGTGCAGCTCATGGAGCCTTCCTGTTACCCTGAGTATACGATGTTCGTCCAGAAAGGGGTGAAGATCAGCCAGGGGTGAGCTTTTTTTTCACTTGATGGTCTTTGGTCAGTAAGCTGACTTCCCTTTCGAAGGCTTCGTTTTGAACTTACCTTATCCAATATTGTTCCGCCCCGACATAATCAGCAGCTTTCAAGTGCCCTTCTTTTCTTTCCCGATTTTCGCTCCTGCAATTGCTAACAAACCTAATAACTCAGGTTGTAACTCGAAGCACTCAAAACAGGCTACTGTACTTCGTCACATCAAAGATTGCCATCGCTTCAGGACTTGTTGTTTGAAGGTATACTTTGGTGATGCAGCGCTCGTTGCTTTTGAGTTCCAAGGTCCTTATTATAGATCGTCACGGGTGGATCACCTTCATAAAGTAGGGGTAATTTTATGCAATACTAATCTCTTTTTTTATTCTTTCATCCCACGCACCTCTAATGACTGGAACCGCCTTCCCTCTCTAATAGCCACTATTAGTAATTTCGATTTGTTTTAACTTGCTTTGCAGAATCTACCTGAATGATTTCATGTAAGAGTACTAGTATAAGTCAGATATCTTTTATAGATTTTGTTGTATACATGTGTGTGTGTGTAGGATAGCGGACTAGATATTTTTGAAGTGTTTGAGTCGTTTGTATCCACTGTTTTTTGTAATTTTCTTTTGTATTTCTTCCCCAATTTTCATTCCATGCTTACTTCTTGTTATTTGCTCTTCCACTCCCCTCTATAATGCGTATGCCTTGAGGGTATGTATAAATAAATAAATAAATAGAGTATCTGAAGTAGGTAGGTCTTTTAGCCATTCAACTGGATCTTCAACAAGCCAACTGGATCCTTTCCACCACATGGAGCTGTCCCGCAGCGTTGCTGCTGATTCTCCTCTCGTGAGCAGGTCCGCAAGGTTACTGTTCCCAGGGCAGTGCCTCCAGTTTTCGGAAAGACTTTGTGATTGGATTTTTAGTACGCGATGTTTTACGAAAGACTTCCATCTCTCTACTGAACCCTGAATTCAATTAAGTACCACAGTGGAATCCGTCCACATGGTATATCGAAAAGGAATGGCAGGGTACGTCTCGCGCAGTTAGTCTAAAAATCTCATTCCAACAACAGCTCCCATCAGTTCCAGACGCGGAAACGTTAATGTTTTGATCGGCGCAACTTTTGATGTATCTGTCACTAGAGCAGTTGAAACTTCTCCGCTTTGAGTTTCGATTCGCATGTAAGCACATGCTCCATAGGCTTGTATACATGCGTCGACAAAGATGTGAAGATGTGTTTCAATGACTTCTGTCAGCCCATTCTTGAGGTGTCTTGGAACTGAAATACCGTAGAGTTGAAACAGCTTAGTACACCATTCTTTCCAGTCTCCTCTCTGGCGCTCCGGGAGCTCTTCATCCCATTTTAGTTCGAGCCTCCGCAAACTCTGGAAGAGAATCTTTGCTCGTATCGTGAATGGTGTAATCAATCCCATTCGATCGAAGACTCGTGACGCCGCTTGGAGCACATACCTTCTAGTGTCTCGTCTGTTTTGTAGAAATAAAATAAAACTATCCACTGAGAATTTGAAGCAATCGTTGGCCTTGTCCCAGGTCGTCCCCAATACCTTCGAGGTCCTCGAGAATATTCTGTCAGTGTGTTCTGCTATCACGTCTGTCTTTATTTCGTCCATAATTCGCTGCAGTTAAGCATCGTTAGAAGACCATTTTCTTAACTTTATGCTTGCATCGTTCATGATGATCTTGGGAGGTTTTCTTCAATTCGGTTGCTTCTTCCAGCGTATCTGCACCCAAAAGAAGATCGTGCACGTAGAATGAGCTCTGTAATATTTTTGCAATGCTCTCTTGATCTCTAGTGACGTTCTTCAGATGGTGCTGTATAGTTGCAGACAACATAAACGGACTCAACGTCGCTCCAAAAGGAGCTCTTGTCATCCGCCATTCCTGAATGTTCTTAAATTTCATCTGGGAAAGGAACTCGTCTTCAAACCACAGAAACCTGAATGCGTTGCGATTTTCCTTTCTAACTTCCATTTGTAGAAACACTTTCTCGGTGTCTGCAGTTAGTACAATCGCATGTGCTCTAAAACGAAGAAGGATTTGAAGGATTTCTGGATTTAGGTTAGGACCTTTTTTGAAGAAGTGGTTAAAGGGGCGATGCAACACTTTTTGTACTTTGCGCAAATACCGCTTAGAACGGATCCCTGACGTAAATGACCTATGAAACACGCGTTCGTTTTTCACCCCACGCAATAGAAGTCCGAGTAAAAATTTAAAGAAAAACGGGCAGCGTTCACCCCCTCAACTCGCAGCCAGAACAAGCGGCCACGTGATCTGGAGCCGAATATATGCCGCCTATGGCTGCGTTTACATGGATGCGACCGCTGCGCATCGAATCGAGATTTGACTATTTTGATTGGTACCGGATAGGTAGAAGAGGAAGAAGTAGGAAGACAGGCTGTGTGCGATTGGTCCCTGCTCGATTCGATGCGCTACGATCACATTCATGTAAACGTAGCCCATGGTGGCGTTTACATGGATGCGACCGTAGCGCATCGAATCGAGATTTGACTATTTTGATTGGTACCGGATAGGTAGAAGAGGAAGAAGTAGGAAGACAGGCTGTGTGCGATTGGTCCCTGCTCGATTCGATGCGCTACGATCGCATTCATGGAAACGTAGCCCATGGTGGCGTTTACATGGATGCGACCGTAGCGCATCGAATCGAGATGTGACTATTTTGATTGGCAGTAGATGGGTAGAAGAGGAAGAAGCAGGAAGAAAAGGTGCGTGTGATTGGTCCCTGTTCGATTCGATGCGCTATGATCGCATTCATCTAAACCCAGCCAATGTTGATCATAGCCACGCGCTGGGGTTGGCAAAGCACAGGACACGCGCTGAGTTCCAGACATTGTTATGGCTCGGCTATTGTCGTCGTTGCAGCGATTGGACACGGGCCACTAGCCGAGTGCTTCTCGAGCTAGTAATTATCACGAGCCCAAATCGAGTGGCCACGCAATGCTCGGGTTCAATCTATGAACAGCATTCAAATATCGTCATATGGGTGTACTGCGATCCCCACTTTACGTCATCAATCAAAATATTCTGGCGGGCCTTACGTCATCAAATTTTGCAAAGGAGAGATTGAATGAAAATTATCGCTTTTGTCCCTGAAATTACACCGCAACAAAGGCGTTTCTTGGCCAGTGGCGTTGCGTGCGAGGAACCTTGAGTCCCACTAGTGTCAGTAACCTCGCATAAAGTGAAAAACATTCCAATTGAATATCGTTGCACGGCCCCTTTAGGAGACGTTCGCACAATTTTTCGTGAGATGAAGCGTCAAACACAACCCTCAACTCCGTAGTTCCAAACTCTTTTTTTTGTGGATTTCGCAATAATGCATGTAATAAGTTCGTGTCTCAGCTTGATTGTGCTGGACTCCACCCGCAAGCGCATTGCGCCCATCTGAAGTGCCTCCGCCGTCAAGAAAGTAGTTCGCTAGCAACGTTGCTTTTTCTTCCTCCAGTAAACGTGTCTTAAACTACTACAATATTTATTTAATTCATTCAGGACGTTTAAATACGTTAGAATACGTTTTTGTCAACGAAGTAGCTGTTTAGTAAAGAAAGAAAGTCATGTCCAATGTACCGTCTTCCCAATTCATTTTCTGTCCAAGATACTGTCTAACATACCGTCTTCCAGCGCCTTCGATTGAGGGAAAGCGGCGAAAACGAAACCAATCTTTCTCTCGCCAAAATTATAAATAACAAAGAACTTATAGTTCCTGCAAATAATAAATATTTAGTGATTTACTTAATTTTGTGGGCTTTGCGCACGAAATGTGTGCCTTTATTTTGTTGGATGAATAGAAAACAAGAATAATTATACTTTTCGGGTTTGACAAATCGGCACCCTCCCAAGTCATCGACACCACCACCGCGCCCCGCTCTCTTTGTCTTCCGTCATGGATCCCAATGAGGTGACATCGGAAAGCGATTCCCCTGATTCTTCTTGGACGAAACAGCCTGGTGCAGCCTTATCGGCGACACCAAAGCGGTTCTTCAAGAAGCACAAGCGAGGTCGGGTTTTGAACAGCGGCCAGCGGTGCGTAAAACACGGTGCAAAAAAGCAGAATAATTGTCACGAGAAACTAGCGTCGCGTTGCTAAGGCCAGCAGCCATGTTGAGCTTTTTTTTTTTTTTTCAAAAGGATCGCGATTGGTCCACGGAATCGTGACGTCATGAAAACGATTGGCTGGCGTTTCTCGGCGTAGGAATACATTTTCCTCTGAGAGGCATTTCCAGTTTTTTCTTAGCTTGCAACCGACTATAGTTCCGCATGTCCCATCTTCATATAGACCTTTTTCGCATAACCTCAAACCAGCCAGTACCTGACGTACCCTCGACCTGGTGCATTTTTGGATTGCCCGCTGACACAGGGTATGCAACCGCCAAGGGTATGGGCGAAAAGGCTTAAAAACGGACGTCGTGCATGAGGTAGTTCCGAGTGCTCCTTTTTACCGTGCTGCAATTTCCGAAAATCTACGGTTGTCTGGCTACCACTGCGTGGTCGTCGGATGGATAAATAATTTTAAAAAGCATGAGAACAATAGCAGAAAGTGTGCCATGAGCACAAGAAGCTGCAGCGCGAGTGTGGATGCAATGTTATCGAGCTTCGCATTTTCCCCAAGAATCCTTATTTATGAAGTCAGTCGATTGCGAGCTTGAATCGCGAGAGATTCGTATCAGACTCATCGTCACATTTAAGCTCACGACCACTTCGGTGCAGGTGGTCCAATTAGGTTATCACTGCAAGCCCGATGGTATGTGAAAATTATGAAAAAGTCTACATGCCACCACTCAAGATGGAGCTATCAAATGCCGAGAGCTTACCTGCATAGACTACATTAAACTGCTCATATATTCCTTTGTTGTGGAAACTCAATCAAGACACCCCACCGTCTTCGTCCTCGTTCTCTCGAGGAGGCAAGGTGATGGCCTGTGAGTAGCCAGCTGGATTCAACCGGACAAGCTCCAACCAAGTTATTGCAGCCCACCATAGCCAAGTCTAGCCAAGTTCCCCCCATACCCACACCGTTGCCTACCCAGATAGCTGTGCTGCCAGAACTAGCCGGTATTTCTTTTTCTAAACCGCTAGACGGCGTCGTCGGCGCCGCAATTCTCAAGATGGCGGCGCCGTTAAAGAAAAGGTCTATACTGGCGGATTTCCTCGTCATAACGCTGAAGTAGATCGTCCTGGTTGAAAATTCGTTTGATCAGACGATGTAGGCGAGTCAGAACTATCTGACAATTATCCTTCAACACCTCCATGCAGTCTTCTTTCCAGGGTACTTGGTACCTTTCACCAACCTTGACAATGCTCTCGTCAAGGCGCGATGCTACACTTCGTTGAGTGTTAGATGCCTCCACGTCTGTAATTCCCATACTGCCAAGTTCCCAAAAAGCCTTGAGAGTTTGGGTCACTGTTTCCTCGTCGGTCATGGTTTGTGCGCTGAGGACGCACACAATGAGGGTTGTTTTTAAAAGCATTCCCTTTTGTATCGAAGGTTCTTGGAGAGTCCATCCCACCCCAGTGTTTATGGCTACCTGTCCACTGCTTTCCTTGGATCTAAGGATTTCACCTGTTACAAGTTTCCATAGTTGATCTGATACAATGAGAAGACTTATTCCAGGTGTTCCTTGTACGCCAAAAAATACTATGTCATCAGCTAGATTTCTCTTCCGATCCCGCAGAAAACGGGCGACAGTGTCGTCGGCAATTAAGGTAGCTATATCCTGGCAAATTACCGGTATGGTAATTGCCTCGATTGTGCACTCAGTGTCGTTATACTGGCTTTTGATTCGAACCTCAACAACATTGCTATGGCGCAAGGTTTTGCTTGAGGCGCTCGCAAACGTATTTAGTGCTAGCTTCGTCTTTCTTAAGATTCTGAGATTTAGATAGTGTGCGATATCTTCTGTGATGAACGACCGTTGACTGCCTCTATCAATAATGCCTCTGATATAGCTACTGCCTATTTTACTGATGGCCCACGCACGAAATGTTTGTAGGTGGATGTTATTGCTCTCACCTAGCTCAGTAGAAGTATTGTGCTTAGGATCAGAGGAAGACACGCAAACGACTGCGTCTTTCTTCGTCTTTTCCTTCCTCGTCCCGGTGAATGACGTATCACGCATTGTTATCGCATGCCGTCCATTACAATTTGCGCAACGTAACTGCCTTTTGCCGTCTCTTGCGCGATGCCCTTTGATGGTGCTGGAGAAACACCTCATGTCCCTTTCCAGTAACTTCTTCTCCACAAGAGTCTTCTCAGAGTCGCAAGAATGTGTGGCGTGCCTTTTTGAATGGCAGAAATAGCACTCGCCTGTTGTTTGCTGAGAGCTATGGAGCTGTGAATCGCCGAAGCAAATGCACGAGATTCTTGCTTTCGCTCGTTCGCGCGGGCTCCCTTGTAGTTACTCCTTTTCCTGCTTTCGAGTTCTGATGTTGAGGCAGATGCAGGCGATGAAGTGGCGTTGCCCTCCTCTGCTGCTGCTTTATTTGGAGCCTTGTATGAAACATGTCTGTGGTATAGCACCACAATGTCGTGAGGCATCGATGTGATGAGAATATCACAAAGCATGGCCGCGAAGCTTCCGGTCGGCACGTTTAGTGAGTTGAGAGCTCGAATGTTCAGCTGCGCAGTGTCGTACAGGTTCCTCAGACACAGGGTGTCTGTAGAGGTTCGAACACGGGGAAGATTTCAAAGGGCCGCCAGATGTACTTGCTCTATCCTCCTTTGATCACCGAAACGTTGCTTTAGTAGTTGAACGGCATCAACATAGCACGCTTCCGTTGTGGGTATAGTCCTGCTATTGCAGCTGCTGCGTCTCCAGTAAGGTAGCGGCGTAAATAATGAAATTTATCCGTCGTTGGCAACGTTCGATTGGAGTGAATTGTTCCTTCATACTGTTCCCAAAAAGTCCGCCACTGGGTGACGTCCCCACTGAAGTTAGTGATGTCCAATTTCGGTAGTCTGGATCCACTCATCCTGAAGACTGTGTCATGCGCATTGGGCGTAGTCGTTGCTGTTGCCGGGACCATGGGGCGTCTACTGGTCTCCAGTTCCTCAATTTTGAAGCAGAGCTGCGCAATATACATGATGGCTTGGCTTTGGTATTCGGCGGCAGCGGCGTACTCGTCCTCAAACTCCTCTGCTGATAGCAGCGGCTCTAACTCCTCGTTAATTCTATCAAGCTCCGCGTTGCACGTACTAGTCAGGCGTTCTTTGATTCCGCTGAGCCTGCTCAGGTTTATATTAGGGCTGTTCAGCAGTGTGGTAGCGTCGCTTATCATCCTCGTGTTTTAGGCTCGTCGAGTGGTACGCTTCACCTTCAGTCTGTCCATTGCAATTTGTTAGGGTCGATTGGCTTTCGCTTGATTGGCAGGAATCCCTCTTGAAAGAACTTCGCGTTACAATCCCGATGGTTTGACTCTGTCGTTAGTCTTCCAGTTCCATTGCTAGGGTTAGCAACGAAAGTCACCAGTTCTTGGTAAATTTGCAGCTACGTCTGGGCTCGGAGATGATGTCGTGAAGCAGTTTCCCGGGTTTCGGAACCAAAATGTCGAGAGGATATTTCTCGGTTAAGAATTAAGTAAGCCGACCAGTAAATGTCGTACCATTTAATCGGTCGTTCTCAGTGTGTGTGTGTGTGTGTGTGTGTGTGTGTGTGTGTGTGTGTGTGTGTGTGTGTGTGTGTGTGTGTGTGTGTGTGTGTGTGTGTGTGTGTGTGCGTGCGTGCGTGCGTGCGTGCGTGCGTGCGTGCGTGCGTGCGTGCGTGCGTGCGTGCGTGCGTGCGTGCGTGGTGTGTGTGTGTGTGTGTGTGTGTTCGTGCGCGTGCGCGTGCGCGTGCGCGTGTGCGTGTGCGTGTGTGTGTGTGTGTGTGTGCGTGCGTGCGTGCGTGCGTGCGTGCGTGCGTGCGTGCGTGCGTGCGTGCGTGCGTGCGTGTGTGTGGGGGGGGAGGGGGGAGGGGGTCATCCTTTTTTGCCTGCAAAGTCGGGGTTGTGTTCGGTATAATCTTCTCCAGCTTGTTAGCGTCCTGACTTTCAGCTCAGTTATATTTTACTGAAGTTCGCTCGGATTTAAAATATGCCTCATCTATTTTAGATCCCGGCCACGTCACACTGATTAATAGACTGGAGGCTGTAGAGAATCGCTCGGTCCGTTTCATCCTTTCCAATTATCAACGTACTGCTAGCGTAGCTAACTTGAAAGCCGCCCCTAATCTTTCCTCTCTTGCCACTTGCTGGAAGCTATCTCATCTCTGCCTCTGTCATAAGAGGTATCACCATAATCACCTGCTTAGCTCAAGCTTTATTAAACCTGCTCTTTTCATTTCAGCGTGTCTGGAACACTGCCATAAAGTCGACATACCTCATGGAGACACAGTAACCTATTCTTACTCTTCCCTTTCAAAAAACATGCCTTGAATAGAAACGCCTGCCTTCCTCTCTGATCAACGTAACTGACGGTAATCGCATTCGTGACGCAGTTAATATTCTATGCCATATACCAGGGGTGGTCAAACTGCGGCTCGCGAGCCGCATGCGGCTCTTCGCGGGTTCAGGTACGGCTCGCGGCTCCCTGGTAAGCGTGCCTTCCTTCCCCTCCTGTGTCCCCAAGACGAAAAGAAAAAAAAACTCACAGTTTTGGCAGCCTTGCACCACACTACACACATTCAGATGGACAGCTTTTCGACACATTGGTGTGTCCAGTGACCCTGTTTTTTTTTTTATTAGGGAGTTTTCGTAGACCGCATTTGCCCCTCCGCTAAGCCCTCCGCAACGAAGAAGCCGCTACTGCGCCTGCGCGCCGATAGCCTTGACTGTAGAGTTCCGGGTATCGTAGCGGGTTGCGAAGAGCGTTGCGAGACTGCGAAAACGATCTACGAAAACCACCTATTGTTCTAGAAAGGATTTCGAACCGTACGCGCATAACGGGGGTAAGAGGCAGTGGCTGGCTAGCAAACCATGCGTTCATTTTTTGCTTAGCGGTGGGAGAAACGTTCTCCTGCCTGGTGTTATTTGCTGTAATCGACCATTATACTTGCCCCATTTGGAAAGGACTGTTCCCTCCATATCGTCTCTTGATAAAAGTAGCCCCCCCCCCCCCCCTTTTTCTTTTCTTCTGCGGCTGTCGGAAATTTTGTAGTTTTGTCTGCGGCTCTAACTGCATGTCACTCTGGCCACCCCTGCTGCTATATAATATATTATGTTCTCGCCCACATTAATCGCTATAGCATTTGCAATGTTTCGTTTATTTCAGCTGTGCACCCAATGTCAGATGGGCCGTCATTTAAATTACTCACATGTTGATTACTTTGTGCCTACGTTTAATATTACATGTTTGTCTTCGTTAAGCCCCTCCCCTTTAAAACGCCGGATGATTTGAGGGTACAGTAAATAAATAAATAAATATCATTCACACACTATTTTGACCTAAAACTTCCTATTTGAGCTGGAACATTGGGCAAGAACACAGCGCGACACAGTTGGCACGACCTCAAAATCGGCGTATCTTTTTTTTTTTTTTTCATTTGTTTTCACTTTACTCGTACATTTTAATGTCGAAAAACAACCTGAAGGCACATTCCTCTAGATCAGCACGTGAAGAGGTCAAATTCAGGCTCGTCAAAACATTCAGCGTGCTTTTTCATTTTCGTTCTTGCGAAGAGTTTGTTTGAATATGTGCAACAAATCGGAGCCCGAAGAACAAAAGTCCTAAGACCCGGAAACCGCGAGTTCGTCCTTCTTGCAAGCGAGAAATCAATTCGAAAGACGAGAGCATAAAAGACGAAACATATTTTATGGGTAACAGCTCTGTTCACTTGAGACACGAAAACACGAAACACGAAAGAGCTCCCTCCTTAGGCCAAGGGACCTAAGGAGCTCTGTTCAATTCGATGCTGTTGAAACCACGTGCGTGCAGCCCGTGTTAAGTGATCATAACAGGGTAAGTGTCCGCTTTCCATCAAACGGACAGCGGGTTTTCTAGGGACTCCTGCAACGCGGACATCGCGGTCGACCTGGACTCCACGCATGGATTGTTTGAGTTTTTTTGTCGACGGGAAACTCATTCAACGTGATATTGGATCCAAAAAATTAGATTCAGGTATACTAAAAATTTAAAAAAAAGCACCAAGAAAATGTTAACTATACAGGCGAGTTCGAGAAGGTGGTCAACACTCGCAGACAAACACAAATGAGCGTGGAGACCATAGAAACGTATGATCAAGATTCATGGCGTGATTAAGACGAGAGTACAAAACATGCACATAAAAAACATCATTTGTTTGTTTCCTTGAGTGCGTATCTGAATGGCTAAGCTTTTTCGTTATACTATGGTATACGTATAATAAGAAAAGACGGTCGCAGATATACAGACACAAAAATGCTGTTTACCCGAACCATAACACCACCACAAGCTACGTGCGCGTTTTTATCGCGCTGTTGTAACTTGGGACTATTTGCCGCTGATAGCGTTTTCCTCTTTCTTCGTCCATTTTGCATGCAGACGGCACGCGACCAATTTGTACAGAACGTGGCATCGCTCCCGACACGAAGACACGGGTATCTCATTGCTCTCCTGCGTCGAAGTCCGCGAGACTCTTCCGCAGACACGTCACGTGCTGGCAAGGAGGACGCCGGTGATTCTGTCCAAGCCGAGACGTCATCAGCTGGCAGCCAGGGCTCTCGCATTGCCCGACGCCTGCCAGGCTGTGAGTAATCCGCTCTCCCCGGCGATGACTCACGCGAGAGCCGGAGACAGTTTCAGGCTTTTCGGAAATGCCGCTCGCAAATAAAATAAAAATATTTAAAAAAAAACTTCCGAATGAAGACACTTTCGAATCATGACTCCTTCAAATGTTCACCTTTACGTGGCTTCACAAAAGCCTCTAGGCTCTAAACCTCCTACCTTTGATCTCAGCTAGCAAATGGTAAGGGCAGAAGTCTGCAGAACCTCTGGAGATTGTGTCAAATTTTCCTTCTTGATTTACAATGTATTTCGGACCATGACATGTCTTCTTTTAGCCGAATCCACCAAATTCCGATCGTCGAATGGCGTCTGGTAGAAGAACAATTCATAGAAAAAGTAATTCATACGGATTGGCCAAATTTGCAGACAGGAGGCTAGGAGTCAGGCTGAAGCGATGGACCATGGCTCCTGAGATGGACACTCCGCTGCGTAAGTAATGCTACGCCTACATGTCATACGTGTCAGTTAACTTCTGCTACTTCATCGAACACCGTTTCATAGGATAAGCGGATATTTCATCGAACGCCGATTCATCGAACGCCGTTTCATCGAACGCCGTTTTATCGTATCTTGACGCCGTTTCATCGAATTTCACTTTAATGAATTTTGGAGCATCATATTGCTTTTTAGATGTGTTACTCTCGCTTCTGAGTTGTTTTCACGCTGATGTCGAATCACCAGAAATAAAACTACTACCTTGGTCCCTCTTTCACTATGGTTACTGAATCACACAAAGAAACTTTAGTGGGTGTGCGACTTACTGTTTCCATGTAAGATAAGCGGCTGTAGTCCCCCACAGTGCCGTAGCTATAGTATGTTGGAAGTTAAAAAGGTTGGGCGAGGGAGAGGAAGGTGGGAGAGGAGGAAGCGAACGCAACGATGGCGAGGGGAGGAGGAAACCCCCTCGCCTCGCCAGCGTTGCGTCCGCTTCCTCCTCCCCCACCTTCCTCTCCCTAGCCCTACCTTCTGGACTTTCCGAAGACGGGGCCGGGAGAGTGGGGGGGGGGGGGGGGGGGGGGGGGGGGGGGGTGTGTTGAGATGCCTGGGATGTCCATGACTTGGAGTGCGGAGGGGTCAAGATGCATGTGCATATTATAAGGTCGCCTAAATTTTCGGCCAGCCCCCCCCCCCCCCCCCCCCGCAAAAAAAAAAAAAAAAAAAAAATCCAGGAATTTCTTGGTTCCACCACGTACTTTGTTCCCTGTTTGTTCCCGCATGGAAGGTATATCCGCAAAGAAATATAACTAATCTTTGCACCTCTATTTTAGGGCGCAGCTCTTAGGCGCACGTTTTCGGGTTGAGCGGCGTCGCCGTTGGCGTCGGCGTAACCACGCGCGTTGCATTATGGGACGCCCCGCTAAATTTAGCGGAAATATTTCCCCGCTAAACTTAGCGGGGAAAGTTTCGCTAAATTTAGAGGGAACATTTTCGCTAAATTTAGCTGAAAAATTTCCCAGCTAAACTTAGCGGGGAAATTTTCGCTAGCTTTAGCGGGAAATTTCCCGGTAGATAAGAGGCTAGGAGGAGGGGAGGGGGAGAGGCATACCGTCCCCTCCTCCTCCTCAAGAACTGCGCTCTAATTTCGCATTACACAGAATTGTAAACGTCTTTCTTTTATTTATTTTTTATCTATTTACTTCGGTGCTCATATCCTAGGGGAATACCTTCCTTTCTAAGAACGTAGGTTCAAAAGCCGGCAAGACCACGGTTCTGCTGATGACAAAAAATAAACAGAGGGGAAACACGTTCTCTTTTTTTTTCTGTTTTATGCAACATGGAGACAGGGGTTTCCCCAGAAATTGAAATCAGGAGGGTTGTATAATATTATAGGGCAGGGGTCTCAAACCCGCGGCCCGCGGGCCGCATGCGGCCCGCGACTCGTTGGGACGTGGCCCGCAGGCAACCGGCTCCGAGTCCCGGTCCCAATGTCTCGAGCGCTATAGAAATGGCATGCGCCATTGTGATCTCATCTTGCCGATTTATTTTCGCTCAAAACGTTGCCCTGCTCTTTTAACGTATTCACATAGTTTATACTTATCTGTGTTCATTTGCCCTTTGTTTCGCTTAATATTTTATTTCCCAGCTTTCTCTAATGTAGAGCAATTCCGCTACTAGACTGCAAGTGCAAGCTATTCGTTGAAGGATGCATTTCGGCTGCGCGAACTCTCGATCAGCAGGAACAACTGGCAAAGAAAAAGCTACGAGCTCGGGATTCTCGCCTTCAGGAAAACAGCAACTGTCATATCAACTCTGTATTTAAAGACACGTTGAGCCTAGTTAATTCCTGGTTGAATTAAGCAACGGGAACGACAGTGCACTTCTATTAAAAAGGCCAGCGTGTTGGCACAGCGCTGTCATTTTTATTCTTATCACATCAGGTCAAGGCCCAATAGTCTTATAAGCAAATCAAATCTAAAGATGTCACTGGCAAGACTTTGAGTTTACAAAAAGCATAAAAGCACAAAATCTCTACCCCCCCCCCCCCCCCCGCGTCTTACGTTGGCCCTCGACCTTTCAGGTGTTAAATGTCTGGCCCCCACACTCAAATGAGTTTGAGACCACTGTTATAGGGGAAGGGGGGTGTCGGGGGGGGGGGGGGGGGGGGCATTGAGAATAGAGGAGTCGTTGCGAATTAAGGGGTGCCTTCAGAAAAAGAAGGGAGGTGTGCACCCCCCCCCCCCCTTAGGGGGTGTTCAGGGAAATCACTGCATGGAGACATGCCATTGCCTCAAGGACGGCTTCGTGCTTCAAACAGCATGCACCTCTTCAAGGAGAGAGGACGTACACTAGAAGGGACGTACCTTCTTCACTGCACCCGATGATCACAGGTTTCATAAAATGTCAAGGCGGTGTTCCTGTTATTATTGTACACATTAGCAGCACAAGTCATCAGTTACTACTTTGTAAACGAATGAAAGGTCTAGCGGCGAAAATTATGTTTCTATTATTAGTTATCTCTCTAGGAAAAGAAAGGTTTTCTATCCCCCCGTAGTTAAAAGAAAACTATTTTTTAAATTAAAAACGCCTACTGCTCAACTAGGCGGTGTTCGATGAAACGGCTTCGATGAAACAGTGTTTGATAAAATGACGTTCATTGAAATTACGTTCGATGAAACGGCTTCGATGAAATGTCCGGGCCTAGTCTGAGACGTATAAACGAGTCTATTGGAGCCGTGTTGCAAGTTACGGATTTGAATCCTCAGGTTCTTCCACGTGCACGCGCATCATTCGCAACTACGCCCTGTGATGGCAGGGTGTAGGGTCATACATGATCTCAAGTAACAATAGACTGCAAACCGTGATGATCCATTTTACGTGAACGACAAAACAAAGATCTCTTTTAGTGCGCAGATCTTTTCGCAAGACCCGCAACGAACGTCTGGGTGCACACTGTAACCTCTTGGGTTCACTGATATCTCGTCCCCAAAATAGCTATCCATATAAATCCGACTGCGGGTTTCCATATTAAAAGGGCGAAATTGCATGGCGAAAGAGATGGGTCGCCGAAATTTTTGTCCATACTGCGGGGCTTCCATATTAACGGGGTCCATATTAACGAGATATGACCTGCAGTGTGAACTCTTATTTATTTTTGGTGTAGCTTATTTGGTGTGAGCCCCTGCGTGAACATTTTGCGCAAACATGTCTCGCGAGCTGCGTCGGTTGTGGACAGTTGGAGACCACTGACCTTCGTAAACGGCCTCAGAGAGCACCGCTCCGTTCTGATATCAGGCAGGGTTGTTTTCCCCGGCACGTTGTCCCGGTTGGTGCGCCGGTTTTACAGCGCTCCGAAGCCCCCTCAAAATGGGAACTTCGTCCCGGCATTTCCTCGGAGACATCCGCCACGCAACCTCATCGTTTTATTACAACGCAGTACGCGCTCGAGTGTCCCTTTAAGGAAGCCTTAATGAAGACCGCTATCGGCTGGATCCCCGTTAACAAACAGCCATCAGCGCTTTCTCAGCGCGACACGCCGGGGTCATGCGTCCCAAGGTGGGACACGAGCTCGAATCACGACAGAATGAGTCACAAAGAGTCCCCCCCACCGCCGTTCTGTTCCTAGTCGTATCTCCTCGTAGACGCATGCGCTACTTGCTACGCCCCCCGGGAGGGACTAAAATTAGGCCTAAGGGAACTCGTCGCTGCTGCACCGCATTGCGCGGCGGCTTCTTTTTCAGACCGCGGCCGCCACCTCGCAGTTTTGTCTCTCTCTTTCTCTCTCTCCATCTTGCGTCCTCTGTCACTTCCTTTCCCCGTCTAGCGTTCTCGCCCTCTTCCGTCTTTCTCGCTCTACAACGGCGCTGATCCCCCGGAGACCAGACGCCCGGAGACGACGGCGCACCGGGAGCGCAGAAATGGCGTAACGAGCTTGTCTTCAAGTACTTCAAGCTCGGGCTCCGTCGTCCTTTCCGGGCGCGCGGCAAAGCTTTTCCTACGAGGAAGCCACCTCGTTGTCGGGATTGCGCGCGACTGCTCGGCGGCTCAAACAAAGGATGAGTCGCGCCTTACGAGACACTCGCGATGCCCGCGTCACCCACGTGTCCATGAGCATATCGTACACTTTGGTGGAACCCGAATTGAAGTGCGACACTTCGAGCAGTGTCGGACGTAATTCCTTCCGAAAGACGAGGGAAGTGATAAAAAGGACACACACACAATACCGGCTCCGACTGGAGAATGTCGTTGTGGGCGGTATCGTTTAATGAATGATTCATTCATTTCTTTATTAATACTGTCAGCCTTTTGGGGCTTTTACAGGGTGGATGAAAAATACACAATGACGCAGATACAGGTCGCTGGCACAAACTAACAAGTTGGTCGTAAAAATAAGCAAATCACGTTTACGAGAACTATAGTTTCTAAATGCATCTGACTTCAAGATCAGAGAGAAACAAAAGGAACACATGACCAGGAGTTAATATAGTACTAAGTGCAGTTAAATATGGTGAATGTAATAAGTGGCACATACAACAATATTTTCAATATATTCAAGAAATGAACTTAGTGACGCTGATGAAACACTGGCATCCGGTAGCAAGTTCCATTCGTTTATGGTTCTAGGAAGAAAAAAAAAAACTGAATTTAAAACAATCATTTCTTACAGACGGACTTGGAATGCCCATGCTGTGGCGATGCCTCGATGATTCATTAGGGAAAATTTCGAAGTAGTCTGATTTATTTATTTTTACGTGATTAGGAATAATCTGGAGAGACAAATTTCATGCGGTCATATCTTGTTCTAGATTCTAAAGTTGGGAGTTTTGCGAGTACACATAGTTATGTGAGAGGATAAGCGCTGCTACATAGAAGAGATAATAATAGGAAAGGGCGGGACGCAGGGTGCTAGTCTATTCTGGGGTAGTCTTCCAACTGAAAGGACAGTGTTGAGACAGTTTTATCAACTCCTTCTAGAATGCAAGGACGTAGTGCTGAATTCTCGGCGTCACGTAAAGTATACCAACGCAGCTGTATTCAACACACGTGTAATGCATATTTTAATGCATTTAAGGTTTTTGTTGTCTATTTAAGAAAATTACTAAAAAAAAGTCCAAAAGTTAATTTAAGTTTTATTATCGCTCACTGGGCTCTATGGCTCCCATTCGCATAAGTCAGAGCACTATAGACCTTTTCTTTAACGGCGCCGCCATCTTGAGAATTGCGGCGCCGACGACGCCGTCTAGCGGTTTAGAAAAAGGAATACCGGCTAGTTCTGGCAGCACAGCTATCTGGGTAGGCAACGGTGTGGGTATGGGGGGAACTTGGCTAGACTTGGCTATGGTGAGCTGCAATAACTTGGTTGGATCTTGTCCGGTTGAATCCAGCTGGCTACTCACCGGCCATCACCTTGCCTCCTCGAGAGAACGAGGACGAAGACGGTGGGGTGTTTTGATTGAATTTCCACAGCGAAGTATATATCAGCAGTTTAATGTAGTCTATGCAGGTAAGCTCTCGGCATTTGATAGCTCCATCTTGAGTGATGGCATGTAGACTTTTTCATACCATTCACATACCATGGGGCTTGCTGTGATAACCTAATTGGACCACCTGCACCGGGAATTAAAAGCGGTCTTCTTCTCGTAGACGAAGTGGTCGTGAGCTTAAACGTGACGTTGAGTCTGATACGAATCTCTCGCGATTCAAGCTCGCAATCGACTGACTTCATAAATAAGGATTCTTGGGGAAAATGCGAAGCTCGATAACATTGCAGCCACACTCGTGCTGCAGCTTCTTGTGCTCATGGCACACTTTATGCTATTGCTCTTATGCTTTTTAAAATTATTTATCCATCCCACGACCACGCAGTGGTAGCCAGACAACCGTAGATTTTCGGAAATTGCAGCACGGTAAAAAGGAGCACAAAAAGGAACTAACTCATGCACGACGTACGTTTTTTAAGCCTTTTCGCCCATACCCTTGGCGGTTGCATACCCTGTGTCAGCGGGCAATCCAAAAATGCACCAGGTCGAGGGTACGTCAGTTACTGGCTGGTTTGAGGTTATGCGAAAAAGGTCCATACAAAACAGGAGCTCGGAAGTCACTACACAAATACACACGCGCACACTAAAAGCGCGAGGTCGCGATGCACTCTGCTATTGATTATAGACAAGCCGGTAATGTCATGCAAAAAAAAAGACGACGAACGCCATTAGTACGTTTCGTTTTCAGCACTGCTTGATTGACCCTATCAGCTCGTAGCGTCGGCTGCACTGTGACATTAATAAAACGTAGTATGCGGTGCGCAAGTACGTCTGGTTCTCGCTCAGTGCTTGTGGTGACGTCAGAACGCGGAGAAAAACTTTAATGAAATAACTGGTATCATGTCAAAACGTTACCATATTGCACTAAGCCCTAGGGCCTAGGGAACAGTCCCACTCACGGTTGAGTTGCATGCACCCATTTGGAAGGTCCTTCCGGTCCTTCGTTGGTGTGGGCGTATTTTGCCGACGACTGAAGTTTCCTAAGCGGGACTTTATCCTGCAAGACTCGGCTGTAAAAGTCTGCGCACATATATAGATAAAAAAAAAAGAATCATGTCCTGAAAACGGGACATGATTCTTTATTGGGAGAAAAAGACGGGACGGCAGAAGCGGGCCTCAAAAACGGGACTGTCCCGGCCAAAACGGGACGTCTGGTCAACCGAGCGATAGCGGCCTCGCGGCGGTTGCGGAACCATTCGGGCTGCTACGCACATCGGCGCCGTTTCCGTTCCCGCTCTTCTTCCTCCGAAGAAATGTTGCCGCCACCTGTGAGCGACGGCAGCAACCAGTTGTCTGGTTGCCGAGGCTGGAAAGGTTGCCGCGATCTATGAGCGACGGCGGCAAGCAGACGGAGGAAGAAGAAAACGACCTTGACAGCAGTCCAGCTTTTTCAGACCTCCGCATTTTTGGTTGTTTCTCACTCAATTCTCGTCATCCCTGCATTCCCAACTCACCAAAAGGCCTCTGCAACGTCTTCCGCCTCGTTCCGGAGTGGGTAACCACTTCGGCCAGCGGCCGATCATGCCTAATGCCAACCAAGACGACGCTGACCGGAACACGGATCAGAACAGCAACTTGAGCCCCGACATCGAAGCCATTATTAGTAAGATCCCTTCAACTACGGACAATGACCCAATCATAATGGACGCCCAGGATTCTCGGGACGGCGAGATTCTAGACTCGGATGCTGCTCCTGACGACGGCGGCGAATGGTATCCAGCCCGTGCTCCCCGAAAACGTCGGTACAAGGAAACATCCAGTCAAGACTCGGAAAAGGACGCTCCCCGGACCGAAAGCCTCACCGTGATATTTGTGCCGACGAAAGAAGGTGACCGCATCAGCAGTCTGAGCAGCCTAAAGCTCACAGACGGTTTAGATCTTCTCTGCCCCGAGTGCATTGTTCAAATCAGACCAAATGAGCGTCTGAACTTAATTGCCGTGGATGTGAGAAATGGATTCACCACAAGAACACTGCTCAAATGCACACGCCTCTGCGGACTTCCAGTGAAGGCGTACGAGGGCCTTGCAGGTCCCACAGTCGAAGGTGTGATCAAGAACGTCGACGCAGCGCTTCCTGAAGCAAAAATTGCTGGAAGACTGCAGTCTGATACGGAGATCGCTCGAGTACGTCGTTTCGGCTCCTCTGAGAGCGTATGGATCACCTTTCGCGGAAGCAAGCTTCCAAGCCATGTTCTTCTTGGGCGAGTCCGGCATCCAGTGATGGAATTCCACCACCGACCGACTCAATGCTACCGGTGTGGAGGCTTTGGACACTACGCTGTCACGTGCAAGCGTTCCGTTGCTTGCAGCCGCTGCGGTGAGAAGCACCCAACAATTGACGAAAAAACAAAACAGAAATGCACCTCCACGACCATCAAATGCGTGAACTGCGGAGAACAGCATGAGGCGACATCCCCAAAATGCCAGAAATGGAAGAATGAACGAGACATTCTTCACTACTCGAAGGTGAACTCTGTCGATCTCCGGACTGCACGAGCAGCTATACAGAACCCCAAAAGTAATCCCACGCAGGACGGCACTTCGACCCCTCGCCAAAGTGCTCTGGAGAGAGTGACTACAAAGAAACACACCGTGCCCGAGAAAAGTTCTGTTCCGGAAGCTAAAGAAGTTGTTCCAGCATCATGCGCTTCAACATCCGCCTCAGCATCCGTCACCGGCACTACATATTCAATGGTAGCAAAAGGAATTCAACAGTCGCCTCGCACTCTACCAAAGTCCCTTCCACAAAAGCAGGCTGTTGCACCCAGCAACAACCCCATAACGGAGAAAATGGACTGCGATACTCACCAAGCACATCCGCCTTCCCAGGAGAACATTTGCAGTCTCAAGCCTCCAACAACGAATGTCGCAAATCCAAAGCCATCTTCGTTACCGACTCCAGAAGTGGACTGGCTGTCCATTATCAAAACCGCTGCACATATGGCATGCTCTTTTCTGATACCCCTACAAACACCATGGGCATGTGGTCTACAATGGGTGATCCAATTCGTCATTGACCAGTTGGACCGCTATTTCACCAAACAACAGTGAGCAACAACGGAAGATGTCGAAAGCCCCAAAGTAGAAAACCTAAACTACCCTCTGTGCTCCAATGGAACGTACGTGGCCTTAGATCTCGTCTTCCTGGCCTACGCCAGTACCTTCTGGCAAACAAAATAGACATTCTGGCCCTTCAAGAGCCACTTATTCGTCTTGGAGACTGCAGACTTGCGCCATATGTGATATATCTAAGTGCATCAAAACGAAACGACGGCCAGTCTCGGGCGGCACTATTTGTCCGGGACAGAATTTATCAAGAACCCCTAGACCTATCCTCAATCGCAAAAGGAGCAGCGGAATACGTCGGTGTGACAGTTCGCTCTAGAGGAGAACTCTTCTCTATCATTAGCGTCTACGTTCCTCCAAACGTCTGCTGGGATCCCGAAGAGCTACGAGAGATAGAACATGTCTCTAGAGGGCACCTTGTTATCTGTGGAGATTTTAATGCCCATAACGAGCTATGGGGAGACAGGCAGACTACACGACGAGGAATTGAACTGGAGATTGTAGCATCGTCCTTACACCTTCAAGCGCTGAATGACGGAACTGAAACTTTTGTAAGACCGGGAGTTAAACAGAGTGTCTTGGATCTCTCTTTTGTTTCACCGAATATAACAGCAGAGTGGAATGCTCAACCCGACACATGGGGAAGCGACCATGTTCCCATAATAGTCACTTCACCAAGACCTCCGACGCCAATGTACAAAGAGGTACGCGTCACTAATTGGGATGCATTTAGGGCTAACATGGGAGGACATGTGGTTAACCTTGCAGGAGACCCATCCTCTACAATCGCTCACGCTGTATCACTGGCTACGAAAACGATCCGTGTTCCTATCACCCGTCCTAGTCCCGACCTCACGTACCTCAAACTGCGGGCGGCCCGGAGGAGAGCCCAGCGGCGAGCTCGCAGAACGAGCGATCCCGCAGATTGGATGAGGCACAGACAACTTGATGCGGCTTTCCGCCGGCACACATCCCGGCTCCAACGGCACCAATGGGACCAACTTTGCTCCTCCTTTGGATCAGTGTCAGGTATTTCACGTGCATGGAAGATGGCCCAGACACTATCATCGAGTAAAATGCCAACTCATCCAATCGCAGGTCTAGCAATTGCTATTGGCCATACAATGCAGGAGACGGCTGAACTACTTGCTGATGCCTTCGCGACACCCATTCCACTACCTCCTGGTTACCAGGGTGGTAGGGAATCCAGTGCGAATAGCAGAAGCTGGCCTCCCCTTGCTCTTGATTCAGACTTCACGATCTCAGAGCTTGAATTCGCCTTGCGTCGGTGTCGACGCAAAAGTGCTCCAGGACCTGATGGGGTAACTTATCAGGCACTACGAAATCTTGACAGATCACAGTACTCGGCCATACTAGAGGCATTTAATGCTATATGGCGCACAGCTAAGATTCCTGAGGCCTGGTTAACATCTACTGTTGTGCCTATACGCAAACCAGGAAAGCCAACGCAGTCACTTGACTCGTACCGTCCCATCTCGCTGACAAGCTGCGTAGGAAAGCTCATGGAGCGACTTGTATTACGTAGGCTAACCTGGTATATGGAGACTATAGGTGCGCTGCCTGATGAACTTTGTGGATTTCGCGCTAAACGCTGCACTGCCGATGCAATTGGCGACCTAGCATCAACTTTGGAGGAGGCACGAGCATCTCACCAGACAGTGTATTGTGTGTTTCTAGATATACACAAGGCATTTGACGCTCTACCACATGCAACAATTCTCCAGCGGCTACAACATTTCGGCATTACAGGAAGATTGTACAGCTACGTGTGCGCCTTCCTTACAGGAAGATCCTTCATCGTACGACTTCCTGGCGCCGTCAGCAGCCGTCGTTCAATGACACAAGGTGTTCCTCAGGGCAGTGTTTTAAGTCCTTTCCTCTTTAACCTTGCTATGGCCGCCTTTCCGTTTTCTCTGAAGGCATTGCCCAAGTCTCCTGCAGCTCTACACATTGCGATATACGCTGATGATGCAGCACTCTGGTGCGTCGGTCCTTCAAGGGCTTCAAGAAGTATCGGCTCGCAGCTGCAAAGAGCACTTGACGAGGTTGTGAAGACCACAGAAGACCTCGGGCTCACTCTTTCTGTCACAAAAACCGCGTTTCTGTGCTACCGTCCCAACGGAACACCCAGCCGACCCGTAGCTAATGCTCCGAAGATAGGGAACATCCCTCTTCAGCATGTTACGACACAACGATACCTGGGCGTCCTGATCGACAACCACGTGACTTGGCGCCCGGAAGCAAAGCGACTACTCATCCAGTGTCGTCAGCTGATGGGCGTTCTTCGCTGCTTCCGACGAAGGAACTCAGGCCTCTCTCCCCAGGGCCTTCTAGCTTTGTACCGTGGACTCATCCTCTCAAGAATACTCTACGCTGTACCACTTCTTCACTTTGGCAGACCCCAGATACAGCAGTTGGAGCAATTCCATCGATGCGCGCTGCGACTGTGCCTTGGGCTTCCACAATTCTCTGGAAATGTGGCGACGCTAGTTGAGGCAAGAGAAAACCCGATCTTGCTTCACAAAAGAAAACGAGCAATGCGCCATCTAGTGCGACTCCAAGACGCATCGTCGGCGACATCTATTCTATCCAAACTCCGCTCACGGCCGCTATCCTGCCTTGGAACTGTCACAATAGAATTCGAGGACCAGATCGGACCACCCAAAAGGCGATTCCCACCGACACCACCCCACACAACCTTACCACCGTTGAATGTGACCGGTACTCTCCCGTTCTTCCAGCAAAAGTCATCTGTCGCTCCCATCGTAGCTCGTTCCCTCGCTATGGATCACCTAGATAGATGGTATAATGGCTGGCTACATGTCTTCACTGATGGGTCGACAAAGCCCGAAACAGCAACATCTACAGCGGCATTTCTGATCCCGTCCATGGCGGTGCAGCAAGCTGGTAGGCTTAATTTTCATACTACGTCAACAACTGCGGAACTAGTAGCTATCTGCAAGGCTCTGGAGGCGCTGCTTGTATTTGAGCCCCGAGCGGCAGTTATACTGACAGATTCCAGGAGTGCCCTTTGTCATCTTGAAAACCTGGAAGATGCTCCACCACTCGCACAGGAAGCCGCTCATTTAGCCCGCTAAAGTTGAAGCCAAGGGATGGAGGCTGGCATTTCAATGGATTCCATCTCACTGTGGCATCAAAGGCAACGAGCAGGTGGACTCTCTGGCGGCTATGGCTCATGGCCAGGAGACCCCAGAATACTTCATCCCCCGATTCAGTGAAGCCAAGCGTCTTGTCCATCTGATTACAAGAATGGGACATCCTCATGACGGTGTCGCCTCTGGCAATGCTCCTCCTCCCCTACCGGAGTCGAAACTCAGCCGAAAGGAGTCTAGCCTTCTGCATCGCCTTAGAGCGGGCTGCCCGTTTACGGCAAAAACGTTGCACAAGATTTCACGCAAAAATAGTCCGAACTGCAACAGCTGCGGGACCCTAGAGGACACCGAACACGTGCTATGGTCGTGTCCAAAATACGGCAGCGCTCGAACTGTGCTTCACACTGCCCTGCAAACATCCTGCACGTCGGTGACAACGCCCCACCAACTGATGTTCCCGAACGGGGGCAAGCGCCTCACAGAACACACCTTTCGAGCACTTTTAGAGTTCCTAAAAGCAAGTGGCCTCGCAACTCAGCTGTGACGCCCTTGCTTTCCGCCACAGAGCTGTGACGCCATTGCTTTCCGCCACAGTTTAGTACTTTTTGCTGCAGATACTTGTGAGAGTACCTGAATTCCTCTTCCAGTGTTAGCATGGTGTAGTTTACAACGCGGATGAAACTATACGCCACCCGACTTTTATGCCGCTTGGTGTGACACTTCGTGTCTCAAAACCTTTTATCCGGTGTATCCTAACTCACACCGCACAATCGAAGTTTTTTTGTTTTTTTTTTTGTTTTTTTATTATGGTTTCAGGCATTCCCCCTCCCTCCAATTCTGCAACTAACTATTTGAATATCTTAATATGTCGCAACTATCAAAATTAACCTTCCCCTTCTCTTCCCTCTTCTTTCACTCCTCTCTCCCCAGCCCGTGCGAGTCTTTCCCCCGTTATGGGTCACTCCTCTCTCCCCAGCCCGCACGGGCTTTTCCCATTTTCACGATTTGTCATTACAACAACAACAACAACAACGGCAAGCAGACAACCGGCAAACACAACACTCTGGACAGCTACCGCCATCTAAGAGCGACGGCGGCAACCAGAGTGTTGTGTCGACCACGGGTGTCGACATTTCTTTGGTAGCGGACACGATCCTGGGGAAACTAGCCCTTAACAGCTCCGTTGTAAAATGAAGTCTGCGCTGTGGCATTACCCAATGCAAAGCTTCATGCTTGCATTGTGAAATGCCACAGCGCAGACTTAATTTTGAGCTCTAAACAGAGGTTCTGCCTCATCATTCGCTGCGCTGATTTCGTGGATCGCAGGGATTGGCTCTTCGAGTGTTTTGTGGGTAAGTAGACGCGCAGGCATTTTTTAGAGTTTAGGATACAAGCAAGCATCCTGGGATTATTGCCAGTCTTCCTCGGGATGGCGCGGAATTATTTCTAGGAACTTTTTCTTCTTTTTCGATAATGAACATGCGTGTCTAGTCCACTAGTCTTGCATAAGGAGACAATGTCGATTTTATGTAGAAAATCGACTGTTGAGCGCGTGCTGATGGCAAGCTTCCACAGTTCTTTTGCGACGTGCATTCCACACCATCAAAATTGCCGGTCTTGGCAGCCTATTAATGTGAGCTCGTTCTGAGCATTCCTTTAATAAATACGTTTTCTCACTCACTCATGTGCTCTATACTTTATTTCAGCTTAAGTTCAGATGTAGCCGATCGATACTACAAGCGCGAGCACGTGGCCCTAAACAGTGCTTGCACTCCACGAGCGCGCGTGCTTGGCAGGGACGCTGAAAGCCCGGAGCTCGCGCTTGTAGCATCGGCTGTGTCTGGACACAGCGCCGTCAAATATGGCGTCCAGTGAATACCCCCTATACGGAGTATTCACTGGCGGTCATAGATTTGTGCGCAATTGCTGAGCGTGTGCTGATGGAGAGCTCCCACGGTTATTTTGCGACTTCCATTTTGCGCCATCAAGATTGCCGGTCTTAGCAGCCTATTAATGGGAGTTCGTTTTGAGCATGGCCTCTAAACAGCGCCCTCAAATATGGCATCCAGCGGATAATGGCGTCACTACGGTCAGCGGCACCCGAAGCGGTGGCCCACCGCGACCCCCCCCCCCCCCCCCCCCCCCGCCTCCCCCCCCCATTTTTTCCTGCCCAGCTGCACACCCCTGAGCGCACACTGCAGGGACAGGTAGCGCCGCCCCGTGTCCCATTGTTGCAGCTCCCGACGAGAATAGGCACACATGGTATCCAGAGCCTTTTAAAAGGCTCTGATGGTATCATGATCCAAAACTAGAAATATGGAACGGCCACGCGTGATCGTGGGCCACGCCTCCTTTCTTGCGCCGCGTGCGGCTGCTATGCAATATTTGTGTACACAAGAAAGCTAGAGTCTTATAACGATTCCTATTGCTATTTCAGAAAGTTTTCTGAATTAACTTTTAGATAACTCTGATTTCTTCGTAATAACTGTGTTATAAATCTGCGAAGTTTGTTTGCGACAGTTAGCTTTTATTTAACATATCAATAGGCTCTTTATCTGCCATTGGAGCTAGAAATTTGGCGAGCTTTGTTGGTAATTCGTTTTGAAGTTTTATTAAACAGATAATTTTACTTATTAGTGGCATTGGCGTTAAAACTTTGTACAGTTTTCTTTGTTGTTTTTTATTGAACAGATCATTTTACTTTTTGTCGGGCATTGTGGTGTTCGTATTGCGTTTATGTGAAAAGGGCTGCGAGCAGTACCGTGAGTCGTATTTAGTTTGTCTCTAAAACTCTGATTGACCCCCTTAGCGTAGCCAGCACTACAAGTTAAGGGGGTCAAACAACCAGTGATAAAAGTGAAACGTCATGGCGTTTCCTATCGCTGTCTGTCTGTCTGTCTGTCTGTCTGTCTGTCTGTCTGTCTGTCTGTGTGTCTGTCTGTGTGTGTGTGTGTGTGTGTGTGTGTGTGTGTGTGTGTGTGTGTGTGTGTGTGTGTGTGTGTGTGTGTGTGTGTGTGTGTGTGTGTGTGTGTGTGTGTGTGTGTGTGCTATCATCGGCTCGCCCAATCAATCGCAGTGAATAAGCCATGACTTTGCGATTTTAGTATGTGTGAGTGTGTGTGTACTTATGTGGTCTAGCTTTGAGCAAGTTCGGAAGTATGATGAAACGGGCAACCCTAGCGAAAAATCTTATATGTAAAGAAATTTCTTGGTTCAGTAAACGCATATGATTAAATAAGATCATTTAAGAACATATAAGAACAATGTATGATAATATAAGTTATAAAAAGCTTTTTATCAGTTTCTTATAACGTCTTATATAATCCTGTATTGTTCTTATAAGGTTCTTGTATGTTCTTATATGATCTCATTTGATGATTTGCGTTTTTTGGACCAAGAAATGTCTTATGCTTACAAGACATTTGTGTGACGCGTTGTCATTTGATGACAGGCGCCATGTTGTAAGCAAAACGTGAATCTGGGGCTTTGCGTGCCAAGTCAATGAAGCGCATCTGGTACGCCTCAGCGAAGGACTAAGTTTAAAGGGACACTGATTATGCTCGCCAAGGTTTTTATTTGTACATGACATGTGAGGGCCCAACTATCCATAACACAATTTCCGGCTCGAAATTCGTTTTCTTTCCACCCGAAAACCGTCGATCGAGAACTGGCCGGTTTTAGTCGCGCTCACTGTCTTCTCCGTGGTCACGTTCCGTTTTCTGTGGTTTCGACACAACCACCAAAGACAATCAAAGTCGTGGGTCATCGAAGACACACACACAATACTAAAAATAGACAAAAAATATGATACTCATCTTTTGTGGCTTCTAAAAAATTGCAAATACGTTGATTGAAAAAAAAAGTTGCACCGTTACGTGATTTTTGGTAACATTCTCCTCTATATTTCTTCTTCCTCCCGAGTCTAGTTTCGGTTGCGAGCAGTTTCGTATTTTTACTTTATTAAAAATATATGTGACGCTGTAGCAAAATATTGATTGGGTAGTCCCCTGACACCATAAAAAATCGCCTAGCAAAAAAAATTAAAAAACAATGTGTGTGTGTGTGTGTGTGGGGGGGGGGGGGGGGGGTATCGATGTGCCTTTAAAGGGCAACTCCGGTCAATATATCTTAATTTGGGATTACAACTGTTTTCGGCTACAGCAGTGTCCCTGAATTGTATATGTATGAAATGTGTACGTTTTTTGTTTTTTTTTTTCGATATTTTGTGTATTTTTTTTTTTTTTTTTTTTTTTTTTTAATATCATGGCTCAAAGTTCGGTTTCGGGCGTCTACGGCAAAACCGAAACTATCTGCTAGAGGGATGGCAACACTGATCATCCGCCGTGCTCGCCCGACGTGGCGTCGTAAGGGTGCTGCGGTACGCGGTACAACCAATCAACCGCAGCTCCACCGCGACGTGACGTCAGGAGGGTGCTGCGCCAGTGTTCCTTGACTAAAATCTAACCCGCTTGCCGCCTTCTAAAGAGCAGCTGGTCGCACTTTTAAAATCGGTGGAGTACGCGGCTTCACTTTGACGTAATATTTCGGCTGTGATCCTAGTTTGTGCCACTAAAGCGATACCAATCATTTATAATTAAGACGTGCAACTGAAATGACACGTCAGCCGGTCTGGTTGGAATGAATCATTTGCTATACAATACAGCTGCGTTATTCGTTTATTCTTTTGTGTCTATTCTTGATGTACGTGTCACAAAGTTTTGTCCTTTTTGCGGTTGGATCATCCTGATGGAACGTCCTCCAGGGGAGTGCAGTAAGATACCTTGAATAAGTAGATACATTAATGCGTAAAACACCTATCAATCGCGGGAATTTTATTTCTCCGGTGTTGTTGTTTACATAGACTTCGGTGGCATAGCAAACCCCGTTACTATACTTCGTTTCAGCTTAAGCCCAGCAGCCGACGCTACAAGGTAATGGGACCAACCAAAGCGCAAAGTCGCCAGGCCTTTTCTGTTTATTATTGGTTCAGCGATAAAAGAACACGTACAGAAGCATGACGAACACCATGATGGTGCGCTTTTTGACGCATCAGCTCGTAGCATCGGCTGCGTCTGGACCTAAGGTGAAACGAAGTATAGAAAATTATATTTTGTTTCTCCCTAAGTCAGAAGCGTAGTCGACGCTACGAGTCGATGGGGCCAACCAAAAAGAGCGCCAAATGCGAAACGTCACGGGGTTTTGTCGTCTTCCTATGCCTGTGCTGTAAAGCAATCAAGCGCATCGCATGCGCGGTGATCTTGCGCTTTTACTTTGTGCGTCAGTGCTTGTACGTGTTCTGGCCTTTGGCTGCGCTCTGACTTATAGCAAAACGAAGGACCTTAACCATACTCCATCCACGGCTAAGCTGACATGGTGGTGGAATTGCTTCGCGCTCTTTGAACCAGTAAAAATGTCGGTCTTGAATCACGTGTTCAAGCTTTCTATACGGCTCTACCACACTTCATCCCAAGTCACTTCATCCCAGGACATTTCATCCCAGACACATCATACCAAAGTCATTTCATCCCAGGATGTTTCACCCCAAGACAGTTCATCCCATGGACAATTCATGCTTCGACATTTGATGCCAGAATAGTCCATGCTCACGCGCAGAGAGTGGGGGGAGGTGATGAAGCCTTCTCAGCTAAACGGCGAGTGCAGCAAGGCCCGGACCATTCCAGTCACCTTCCGTGTGCTGTCATTTTCGTCTATATGAGCAATATCGCTCTTCTGCGGAGCATGAGACACCGCGCTTGCGTCCATATCCCAGTGGCTCGGCTGTGTGCTAAGTGATGGAAAGGTGTACTGCAAAGCAACTGTTCACTTCCAAAATTAAAAGAGAGAGAGAGAAAACACGAGAATCACTAGCTGCGTCATTCGTGCAGAATTCATAGCTGTTCAATAAAATTGCGCGGACGATCACGCGACGCGATGCGAATGGTCAGCATCAGCTGGTGAGCATTTCGATGATATTGCGTCGTAATTGACTGGAAATTCCGGTGATGTTGCGTCACGCGGTGTATCGCGTAAACCACAATCCGATCACACACGGAACAGCTAGCACCAAATACGTTCTCGCGGAAACGCAGCATAAAGTGACTTTTTTTTTTTTTTTTTTGCTTCGCTTGGTAACGTTCTTTTCACGTGCCGCTATACGTTCACGCACAGCATGATCTTGACGTCGAATGCGTTCCATCTTAACTCCCAGGCTGAGACCGTGGGCGCCTAAAAAATCTTGACGACCTTTTCTCTCACGGGCGAGTTTACGCCGTTGAGCAGCCGCTGCTTGCTCCGGCGTATGCTTCGGCCGCCCCATTCTTGCGCGCAAAGACGTAGAGCGGTGAGGGAACGGGCGACCGAAGACGAGAAAGAGCAGGTGGCGAGGAGCGCGATCATATGACACCCAGCGCGATCGCGACTGGCCGAGCGTGCTGCGCCTGTACTCTCCCTCTCCCAGCGCCAAAGTCACCTGCGATAAAAGCGCGCATGCTCCGTTCGTTTTCGGCAACACGACACTCGCCCAGTATAACAAGCCCAGTACAGCTAATAGACCCCTTTCGAAAGTCACGTGCCGTATTACAAGGTCGGAACCACTGCACAATGGCGGAAGAGCTGACACCAGGGATTTCCCCAGACCCCGCTCGTTTTTCCGAAGGCACCCCCTTAATTCACAACGACTCCTATATTCGCAATGCCCCCCCCCCCCCCCCCTTGAACCCCCCTCAAAAAAATTTAGACACCTCCCTTGATTTCAATTCCTGGGGAAACCCCTGGCTGACACCGTGGAGCGAACGTCGGGTCGTTGTGGTTTTAGTCCGCCATTGTGCAGGGATTCCACAGCTGCCAACAGAGCGCTATGACTGCACGATATACTGAATCGCCCGTATTTTGATTATTTTCGGAGCCACGCCGAAAACCGAATAAAACAATGATACGATTAATTGAAAACCGATATTCTTAGACACTGCCTGACACGTAAGAATGACCTACAAGATCCCCCGCTATCAAACTTAATCTTGCTAGACACGATGTGCACGCGACTTCAGCAAAGATACCTGTTGCACAACGAACACAGCCTACGCAAGGAAGGAAACTAGAAACACGTAAAAATGAGAGGTCTGCGCAAACTATTTTTTTCTTATTCTTCTTTTTTGCTGCTATTCACATTTCGGAGTTAATTCCGGTATAGCATCATTAGCGCGAGCCCGATGCCTCGAACACAGAACCGGCCACCACAGGCAGTCATAAAAAGGTTCGGCAGAGCAGGAAACAAGCGGCCAGCGAAGGATTGCGCATTTAGCCAAGCGAAAGCACATAGTGTACCAACCGACGGTCATGTTCTTGGATAACGATTTATTTTTATGTGCTTTTCCCGCCGCGATTTTTGTCTCGAGCAACGTGGGGTGTCCCTTCGACAGTGCTGCCTCCCGATCAATTCAGCCCTCTTGGCAAGTGCAGCGGGAGGTGAAATGGCACGGCCTCGTTGTCGGGAACATGTGGAACGTTTCTGCCGACTGGCAGTGATAGTTGGGCATTTGTCTTCCTACTTTCATTCGTTTTCATTTCGTAGCTTTGTTTTGTATTGTTATTGCTTTATCCCCCTTTTTTATATTGTCAACTATCGAGTTTGCTTCCCTTCAAGGGCATTCGCGAGAACGCGTTCCGTGAGATGATGCGAGGCAAGATACTGAAAAGGTATTCATATATATTCGTAACTTCGAGGGAAGCGACACCAGCCAGAGGGAAAGACGAGAAAGAAAGAAGTGGGGACAAACGCTCAGGTGTAACAAGGAAAAAAAAATACATAAGACAGATTAAGCAATGAATGTGCCTCTATGTTAATAATAAAGTTGTGTGAGTGACAAGAAAAAAAAAACGTACAAAATCAAACGGATGCAAACTGTTTACACTTTACACATAATAAAAAATGAACGGATTTTTTTTTTTTTTTTTTGTGATTTACAGTGGCGTTACACTCACCTGAACGTAGAAAGATTTCTTATCCGAGATCCGCACGTATTTCATTCTGGAGCATGCTGGTTCTTGTCGACGCTTTTCACTTTCTTGCGGCGCCAGTGATGCTGGTAACGATCTGGACTGTTTGTTTTTAGATTTCAAGAGAGCATTAGACCTTGTCAACCATGAAATGTTTGTTTTTATATATATATAAACAAAGCTCACTGTCACTTGATATCAACGTATTGGTTTGGTTGAGGGACCATAAAATTGCTTTACCTTTTTCCCTCCCCCTCGCGACTCATCAAGTCCAAATAAATATTATTTTATATTATAAGCGGACGAATACAATGCGTTGTACTTAACGGGGAAAATTTGATTATATAAATGTAACTTCCGGTGTTCCCCAGGGCTCTGTTGTGGGTCATTTGCCCTTTCTGGTCTACATAAATGATATACTTGATGACATATAATCAAACGTTAGACTATTTGAAGATGACTACGTTGTTTATAGGCTAATTAATTATTTCAACGGTATTAATATCTTACAGTGTGATCTCGACCAAATCTCTGATTGGTGTGACAAATGGAGGATAATTTTAAATGTTAAAAATGTGCATTCACGTGAGATTTACTAAGAAAAAGAGTCATATCGCTTCTGCGTACATGCTTACTCATAAAATAATTAAAGTTAGCTCAAATTTAATGTACTTGTGTGTTATGATATCTAGTGACTTAACGTGAAAGAGTCACGTTGAAATGATAGCACTAAAGACCATACGCATGCTTAATTTCATTTGACGAAACTTTCGACAAGCTTCGAGCCAACTTAAGGAAACTTTCGATTTCAAACTTATTCGTTCATGCATTCTATATGCTTGAGTAGTCTGCCCCCCCCCCCCCCCCCCCCCCAAATATTTAATAAACACGCTCAAAAGGAATTTTTAAAGAATGTGCTAGATTTGAATTTAAAAATTATGAATTCGGAGCAGGCGTCACCAGCATGAAGGAGGCCCTGCATTGGGAGTTGCTTATCGGTGGGTCGGTGGGTTGGTCAGTCGGTCGGTCGGTGGGTCGCTGGGTCGGTGGGTCGGTTGGTTGGTCGGTCGGTAACCATTCCCTAGGATTCATAAAGCGCAATCTTACCGAATCGAAGAGAACCTACATTTGAAAGTTGGAATAAAACAGAAAGGAGGGGAGGACGGGACACAGACGGGCACATTGTTTCAACTCACAACGATGTTGCGAGTTGAAAGAATGTGCCCGTTTGTGTTTCTAGTTCCGAGTTGCGACACTAATAAATAAAAACTATACACCACGAGTGAATTACCTTGGCTAATGCGTATAGACAGGCGAACAAGTTCGTGTCTGCTGGCATGAGGTGCGAATAGCTGAAATTAACAAGCGTGGTCGCGACGCCGTGGAAGTGAAACAAATTAGACATGGATAGCTAAAGCAGAATTTCATTATTAACTAATATAATTTCATTTGCTAAAATGACTTTTACTAAAATAGGAGATTCAAAGCTCAAGGAAATGGAAAGAACGTAAATGTGAAAGGGCCCATGAAACGAATTTTGGGCTGGAATAAATCAGTTTATATTTCGTTCAGTGGGCCAAAAGAAAAAGGTAGAAAGTCAAAAGCCTGACTTTCGGTACGAAAATCTCAAAACACAGCGTACTATTTCGTACCTCCTTCCCTTCGTAAGCTCTGTGCCTTTTCACTGTGATACATCCGCGGTCCCCGCAGCGCGTCTCCGGGCCCAAACGCACGTCACACGACACCGGATCTCGCTTATTCCCTTCACCCCTAAGCTGACATTGTGATGGAAGCTACGCGCTTGCCAGACCAATCAGCCGCCTCCCTTTCATCACCTGACCTCATTCTCTGCGCGTGGGTATGCGCGAGAGAGCGTGATCACGTGGCAAAAGTGTGACTGGCCCGACGAACACGTAGCTTCCACAGCACTGTCAGCTTCGGGGTGAACGAAGTGGGAAAAGCAACTCTTGTCTGAATTTTGAGCGACGGGCTAATCTTCTAGGGGGACAATGGCTGTGTCCGGTTACACAAACGAGAGTCCGAGCAAGAGCGACTCCCCCCTTTCCGTCTCCTTGAACTGTTTGGTGGAATGCGCGATTCATGAGTTGAGGAGGAAAGTTAAACAGGAAAAAGTCGGAAAAGCGTTTCAAAGCTGACAAATTGACAAAAAAAAAAACAAAAAAAAACACACAATCTGCCGTTTTCCTTGAAAAAAAAAACAGCATAGGAATACTTTTTTAAGTAGTGTGTTAAATGCTGAAGTTCGCTTTATTAACCGCAACCCACTAAAGGGGATATATTCAATGACGTAATTTGATATGATATCATCGCTCGCTGATGCGGTACTGATAGGTGCACAGTGCACTTTCCACCGCACTTTTATCAAATACTGAACCCCGGAATTACAGACACAGAGAATAAGAAGAGACCCTCTTCCAATAAAAGTTTTTTTTTTTTTTTATCAATCAATCAATGTTTTTTTTATTCAAGTACTTCAGGAACAACCTTGCGGTCTCAGTACAGGTGAACTCAGTCATAATAATAATAATAATAATAATAATAATAATAATAATAATAATAATAATAATAATAATAATAATAATAAAGAATCGGTTTTATTTGGTGCTCAGGAACAGCCTTATGGCCTTGGTAGTGACACACCCAATACAACAGGGCACACAGTCACAGAGAGTACATTAAAAAATATAACGTAAGCCAAAATTGAACGAGCATACATATACATCGCCACATAATACTATTAAAATGATAATCCAAAAAGCGCAAATCAATAAAAAAAAACAAGAACAGACGCGCACACTACAACACAGACTGAATTTGCACATAAAATATATCAGTGCAGAAATACTCTACACCCTGCACAATAAATATATTAAAAAGAAAAGTCAACGGAAGTAACATTTTAAATCTGATGGACGGCATAGAAGCCAAATACAGTGTAGATAGGGATTTGATGAAACTCGCTTTGCACCCATCAAAGGCATCTAAGTCCCCAGCATGGCCGTTGTACGCCCTAAACATGCGAGGCACTAGATCATGAGTACACGAACGGGCCGCTGTGGCGTCACAAGTGTCACCTACACCCGGGCCGGCCTCCCCCCCCGTGGCCCTCCGCGACGCCCCCCTGAGCCCTGCACCCGGGGCGGTCCGCCCCCCCCCCCCCCCCCCTTTGTGACACCACTGGAACAGGGTATACTACTACTACTACTACTAATAATAATAATAATAATAATAATAATAATAATAATTTTATTGGCGATGGGGAGAAGATTAAAGAAGTTCAATTAGCGGGACTGGACAAAGCCTGCATGGGCTTATGGGCCCAGACCCAGTATGCTAAGTTGTCTAATAAAATGTTTAGATTATCATTTGCTTGCAATACATTATTGCTTGCACATACGTATCTACACACACATATACACGCACAAATGTCATTCTTGTTAATAATAATAATAATAATAATAATAATAATAATAATAATAATAATAATAATAATACATTTATTTTCGAGGACTATACTCATGACAAAGCAGTCAGGTTCGTCAAAGCCGACATGGGCTTGTGTGACTGAACCCTTTTAGGTAGAATTGGTAACATAGTCGGTCAGAAAAAAAAAAAAAGAAAAACATTTTAAGACACTAGAAGACCACAGTAAATGTTCACTTCAGCAGTACTGCAATGCTACTCGGCTGCTTGTGACCTAGCCACGTCGGGCTACACTCTGATCACATTCAAAAGGCCGAGATAAATAAAAGGGACGACAGGGACGTTCTTTTTTAGTAAATTCTGCTTTATCGGCGGAAATAAGAACGATATCAGACTATCAAGTTCGACGGTGTTGATATTAGAATGCAATTACCCAATCCTCCGCTGTGCTTTTTAGAGACCATCAAGGTCGTAGCTGATAATCTTCATCGTGACATTATACGTATACAAACCACGTTCGTCTCCGTGTGCTGCTGTAGCTCGGCGCCTAGGGAGTAGTAGGGATGTTTCCCCCTTTCAATGAAAAACGTCACGAAGATATACGGATCTGGGGGTTTGTGAGAAAAGAAAACTTCGCAGCAATCTTCGGCTCCTCCCCCCGCTATGTCATAACACGAAGAAAGTTGTGTCTGACGAGTTTAGCGACCCAGGTCAATATAAATTATTAGAAGAAAAAAATCTTTGATGTTATGCATACAGAGACAGGAGAAAAAAGAGTTAAAATTGGTTTGTCCGTCTGGTCACAGGACATTGAAAGAAAATCGACACAAAAATTTGTGGCACAGAACTTCGGGATGAGGAGTCTAGCAGAGCACATTCGAAGATCGACACAAAAATATGAGGGACAGAACTTCCAGGTGATGAGTCTATCGAAGTCGCACAAACATACAACACAGAATTGTGAAAAAAAAAAAAAGACAGTTATACTTTTTCTTTTAGTATATGCATATTGCGGAGGCGCTTTTTTAGTTTTTTCTTTGACGTAAGGTCCCAGAGATCTGCTGGTAATTGATTAAAAATGTGTGGAACGTAAAATGAACGCATAATTTTGCCATACCGTGTGTAGCATTTCGGAACGAGATATTTGGAAACGTTCCGTAGTTGACGTGAGACGGGACGAGGAGATTTAAAGTCGTCAGACCAGTAGTGATTGATCACAACTGTTTCTAAAAAAAGAGATCTAAAGTTCGGCATTGACAATGTCTCAAAAAGGTCTAAATGAGAACAATTGAGGTTATACCCCACGTTTTTCAAAATCCCGTTTAAGATATTGTCTATTTTCGTTTGCCATAAATTCGAGCATGAACCGAAAACAGTACTATAGGCTCACGAATAAGCAACGCGTTTGCGTAAGCCGAGGGGCATGAAAGTTTTGATGTTATAAAGCAGACAAGAAACGCTTCTCAACTTCGAACATATTTTGGTTAGATGAGAATTCCACGAAAGGTCGGAGTCGAAGTGTATACCAAGGTATTTTACAGAGTCGGAATACGGCACTTCAGCACAGTGACACGAGCTACAGTTTGATGTGTGTAGCAAAAAAGGAATATTTAAGGACACTACTTTCAAGGGATTGCGAAAGCAGACGAGTTTTGTTTTTGACACATTTATAGAGAATAATAATAATAATAATAATAATAATAATAATAATTAGTTTCACATTTAAGTGTAGTGTAGCGATGTTGTGTGAGGACCAACGTTACTAAAACACTCAGTTGGGAAACTGCCATAGAGACTGCCCTGAAAAAGTGTCCCCGATCTGTCCTCGCGAACCGAGCTAATGGCGAACACGACGCCGCCATTTCTCCCGCAGCGGCCACTCGAGGAACCGCACGTTACTTCCATTTTGAATATAATCGGCCAGAACAGATACAGTGGAAGAGGTTACAGGGGTGCCACCCCCATCTCCCCAGCGGACGCGCCGCGTCTTAATAACCGAAGTTAAAATGCACCTAGGTCGGGACGTGCTACCTGAAAGCGCCGCTGAGGCATGGTCGTATAAAAACAATATTAAATATGCCGCAAAACCTTGCAAACTAAAGATTTTAAAAACATCACGCGCCCTTCATTTTGTACTAATCTCTAATAAATATCATACAAAAAAGTATTTTTCGTTTGTTTTTACGCAAAAACATGCTTTATAAAAGCTCAAGGTGACCACAGTACAGACAAATGATAAAGAGTGGCGCTGTTATCGCATTTAGCTCGGTCTCGGTGGACGCCAGCGGCCCAGGTTTCGACGGCGAGTTTCCCAACTGAGTATTCTAGTAACGTTGGTGAGGACCGAGGCAGAAAGGTCCCAAGTTCTGCGAATCGCCTGCATGGGGTGAACCCGGTGGCACATTGAAGGGAAAGCATAAGTCGGTTTCTCGACGTACTATGCTACAGTTGATTACACATGTGATCGTATATAGTGCATTTTGTGTATAAAAACTTTAAGGAATAAATAAAATCAATAAAACCCAACTTTTTTTTTTTTTTTTTTTTGCGTACAACGAATACTATTAGCAAACGACTTCTGCTGATTCGACAGATGACGGCAGTGGTCCCCTCGCTGAAAGCACACTACCATTTTTATTAGCTTTCTGTCTATTTAATGTGCTTTATAATGACAAAATCGTTCACTGACAACAAACACCGAAAAAGCTGACGCGGCTTATGAATCGAAAAAAAAAAAAAAAAGATCGTCTGGGACTGCTGCCGCCATCTGTTGGGTGTGGCGCAAATCACACGCGCGTCGTGCGTAGACAGGCGCCACCACTACAAGCAGAGAAAAAGCGTTATTATTTTACTCGTGTACGTTCACTCCTTGAAAATGTTATACATAAAATGCACCACCTACGGGCACCTTTCTACTAAATCGTAACGCGATACGTTAAGAAAGCCGTTTGTGCGGTCATTTCTATGGGACAAAGCACCATCGACTCGTCTGCAAGAGTTGGTTTGAATTTCTTGTATCGACGCCATGCATATAGTGAACTCATTATAAGTGTCTATCGATCGCTGCCTTACTTAAAACCTTAGTTATTTTAGTTATATGGAGCAGTGGCACCTGTCACAGCAAGAGTTCTGGTAGGTTCTGGTCAGGATGGTCGTGGTCATGACCCAGACAAGATGACCCTCGGGTCCAGGGGCGTAGCCAGAGAGAGAGAGAGAGGGGGGGGGGGCTTATGAGGCGTCAGACCCGACCCCCCCCCCCCCCCCCCCCTCCCCCATGCGGATTCTTGGGTTCTTGGGCGAGCTGGTACTGAAACTTTGAGAACTTCAAGACAGGGACGACGAGAGTAGGAACGTAGTTGAAGTTAGCGCATTGTGTTGTCTCGTTCCTACTCTCGTTATTTCTCCTAAGACCTTTTTTTCAACCAGCCAGTAACTGACGTAACTTCAATGCAACAAGGGATGGCGAAAACTTAAGGAGATGAAAGTACTGGAACGAAGTTACCGAAGTTCCAGAGACGGAAAGGGGGAGTCCCCTCGCACTCTCGTTTGTCTAATCCGGACTTATCCATTCTCTAGAAGATTACCCGTCGCTCAAAATTCGTTGCTACTCTCGTGCTATGGAAGCCTGCTCTTGCGGAAGCAAGTCTAGCCAATTCCCCCCATACCCACACCGTTGCCTACCCAGATAGCTGTGCTGCCAGAACTAGCCGGTATTTGTTTTTCTAAACCGCTAGACGGCGTCGTCGGCGCCGCAATTTGACCCCGTGCCCCCCCCCCCCCCCCTCCCCCCCCAAGTCATGGACATCCCAGCCACCTCAGACCCCCACTCCCTCCCCCGAAAAAACTTTACGCCACTGCTCGGGTCACTTAAAACCATATTTAAAACCTGCCAGATGACCCGAAGGTGACAGTGTCAGACTAGCTACAACGCGTACACACGCGCCCGAATCAATCGATGCGCCTCCCGGCTTTTACAATCAATCGAATAATCGGCTTCAAATCTCGGGAAAATGTTCACTTTGATCATAGCTGTCGTTAGTCTTCACACTTCAGAACAAGATACTCAAGCAGTAATCAGTTTAGCTTGTGTTTTATTCGTAATTCACTAACGTTTAACGAATCTAGAGATCAAACAAATAGATCAGCTATTGAAGATATCATGTTTAGAGTGGACCATTATTCCAAAGCTTTAACGAGAATGCAAAACTCTCTTGGCAACAATGTACTCCGCAGTTTCTTTAAAAATGGCCGCTTGTTTGCGTGAGTCATGGACGTTAGCGAATTAAATATGTTTTTTCCTTAATTTTTGTTGTATATCTCACGTTTTGATTTGTTCTAAATACGCAAGACGTTCTTATGAGGTACGTATAATGGTCGAATCTCAGTTTAAAGCTCTCGACAACTTAGGTGATGTGTTTCAAGCATTGTACCCGATCGTCGCTAACTTCGAGGTCGCGCGGGCAAGTTTCTGGAGCAAGCTGGTCTTTTTTTCTTATTTTTATTTTTCGCGTGAGATTCTTGTACAGTACTTCGACTACACTTCCTCGTATTGTTCTGTGATCGTGCGTGTTTAGTAGCTTGCTTTTCTGTTTTGTGTTCTGCGGAACGGTTTCGATTTATTGTTTTTAATTTCAGCTTGCCAAGCCGAGTCGGCCGCGTCAGGAAGTCCCGCGTTGAAAAAGACTCCGACAGAAGACCCATGATTGGGAAAGATGCTGATCACTTGTGAGGTTACCAAATACGCACTGCCTACTTTCAGTGTGATTTCAATTCACAATGAAACTGCGGGCCCGTTGGAAACGACGGCGAAGTCCGCTACTCCTGCCATGGCTGATCGCCCTGTGGACGTTCGCGGCTCCGCTGGGGGTAATAGGCAGCATGCATCGCATTGATCCTATCTGCAACATCACTCATCCTGAACAAACAGTACTCCTTCAATACTCTACAGCAGTTGTGCGAAACGGTGCGTGCCTCTTGTCTCGTGGGCTTGTTCGCGCCCCGGGACCAGTCTTAACGGCGCTTGGTGTCATTTGTTTTCAGAGTACATCGTCACGTTTAAGCACTACTACCGAACAAACGCGCGCGACCAGTTCATCGCGGCAGCTCTCAAAGGATCCGGAATTGAAGCGTGGGAGCGCCTCCCACGTCAGAACGCAGCGGCCGACTTTCCCAGCGACTTCGAACTTGTTCGGGTGTGTTTTGTGGCTCACGTTCAACATTCTGCACACCGCCTCTTTTTGTGTCGTCTTGTGCGAACTTATGATGCTGGCCTCTCAAGTGTGCGGACTATGGGTCTCTGAAGCGTGAGGCTTTGAAGTTCTAAAACTAGTGTGTGGAATGTGAAAAGTAATGAAACGGTTCTCATTCCTCTCAATGTGTAGAACACAATCACAGATGACATACTGGCTGTATACTTGCTCTTTCTTAAATTTCACACTAATGCATTCCCATATGCTAGTGGAGCATGTATTATTGTAGGCTTGTAATTATCCTTGTGGTTTCGTGAGCTCTGTGCTGCCTTTTTAAGTTACTTTGTCGCAGCAGCAGTTGGAAAACTGAAGTGAACTGAAGTTGTTTTATCAAATCGATGCACTTTAATTGCATGCAGGAGCATAGTTACATGACCCATTGTTGTTGGCACACATGTTAAAAAGAAAAAAAAAATATTCACTCAAGTTGAAGTGAAAAGTTCTTGACTGCTCTTCAGATGGAGTGTGGAGCTTGTTATATTTGTACAGTTTGGTGTGATTGGGGGGGATTTGATCAGCTCTAAAGTATTTCATTAGCTCCAATATTGTAGAGAGTATTGTGATATCTTTATAGGGGTGTCCAACATTTTTACTGAAAGTTTAGTGTGCTGTAACACTGCTTTGACTATTGTATTATTTTTTGTAGTTGTTTGAAGGAAGTGCCGAAGAAGGTCTTGAAGCCCTCAGGGACCATCCACTAGTAAAATATGTAACTCCTCAGCGGACAGTCACAAGAACGCTAAAGTTTCTTAATGGCAAGTATTTTCTGCTAGAGTCTTAGTTCAGTGCAAGTTCCCCTTGCTCTGTGCTTGTCAAAGCAAGGCTTGTGTCAAGTAGATCTCATAAATCAGGAACAGAATACATGATCATAACATCTGGCACCAAGGCCTGTCTTAGTGGAACATTTCCAGACTCACTATCACCGCTATAAAAAGCTTGAAAATTAAATTAGCATCTGTGGAGCGAGAAAAACTGAGCACGAACCCCTGGGAACCGAGAGATTCTCCTAAATTGATAGTTTGAAAGAAAGAAGCAAACCTTCCCTCAAAGGTCTTTTTAGTTGGAGTTTTAAACTAATCTTGATCTCATTGTGATGCATGGCATAACCATATATTTCTTCCCAACATTTGTTTTTGACTCCATCACAATCATGTTCTGGTTCTGTTAGAATAGAATCTGCATTATTTAATTTTAGTTGTCACACCGTGTATTGTGAGCAAAGCTGCTGCGTGAAACCTAGCACAGTGTTTATATAGTAGTGCAGTATATTGTGCACTTGACTCAACTTGTGCCTTAAACAAGGTTTGAGGCTATACTTCGTTTCACCTTACCTCTGACCGCAGCGGATGCTACGAGCCATCCTAGCCAATCAAGCTCTGGGAAAGTAGCACGTCATTACACTTTGCACATCGTGGCACTTTCTCGAAGTTTGCGGGAAACGCGCACGGCCTCAGATTGGCTCTGATGGATTGCAACATCCGCTGCGGCCAGACGTTAGATGAAACGGAGTATAGTCATTCTTTTCTAGATGTAGGAAGGGCCTTTATTTCTAGCTGCAGCTGCACCTCTGAGCTGAAGACTTCTCGTTTCAGTTTCGGAAGAGCCTCTCTGTGAGGATGTTTCTTGCTGGCACTCATCGCGTCCCTTCTCCACTCGCAACAGCCTTTCATGGGTAAGATGCTTCGGATATCACCTAACCTAACTCTAAAAGAAATGGGTTCTTGTTTGAGAATCAAGTTGAGTAACACCTGTGAGCAGAGGTCCCATTGCTAAATGTGCCCATGTCATTTATCCCTGATGGTAAGAATCCCAGAATGACTCAAGCTTGCTGAACATTGAAGATAAAGTCAAATGTATCATGTTGGTTGTATTGATTTAATTGGTGTTGTGTTTTACACTGACAATGTAATATTAAAGTCCCTGTATACACAGAAAAGTTATGTGATTCCCCTTTTCCGTGCCATTTTCCCCTCTCCCGGCCTCTCTCTTCCTTGGTGGCTGCATGGCACCATGTTCGAGCAAAGGCACCGACCAATCGCAGCATTACGTATGTTCCTGTGACGCAGTGATTGACCGGCTCCTCCCTTCCCCCCTCTCCCGGCATCTGTATCCCTCAGCTACATGTCGCCATGTTTGAGCGAAGGCGCAACCGAGGAGGAAAATTTTGGCCTATTGATTGCATTAGCTTTTCATATGCAGGGTCTTTATGTAATATGACCATCAATTGCTATGTATCCAAAACAACTTGGTTTCACCATTGAATGTTTCACCTAATAGACGTCTGGCTCTGAAACCCCCATGTAATCGGTCTTTATGAAACTGCATTGCACAAATGCATCTTAGTAGGAACTTGTTTTGCTTCTCAATTATAGGGTAGTGCCTTCTGGCAGTCCTCGGAACGCCACCAGCAGCGTAAGCTGTTGCGTACCATCCCCAGGCAAATCACAAAAGCACTTCAGGCCGACGTTCTCTGGAACCTTGGCATTCGAGGTATATTGACCACCAATTGCCCCCAATTATTTTAGCTTCGTGTAGCCGAATGGAGAAATCATTGTAGCATATCTAAGTGCTATTATTTGTTGCTGTTCTGTCTTTTGCTAGGTGCCAATGTGAAGGTTGCCGTCTTTGACACGGGTCTGCCCAAGAATCATCCGCACTTCAAGAAGGTAAAGGAGCGTACCAACTGGACAAATGAGAAGACTCTTGACGACGGTACAGTTCTGCCAGTGTAATCTGTATAACCTTTTGTTGAAAGTTGCATTTGTGAATGAGTGCACTTCAGTGGGCTTGCTTGAACTGCAGGGCTGGGGCATGGCACCTTTGTGGCCGGAGTCATCGCAAGCAGCAGAGACTGCCTGGGGTTTGCTCCAGAGTCGGAGCTTCATGTTTACAGGGTTTTCACCAAAAACCAGGTAGGTTGTTGAATTTATGCATTAAGCTTCCGGCTCTCACTTGTTCAAGTGACTAGTGTGTACTGTTTGGCAGGGACATACCGTAGGGTTTTAATTTTCTCGGTGGGGACCAGGTCTGGGATCATGTGTACTGAGGAGTGGTCATGGGGACAAGGAATGCAAATATGTAGTCTCAAAAGGAACCCCCATCCTGACAGGCAGAAAACTATAGTGTTTTGCGTGCACTGATTATAAGAGGCACGCAGGTTTTTCATGCATGTTCGTTTCCGAATTGTATAGAACCATGAGGAAATCTTCCTTCCACAATCCACGAGTACATTGCCAATGTTTAAATGTGCCTAATGTTAGTTTGAATGTTTCTTGTCGAATTCCAAATTGTTGCTAGAGCAAAACTGTTTCACTGAATTGAAATTCTATGAAATGTCCCACATAAAATGCCAGCTATTCACTGCACGATAAACTAGACCACATCCAATGTACAGTTGTTATGGTTAGTTGGATCAGGAGAAGTTTTCATGATCTGTTAGGGCGAGACGCAATGCATGACTTGCAGGATTTTGGGGAAAATGGAATGTTTATCTATGTTACTTGACTAGCGGTACATTATCCCTTATCTTTATTGCTATCTTTGCTGTACTATTTGTGAGATCTGAATCTTCACCATGCAAGGCAGCATATGCATACAGTTATCTTTCTTGATAGATGTCCTACACATCGTGGTTTCTGGATGCCTTCAATTATGCCATTCTAAAAAAGATCAATGTGCTTAATCTGAGTATCGGAGGGCCTGACTTCATGGATCATCCATTTGTGGACAAGGTGAATCTTCTTACTACGATTTCTTTGCTTATGTTATTTTTGTGACATTTGTATTTTGTAATGTTTTATAAGGCAACCAATTCCTTTTTTATTAAAGACATTTCGGCTGTTTCCTTTAGGTTTGGGAGTTAACTGCCAATAACGTCATCATGATTTCTGCCATTGGAAATGATGGCCCTTTGTATGGGTAAGTACATGTGATCCTTTTGTTGGGCACGTGAAAGTTGGGCCTGTTAACCGTTCCTAACTTTTAGGACACTGAACAATCCTGGTGACCAGATGGATGTCATTGGTGTCGGTGGAATCGACTTCGAAGATCAAATTGCTCGCTTTTCATCACGAGGAATGACCACTTGGGTTAGTGGGGTTTTTTCTTGTTAGATATTATGTAAACAGGATTATGATTTATTACTATACGCTTTTGCAGGTGAAGAAAAGCAGGACAAGCACTTCCTGCAAAGCCCTCCACTCTCCCCACTACGGCAGAGCAAACACTGGAGAGAAGACGAGTCCCTCCTTGTCTCCTCTCCACTGTTTTTTCTGCTCAACTGGAAAGAGTGGAGTGCTTGGCGGCAGGGGCTCATCCTGCAACAGGGTATAGTAATGAATGCAATGTTGGAACCTGCCTGACAACTTGCTTGACAGTGATGGCTGGTTTTGACATCTGCAGCAGTGTGCAGAAAATTAATGAGGCAGAACGTAATATGATGGGTCTGTACGTGTATGACATCTGGCAATTTTGTGGTGTTGTAGGAGCTTCCAGGAGGCTATGGAAGATTGAAGCCTGATATTGTCACTTACGGCTCTTCAGTCCGTGGGTCGGCTGTTTCGTAAGTGGTTGAATTATGTCTGATTTTTTTATTGTTTTTACATGCGTTTTGCTTGCTCGTTTCTGCGGGTGGTTTCCTTACTTGTCATGTTCTAATAGAATGAAGGCTGGAGGATAGTTGTTTTGTGCATGCATTCATTATTGCCTTGTGTTTCTATTCTCAAATTTTTAGGGCTTAGGGTAGAAATGTGCCATGAAACTGAGGTACTATTTTTGAGACTGACACATTTGCCCAAGCGGGGAGGAAGTCTTGTAACTAGCATTATTTTCTGTCGTTTCTCCAACAGAGGCTCCTGTAGATCACTCTCCGGAACAAGTGTTGCATCGCCGGTGGTTGCTGGGGCCGTCACTTTGCTGATGAGGTAAACAACACCTAACTCTCTTGCTTCGTTTGTTTCTCATCAGCAGTAAAATAACTTATTAGGTTAAGATGGGCAAAATTAGGGGGCATCAGACTTTTGTGCTCTGTTGGTGTATAAATATATATTTATATGCCTCTATGGTGCAGTTGTGTCTTATATACAACCCCTTATTCAGTTTGGCACAGTCCTACCTCTTTTTATTTTGCCCTTTTTTGTCAAAAGATATTTATTCCCATTCATTGGTAAATAAACTGCAGGCGTGTTTGTGTTGCCCATCTTTTTATTTTTCCTCGTTTCAAGGTTAGTATGTCTTCCAACCAGCTCGCCTGCATTCTTTCACTTGCACTTCTTTGGAAGTCGTGTTGCATCATTGCAGTTTAACCATGTTTTTGCCACTTTTCTCTTTTCAGCCAAGTGTTTTAGGGATTTCTCTACATGTTCACGTAAATGTAAAAAAGTACTTTGCCCCTAAACTTCATAGTGACGTGTGTATTGCTTTGTTTTTGACAAAAGTGCACTATACTGTAGTCATTGACAAGGTCAGGATGGCAGAAAGGAGCTTCAGTTGTCCCGCTTCCAGCGCGAGCTTTTTACCTTCAACAATGCTTCGGCCTTTCTTGCACCTCAAGCACGCACATGCAGCCAAAGCACAGCAGAAGGCATGGGGTGCGTGCTGGAGGCCGGGTGTGCGAAAGACATGGCCTGTCGTTCTCATTCTGTCCAGTGACTGTAGTGACTATGATTTTAAGTACCCGGTCAATTATGATGGCACATTCCTAATCTCCGACCCTGGGAATGTGGCTAGGCTTAGCCAGCAACTGAATAATGGCCGATCCACCGGCGAACAATCAGTGTGTTGGTGATTGCGTAAGCACTGAGCAATGATTTACGAAAATCCAGTTTATGTGTGCTGGTGAAATATGAAAGCCCAGCACTGCACAATACGCTTCTGTTAACGGTAGGCAAACATGGACTCATTATAAAAAGCCCGCAACATGGGTTTGTAGTTACGTCTCGTAAAAATTGCCAGGGACATTGTTCTGACCGCTGAACGATGCACTTGTATCCTCAGTGGTGCTCTGCATTTGGGAGGAGCCCTGAATCCAGCCAGCGTGAAGCAAGCCCTGATGGCATCGGCTGGGCGCCTTCGGGGGTTCCCAATGTTTGAGCAGGGCTGGGGGAAACTCCAGCTTGTGGGAGCCTACAAGGCCCTGGCTAACTACAAGCCACAGGCTACGCTGAGCCCCAGTTACCTGGACCTGAGTGAATGCCCCTACATGTGGCCCTACTGCACACAGCCGCTCTACCACAGCTCCCTGCCGGTGATCGCCAACATTACCATCCTCAATGGCATGGGCGTGTCAGGACGCATTGTCTCAAAGGTGAGGACGGGCACAGGGAGAAGGAGGGGCAACCATGGTGATGCAATCACGGCGTGACTATAGTCGGTGACATGTCATGAATCCAGGGTGAGGGAAAGGAAGGCTGGGGAGGAGAAAGCAGGCAGAATGCTGGAGAGAGGGGGATGTCTCCTCCTCTCCAGCATTCCATCTGCTTCCTCCTCCCCAGCCCTCCTTCACCTCGCCCTGGGTTCTTGACCTGTGACCGACTATAGACGCTTTTAGACAGCTGTGCATGGACGCCGCTATAACCGACCTCCAGTTTTGTTTCCTCTTATTCCGCTCGCTTCACTTCATCACTACCACAGTCGTACAGGTTATTGCTGCTTTAGGTGCTACTGCATCCTTCTCCCCAGCATACGTTTTTGGGGAGGCTCAGCAATGCCTGCGTCAGTGGCTCGGCATCTCGGTAAGACAAGAGAAGGTCGGCAATAGCGGCTCAATCTAGTGCGTGTGTAAAGCGTCTATAGTGCTGTGGCAAAAACGTTAGCTTCCACTTTCAGTGGAAACAAGTTATTTAATTTTGATAATTGCATTTTACTAGGTTCAAGTAAGGCATTATGGGACCACAACCATCCTCACTGGAACAACTCCGAAAAGACTACCAATGTTCTAATGAGGAACTAACATATTTCTTTTAAATTTTTTACCTCCTTCACTTATCGCACAAAGTAGTGGTGAGAGGATGTCACTAAGGTGCCTTGCAGGCTGTTCCAATCAGTTATACAAAGTTGAAGGCAAGCGAATTTGTAAGCGTTGGTCTCTGAAAACAGAGGCTGGATAGTGTGTTGAAGGGATGCTATCAGTGGCGTAGTAACGGGGGGCACCGGGGGCCTGGGCCCCGGGTAGCAGGCGTCCCAGTCATGTGGGGGGGTGCCACCTCTGGCGGCACCTGGCGCCCCCCTCCCTGCTTTACTAGTTGCGATCTTGGAGTGTGGGGGGCGGGTTTACGAAAGACCTAAGGGCTCCAGGTGCTAGATGGCCTAGCTACGCCACTATACTCTATTTCATCTTATGATGTACCGCAGGAAAGGCTACAAGCGCGAGCTCCTTGCTTTGGGGCACATCTCGGTGGCACAAGCTATTGTGCATTAAGGGCAGCTGCCAGAGCTACGAGCTCGCGCTTCCAACCTTCGCTGCGGTACAACGTCAGGTGAAACGGAGTATAGAGTGCCTCAATCAAGAGTGTGTTCAACTGCTCGCCCGGGGTCACGTGTTTATGGGCGCCATTAAATTGCAAAAGTTTGCTGTGGGTCTATGGGGCTACGAGTGGTTTTTGAATGTAACTCCGGCTATAAACAGCCCTGGAGATGCTTGAATATTTGACGCGAAGAATAAAATAACACTTTTCTTTAGACACCAATTTTGTTCTGATTGGATAAGTATATTTTGGACACGAAAAAGGGTATAATCCTTCTCTAATGTCGCCATTAAGTTGCAAACACCCTCCATGGTTTGAGTCGAACACACTCTTACTTGAGGCTCTCTACGCCACTGGATGGTATTTATACTTATTGCTGAGTTATTTTCTTTCTGTGCACTCCATTTGGGTGTTGGAACCAAGTTAGCTAGGCCACAAACACTTTCGTAGTGGTGTTAGTCCGGGGGCATTAGTTGTCTGCTTGAGTGCAAGCATTTTGTGTAGATATTTAGACACAAGTCCTGCCTCTCATTGCAGCCCGAATGGCATCCCTACCTTCCTGAAAACGGCCATTTCTTGGATCTGGCATTTGGCTTCCCTGAAGTCCTCTGGCCCTGGTCTGGATTCCTGTCAATCCACTTCTCGGTGAGAGCCGAGGCAGCCCAGTGGGAGGGCGTGGCCCAGGGACACGTGTCCCTCACTGTGGAATCGCCCCCAGGGGTGAGTTCACTACCTGCGCAACATGCCCAATGGATGCTGCACGATGACCCGTGAGGGTGCTTGATTTGTTTTGGTTATATTCTAATGCAGGAAAACGAGATAGAACCTCGAAGGTCCCATCTGAAGTTACCAATTAAAGCAAAGATCATCCCCACACCACCTCGCAGGTGAGTTTCTATCTGCAGAACCTTGTAAAGTGTTTTAGGGGAATGGAGGGCAGAAGGGTGGAAAGATGGGCCAGTTGGTAGTGATTCATCATTTATTTCATTTTTCTTATCGAAGTGGGTTGTGCACGGCCGTTCTGGGGAGGGGTGTTCTTTTTCTGTGTTTTTTTTTTTTGTCTACTATTCTCCGCGACAACTTTTCTTGGCATTTCCGGGAAGAGGAGGAGAGCCCGCACACAGCTTTATTCAGCGCTCAAAATGCGAGATGGAACGTGTGCCTGTACCTTCCTCTGCATTGCCAAGAAAAGTTGTCGCGGAGTATAGGTCACAATAAATCAATCAGTTGTGAGTAAGCTCTAGTCTGTGGTGTGTGTTTCTCCCCTGTTGCCCTTGTTTCTTGTGCGCTTTAATCTTCACCAGGAAGGGAAAGGGTCAGATGTTGAAAGAGTTCTTGGGCCTATTTGGAGGTTTTGGCGGGTTCGGTGTGTCTTTTGCACTATCCTCTGTGCTCGAGGTAGTGGAATTAAAAGATTTCTTTGCATGACTCGAGTTATTATTGCTTGCACTGCTTTATGTTAGTTTATGTTGGTTCAAGGCTGCAGCTGGCATGGAGGAGTTCTTCCGTTCACTTTGTTACCCTTGGCTTGCAGCAAACGTATCCTGTGGGATCAATACCATAACCTTCGCTACCCTCCGGGCTACTTTCCAAGGGATAATTTGAAGATGACGACCGATCCCCTGGACTGGTAATTATAGCACTACATTCTTTTGCATGCCCATTCAGATAAATTTCACTGCAACTAATGCTATTTTGTAATTGTTGCCTCCACTCTCAGCTTCTTAGCACTTGCTGTTTCTTCCTTGCCAGTGAACTTTGTCTGGAGTTTTATCAAATGTGCCTTGAGGTCAAATTATCTGAAACTCGGATGTATGTTTTCAGGAGCGGGGACCACATTCACACAAACTTCAAGGACATGTACCAACACTTGCGGAACCATGGCTACTATATAGAAGTCCTCGGTCAGATTTTGGAGATTATTCCCCTCGGTCTTCCAAAAGTGTTGTTGCTGCATATTTGTTCAGGTGTTGCAAAACTGAAATCGAAACTACCCTAATTACCGCTCTAATGGTTGAGGCAGTGGTATACTGAAGACAATCAGATCAATCCAGCATATAAAAGAAAAAAGAAGTTTTCTAAAGTTGAATAGAGTTAAAGTGCTGGCACTTTGCAGTCTTTAAATATGCATGAGTGGTATAAGTGATGTTGCAGTTAGTACCCTTTCCTTTCATATCCTAATGTTTGTATGTTTGTACGAGCAAGAAATAAAAGATGGTGCCTGCTGCTTTTATTTTAGTAAATCTGGCTTTTGTCTAAAAGTACAGAGATACTTTATGTAAATACTGGTTTTACCTAATTATCTTTTATATTTTTTTTTAGGATTTCCATTTACCTGTTTTAATGCCCAAAACTATGGTAAGTTGATTGAATCCGAGCCATAATTCACTTCTTTCGAAGCAAACAAGGCGTAGCTGCGGATTCTTAATGATTCTTTATTGTTTCCCTTCAGGAACACTGCTGCTGGTTGATGCTGAAGAGGAATACTTTCCTGAGGAACTCTCCAAGTTGCGTCGTGATGTCGAGTCTGGCCTGTCATTGATTGTGTTTGCCGACTGGTACAATGTCTCTGTGATGCGCAAAATCAAGTTCTATGATGAAAACACACATCAGTGGTGGATGCCCGATACGGGAGGTGCCAATGTGCCTGCCCTCAACGACTTGCTTTCTTCTTGGAACATTGGCCTTGGGGACAATGTCTACGAGGGTGAATTTACCCTTGGTGACCACGGAAGTAAGACGGCTTTCTCGGGGCATTGGGGGGGTGATTTCAGAAATTGTATTTCGGCTGCTTATTTCATATTTATTGTTGCAACCGAATAACCGATTGATTCCGGAGTTGTAGACTAGCTTCTCTGTTTGCTTTACAATTTACATTTTGTACTTGTCGTTTCCACATCACGTCTAGTCCTCAACATGCATTCAGCAATTTAGCAAATACCTTTTTATAGAAATAACAGAAAAAGTACAGGTGAGAACTTTCAACATCGCGGAAAGCTGAGACCGGGGAACAAAACGGGAGACAACGCTCATGAAGGTCACGTGTTTGTGTGCGAGTTGTCCCCATTTTGTTCCTTGGTCTCAAGAAGGGGGGAGGAGGGGGAGGGGGAGAGGGAGTTTCCACAATGTTGGAGCATTTTATATTCTTGATTTGTATGCATTTCTGAAAGGTGGAAAGTTACGAGATATTTTAAGCTTCTAATTTATTAGATTAAAGAAAGATGTGTTTGTGCAAGTCAGACTTTGCTCTTCTGTGTATGTTGTTTCCCAAGCATTTCATTTCTTTTTCTTTCTAACAGTGTACTATGCCTCCGGAAGCAGCATAACGCGGTTTCCAGAAAATGGGCTGCTCGTTCGAAAGGCACTCAATAATCAAGGTCAGAAGCCTGCAATTTATTGCTATCCTTTGCTCTTCTTCAATGTGACCTTGGGACAAAACTTATGCAAGTCCTGGTGCCCAGGTCTGGAAGTACTCAACGACAAGGTGGAACGTGTTGAAGGAGTGGCCATCCTGGGATTGCTCCAGACCGGAAATTCAAAATCTTCTGGACGAATAGCCGTTTATGGAGACTCCAACTGCATTGACACTGCTCACATGCAGAAAGGTCTTCTTTTCTTTTTTATCTCCTATTCCTACCATGGCATGCAAGCACTAGAGAGTCCTGGTTTGAAACCTGAAAGGAATATCTTAAAGTTTCATGTTTGATTCTGTGCGAATTTGGTGATGGGTGTGTAAGCGTAGAGTTTCAAAGCATACAAAATGCTTTAGACCGTACCCGTCAACAATTAAAAGTGGAGAGAGGCAGGGTGTGACCATACATTTACAAATGACCTCGCTTCCTTGAAGTGTGCATTGACTTGCTTTTCTAATTATTTCAAATGAGATTTCTTGCTCCTGTGGTGCTGTGCAGAATGCTACTGGCTGCTCCATGCCTTGGTGCAGTATTCGACAACAGGACTGATAGCGCCTTTCTTCGAAAGCTCCAGCTCGCTACCAGCTTCCAATGGATCTCTTCTGCCAAAACGCATGGAAGGTGGGGTCAAATTCTATGGCATCTCCTTTTGTGGGTCTCCACTGTATGTCTTCAGGTTGCTACGAGCCTGCACCTGAAACTATTAACATGCAACAAGATGTGTGCAGGGTCTCTTTGTTGACTTTCTCACTGCCGTCCTGCAAGACTGAAACTCGCAGAACTGTTATCGCAGCACACTACACAACTTGTTTCGGTGTGAGCAGAGGCGCCAGAACTATTCGGGAGTCGAGGGGGGGGGGGGGTATTTTTTCCCCTCCCCCTTTATTATTTGCCTCAATTTTTGCTAAATGTCAGGGGGGGGGGGGGGGGGGGGGGGGGTTGGAGGCAAGGCGAGGTGCAATCGCCTCTCTCACCCCCAGTTCCAACTCCAATGGGTGCAAGCTGTTCTCATAAACAGCGAGTTAGTAATTGCTCTGAGCAAGCAGGGTAATGCCCAGCGAGGTTTGTTTTAAGTTTTGTTCAAGCAATAATTTGGAGTGTCCAGCACGTGCAATATAGGAAAACAGACGTGCAAGGAATTGCTGTTTGTTGGTCATCCTGGGAATATTTTCAGATAAAAACGTGAAAACCGAGTTTACTAGAAAATACTTCCTTTTATTCATCTCACCTGTGCATGCACTCCGCAGGCATGTTGACTGTGACAACTGGTACCTAGTATTTGCCATCTTGGGGTGAATGTGGCACTGACCACGACTTGTTTCTGGTTCGGAATGACTTGGGGAATGGTTGGGCTCACTTGGTCATGGCAGTCTGTCCTGTTCTGACATTGTTTCATTTTTTAAATTACCTTCTGTCCATTTTCTCCATGTCCGCACACCAAAGAGTCGATCCTCGCACAGGGGCTTCGTTAAATGTAGACACACTCACAAGTACAGTTTCAAAGATGGCAAACATTTTTTATATCATTCAATAGAAACTTCTAGCCACTTTTTTTTTATTATGTGCCTATTCAATATTTTATTCCGAACAAGATTTTTGCACTGTTATAGTGTATTTTTCTTTGAATTGATAATTGTTTTACACTTCTTCCTGAATTTTGCTGTAAAAGCTATTGTGGGAGGTGTAAAAGTGCTGAAGTAATTATTTATGCTCCAGGAAATCGACTGCACCGTTACTCCAAAGTCCTCCAGAACAGGCCCGGAGTACCGGAACTGCGAGCATTACCTCCCTGCCCGGCTCTCAATTGGGCAGTGCCGCTGCCCCTCAACCAGTCTGCACCCAGGTGCTGCACTGCTTCTTTCCTATAACATGGCAAAACACTGCACCTCATTGGTTTATTGAGCAGTTTCTCTCTTTCTCAATTATTCCCTGCTACCATTACAAATATATAAACGGTTTCTCTTTAGGAGGTGTTAACATTCCAGAGCCTACCTCGCGTAGCGAATCGGTGCTTTTAAGCACTTGGTTCTCTCGGAGCAAGTGTTTTAAAGTTCTTTAGATATATATTCACTCGTGGCTACTGCTGCATCTTCCTCAGAAGGGTGTCTAAATTCGTAGCTTATACCGTAAAATACCGGGCAAGCGCCCACTCAAAATTTGGAGATAATCGCGAAAAAATGGGGGATGGGCGCTTGTCCGGTCATCAATTTTACATATCAATGTACTGTGCATTTTTTCTCAGTTCTTACAAATTTGGGTATGGGCGCTTAGTGTGGTATGGGCGGATGCTCGGTATTCTACGGTAGGTAATTGTGGAAAAATGGCTTGGGCACCGAAACACGGCGTCTTTTGCCCTGGAGCATATTTTCCCATAATACTTGCAGAGTAGGAATGGAGTAGATGTTCTTATCTCGTGACTCTTTAAATGTTAGCCATATACTTATTTCTGTACACACGTTTTTCCAAACATTGAGCAAGCTTATTTGCATATGGTATATTTTTTACATAACGATCACGTGACTTGCGTCTTTTCTTTGTTACTTTGAGCGCCTGTAAATATCTAGCCATGCGTAGACAGAAAAGAGGCACCTATCGGGCATCTGACAGTAAATCTATGGGCCTAAAGCCATGTTGACGCAATTAATTCAACCACGATCGGCAAGACACCGCTACTGCGTGTCATACAGTCGCCCTGGTCTGCATCCCAAGTCTTGCCAATCAAGCGCCATTCCTCCTAATCACTGCTCTACTCTGCGATGGACTTGAACAGTGTCTTCCTCTTCTCCAGCAGCACCCTGTGGAAGTCGCAGAAACTGCTGTCCATTGAGCAGCTCCCCCTGGGTGTGGGAGGGGGCGGCATCCCGGACACGGCGGACGACCTGCCAATGCCATCCCTGAAGCAGCGCTGGGGCGGCTGGGCTCTGCCGCACGACCAAGACGATGCCGACGCCGGCAGCCAGGAAGCAGTGAGCATCTCAGAGTACTTTTCCTCCCTGCAGCGCCGCTTGGCCAACCTGTCCCGGCGTACCATGGTGGCCTTGGTGGCCCTGCTGTCTGCGGCCGTGCTGTGGTTGCTCTATCGTAGATTTTTTTCGAGGGCTAGGGTGCGGAGATCGGGGCGCAAGGGCAGGGCACGCCGGAGGATTTTGTCCCTGCCTGTCGGCAAACTGCTTCGTGGAGTGTGAATCCTTGTACCGCCAGAAGTGCAAGGGGGTGACGACCCCTTCTGTTGCAACCAAATACTTCTTTGTCTGCAGGACGTTACCAGAAGAACTACACACTTGTTCCCAATTCGCTTTGTGTTTTGTTTGGGAATGTCATGTCCTTGGCTCTGTCTAGAGTCTGCAGCAGCATGCCTAAGCTGAGCGGAGTTGACTAACGGCATGGGTGGCACTGGTGAGAGCACTAAGGCATATTGCTGTCGATCAACCCGGGGACAAAGCCATTGCCATCACTGTGAGAGAAGGGATGTTTCAGAAGTGATTTCACGGCAACCTGTGCAACACCCCTCAAGCAAGCTGGTTTTGCTACTGCAGATACATGTGTGGTTTCTCTTTAGTTTCAGCTGTTGTCTGAAGCTGGAAAGTTTCTGCAGCTTGATATCTGCACTGTTTCCAGTTGCTCTTTCCAGTTTTTAACAACTAATGGAACTTTTTGCGTGCCTTTTTTTGAGGGGTCGACACCCAGTTGGTAACAAGTGATGGATGTCATGTCAGTATGTTAACCCTCGCAGATGGTTTGGAGCTAGGAGCTGTAATGAAGCGCAGCATTAAATAAGTTACAGAATTATTTGTCAGTTTGCCTGCACCCTCACACTTGTAGTATTTACCCTGTTACATGGCCAACGAGTTACAGACAGGAGAGTGGACTCAAATTTCATGTGTAAAAGTGATGACCTTTGAGCCAACACATGCCACTATATGTACCACAAAACTGTTATAGAGGATACCTGGACTTATGAAGCTGGCGTTTACCTTGTATAACTTTACTTGTTGTAGAGTATTTCAGCAGAAAACTGATTTTTAATAACTTCACTCTTAAAGGTGCACTGAAGACGTTTCTGAGATTGTCTGTTCTTGGTGATAACTCATTCTTCAAGATCTTAGCATCCCAGAAATCAAAAAATTATGCTCAATCGAAGTTTGTGCCATGCCCCTTTCTGAGCGGAAAAATCTAGAGCACAGAATTCAGCGGAGGCGCCGGCGGCGTGAAGACGGGCACGCGTCAGCCAGTCGCAAGCCGCCTCTCTCGCAAAGGCGGCTTGTGATTGGCTGACGCGCGCCCGTCGTCACGCCGCCGGCACCTCCGCCGAGTTCTGTGCTCCAGATTTTTCCGCTCGGAAAAGGACGTGGCACGAACTTCGATCACATTTTTAGTGGGCAAATAAACGTCACGCGAGCATAATGTTTCGATTTCTGGGATGCTAAGATTCCATAGAATGAGTTATCACCAAGAACAACTATCTCAGAAACGTCTTTAGTGCACCTTTAAGGATCAAAAAGACTGCTACAAAATGCTCCCTTTGGAAGTTCTTGAGAGTGCTAGCAACTACAGCACCCTCTGAACATGACTTACAAACTATATGAAACTATCATGGTTTGTAGACCTTTGTTTAGAAGTCTGCTGATGTGTCTTACACCTTTAAATTGTTAGTCGAAAAAAGTAAATGGTGTTGCCAAAATTTTTGAATTTGGGGCTTTTGCCCATCTCGTAGCACTTTTGGCAACTTTTTTAGGTTTTGTACCCCTGTGCTCTTTGCTTGCTTATGCCAGCACATATTAGTCATCCATCTATATTGGCAGTGTTTTGTAATAAGGAATGTTCTAGAGTCAAATAGGAGATTTGTCTTTATAATCTAGTGAACTTTTACCTTTTCCTGCAGTTTTACTGCAAAAGGTAACATGACAAATGGGAACCCATGTTTGTCCAACTCCGACAACAGCTCATTTGAGTCTTTATTTAATGGAACATGGTTCACAAAGCAATGCTATCTACTTCAAATTCATTATTTAGTCTCTCTCCCTAAAGGAGAAAGAAAGATAGTCTTCCTAAAGATTGACAGGTTAGCATGAGCTCCTTGACACCAAAGCATGTTTGGTTTAAGAGGCTTGCATTTCTACATTCTTGATGCCATACAAAGAAGCAATTTGTCAAGCTTATACAATGATGTGAAGGTGTGGCAATTTAGTGCAAATCCGAAATGCATTTTTCACTATGGCACTATGCCTATCCCAATATGCCAACAACTCCTGCAATTGTTGGTGTGCACTTAGAAACAGTTCTTTACAGCATTCAAATAAGCGACTGCAATGGTCTCACTGCCTATTCATTGTCCAAAATACATGATGTCCGAGACAATCCTGCAACTTAGAAATCCCTGCTGAACACGGTGGTCACTAAAAAAGAAGTCCCCGTTTCTCCTAGCCAGTTTTTTTACTAGCAGTCTAGTAATTTTTTGACGTTAGTACCATATTTTATGTTGAACACTATCTGCTTGCCTGAATTAATTCGTATAAGAGTAATTCTGCAAGTGAAGCCGAAATATTTTTGCCGAATGTTCATTGTGCCAGAATAGCGACGTGACAAAGTGCCTCAAATAGGTATCCAGCGATTCCAGAACTAAAATATTTGTGTCATTTGTACATACCTGAAAAACTTGGCACACAATATTAAAAAAAAACAAAAAAACATGGAAATGTGTGTCTCCGTGCATTCACCGAAGGAGCAAGTGCTGCTTTTAAGAAGTTCCTCGCCATTGACAAAAGGTTTCGTCCAATCTGCTTCGACACTCGACAACTAACCATCCTGCAAGACTAACAGACTTCTTTGGATGGTGACGGGGTGTCGGCTTGAATTTCATAATCGCGCATGACATTAGACGTCAACGTCATGCGCAGGTCTCTTTGGAAGAGGTTGACATGAACGATGCCCTGTTGGGGGCAGAAGACTCCCAGGACTGTGAAGGTACAAAAGACACTCTTTCATACTGTCAACCAGAACACAGCAGCTTTCGAAGGATTCCGGATCAGCAAAACCACCAAGACCCAGCCGATGAAGACTCTGTTCATCATGTCCACGTCGAAGTTCATGTCAGTGTTGATTTGCGTCATCCACGGGATGAACTGTGACCGTGCAATGCAATTTTATTTATCACTATTGTAGGAGAGACATAATGTTGAGTTTGTACTTTTCCTTCGAGTGGAAGTGCACTGGTTGGGAAATAAACTTTTTATTGCTTTCTTATACATCTTATTCTGCTACAGCTCAGTGAGATGGCATTTCGCAGAACTGAGAAGCAGCCATGATTTTCTTTTGTCAACTTTGTTTCATGTGGAGCAGCATTGTTTCACAATACGCTCAAGCAGGCCAAATTCTCAGAAAGCAGTAGCATCCACAACACTGGGTTATCTTGTTTACCCATTCATTTGGACTGTCGGTTACCCTGCAAAGTCTTGCGTAAAGGAGGAAGAAAACCACAGAAGTCACATTTCCATAAAGCATTTGGTGTAAAGCAACCAAAGAGATTTGTCAACTTTATTATTGATGTGTGTGTCCCATTTCACCAATTGCAATCAGGTACAGGTATACCTTGTGTATCACATTGAAGCCAATCTCTTTTCTTCACCTAATAGTCAACTTTATTTTGTTTTCCTACTTTCAAGATGATAGCTCTATCACTTGTGGAAGTTTACTTGATTGCAGTTGGTGTAAAAAGGGACATCCACATTTGCATGAGAAGACAACCTAATACTGTACATGTCAATAACAAAATGTCACAACTCTGTGTAAAACTCAAAAGGAAAGAAAAAAAAAAAAAAGGAAGCTTGCTCAGCACTGTGAACAACACTCGAGCTTGTAAGCTCTCAGCAGCTCGGGTTTTTCTGCACAAGAACCTAGCCCTTTCCAGCAAACAGCTTTGAAACTTTAAAGAATGTCACAATTGCTGAAAATAGATCACAGGGGGGGGGGTTGAGAACAAAAAACAATAAATAACCTTTCTCACTGTACAAAAACAAATCTGCTAACAAAGTATCCAGTTTAAGTATTCAACCTGTCGTGGCTGGACGGTCGGTGCACAAACAAACCACACATACCATTTCCTGTCTCCTGGACCGGTAATTTACTTTCGTGTTCAGACATTGCACAAGTCCAATGAAAGAGAGAGGTGAAAACTCAGCAACCACTAGACTACTCCATTTACAACATATTTACAAGGGAACTAGCACATCACACACTACGGTCTCCCACTCTCCCATGCAGTTCCTTAGGCCTGCAGCACCTACCCTGGCATCTAGCATCTCTGCCTTTTTGCGCTGATTGGTGTTGCCTTCAATTGATTTTACGTGCACAAGAACTAAGAGTTATGTTGCGGCCATGAAGGGCCATACAAAGGGTACACACATGGCCATGTGGTGTGAGAAACAAAACAATTTCTGTGGTGATTTAAAAGCTAACAATAGAACTAAATTCGACAGTTTGTAGAATTATATAGGTGCATTTCCATACATACAGTACATAATTGTTTTCTCCAGTGGTCTTCAAATACTTCGAAATATGAAAAGGCACCCTTTACCTGTCTAAACTCTATAATGCAGCTTTCAGATGCGTGTGCATACATCTGGCAATATGTCATGACTGCGAGATCAACTTTCTCTCAATTTTTGTTGCATGTGCTCCAACAGATAGATGCACAACACTTATCAGAAATAATCTCTGTAAGCAGTATGGTGAAAGACTTGTGAGCTCATAAACTGATTGCAGACTACGAAGACATTGCTGAAAGTGAACGTCGCTCGTCCTCGGAAAGGTCCAATCCGCTTTTCAGGGTTCGGCGAACTGCAAAAATTGAACACACTGAAGATGAAGCCATAAAACATTTCAAAAGATGCATTAAGTGGGTTAGACATGAGAAATCTAACTTGATTGTATCAAGCATGATATTGTAAAGCCTCCACATTTCGAAAACTCTATTGCGAATTTCACCAATGGTAAAACTTGTGGAATTCACTGCTGTACGAGATTAGAGAAATTGCATCAAGTTAAGTCAGTAAAACGGTATGCTCCTTTTTAGTGGCTATTGACACTATTTCCATGGCAAACTTGTGAATAATAAGGACTCTGAAACAGTGCTTTACGCATGACGTTGTTTTGGATCGGTTACTGGGTCAGTGAAAAACTTACCACTTCAAAGATCAGCAGAGAATATTTTAATATGACATAGAAATTGCAATGTTATAACTACCATATCAGCCCTGCCCCTATAAACATACAAGATAGGTATCTGGCAAAAACATTGGATTATTTTAAAATAGAAGCTGGTCTCCTGTAATTAATCATTCCAGTGTTGCAGTGAGTAGACAGCAACTCGTTTTGTAGGTCAGTAGATATATTTCCCTGTTGTGTGTTTAGGGAATGAAAGGCCAGAAACACAAAGAAGAAAACAAAGCAACACATCTGTGCTCTTGTTCTCACCGCTGCAGTTCCATTGCTATTTAGTACAGCAGTTTCATTTTCTAGTTCACATATGCTCCCATCTAGGCAAATCACTGGCAACAGAATATAGTAGAAGTCTCGACAGTTGAAACAAACCCTTTCTTGGATGTGTAGACCGAGATACGTAGAGAGAGAGACTTACGTGACTTTCGGTCGCCGTAGCGCGCCTTCTTGCGGATGCGAGGCTCACTTCGTGACTGTTGTGCCGTGGCGGTTTTTACAAGGCTCTCCAAGATCTCATCATCAGCATCAGTGAGGTTCTCATCGCGTGTTGGCGTACTGTGGCGCCCCAAGGTCCCCCCTGGACCTGGAACAAGACACCGAGAGAATTTCACTCTTACTTCCTTCACTGGTGCCAGCATCGGCATAAGCGTTGCCTGGTCCGTTTACTGCCTTCAGAGTGCTTGCATAAAATGGTGTTAATCTGGCAGAATGCAGTGGCATTGAAATGATATGTACTCTGGGTTTACTCAATTTATTTTTCACATTTTACTTGTGACCAAAATATCTGTACAGACTGGCACCGGTACCCGCCGTGTACACTACTGAACAATGTGAAGAGACTTGGCAGTTTTGAAATGCTGCTAATGCAAGAAAGTAGTGTTGTGCAATTATTCGAATTTTCAAATAATAGTTATTAATAATAGGCTACTTGATATTCGCTTCGAGGTGAACTGCAAAAACTTTCAGTCTTTCCACTCTGGTGAAGAAGGAAGAGCAGCGGAGCTGTAGCTTCTGTTCTCAGCGGTGGCTTTCCAGGCCAGCGATCTGCTCTTCTTTCGCAAGGGAATCTGAAGCGCTCGACACAGTGAAACTTTAGGCGATAGCGACCTCACGGCGATTGCGGAACCATTCGCGCTGCTGCACACATCGCTGCTCGTTCTGTTCCCGCTCTTCTTCCTCCGAAGAAATGTTGCCGCCATCTATGAGCGACGGCAGCAACCAGTTATCTGGTTGCCAAGGCTGGAAAGGTTGCCGCGATCTATGAGCGACAGCAGCAAGCAGACAACCGGCAAACACAACACCCCGGACAGCTACCGCCATCTATGAGCAACGGCGGCAACCAAGTGTTGTGTCGACCACGGGTATCGACATCTGTTGGTACCGGACATGATCCTGGGGAAACTAGCCCTTAACAGCTCCGCTGTAATATTCCTACTTCTCGAAGTGTTGATCCCGACAAGTTAGCCCCGCTGAGTGCGCTTCTCATTGAGAACCTGTGCACTGCAGGGAAGCAATACTTGCGGATCTCGCAGGCTTTGCGAGTATTGCTTCCCTGCAGTGCACAGGTGCTTGATGAGAAGTGCACTCAACGGGGCTCACCCGCTGCGACTATGCAAGAGCTATATCTTAGGCAGCAATGTCTGACAAGCCCGCGCTCATCATTCACACTTTTTTTGTTGTTGTTAAATTTGAAATAGAAGAAAGAATATTTGCACATAGAAAGCAGATTTATAAATCCCCTCGATTGGATAGCTGCGACAAATCTTGTTTACATGCCACAGTTCATACAGTTACATTAAAATTAACCGAGCTTAGAAGTGGAAAAGTGAAAGGTTGGGAACAACCTTCACAAGCTCAGCGGAATTTTTGTTTTAGCATGGTGCAGAATAGCGGAAAGCTTAAAGAAACTATTCAATATTCATTTCAAAATATTTGGCCAAAACCACTATTTGCTTCGAATTCGCTTTGAACTCAAAAGCCACTATTTGCACATGCCTACCAGAAAGTCATCCCGAGATTTCAGACTTAATTGCGCAAAATGCTGCAGTACTTTTCAGAAACTGTAAACAGAAGATGCCTCCCCACTGACTTATAAAACAATCGCTCATTCTCTTACTTTGAGGTATTCGTGGTCGCACACGCATGCCTGGGACAGTTCCCCATTTCCCTCCTTTTGGTTCGTCCACATCTGAAGCTCCATTGCCTAGAAGCTGCCGGAGTTCTTGATCAGCCTGTTGCTCTTTTGTTTTGAATTTGTCCATCTGCAATAACCACACCACTTCTCATCAGGTGATATTAACTTGGTAGACATGGTATGATAAACAAATAAGGAAAACAAGTCAGAACAAGTACCATATTCGCTTGAATATAGGTCGAAGGTTTTCCTTCCCCTGAAGTTGTTTAGAATTAGGGGTCAACCTACATTTGTGTCCCAAGATTGCCGACATACAATAGTAAACAAAAGTTCTGACCCCATTGAGCTAGACAAGATGCTCCCCACGAAAGCCGCTTCTCCCAGCACACCTGTGTGAAGCTTCACATGACAGCACTGGTACAAAGCAATGAAGCCTGATGCAAGCGGTGCATGTGAGTGCGTACGACCTAGAGGGTTTGGACGATAACGTGACCAGCGCAATCGGCAAGTAGGTCTCAGCTAGCATGACTAGGCACACTGTCAAATAAATGTTCATACAATTAGTTTTTGCTTTTACTTATTTTTAAAAATCAGGGTCAACCAAACACATTCACTAGTACAGGGATCCACCTATATTTAAAGGGATTGTCCGGTCAAATTTTGTATTCGAGAAAACAATTGATTATTGTTATTGTCTCGAGACGCATCGTACGCGCAAAATCTGAATTTTATATGCCCCTCTGCATGAGTAATTGAATTTATACTGCTCCAATCGCATCCTAGCGTAAACGCGGCTTTCGTTGGCAACATTGAAGCTCTGACGTCACACAACGCAAAGCGAGCATTCCCGTCTCGTCTTTTGCCTGCGAGTGAACGCCGCAGCGTGCTTCGTTCTTGTTGTTGCGCTCGACTTGTTTCGTGGATGGGTGAGGTTTTTGTTGCGCGGTTGGGTGCCACAACCACCGGGGAGAACATGCGAGCCAATACGTGATGTTCCACACTTTTCCGCGAGACGTACAGTGACGAGCAAAATGGATCGTCGACGTGCGTAGGGATTGGGTTCCCGTCAAGATTGAGATCCCGTAATCCTCCTTGGATCCCGCTTCTGCAGCAATCATCTCACAGAAGAGAGCTACGAGCTGAGCTCTAAGCGGACAGAAGGCTCGTAAGCTGAGGTGTGATGCTGTGCCAACGATATTCAACTACGTCCACCCACTCCTCGCCCAAATCGGATCAATCGGTTTGATTATGCGGCGAAACCGAAACCAACAGTTAGGCCATTTGGAACGGTGCCAAAAGTTGTATTTAGCACGCGTGCAGCCCGATTCTGTTTGAACCGCGAGTAAACAAATAAAGCGTGGCTATGATTCACCAAGCTCGTCCAAGTCAAGTGACGACATGCATTTGAACAATTCGTCGTTTGCCTTCGACCCGCGGACGCCTCCGAGGGAACGACCCGTAGCCTCATCACCGATCCAGTAGATCCGCCGATAAGTGTACCCAAATGCCGCTTCAGAGGCAAAAAATAAAAATAAAATAAATAAATCTGCGTCCTTTGCTTTGCAAGAGCCCCTAGCTCGATTGGTGGCCGTCGCAGTTGTGTTTTCGCGAAATGGCATACGTTTGCTCGAAGCTTATGGCTGTTTTCGAGTAATATCCTGCTAAAAGGCTTGACCTTTTTTTGCACACACTTGGGAACTGCATTAAAAGAAAAGTATTTCAGTAGCGTACAGCCTAGGAGACTAAATTATTCGAAACAAAATACAAGACATCCATCGACCAGCGCTTGTTATACCGACCATCCGACAAACCTTTGCGTTTTGTGACGTCACGCAGCAGCTACGGATGTCAGCCATTGACACTGGCGAAATTCGGGGTGCAGTTTCTTACGTATGCTCTTGAAAGGTTTAATTGAGAAGGGGAGATCATATATCAAAATAAAAATAATGTTTGTCTATATAAAGGCACCCTCGACGCAACGAGCGCCAAAACTTAAGTACTTCCGGTTTCGACCGGACAATCCCTTTAAGCAAATAGATCTATAAAAGAAAAGCAGGTTTAGAACGAAACGGCTTCTGTGAGATGGCATGTCACCCCTTCCTTACAAAATATTGTTTGTCAACTAAGACGGCAAGTCTTCTGTGCACAAGTTAGTAAAATGGCATCAGGGCTGCCAACCCGAAGGAAATTTCCCAGATTAAGGTAATATTCAGGTCTATGTGGGAATAAGGGAAATCTTGCTAGTTTGAGGGAAATTTTGGACAATTTTATATGTCAATTATGATTTCTTTTTTTTTTTTTTTTTTCGAGATAACATTGAATTTTAGCGGCTTCGGCGACATTTGGGTTATTCCCTCCAGCCGTTTGACGGTTTGTTGTGCGACCATCTGGAAACACTGAGAAGCGTTCAAACAACTTTTTTTCGGCAAAATCAGTTTTTATCACCCCCGTGAAAACTATGGAGGAAGGAATCAGCCAGGTCAAAGCTCCTGACAGCGCCACTGCGCCTTCTCGAAAAAAAAAAAAAGCTTGAGTGCAAGAAGAAATACTGCAATGTCTGGAGAAACAGACTTACCATGACTAATAATATTTCGTGAAGTGCCGTGCACGAAATAGTACTTAATGTGTGTCGCGTTCCGTGTGTTCCAGCTCGAGAACTCTCGCTTGTGTTACACTTTTTGATTGACTGACTATTATAAAAAGCGCTAATGAAGTTATTAAAGCAGTACCATGTTCTGATGACGTGCATAACATCTAGGGCTTGAGTTTCATTTGTCAGTTTGAATCTTTCGCGGTACTTCGCCTCACCAGATTTGGTGTGGCTACAGTTTTGGACCGATAGACTCATCATTTTTTGCGAAACGTATGCGAGGCGTAAAGGCTATATATCTATCATCGTAAAAATGGAAGTTATGCAGAAAACAATGAATATCTAGTATTAAATAATTATTTGGGCAAGCGAGGGAAGTTTCAGCACAAATAGGAAAAGGGGAATCTTGAGTTTCCGTGTTGGCAGCCCTGATTGACATCCCGCCATACTGGTTGTCGACGGGCTCCCAGGTAATCAAGGGCGAAAATGTCAACACTTGGATGACTGCACAGACCTCTGTGATCATCTTGCCACGGGTCTTGTTGCGTTCACGATGGTTGGCCTTCTTCTCAAACTGCTGCTGGACCCTCTCCCTGGTGGTGCGATACTCAAGGGCAAACTCGCTCACAACCTTGCACACCTGCTGCGCTTTGGTCTCGCGGATTGAATGGGGCGGACATCCAAGATACACCAAGAGCTTGTGGAACCTAAAACAGAAGTCAGTTCTCTGTATGCCCAACATTGCTCAAAAAAAAATTTTTGCAAACACATCTACAGTTGAACCTCGATCTAACGAAGCTACCAGGACCCGCTAATTATTTCGTTAAATCGGGAACTTCGTAAAATCGAAGAAGGGATAGCTTGCGCATAGGCTGCGTGGGGAATCCGTATTTGTTTGTTAAATCGGAAAATTCGTAAAATCGGGTTTTATTAAATCGAGGTTCAACTGTATAAGTTTTTCAATTTTGTCAAGAGTTCAAGAATTCAGAAGGAAGCATTAGAAATATAGTAGAAAAGTGATTGGAAAACTTTACTATGTTGATTCCATTGATCACAACTTTAAGCAGCTACAAACAGTCTCACACCAGTTAATCTGGGATTGCTACCATTTACCTCTCTTATATTATAATATCCAAAGGTATGAGGGGTGATCAATAAGTTTTGCCTCCTAGGATGTAACTTATTGTTAATTCAGGGGTGAAATTGAAAGATGTTACACTCAAATGAAAGAATCTCCTCTTTCCAAGGAGCACATAAATTTTCAATATAGCCCCACCAACGGCGATACACTTCTGCTACCAGTGCACTACTCTGCAGGCTGTCGTAGATGATTGAGGGCAGCTGTTGGCGAGACCAACGCCACGCTGGAGGAGCTACAGTTCCAAGATGTTTGGCCTCATTCACCTCACAGCCCGGACCTTCAGACTTTTGGCTGTTTTCCAAGATAAAGGAACATCTGAAGGGTACATGGTTTGTGTCCGACAACGAGGTTACAGTGCGCCGTTGGTGTCGTCAACAGCCGCCCTCAATCATCTACGACAGCATGCGGAGAGTAGTGCACCGGTAGCGGAAGTGCATCGCCCTATACTGAAAAGTTATGTGTTTCGGGGAAAGAGGAGATTCCAAACTTTAACTTGAATGTAACCTCTTTCAATTCTATCACTGAATAAAAAAGTTACAGCCCAAAAGGCAAAACGTATTTGACCCCTCATACATAGTGTAAACAACTTATTTTGGGCTCCATATTTTGTGAATTGCACAAAGTGCCGGCTTTAGGGATGTTTTGACGGCACAAAATTTCGCTATTGGGAAGGGCATGCTATGTACTAGTCTCCAAGCGACAATTTCTTCGTGTGCTAAGTTTTCGTTTTTGTTTTTATTCCAAAATTCACGAAAATTAACATTCTCGTAAAATTTAAGTCGTTTATAGTGGCTCAATAAAACACTCAAACTTAATCAGTTTGTGGAGAACAAAACCTTGGATGAAACTTTTACAATTTCTAGATCACTACCGGTTTCATAGAGCCAACATTTACAGGCAATATTTCTTGCAAAGTGTCCAAAACCACCTCTAAAAAGTAATATATATATTAAGAGATAACTGAGCATGTTACCAAAAAGAGCTTGTTCATTCTTATACTTTCCCCCATTTTAAAGACCACTAAAAGTGATATATAGGTGATTTTATTTGCTGTTCTTAGCAAGCCAGTGCACCCCAAGCCTGCAGCGTTGCATCCCTGTGCGTGGAATTATAACAGAAAGCTCAATGTCTTTGCCTCATACTTAGCAAGTGATGTGAGGGTGGTCTGCTCAGTCTACATTAGCTTCCCTTGTTGAGTGATGTCATAGTATTCCCAGGATAATGAAACCTTTCATGCAGTGGGGCTTGAAACTTACGATTTTTATTTTATGATTCCTTGCATGGCCACTTGGAAGAAAATCTTTGTTTACTTGGATGGAAGCTCCATTGCCGCAAAACACATTCTATGTCAAGGTCTCAGTTGAGATGCTCTAATAAGGTGCACCAGCTGTTTGCTTGGCTGGTAATTGAGTGATGGCCAACCTTGCCTTTGTTCTTTTGTATTCAAATGAGAAGCTCTTATTTTGTTGATAGGAAGAAAACAGTAGGAAGCCCCTACCTGTTATGAATCCTGCGGTGAATGATCCCCAGGATCACTATCCTTTCCGCACAGTCATTGAGGAATTCGGACAGCCTGCAACAAGGGAATGCACTCAATCTCTCCAGCGCTGGTCCAGAGAGGTTGGCAGCCGTAAAAACGCTCCCACTCAATCACTCACTTGGCCTTCATGGCAGATCCATCATGCTTCGCAATGACCTTCAGATGTTCCCAGGACGCTTTGCAGTCGCTTTCCATCTTACTCAGGTTTTTGGCCACTTCGTCGTAGTCAACCTGGACACCAAAGTCAGTCGTCTTTGTACCAGTGATTCACTGCTGACATTTTATACTGTCAAAGCTGAGTTAGTTACTTCGCTGTGCAACAGTGGATGCAATAGTTATTGTTAAAGTTACAAGTACCTGCCCGTCAAGTGAAGTTTCCCAAGAGAGCCGAAATAGAATATTTGTTACAACTGCACAATTTCAAATGGACAATTGATAAGCTTTGTCTGGTCAATATTCTGCAGAAAGGCACAGGTGTGCTGCAATTACCTTGGAGCTCCTAGTGACTGCACCAATCTCTGAGTATAGGTCAGTGGTGTCTGGGTGCTTCTCCATCACCATATGGCAGAGGTGGTGCAGCAAAGAGTGCTTGTGTACTGTGTCCTTCACTTCGGGAACCTTGGCCAGGTAGTCTATTTGGAAACCTTTTACCTGAAAGGACAAGCAGATACCATTCTAATCTGGCATGCTTGTTGGTTAAGATCAGTGTTAACAGATTTTAGAGCGCACCTCTTAGGCACCCGTTTTCGCGTTAAGCGGCGTCGCCGTCGGCATAATTGTGCGCGTTGCATTATGGGACGTCACAGACCTATACACCAATTCAATTCCCTGCTAAATTTAGCAAAGAAACTGAATTGGTGTAGGTCTGTGATGTCCCATAATGCAACACTGCGCATTAAGTTTCCCCGCTAAATTTAGCTAGCAAAACTTACGTCCCATGACCTCAACACCAATTCAGTTTCCCTGCTAAATTTAGCGGGGAATTGAATTGGCGTTGAGGCCATGTGGCATCAGTTTTCCCACTAAATTTCGTGAGGAAACCGACTTTGTGTATAAGTCACGTGACCTGAAGTCATGTGACATCATTTTCCCTGCTAAATATAGCGGGGAAAGTGAATTGGTGTTGAGGTAACGTGACAAAAATTTTCCAGCTAAATCTAGCGGCGACACTGAATTTGTACATAGGTGACGTGGCACAGAAGTCATGAGATGCCATTTTCCCCGCTAAATTTAGCGGGGAAACCGAATCGGTGTTGAGGTCACGTGGCGTCAATTTTCCAGCTAAATTTAGCGGGGAAACTGTGACGTCATGTGACGTCACAGGCCACGGCTTCACGAGATGCGGCTTCACGAGATGCGGCTTCACGAAATCCAGAGCAACTAGCCAAAAACGTTTCACGTTGAAACAAACACCGCATGCATTGCATTATGGGACTTCCACCGTACCCTCTTCGTCCTCCCTCGCCTACCCTCAAACAAAACAAAAAATTCAAATATATATAGGTATCGACGGTATATCACAAAATCAGCATACCTCAAGAGCTGCAGTCTAATTTCGCGTTACAGAGAAGCGTAATTTTTTGTTAAATCACACTCTTGTTTTGCTCGGTTCCATTTAGCATATAAAGAAATGTGATTCTGCAGCACACAACTATACTAGTTTTCACCTCAAGAACTGTAGTAAAAAAAAATCCGGCTCCTCGTGGAACACTACTAATTTCCCCCTTTATATGTAGAAAATTAAGATATACTGCCAAGCGCGTCGCCGAGCGAGCGCGTGCATGGCCGAATGGTTACCGTGCTTGGATTTCGCGCAGAGGCTCCGGGTTAGATTCTTGGGAGTAGACGCCTCTTTTATTTATTTATTCTTTCGATTTAGCGTTCTCGTAAGTTTGAAAACCTTGTCGTCTGATTGAGGAATGAATGTTCTACGTGCCGAACATTCGAAGCCAAATGTTCCAGAAACCCACGTGGGTACAAAAGGTGCTTCTTGTGGCGGTCCGGCATGAGTCTGGCCCCAGCGCTCGATCTTGCTATTATGCCGCCATTGACGCTAGTCTTCTTCTATTTTGTTTTGGGCACAAGTTCGCCCCATTAAACGTTTAGTTTTCTTTAGTCATTCGTCACCTCATCAATTGTCATTCGTGACAATATTTAGGTGCATTTTAGATTAGATATACACTATGTTACCTTAGCAAGATAAGGAGTTTTCTTGTACTATGCAACTTGTTGGATTTTACCATGATCTAACCTCTGATGTTGACCAAGGAGGGCAAATAGATTCTGTATTTCTGGATTTTCGAAAGGCGTTCAACATGGTTTCGCACTCACTCCTTCTTAACAAACTTAAAATGTTAAACGTAGATTCGACAGCTACTTAGATGGATTGAAAATTACTTGCTACAGCGTCGCCAATGTCTGGTACTGAGTGGAACAAATTTGGATTATGTTGATGTAGCATCAGGAGTTCCACAGGGCTCTGTCCTGGGTCCACTTTTGTTTTTAATTTATGTTAATGATATCTCTTTTGGAATCTCCTCTTTTATTCAGTTGTTTGCCGATGATTGTGTTGTGTATAAGAAAGTTAATTGTTCGGATGATGCCACCCAATTGCAAGTAGACCTAGACAGTATCTACAGATGGTCCTCAATGTGGAAAATTTTAAATCCTCAAAAGTGTGTTCATCTTTGTTTCACAAAGAAAAATAAAAAAATAAAATCCCAGTATTTTATAAATAATCATCCAGTAAACTATGGAGCTTACATACAAATATTTAGCGGTCGCATTGTCATCTGACTGTTCGTGGATTGCTCATATAGTAGAAGGAGTAATTCTAAAGGCTGGCAGGGCAATGCATTCCATTCAATGTAACTTAAAATGTTCAAAACCTAACTTAAAGACAGCTGCTTATTTAACATGTGTTAGACTCATTCTAGAGTATGCATGTGCCATCTGGGACCCAGCCCAAAGAATGTTAATAAGCAGGAAAAATACAAAATAGGGTGGCTAGGTTTGTTTTCGGAAGATATGGGAGGAAAGAAAGCTGCACAGAAATGAAAAAAGCGTTAAATTGGGAACCACTCTCCGCACGTCATGGAAAATTGTGATTAAAATTTCTGTTCACGATAGCCAAAAATAAAACTGGAATAAATAGCGAGACTTACTTAAAACAACCCTATTACGTATCTAGTCAGAATGATCATAGTCTTAAAATTAGAGGGTACCGTGCTAGAACAAGCATGTCTGCCAATTCTTTTTTTGTATTTGAACGATTGCACAATGGAAATCGACTCACGGAACAACAAGTGCGCTGTGTGAATGAAGATGTGTCTTTTTCATCTCTGTAAACCCCCCTGCTATAACGCCCCTTGGGCACTGCGGGGTAATCATTGAATAAAGGAATCAAGAATAAAGATGTACAGGTTTCAAATGCCAAAAGCATTGCTTCTTCCTCCGACAACCGAATCCTGCTACTTCACTTCAACTACTTCACGCGGCGTATGAACCAAGTGCAAAACTTCCTTTTTTCTTGAGGTGAAAACGAGTACAGTGCAACCCACTTATAACGATAATGAGAAAACCCAAAATTTCAATCATTATAACCGATTATCGTTGTATCTGGACTAGAAACTGATCTTTTCCAGTCTAGAAACTCTAGGAACTGATCGTTATAAGCGGTACATCGTTATATGTGGTATCGTTGTAAGTGGGTTGCACTGTATAGGGAAACGATGGTAGCCACTGGAAGAAGCAAGTGGTACAATAAAAAAAAAAAAGTTTTTACTCTCAAACTGTTGAGTTCAGCACTAGCATCTCAAAAACCAGGCATAGGTCACCCTTTGCAGATCCAAAATGATTCAGAGAGAGAGCTCATGAATGCTAATATAAAAACAACCAGGTGTAACACTTACCTCTGCTCCGTTGAGGAAGTTACCGATGGAGAGCAGTGTTGCCAGGATAATCCTCAGAGTTCGGTTGGTTTCAATCTCCTCCATGGCTTGCTTCAAGTCCATCAATGGCTCAGCTACCTCCTATCATGAAGTGACTAGCGTGAATTGCATGCCTATCTTGGCAAACATGTCGGCATAAGCTTCTCAACAAAGGACATTTTAAAAAATTGCGGTGGCTTAGCTCGGCTATGCCAGGATATACGTAGCGTGAGCTTATGCACACAAAATGAGAGGCGCTATCAAGCGGCTCCGGTGCGGCGTCAGACTTGGCTACTGCGCAACGGAGGCGCACAGCTGGGCACGCGGCGGCGCCAGTGCATCTGCCGCGGCTATGACGTCACTCCTGTGGAATGCGCAGACCGGCGAGGTGGGCGCGGCGGCGGCGGCTCCGGCGTGCCAGCTGTGCGCCGTGTGACGTCAATGGAGCCACGCGAAACTGCTCAACCTCGTCCAGTGTAGCTCACGCTACAAAATATCTTGCATCAAAAACTGTAATGATTGGGGAAATGTTTCCAGAACCTTTACCTCAAAATCCAGTAACTAATATGCAAAATTGTGGAGCAAGTGCTTTACTATTTTTGGGGGACGCTAATGGAGAGAATGTCGCTAGCATACAGACTTTCATGGATATTCTCCCTTTAAGGCCAATGTACAGCCTCGGTCAAAAGGCGAAGACGGGAAACTATCGATCACTGTTAATCGATAGTTTCCAAGCACCGTCAAGAAATTAAGTTTAGTTCGGAGAATTATGTGCCACAATCTCGTGGATAGCTGACAAACTAGTTTCGGTTTCAACGTAGGTTTGAGCTCTATAACAAGCTGGTGGGCTCTCAAAAATAGTTCTGGAAACTGTGGTTGCACTTGCCTAATTTGGCTAACTGCTTGCATCAGTCATTGTAACAAAAATAGCATTATTTACTAGGGCTGGGCAATTGATCGATTAACCTACCGATTAATCAATTAATGCTTTAATCGCGAGTAAATTTTTTTAACTGGTTAATCGGTAAAATTTTGACGAACCAAAAGAAAGTAAAACAATTAATGCTTTCATCACGCAGACCTGGACGAGTACACCTGTATGAAGGGCAAACTTTAGGTCAAATTTTAGAATAAAGTAAACTGTAGAGGTGAGATTTGTAACTCCAGACAAGGGAGCAAAAGGCTACACGTGTCCCGACTACTTCAATGCCATTTGAGTGCCTGTTTAGTGCAGCAGAGACTATCGTAAACAATCAAAGGTGGCCGCTCTTGCCGGAGAATATCAACCAGCCCCTTTGTCTCATGCAGCTGAAGTAAAAATCTGTGAGTGTGAGTGTCTTTAAACTATTCCTAGCTACACAGAGAGATTGATTCATAATCAAAGTTCTATATTGTGACGTTCTCACGTATTCAGCAAAGGCACGTATTCAGCAAAAAATATTAATTTAAACTTTCTTTAATACTATGCATAGAAATAACCGAGATTGATTAATTGATAAATTAATTGATTAAAGGGTGGAAATTAATCGGGTTAAAACTTTTAATCGACGCCCAGCCCTATTATTTACATAATTCAACTGTATTGTGGCATGTTCTTTAGACCTCAAGAGCTCTGGGGACACTTTATAAATTTATGTTATAGGAGTCGCATAACAGATTTTTGTCGGTAAGCAGCTATAATTTCCAATGCTATCCTGAGCCGGCATGCACGTTTTATGTTCCCAACAACGCAGACAAAAAATGCTAAATATGAAGGAACTGCAATCCTATGACGAAAACCAAGGTAGAACACAAAGAAAGCATTTTGCTGGGGATGTAAGGTGTACTATCTGTGTTTCAACAATATAAGCATCGTTGAAAAGCATACGTGTTGCGGAGGCTCTCTCTCCGACGAACCAAAAATGGACAACGCCAGTTAGAGTACACTAACTTCAGAAGTAATAGCCACGGGTGTGGAGCACATTTTCTATATTCTTAATTTTTTTTTATTTGTCACTTAATTTGACACAGCTGTAGAGGTTTCGGCGTTTGTATGCCTTCCGCACGTACATTGATTTTTCACTTTTTTTCCACATTATACCAATAAGCTCCGTTTCTTTTGAAAGAGCAACGAATTGGCCACATTTTGACGTGTCATATTGCTCCATACGCAAATTAGTGAGGAAAATAAACGTGGTTGCACGAATCCTTTGAAAATTGCTACTTTTCCCGTGGTCAGGAAAGAGTTAAGCCACGAACATCCTCGAATAAAATATATATATATATAGATATATATATAAAAAAATTTGAAAAATCTGTAGCACTTGCAGATTCCTAAATATAGCGAACTTTTTGTCAGGCCTCCAGTATCTGCGCTGTTTTGTATGATGCCTATAAAATATTGCTCGATAGGTCTGCACACACTCAAAGGCTACAAAACAGACAGACACTATACACACAGACAAAATACACAAGGCCATGGTACATTCTATGCACTTGATTGGGTTAGCCAGCAATAACACATGCACAAAAGTATTATGAATGCCGCGACTTCACGCTTTTACGATGCTTGATTGGCCTAATCTGCACATATGCATCAGCTGCACTCCGCTTTATGGTGATAAAAAATATAGGCCTATCTTTTTCAGTGTAGTGTAGGAGCCTGTGAATATTTAAAATTTCAAGTATCAATCAAGGAGTGGGTAGCCTGCTTGATTAAACACCAGTTTATCGAACGGGAGATAGCGAGAGGGTCTGCAACAATTTGATGCATGTACATTATTTTAACTTTCTAATTTATGACATAAAATAACAGATTGCATGTCGCTGCTCCTTCCCTTCTTGAGCGACATCTCCCATGCTTAAAGCTGCACACATTGTTTTGTGGCAGCTGAAGTTACCTTTAGCAGGGCTAAGTAGTGGGACACGCTGCCAGATTCCCCTATGGCGCAAAATGGCACAGGAGTAAAAGCACCGTAAACTGACCCGCTCCAAAACGTCATAATCCAACCGGAAAGCCCAGAGTCGGAGCCTTGCTTCAAGCTCGCTGATAGATGCCAATGTAAGCAGAAACTGCTCCGCATTTCCCAGGGGAACATCTGGGTTGGCCATCTGGGCCTCCATGATCCTGTTCTTTTCATCTTCTCCTGGCATCATGGTGGTCAGAATTTTCTAGAAAGAAAAGTGTGTGTAATTTACTACTTAGCTCCAGAGGCTAAAACACCCGATCTGGACTCTTGCTACAGCTACCACGAGCGAGCTCTATTATCTATCGTTCCAATACATGTTTGGACCAAAGCTGACAGGTAAGCCAAAACAAACATGGAGGGCTGCTTCAGCTCATATTGTCCACGGTACTATACCACGCAAAGCAAATACTGCAAATATAGCAGATGCAATCTGAAACCGCATTCTTGTCCAGTGTTAGGCATATGCTTCATTTTTATTGTAGCCAAATTTATTGATGTTACAAAAACTTCTCAATACTTTTGATAAGATACACTTTTGAGTGCCTTGGGCCCCTACAGTTGCTTTTCATTCAAGGCTACATTTTGCACCCTCCGCAAAAACAAACCTCTTTGGCGGCTCCGAGGCAAAGTGCCGGCCTACGGACACCCAGGGCACGGGTTCGAATCCCGGCCGAGGTGCCCACAATCTGACGGAGGCTTATTGCAGAGAAGGCAACCAACATTTCTGCTGCACATCGAAAGATCCCCAGGTGGTCGAAATTAATCCTCAGTCCGCCGCTGGGGCACGTCAGATGCCCTTCATTGGTTTGGCACGTAAAACCCCCAAATTTGACTTTTGACTCCACAAAAACAAAATGAGCTATACATTTTCTTAATTGCCTGGCATGTCACCTATCCCAGTAAAATTTCTACAGGGAGGTATTTGCAGACTATAATTATATTATATTTTATCTACCAAAAACAATGTGTTTTTACCTTGTAAAATCAAAATGATAATAACATGTATTTAGCTAAGCCATTAATTCACGTTGTTCCCACCCTACTTGGTGTCTTTGTGATACCACTGACTTTTATCTTCTTCACACAACTCACCTCTATGCCTTCTTTGTTCATGATGGTGCTGTCCATCTTGAGGATTGCAGTCTTTATTGTCCTTGGAGGTGGCAGCTTGGTCATGCCAATGTTAATGGCATTGGAGCGTTTGGCATCCAGTACTATGACTTCATTCTTTTTGCCCTCTTGATTTTTCTGCAATAAAAGCCATCCACAGTCCCCTTCTTAGTTCAGCAAAGTCGATTGTTTTACTAATGTGTGTCTGCAGAAATTAAATGGTGGAAGAAGTTGATAAAGTGGCCTCATAAATGTTACTTTTTTGGTATGGCCAATGTGGAAACAAAGAGAAAATGTGTAAATTAGTTTTCAGGTAGGTATATTGAAAAGTTACCTATCATCCAAGGCGCTTTTTTATATATATATATGTTTCCTTAAAACTAACAAAACTTAGTTCCTATAACAGATAATAATGGCCTTTCTTAGACAGGTTCAAGACTATTGAGACCCTTGCTAACATAATCCAGAAGTATATTTAGAAAAGATTTTAAATTTCTTTTCGCTGTGGTAATCCTCTCTCTCTAACCTCAGTGGTTGAAACCGCAGCAGCATGTTATTTGCACCTTCTGAAGGAGTTCTTACAGCTTGTCCCTCCTTCATTCATGCTTTTTGTGTGTTTTTTTGTGTTGTTTTTTTAATTGGGCAATAGCTTTACGCATGCAGAGGGAATGAGAAGAGGCAGCACACTCTGTGCGTGCAAGGCAGAAAACATGTGGCCGAAGATGAGGTGCAGTGATGTCCTTACCTCCTAGACGTGTTTCCAAGTGCCGGTCACCAGCCCAAGCGGTTGCAAGTGTTTTGGAAGGAGAGATGCTTCGAGTTAGCATGCATGCAAACCCTGACCACCACAACAAGACCGCAGCCCATAAGAAAAGTTTTTCCCCCCGAGACTGTACACACGCACCACAGATTCCCCACTACTCAGCAGAATGCCGCGGACATTTTTGGTGGTCCCAGAAACCAGTTAATAAGTGACAAGAGAGGATATAACTAACGATTATAGAGTAGGAAACTTGTGTTTTATATTGCATTTTAGACATGTTCACAAAAAGCAAAAGTTGCAATAGTTTCTAGGTGTTCCGGTTAAAGGAAACATTTAAACTAAACTATATATGTATACATCTTTGTGGCTAGTGCACTGCAAACAGCAATGAAGCACCTTGCAACCGAATACTCCTTAACGAATGCTAATCTTGGAGTTCATTTAGAACTGCATATTACTATGAGGGTGCGTGTGCACAAAATAAAGCCATTTGAAAAAGAAAATTTTGGAAATAAGAAGGTTTTTGTTTCGAGAATGAGGTGGAAGCAGCATGCAAATGAATCACTCCATTTTATCTGCGAGAATGTGTCCAGCGTGCATTTCACCACAATTTTAAAGATGCAGTTCAAAGCTGAGTACTCTTAGACGAAAATGTGGCTCCCGTTAGGTTGTTTCCCCCCCCCCCCCCCCCCCCTTTTAGAACTCTTAGAGCAACTACAATATAGGTTCCAAAACTTGTGGGTAATATTAAAGGCTGGTTATTATAAAGACATTACTCATAATCAATGGACAAGTACCGAGCGTTGTAGAAGACAGTAGTAAAGCTCGGAACACAGATGGTGGAAGAGGAGGAGAATTATTGTGAGGGCAAAGCAACCTGGCCTCCTGTCTTACTAGTTTTTTCTTTATTCATAGGGTTACGCAGCTCACTACAATGCTTCATCAACATCCACTAGTTATGCCTATAGTATCTGTTTATTGACAACCTTTTGGTATGTACCTACAGTGCCTAAAGAAACAGCCTCTATGGAAGCTGTCTCTTAATGTCCGTAATAGTCATTATGGACGTATGAGACAAAGCCAGAGAATCGCACAGACATGTTTGCGCTGCCAAGAGTGGTATTTCATATGAGTACACTTCCCTGGACTGTGCATACGAACATGCCTGTGTCCAACTTCCCCCTAGCTTACCCTGTTGAGCACCTCCTTGGCCCTGCTCTCGAAGAGATGCTCGAGCTTTTGTGTGTCCACGTGGACCCTGCCCAACTCGTCCCAGATGGTCTTCTTCTTGGGCATCTTAGCCAGCAGCCCCTGATCCACCTTGACCTCCTTCCAGAACAGTTTGACAGTCTTCTTGCTTTTGGGAGGCAGCGCATTCATTGCTGCCTGCTGTTGCTGCTGCTGTTGCTGCCTCTGCTGCAGCCAGGAAGGTGCCGGGGGAGGTGCCTTGGGCGGCCCACCCAATGGAGGGGGAGGCGGACCACCGAGAGGAGGCGGCGGTGGGGGCGGAGCCCCATTGGGAGGCGGAGGGGGCGGTGGAGGAAGCCCCGGCCCCGAAGCCCCGCCAACCGGCTGGAGGACGTCGGCATCGTCGTCATCTCGGAGGTCCGTGAAGTCGAGGTCGTTAATAAGCAGGGGACGCCGTATGGAGCGGACTAGCTGCTCCCACTGCAGATCGTTGTCGGATTTCCACAGCAGGTCAGGGATGGACGAAGAGCTCGTCTGGGGAAGCAGCGAACGGAAGTCGGTCCGGGACCGTGACGCGGCGAGGCCCTCTTTGGCACGGTTGACTGCGCCGGCCGTCGAGACGTCCGCAGAGCATTCCGTCGTCCTTCCCGTGATTCTGTCCTGGAGCTCACGGAGTCCGTCCTTCTTGAGTTGCTGAGGTGGCCGAACCAGCTCCTCCTCGCGAGAGTTCTCTTCCTCATGGTTCTTGCCGTACATCATGGAGAGTGCCCACGACTTCTTGTTAGGGTCGCGTTGCGTCGGGCTCGTGTACGGCTGTGGGGACTTGTTGGGACAGGGGCCAAAGCTCTTGGGCGGTTCTGTGTGCAGATTGGTGGGCCTCTGAAGTGGTGGCGTGAAGCTGGGTACGGCTGGCGTCTGTTGTTGCGAGAGTTGCTGGTTCTTGCGGTTTTCATCCTCAATTCGGCTCTCAAACCGCGACCGGGTGCGTTCAATGAAAGATGGTCCTGCGTATGGCAGTGAAGCCGGAATGTTTTATCTGTGAATTGTCTATGTTCAGAAAACTATAACACTTTTTTTATGCAGAATATGTCCAGGACTGCTTGTCTCTTTGAAGAGACTGATTTACAAACAGGCTGATTTCATTTAGTTTTACAGATCAGGCCCCTACTACCACATGCAAGGTTCACGCAGTCTCTTTGGCAAGAAAAAGACTTACCTCGTTGAGCCTGCTTCTCAGTGGAATTTGCGGGCGGCGTAGTCGGAGAGGGAGATGCGCTGGTCTGGTGGTCACGGCCATTCTCTTCTTGCTCACGAATGAGGCAGCGATTACGAGCATCTCGCTCTCTTCGCCTTCGCAGTGCTGGCGTGATCCCATTTACTACGTCGTCTGCAAGAGTAAAGGGACAGTAGTGATTGATTTATCGGTCTTCAGAAATTCTCCAGTATTCAATTACCGAACGCCAAGTTGTTGCTCCCACAAATCTGCTTACAAACCAGTTGTAAGAAAACTAACAACTGAAATTTTTGAAGTTGCTACAACAACACAATCTTTCCGCAGTCCTATCTCCAGTGCCCCAGGACCACCTTTAGTCCCAGTTTTCTGCGGTCTGGTTTTTATGCCTGCTCTAAGTAGCGTAATTCCTCAACTTTATTTTTTATCATTGAGCAGGCAAAATAGTTTGAACGGCAGTTGCTCAAAAAGGCAACCTCTTCTCACCAATCTCCGGCGTGTTGCTGTCGTTATGGGCGATGCCATTCTTCCCATGGTCGGGCACCTTCACCGGCTCTTCATTTTGGTTCACATCCCTGGGAACAAGAAAACAAGCACATTCTTGCTAGAGTTACTTCTGTAGTTCTTCATTAAAGGATTATTTTGTACGCACAAAGCTACAGGCAGGTGTGCTACCGTTGTAGTGAAATGACATGCCCAGGCCCGTAAAGAGGGCAGTGCCCAGAGACACCGCCTGATGCACCTCACCTTCTCCTCCACTGAGGAAGTGTGGTTGCCTCCGGAGTCTTGGCAAGGGGTGAAGGCCGTTGTTTAAACGGGCTTGTACTGTTGGGTGTCAAATTGCCAAGCGAGTGACGCCGACTCTTCCTTCGTTCGTTTTCGTCGTTGCTCGCCTTGCGACTACGAGGGACTTGCCTGTTTCAAAAACCATTCTGAATCAGACTGTAGCTTTCGCTTCCAAAAGACTTTAAAATGGTATTAGCCAAGTTGGCAACCTTGTACTACATAATACAACTGGGGTGCATCAACACTGCTAAGACAAATTCAGAAAGTCAAATTTTAGTACCTTAGCCGGACATCAAGTGGCAGGGCCTTGCCATCACCATCTCCATCCTCATGCTTCAAGACAGCCTGAAACAGAGTTGTAATTGGTGCCTAGTCTGCATTCATGTACCATGTGAACCCAACAACGGTTGAAAAAATGCCATGCTGTACATTGTTGTTGACTGAAAAAAAGCCATGCTCTACAGTAGCTGCATTCGATTTACCTACACCTCCTTCACCGGTGCAGAAAAGTGTAGGGCAGTTTACTTCCGGTCGTATCTGAACACACATACTGGAAGTACACTGTCCTACACTTTTCTGGACTGGTGTAGGTAAATCGAACACAACTACAGTTGTTGAGTGAAAAAAAAAAAATAAAAAATCTTTCAGCCTTTTCATTTTGGTGAAGAAGGAAGACCAGCGGAGCTGTACTATGGTGGGACGACCTCAAGGACAACTTCTTGGACGACCTCAAGGACGATGCCTGGAGGACGACATCTAGGACGACCTCAGGGACGACTTCGAGGACGACCTCGAGGACGACACCTAGGACGACCTCAGGGACGACGTCTAGGATGACCTCAGGGACAATGTCTAGGACGACCTCAAGGACGACGTCTAGGACAACCTCAAAGACAACTTCTAGGACGACTTCGAGGACAACGTCTAGGACGACCTCAAGGACGACTTCTAGGACGACCTCGAGGATGACGTCTACAACGACCTCAAGGATGACTTCTAGGACGACCTCAAGGACGACTTCTAGGACGACGCCTAGAGAAATTCAGCTTTTCCACTCTGGTGAAAACCGAGTGGAAAGGCTGGAAAGGTTGCCGCCCTCTATGAGCAATGACAGCAACCAGACAACCGGCAAGCCGGTTGTCTGGTTCCCGCCGTCGCTCATAGATTGGCGGTAGCTGTCCAGAGTTTTGTGTCGAGATTTATTTGTCCACGGACACGAAACTGGGGAAACAAGATCTTAACAGCTCAGCTGTAAAAAATGCTATGCATGCTTGTGAGCATTCCCTGTGAACTTGCAATCCTATTTTCATCATTTTTTCTTAACAGCAACACTTGACTGGTTTGTTGACACCTTAAAGGCACATGAACCATGTTGAATTAACCAGAGACAGGGGTAGAGGAGAAACATCAAACATGGCATCCAACCATCAGCCTGTCTATTTTATGTCTCTTTTATGTTTTGATGTTTCTTCTCTACCCCAGTCTCAGGTTGTCGTCCTGTCTATTTTCTGTCTCTTCTATGTTCTGATGTTTCTTCTCTACCCCAGTCTCAGGTTAATTCAACATGGTTAATATTCACCAGCTTGCCTGCACCCTCATTATATTTTCTCTAAAGGCATGTGTCTGTAAAAGTGTTCAGAAGGGAAAGTAATGCTACCTCATAGATCCTGAACTGTTGAAGCAGATCAAGATCAGTTCCCTGCTTGGACATGTAGTACTGGATGAGTCGTTCCATTCCCTGCTCCTCAAGCGAGTCGACAATGTCGTAGTATGTGTCCTGGTCCGGAATGCCGTTCAGCGTCTGCAACACACGGTCACCAGCCCTCTCAGTTTTTAGTTTCATGCCATGCTAGTCTGGTGCTCCAATGCATATCGCCAATCTTGCAATTTGAGCTGTTTTCTAGTCATACCTTGTTTATAAGAGTCATTGAGTACACCAACAGCTCCATGTCAGCAGAATCTCTTTCGTTCAACAGCATCATGATGTTTGCCCATGGTCTTGCACCTGCGTTCATACAGGGTCTTGAAACTTGAGGAATGAAACGCTAGCTTCAGGCTGTCATAAAAGGTGCTAGGCAAACATTAATAAGCACATACAAGGATGTTGAAAAAATTACACAGTTGAGCATAACTGTACAAATATATAGCTGATATTTATGCAGCTGAGTCCAGCTGAATAGTAATTAAAAATTATACAGCTGAACTCAACACATCTCCTCTAACATGTTGTTTTGATTTAGAAGTCCACTGGATAAAACGGACAACTCAAGTGGATCTTGTTCTGCTCCGTCTCTGGCACATCTTTCTTTTAAGGGATGAGTTAGAAGAGGTTCCTTCAAAGGCATGATTCATTTAGAAAGTTGCTGAAAGCACTCAATGTTTCTTTTAAGGACATTTTTGAATATACAGAATTGGTGTATATACCTGGTGTTTCAGCAAAGGCTGTCAAATATCCCTAAAAATAGGGTAGTTAAGAAAATAATTAACTCTTTCCGGGAACAAACCGCCAGCCATGGCGGACGTCATGAATTGCAAAAATCATGTTAATTATCTGAATAATGAACTAAAATTTAGTATTTAACTTTTTAATGAGTGAAAAGAAATATATGGCCAAAGTCAAAAAGTCAAATTTGGGGGTTTTACGTGCCAAACCAACGACGGGGATCTGGCACGCCCCAGCGGAGGACTGAGGATTAATTTGGACCACCTGGGGATCTTGTGACGTGCAACCGAAAGCTCAGTTACATGGCGCCTCCTCCGCAATAAGCCTTCGTCAGATTGCGGGCACCTCGGCCGGGATTTGAACCCGCCACATGGGGATCCGTAGGCCAGCGCTCTCGCCTCGGAGCCACCGAGGCAGCTAAGAAATATATGGCTACGATGAAAAACATGCTAAGCAGCATTGAAAACCACTAAATCAACTAATTTTAGAAAGATATAAGGCAAGGGCAGCGTTTTTACGGCATTCCGAAAAAAACACTCAATTTGGACGCATTTCTCGGTTTTGGTTTCTTATCAGAGCACATCCTTGCACCCACGTTCCTGCTCCCCGGTGACCGAGGTGCAAAGCTACCGCCTCGCCTTCTTCGTAAGATGGAGGAAAGTATGACGCATGTATGTTGCGCGTCTCGGCCACCGGGGAGCAAGACAGCGGGTGCAAAGATGCACTTCGATAAGAAACCGAAACCTAGAAATGTGTCCAGATATAATTGAGCTTGTTTTGTTTTTTTGGTGGAACGCCGTAAAATGCTGCTTTTGCCTTAAATCTTTCTAAAATTAGTTGATTTCGTGGTTTTCAATGATGCCTAGCATGTTTATAATTAAAATCATGTTTATTTTCACTACCTAATTAAAAAGCTTATTAGTAAATTTTAGTTAAATATTTAGCTAATTAGTGTTTTTTTTTTTTTATGCAATCCATGACATTTGTTGTGGCTGGTAGTTTTTTCTCGGCAAGAGTTTCTTTTTTCTCAACTACCCTATTTTTAAGGATTTTCTAAAGCCTTTGCTGAAACACCCGTTTTTTCATCTCGAATCGTGCAGGCAAAAAAAGATCGAATTTTTTATTTCACTGAAAAAACTATATGTTATGGCGTCATCTCTAAAATCACAATTGCCACAAACTGCTAGTTCATCAGATTTTTAGTTCTCGACTTATGAAGCTTAAAAAAGGCCGCGGAAGGAGCGGTAGTTTTCACATCCGTCGTGGGTCGTGTGTTTCACTCCCTCTCCCGCCGTGGATTTTCAGTCTACATTATATTAAATCTTTTTAACCACTCTCTGAGTACAGCTAAAAGGCTCTAATGCCATGAAATATTTTTAGGCATTTTGCTTATCTTCCCTAAAAATGTCAAAAACGCCCCTTTGATTAATTGTTGATGAACCTTGACAATTAGATACTTATGATCCACCTGGCTTACGTCAACATTTTTTTAGGTCGATGGCCATCCCAAAACACACTCTTTATATATGTTATAAAATAACTTAGCTGTGTAAAATTACCTTTGCAGCATGTTGACGTTAATATTATGCAAAATCCCAAAAGTATCATTTAAGGTTTTTCTAAAAAAAAAAAAAAATTTTTATTTTTTTAGACAAAACTCCGAGACTGGGGGGGGGGGAAAGGGCAACACACGTGTTGTCCTTATTTCCCCCCAGTCTCGGGGTTTTGTTTAAAATGTTAAACCTTCACCAGCTTGTTTGCGCCCTAACTTTATATATATATATATTTTTTTTTTTTTTTTTTTGTTAGAACTTATATAATAAAAAACCAAGTTGAGAAAGTGTGTATTTTCTTCGTGTGTTCTATATTTAAGCCTCAATATCGTAAAAAATGTGTTTAATTGGTAAGACCTAAGTCGGACATACCGACCTGTGTGTTTCTTTGAATTGTGAAAGCAGTTTTGTTACATTTTTGTCTGTGTTTTGAAATCAAACAAATGCTATCTTGTGGTATTGAATAATTATTTTTATATTGGTAAGAGCAGGAAACCACGAGCAGCATATCTAATCAAATCAGCAGGCCTGGTAGACTTTCACTATTGAACAGGCACAGGCATTGTTTTTGATTTATAAAACACTCAGTGTAAACTAGCATGACTAGCTATTATCTGTCATATTACTAAGACATATAAAGTCACCACATGACTGAAATCAAGCACTAGGGTAGTGTTTCGCAGCCATTGGCCTCGCATGTCGCACATTTCCTTGATTTATACGCGGTAGAGAGAGGAGGGGGCACTTGAAGCTTGGGCAAATACGCGGCATTGTTTCATGCGTGCACGGATGGCTGGATCCAAGATTTGCTCACATCCCTATCAGAAACGGCCCATCTTCGTGTGTGCGTCTGCGGGATTGTTGTCCCGTGCCGCCGGTTTTAGTGCGCATGTGGCATTGTTTTTGCCGGCAGAACTGTTGTTGACCACCGATATCGTACGGCCGTGTTCTCCTCATCCTCCTGGACGGTTGTCACTGTACGCCGCGTCAACGCCACATTCGTGCCATTTCACTCCTCGTGACACAGGGTTCGCTGCTCAGTTTTCTGTCACGGGCCGTCTCATCTCTCACAACGAGTGCGAAAAGTCATGGTCATCTGCTGCTTCCGAAAGAGCAGGACATTCATAGAGGACAATCAGGGCCCTGGAATTGAGGTTTACTCCGTGAGGTGTCCCCAATAAGCGCCCGGGCTACCTTCCTGTGCTCACGGGAAGGCACCATAGCCAAGGCGCACCTCGCCTCTTTTCTGCTGTTTGTAGAAACTGGAAAAGAGTAGGCACAGGGCGCGGCACGTCGTGTATCCCTAATATTTGTCGGTTTTACTTAAGGTAGCATGTTTTCACATACATTTTTACGTTCCTAGGCTGCCAACAATATAAAAGTATTATTCGACGCGCACGAAAAATCAAGGACGAAGTAAGCATTTAAAGGGACACTAACACCCCCCAAAAAATGTTTTCCATTTTTTGCCATGCGATGTATTACGGTGTCAGAAGACTACCCAATCAATATTTTGCTACAGTGTCCCGTATATTTTTAATAAAGTAAAAAAAGCAACTGCTCGAAACCGAAACTGGACTGGGGAGGAAGAAGAAATATAGAGGAGGAAAGAGTTGGCGGAAGTCACGTGGCTGTGCAACATTTTTTTTTGTTATTTATTTAATGTATTTGCAGTTTATTAGAAGCCACAAAAAATGGGTATCATATTTTTGTCTATTTCTAGTAGTGAGTGTGTGCCTTCAATGACCCACGACTGATTATCTTTGGTGGCTGTGTATAAACCATAGAAAACGGCATGTGACCACAGAGAAGAACTGGTCGAACCGGCCAGTTCTTGATCAGCAGTTTTAGGGCGGAAGGAAAACAAATTTCGAGCTGCAAATTGTGTTCTGTGTAGTTGGGCTCTTATGTCATGTACAAATAAAAACCTTGGCGAGCATAAATACCCTGTCAGTGTCCCTTTAATCGAGGAAACATAAAACTGATCCAGTGTGCAATTCCGAAGTTGGACGATTAAAAAACAGTATTCATAGTCAACTAAATTCTTTGAATGTTTAACGTAAAATAAAAATTTAGAATGTGGAAAAAAGAACCAATTTTTGTTTTGCAGAAGGTACCTTGTTTGTAAAAGTAATTCAGAATAGGTCATATGCCGGGTGTTCATTTTTAATTCGAACAGATTTATTACAAAAAATCCGTAAAAGATGCACTAGTACGGTTTGTCCAAGTGAGTTATACGGCTAGGGGGACATTATGTGGGTGGCTAATCCTTGCGAGAAGTTGGCTAATTACTTAAAATTCGTTAATTAACTTTTTAATTAATGAAAATAGACATATGGTTCCAATTAGAAATTTGCTCAGCGTCATCGAAAACCCCTAAATCAGTCATTTTCAGAAAGACTTTGAGCGCGTGAGAAGCGTAGTAGTGAACTGAAGTTACCGCTCGTGGAGCAGGTACAAAGCTAGAGGTTGCGATAAGGCGCCCGTGCGATTTTTCCGTCTCTTATCTAGCCCCAGCCTAATACCTGCTCCACGAGTGGTAACTTCAGTGCACTACTACGCTTCTCACGCGCTCAAAGTCTTTCTGAAAATGACTGAATTAGGGGTTTTCGATGACGCTGAGCAAGTTTCTAATTGGAACCATATGTCTATTTTCATTAATTAAAAAGTTAATTAACGAATTTTAATTAATTAGCCAACTTCTCGCAAGGATTAGCCACCCACATAATGTCCCCCTAGCCATATAACTCATTTGAACAAACCGTACTAGTGCATCTTTTACGGATTTTTTGTAATAAATCTGTTCGAATTAAAAATGAACACCCGGTATAGGAACTCCTCAGAACTTTCTGAATACGATGAAAAGGAATCCTTTCACACTCGAAAAATCCTCATAGTAAAAACAAATTAAATATCTTCACCATATTTATCATAATCTATCAGTATCAAAAGAAAAAACCTAATGGGATTTCAAAAAAGCTGAAAGAAAAGGGGAAAGGGGTCAAACGGAACCGCGAAGGTAAGGAGAATATGAGCGCTTCCATGTTCATAAACGTCAAAGCTCAAAAACCTCCAAACCTGAAGTTTGGGCCCCCTTCCTAATATGTTTCTCGACTACGAACAAATGCTCTTCCCCATCTAGTATTTTTTAAATCGAATCAATATGACGTCTGTCGATCTCTACACATTAAAATTTTACGACGCCTGCTGGTCTGTTAAAAAGCCCCTGAAAAGAAAAAAAAAATGTTTTCTTTTTTTTTTTTTTAAACAGTCTGGTTGGGACACGCGTCTCAAAAAATTAATTTTACGTAAAAAAAAAACTTTTTTAAAGCAATATTGACGGTAGAAAAACAAACGTTTTTCTATGATATTGAGGCTTAAATTAGAACATACAAACAAAATACACACTTTCTTGACTTGTCTTTCTAGTACATGACTGCCATATCTAAACTTTAACAATAAATAAAAAAAATCAAAAAAGTTTTTTTCTTTTTAGAAAATTGATCTTAAAGTTGGTACTTTTTGGTTTTTGCATAATATTAACGTCAACATACCGCAAAGGAAATTTTACACAGCTAAGTGATACATGTAAATAAAGTGTTTTGGGCTCTCCATCAACATAAAAAATGTCAATGTAACCCAAGTGGATCACAAGCATTTACTTGTCAAAGTTCATCAACAATTATCATCAACATATTTGACATCAACATATTTGACATTTTTAGGAAAACAAAAATGCCTAAATTTATTTTATGGCATTGGAGCCTTTTAACTGTACTCACAGAGTGGTTAAAAAAAGTTACTATAATGCAGACTGAAAATCGACGGCAGGAGATTGGGGGAAACATACGACCCATGACGGATGTGAAAAACACTGCTTTTCACCACAGAGTCTTTGAAGCTTCATAAGTCGAGAACAAAAAATCCGACGAACTTGCGGTTTGTGGCAAATGTGTTCCTAGAGATGACGCCATAACATATATTTTTTTCAGCGAAATTAAAAATTCAACTTTTTTATCCTGCACGATTTGATGAAATCACCCATATATGTATATATATGTTTTTTTGTTGTTTTTTCCATTATTTTTATGGCTCCTGGAGAAAAATGTTCCTTTGATGAGCTAGACTTGCAACAGTTGATAACCGCATTGGAAAGTACCAAAAACTAGGTAGAATTAGAATTCTATTGGTTGCAATTCGTTTTGTGCAGTATATATAGCACATTATATGTCTCCACAAATTCAGATACATGTATACCTGTAGTTTTACGGGTGCATGGCACCAGGGGTTTCCCCAGGAATTGAAATTAGGGGGGGTGTCTAAATTTTTAGGGGGGGAGGGGCGGTTAGGGGGGCATTGAGAATAGGAGAGTCGTTGCGAATTAAGGGGTGCCTTCAGGAAAACAAGGGGGGTGTACACCCCCCTAGGGGTGTGTAGGGAAATCACTGCATGGCACCCAACCATAAAATTACCTGTGTTTTTACGGTTGGGTGCCGAAGTAGACCAGTATTATTAGAAAAAGAATGCAGAAGAAGAGAGACAAATAGAAAAACACAGCCAAACAGCAAATGAATATGCGAGAGCATTAATATGTGATTTAATTTCTCATACTGCCTTTTTCGGTGTAATTTTTGTTTTGTTCCTTTTTTCACTTTTTTTTTAGCACTGTACCACTATGGCTGTCAGTCAAGAGCCGCAATATTGCTAAATAAAAAATAAATAATAAATAAATATGTCCCATGAAGGCTGCACTGCAACTATTCGTCAATTCCTATGCACTAAAATTTAACCTAGTCCGAATGTAACCCGACCGTTCCCTTTATCTAAATGACAATAAAGACAGGTTGTTTAATATTTGCTCCAAGTAAAACTGGGAAGGAAATTCACCCTTTCCAATCAAACGAAGCATGCTCATTTCAAAATTTCTGCAGGCACAAATAAATTCTATGTGAGCTTTTGTAAGTACAGTAAATACAGTAAATATTCCCATGTCTAAGACTCTAAGGCATATCAAGTTTTCAAAATATTCAAATATTACCATTAGGCTCGAAGCAAACAGTAATTTAAAGGATATCATCAAACATTCTACTATTGGCACGACAACCTTCTATTACTACTTTCAATGAAAGAAGGAATTTGTGACTAGAAACCAAAAGTTCAAGACCTCGTTCAAAGTCCACCACGTTGACGGCACTCATGAGCAGGGCACTGTTGTTTTCTGTGTACTCAACGAAGACCAGGAGCAACTTCAGAGCCGTCTTCACCACCAGGCGGTACTAAGGAACACGTACGCACACAAAACAAGGAATGTTATACACTTTGACAAAGGTAACGCTCAATACGATTATATTTCCTGCACATCCTTCTGTTAACCTAGCTTAACCTAGCCCAAGTATACGGACTACACTGACCAGCAGATAACCAAGTGTAATAAGCTGTAAAGATTAGCAAACATTTATGCACTATTCTGGGCTGTGACACAACTTAAAAGGCTGAAACACGTGTGTGAAAAACCAACCGAAAATCGCAAACTTCTAAACATGGAAAAATCATTTCGCTCCATATTCGAAAAGCGTAAATCACAAATATAGTTTTCTTAGAAGCATAGATTTGAAATTTTTGTATAATAAAACCCCACTTTTTTTTCTTTTCTTTTTTCAAGAAAATGGTGTGGAATCTTTTTTTTAATGTTCCGAATTTCATGCAATTTTCAGTTGGTATTTCGCACATCTGTTCCAGGCCTAACTATTGCGCTCTAATCCAGGAATATTTAACTTCTTAGTGGGTTAGGAACAGCGAAAGCTGCACAACTGTACAGTTGAAGGAGGGGGATATTTGAGCACATCACGATCAGCACATTTGCTTCAATACCTCGGAGGCCAGACCTGGGGATTTCAAATGTGATGCTCATGTAGTTGTGCTCCAAAACAATGCTCATAAGCCCTGTTCTTCATCAAAAGTGTATTTATATAATTAGTGGCATCGGAACACAGGGAGAGGGGGAGCTTTACTGATATTTCAGGAATTTCTCGAAAACATTTCAAAAGAAGGGAAGAAAATCCTCTCCCCCCCTCCCCCAAATCAATCTCCCAAACATTCCGGCGCAAAAAACATAGTGCAGCGGATTCTAATTCACATGTCTCTGTCCTGCCGAGTTTTCACGACTGCTTATACGGTTCATGTTAAAAAGCAAGAGCAAACAAGTCCACAGCCAATATTATAACAGCACCAAAAAAGAGGAGCCAAGCAAGTTCTCATGTCACAGCAAATTGAAGTCTGCCAGTTCGGGGTTAGCTACAGTGTAACTACCAGATAGTCCGGGGCACAGTACTACAACCCTTTTTAAAAACGACCCTATATATGCAGCGCCTCCGGGGTTAGCGTTCAAGCTGCGTCTGACAATCACGCGCACGCGGAAGTCACGCGCTCGTTTCAGCAACTGGGGGGAAAACTCCGCACAACACGTCGGCCGCACACTGTCGAGGTTCAGAACACATCCAAATAAAATCCTCATTTTTTAATCTACTGGAAATTGTTTTCGGGCATACCCGAGTGTGTGCGTGTTCTCACTATACACCGTTTCACCTTACGATGGACTGCAAAGGGCGCTACCAGCCATCGGAGTCAATCAAATGCCGTGTGTCAAGTGACCTTCGGTTGGAGTGTAGCGTCACGCTGTCACGTGGTACTTTCACAGCACTGGATTGGCAGGGATGGTTTGCAGCGTATATATATATATATATATATATATATATATATATATATATATATACATTAGCCGTGCCCAAGAGGCTTGTGATCGAGTGTTTTTCCGCCATTGCGTCACGTGGCGCGGTGACAAGTGCCCAGCCTCCAGACTCAGGCAACACAATGCAGATGGGACAGGGGACAAGACAAATAGTAGTATAATAAAGGGACACTCACCCATCTATAGTACTGAAAGCGTTAGAGAGAGAGAGAGAGAAAAAAAAAAGAGGGTTCGTTAATGATGCGTTCACAAATCAAACAGCGCATGCAAGCCGCGTCAATGAAGCACGTGCGAGTCACGCTTTTTTCCAATGTATTATTAGAGCTTAGGCAAAACTGGCGCGCAAGGCAAGCGGCGGCTCTTCCCGGAAAAGGGAGAGAGGGTAGCACCCAGCTGTCAGCCAAATATTTGGCTAACCTTTTTCTCATTTTCCGCTTTTAAACGTGCCGCAAAAAGTGTGACTGCAATGTCATCGTTCTTTTGTTCACCTTCTGTTTAAAAAGCGAGAGAGGGGAGAGAGAAAAAAAAAAGGAGAGGGAGGGGCTCAAGGACACACAACAGAAACCTTGCGAGTCATTGCCTCGCAGAATTGGAACGAATTAAGTTAACTCAACCAACTGGAAGTTTAGATTCCGAGAAGTTCCAACACGATCATCACTCGTCCAACTGGAACGCCGCAAGAAGAACGACCGACAGAAAATGACAAGAGAGAGAAAGAGAGACGGCGCGATAACTGCCCCTCGCGGTGGCTCAGAACGGGTTCGAAGACCCGACTAAACCAACCAGGCGACAACGACGCAATGAAAAAGACGAGCGCAAAAGGGCATGTCGAATCGCCCGATGTTTGGTCCCCTTAACCTGCCGCCATAATGGTGAAACCTGGCTGTCGCCACGACCGAGTAGGCTCGATTTTGTCGGTGGGAGGAAGCCGGATGCATGTACTCGAGCGGCGACCGCGCACTCGAGCACTCGACTGCACGCGTCGTCCTTCGATGCCCGGGCGCGTTGCACAGCTCGGCTGACGAAATTGCGTAGAAATACAGCATGTTCGGCGTTTAAAAGCCGGGGTCACCGAAGGCCAGACAGAAGGACCCCGATACGAAAAAGCTGGCGACGTCACGCAAGGTCAGCGGATTCGGGCCAAACCTCCTCCGCTGGATCCGTGCAGACTGACTCGGCAAACGAGTGAACCGATGACCGCTAATGTTGCGCCTTTTTTTCTCTTCTTTACCCGTTAATCATTCCTGTAACGGATCTCTTTTTTGCTACCGCCCGCCGTATTACGGCTCTACGACGGTTGTACCCCGGTGCAAGAGGCTTTGGGGCTTATCCCATCTAAATCTGTCCGAGGACTGCGAGTCCGGAAATGCAAACTACGTCACTACATCTAAAAAAAAAAAAAAAAAAAAAAAAAGTTGTTTAGCATTTTTGTTTGCTCTCCGAAGATGCTATCTCTCTCTCTCGGGGGGATAATACGTACAACTATGAGCAGTAAGTGAGGTAGGGGAGCATACTGTTATCGGTTTTTCTTCACCCCCCCCCTTCCCCCCCCCCCTTTTTCTTTTTCTTTTTTTTAAATATAAATTACATTGGTGGTTCGAGATAAAGGGGACAAATAAACAGGCTGTTTCGACCGCTTTCCTTTCTTCCTTCGTTACAGACAGCTTCGAATGACGTCGATTTTGAGGCGTGCGTTAGCCGTTTCGACGCAGATCTCCCCCTCCGGAAAAGAGCGCGGAACAGTCCTGACGGCCATGCAGGCACTTCGGATGGGCGCAGCGCAAGTCATGCGGGTTTTTGCACGCTCAGCAGGATGAGGAAGTACTCACCTTGGAGGCGATGAGCGAGTAGAGCCACTGGATGGTCTCGTTGTGCTCTACCACGCCGTTCATGCCGTCCACGTAGAGCATCACCTGTCCCAGAGCTGCGCGCGTAGGAAGGAGCCAAGCAAAACGACCCCAAAGAGTCTATTGTTTCTCGACCGAACAATGCTGGCACTCATCGATTTCAAACGCCCTGGCGATCGGGAAAAAGCCATCGACAACCACTCTCAATTTTTTTTTTATTATTATTATTATTAGGAGTCCTTCCGCCTTTGGGATATATCCAACTCACGGCCGTTAAGTTACACCTCGCTCAACCGTTTTAAGTGATGCTGTTTACTCAAGAAAACAGAAGCCGCGAACATGCTTATCTGATACGTAAGCACCGTAGCTGAAGACTAGGATGCGCGCGAGTTTGTTCGTGCATTTTAGTCTATATTGCGTCCACGACTGTAGGCGTATTACGAACAGTGCTGAAGAAAAACTAAGCACATAAACATACGCCGAGTTTTGTCGTGGTCAGTGTAGGAAGTGTCCAAATCAGGATGTTTCTGCAATCTTTAACGGACGTTAAATCAAACCCCATTAAAAAAAAAGTGCGACATGTTTTGGACAGTATCAAGTGTGACTCTAGAAATGAGGAAAGCGGAAAGTCTTGGTTCCACAATAATGGTGGTTGTGAGCCTCAGAATTCGTTTGTTAACCCGTGCAATGAGCTTATTTCGTCAAAATCTGAAGAAAGTTTGGGGAGAGGACCGAAATGTTGTCTAAACATAAAGCCGTCAAAGCTGGATGTCTTTTCGTCTATGCAGACTATTGCCAGGAAGGTCAACTTTGATGAGAGAGCACCATTTCGTAAGTCCAGGTCGCTCAACCAAATGAAACGGCACTTTGTAACTCTAAAACATGACTAGTCCCGAGACCGGAAACGAAAACGACGGGATCAAGGACCTTAGATCAAGGGGCGGTTCCAGAAATCTCCTTGCCCGTCCTTTGAGACCTTTCCCCGATGCCGTCATTTTGGTCTCCTGTCACGGGCCTAAATGTCAATCTTATTTTCTGCATCACGGCTCGGCGAGGACGGAATGAAGAGATGAAGCTGGCAATGCACCGCAATGTGTACTACTCGCAACACGAGGTGAGCTGCAGTTTTGTCCTGGAGCTGTCGAGGCTTTGTGAGCAACGGGCGGGGCGTTTCCAAAGCTCGCCTCTGTCTCCGTGCAGTATACCGATGGAAAAGCTGCGGAGCGCGCCGCCGTGCAGCGCAATGCGTGCTCATGCGGAGGTTTGAGCCTCTCACCTCGGAGGATGTAGTTCTGGTAGTTCTGGTCCGACTCCGAGCCCACCTTGATGAGGCAGGCGAGACCGTCGTTCTGCACGAACTCGTGCACGAGGTCCTTGTCATCCTGGGGACACGTGGTACAAGAACAAAGCCGTCTCGTTTGGGCCCCCAACAAGACCGTCTTCCCTGACACGCGGTGAAGTGTCGGACGAGTACGTAGTGTCCTCCCGGACTCCCCAGCCCAAACGTGGCACCAGGACACATGTCGACGCCGCTCTTTTACGAATAAGCCGCGGAAAGCGTGGCATTACGCGCCTTCAGAATGAAAACAAAGGGGGCTTGTGGGCACCGCGCACAGCTGCTAAGAGTGGTGGTGCGTGTCAAGCAGTTCACCGACCTGGTTCAACAACGAACGAAAACGAAAAATATAGTTAAAAAAAAAAAAAAAATAACCATCGAAGTCGCGAAGCCCCGAATAGCGCACTATTTCTGAGGTAACGTCCTGGAATCTGCGGGCGACCGAGAACGGCTTGGAGTTCCAGAGCGCCGGATTTGATCGATGCCACTTTCATAAACGCAGCAGCAAAGAAGGGGCGGAGCGCGCTCCGAGGACTTCGAACAGCTGAGGTGTCTCGGCGCGATTGTAAACAGTGTAGAGGCCAATGACATGTTTATATATAATCCTGCAGGATGTCGGTGCCTTTCGAAGGCGCTGGGAACACGCGCTGGTCGACATTCTCATGTGTTACGCGCACATATAGAGTTGGTCGTGGTTACGCGTGTCGAGTGCCCATCCCCGGCATTCGTGCGCTAAGCAGGTGCGCTTTGTTTCCCGGTACGGGACTGGGAGTAGTGTTGTGAAAAAAAGGTACTGGCGCGAACGCTCAGCCTTGTCACTCGGGTCATGCATAGGCAATGCTGATCAGAATGTTTGCGTCCATTTTTTTTTTTGTGCGAAAAAGAGGGGGGGGGGGGGGGGGGGGGGACGTCAGATTGTCGGTGTTCTTGATCAACACATGCCTGAACCGTAACACGGACACGATTGTTTTCAACGAACTATCAGGTTCCGCCGTAAGCGGTTAGGAGACGGTCGTGTCTTTACTTGGACTTGTCAGGAGAGTGCCTCAATGTCCTCGCACATGAAGGCACCCTAGTCAGGACTTCTCAAACTGCCTCGCGACAGGCTCCGCGTCGCGCATTGCTAACAAATAATTGTGTGACTATTTTACGAAACGTCGCGGAGTGACAGAGGCGCCATCGGAGCCACCCACACACCCTTCTATTCGTTAAATGTGGCACCACGTCGTCACGGTGCCCAAAAACAAAACAGAAAGAAGAGGAAAAAAATAGATCGGGAAACCAATTGAAAGTAAGTTGGCTGCTACAAGAGATGGGGATCCGTCATTCAAAGCACGTTCGATGTATACGGTATCCTATCATGCTTGCACGTGACCGTGACGTCGGTGCGTGGGTGGTCGGTACTGACGGTACGATCGGTCGAAAATACTTCGATCCAGCTATCCCTGTTCGTGGCAGAGCGGGTCACAGAAGCCCATGCGACGTCAAAGCAACAATGGTACGGTACACACGCTCACACGGACCCGGCGATCCGCACGTCTGTAGTTAAAATCCGCCCGATCTACCGATAGATCGATCGAGAAAATGAAACCAGGTTTTACGACTCGCATAAAGTACGCATTGCAGAAAGCTGCAACTCTGTCAGAACATGACGCTCGCGGTGGAGATAGGATGCAAAAATGTTGAGAACATGATGTAACCTGGATGAAAAGATTAAAGGGATGGTCCGGTCGAAACCGGAAGTACTTAAGTTTTTGCGCTCGTTACGTCGAGGGAGCCTTCATGTACACAAACGTCATTTTTATTTTGATATATGATCTCCCGTTATTAATTAAACCTTTCATGAGCGTATGTACGAAACTGCACCCCAAATTTCGCCAGTGTCAATGGCTGACATCCGTAGCTGCTGCGTGACGTCACAAAACGCAAAGGTTTGTCGGATGGTCGGGATAACAAGCGTTGGTCGATGGATGTCTCGTATTTTGTTTCGAATTATATGGTCTCCTAGGCTGTACCCTACTGAAATACTGTTCTTTTAATGCAGTTCCCAAGCGCGTGCAAAAAAAAAAAATCACGCCTTTTAGCAGGATATTATTTGAAAACAGCCATAAGCTAGCTAGCTTCGAGCAAACGAATGCTGTTTCGCGCAAACACAACTGCGACGGCCGCCGATCGAACTAGGAGCGCTTGTAAAGCAAAGGATGCAGATTTCGCCTCTAAAGCGGCAACTAGATACACGAAGCGGCTTCTGGGTACGCATTTCTGCGGATCCACTGGATCGGTGATGAGGCTGCGGGTCGTTCCCTCAGAGGCGATGTCCGCGGGTCGAAGGCAAACGGCGAATCGTTCAAATGCATGTCGTCACTTGACTTGGACGAGCTTGGTGAATCGTAGCCACGCTCTATTTTCACATGCGGGTCAAACAGAATTTGGCTGCACGCGTGCTAAATACAACTTCTGGTATCGTTTCCAGGTGATCTAGCTGTTGGTTTCGGTTTCGCTGCATAATCAAATTGATTGATCCGATTTGGGCGGGGACGCCGGGGAGTGGATGGACGTAGTTTAATATCCTTGGCACAGCATCACACCTCAACTTACGAGCCTTCTGTCCGCTTAGAGCTCAGCTCGTTGCTCTTTTCTGTGAGATGATTGCTGCATAAGCGGGATCTCGATCTTGACGGGAACCCAATCCCTACGCACGGCGACGGTCCATTTTGCTCGTCACTGCACGTGTCGCGGAAAAGTGCGGAACGTCATGTCTTGGCTCGCATGTGCTGCCCGGTGGTTGTGGCACCCAACCGCGCAACAAAAATATCACCCAACCACGAAACAAGTTGAGTACAACAACAAAAACGAAGCACGCTGAGGCGTTCACTCGCAGGTAAACGACGAGGCAGAAATGCACGCTTTGTGTTGTGTGACGTCAGAGCTCCAATGTTGCCACCGAAAGCAGCGTTTACGCTAAAGTGCGATTGGAGCAGTATAAATTCAATTACTCATGCAGAGGGGCATATTAAATTCAGATATTGCACGTGCGATGGGTCTCGAGGCAAGAACAATGAAATTCAATTGCATTCTCGAATTTTTCTCCACGAGCCGACGTCCACCCTGATTTCGGTATGTGTCAGCAAAAAAAAAAAAAAAACTGTCACAACTCAGCGAGAATTTTTAGCTTCGTCGTTATTCACTGGTTTCTCAGTCGTGACAACAGAAAGTCACGTGGAGAATAAAGGAGAATATTGCATTGTTCCAAAACCGAAACACGTATGCACCTCGTCTTCGGGGTCTGAATTTATAACAAAAACTATCACGTTGTTGTGTTGTGTTGTCCTTTTTTCGTGTTGTGTAGTCCCTATTTTACCCCCCAGTCTGGGGGTTTTGTCTACAACAAAAACAATGTCATCTTTTTTGCTGACAAGTTTGTTTTACTGAAATAAATGCCAGGAGGGAGCATGTGGAATTTATTTTTTCGTCCAGGTGGCGTCATGGTCTCGAAATTTCGCATCCTATCCCCACCGCTAGCGTCATATTCTGACGAAGTTTCAGCTTCCTGCAACGTGTCGTTTATGCAAGAAAAAAAAAAAAAATACACAACAGGTTTTACTTTTTGGATAACCCAGTAGAAAGAAGACATAGGTGAACCAAAATAGTACTTGATGAAACGTCAGGCCCGAATCCAGGCCTGATGTTTCATCCGGACCACTGTCGGTCGTCAAGTGGGTCCTTTTTGAACCCTGGCAAAATACGAGATTCCGATACTCGCGAGCTTACCTGGAAGATCTGCTTGAGGGAGAAGAGCGCTCTTCGCAGTTCGCGGCCCGTTGAGTTGAGCAGCTTCTCTGTTGTCAAGAGAAAGAGACGAAAGGCCACTGCACATATACTATATGTACCTCTTGAGCTCGGACGACAATCGCTGCGCTTTGAACGTCTGCGGAGCGCAAGTTTGTCTGCTTCCTTTGCAGAGGTTGTGGTGACGTCAGAAAGACGCCGATCTCTGATTGGCTTTGATTCAAAGGATAGTGGGTAGACCTCAAAGGGGCACTGACACATCAAAATATATATATATATTTTTATTACCCGAAACGATTGAAAACGATGCCGGGACATTACCCTCAAAATTCTAAACTTGAAAATTCAGTATTTGTGAATTAAAAAAAAAAAAAAAAACAATTTCCAAATGCCGAATTTGAAGTTCCCGCGCGATCCGCGCCAGTGCAGTGAGTCACATTTTGCGGTCTCCTGCGACTCGACTTTTTTTCAGACCTCCGCTCCACGCTATGAAGCAAAGCGCGGTTGCCACGGCGACCCCAAGCGAGGAGGAGGTGATATCAGACCGGCGCGGGAAAAAACCGGTTTCTTCCCTGTTCTTCCCCGCCTCGCCGACGAGCGCTGCCAAGTTTTTCGAGGGAGGGTACAAATCCAGGAAGCATCATCACACCGAACTCTGATTTCTGGTATTTCAAAAAGAGGGGCCGTAGTGCGTTCGCAATTGCGTTAAAAAACATGTTTTACGATTGCCGTTATTAAATGTTATAGAAATGTCACCTACAAAGCTTCTAAATTTCCTGATTTTTGACGTGACCAATCAAAAGAAGCGAGGAGGTGAGCGCGGGAAATTTAAACGCCAAAAATAAAAAGGCGCGCGCGCGCGCGGGAAATTTTTTTTTCGCGATGCGGTTATTTTTTGCGTGTCTATGACTACAACTTGCATCGTTTTAGACAATAAAAAAAAATACGACCTTTGGGCGCTCATTTTTTGGTCTATATCTGTTCAAAAGAGCAGTATCACATGGAACATACCAATATCTTGTTAAAAAAAGTCTCGAAAAGGAATTTTAAAACGAATTAAACGATTAGCAAAGAGCACCTGGTGGATGTCGCTAACGCCTCGTTTGTAATGCTCGTCTAGGAACCTTGACAGCTAGTGACGGAGGTTGTCTCGCCTCCGGCCACGACGAGAGAAGGGGGGAAGGAGGAACTCCCCTCTTCCCGAGGATCCCTTTTGTGAGTCGCAGAAGTCGCTATTGTCCCCCTACAAGATTATAGAAGATTAACCCGTCACTCAAAATTCGTACAAAAGCAGCCGCTTCGGTGGCTGGAACGACTAGGCCATCCTCTCGGCGTCAGCCTCGCCGTAGCTTTGCTCGTCTCGAGACGACCTACGACACGATTGCGTTGGATGTCACGTGCTCTAAGCTGGGCCTTCTCCGAGCGCTTGCCAGAGTGGGCCGTTTATAACGAAAAATACAGCCACCAGGATCAAAATAAAAACGTGCGATTGTCATTTACGGATATTGTGGATCATGTTCAACCTATTTTTGAACACGACGGGAATATTTCAAATTTCGTTGAAGTATCCCTTTAAGGCAGCTTGCTTCGTGGCCCACCCACTAGTCTTCAATCAGAGCCAATCATAGCTCAGCGTCGTTCTGACGTCACCGCAACTTCTGCGCAAGAAGCAGACGACTTGTTCTCCGGAGTTTTCGACTGAGGAGGATGTTCCCAGTAATTGATTACCCGGGGTGGTGTTGGTCCAGTGCATATATCACATTTCTGAGCAATAATTCGCTAGGCGCCTTGACGAATGGCTGACGCTGCGTGTGCTTCGCAGAGAAGCATACCTGCTGGCTTTTCTCGCAAAGTATACCATTAAGACAAGCCAGACCACTGCCGTCACGCACACCTCAAGCCCGAAGAAATGTACGCAATGAAATGCCACGCGTTTGTCAGGTCGGGTGCCAGTCCCGGGGAGCGTAAAAGCAGCCCCAATGATAGTACTTTTCCACCGGAGCACGAAGATCACTGGGATCCTCGAAAGGCCAACACCGCAATAAGTCAAGCTAGCAAAAGTGCTCAGGCGGGGGGGGGGGGGGGGGGGGGGGGCGCCTTTCCGAGCGCGAGGGGATCCCAAGATATCTGCGCGAGTGTGTGCTTCTCCCCAAGCAGGTGTTTGCGTGACGGAGTGGCGGGCACGCGGGAAGCCCGACGCCGTTGAAAGGCGCCTGAGTGGAACCAGGGCCCCGACACCCGCCGGGACATTGGCCTCGCCCCGCGCGACGAAGAAAAAGCTCCGGGAGCGCAATAAGTCTGCGGCCCTGTAGCGGCTGACAGCGGGGCAGCAGCAGCATTCGCTCTTTGTCTGTCTGGCACGCAAGAGCAACACCGCCCGAGGCCTCTATTTTCGAGCGCGCGCTAGCCCGCCATCGCTCAGCCGGATCGAGACGTCTCAGCCTAACTGCCACGCCGAGATACAACTTTAGCCGGGCCCGGATCATCGGTCCACAAACGTGCCCCATTCGCCGTCTCATTCGCCTCGAAATCGAGGTATGATCGGCTTATAAGCAGTCACACTCAGATGCTAGATGACGTTTGCTCAATGACGAACCATGCAGGTGTCACGCGCGACGCGCAGAGCCAGGAGTGCGATCTGATTCACCACATACGTGTTTTTTTTTTTTTTTTTTTTTTTTTTATAGAATGATAGATGTGTTTAGCGTTAGTGGGACATCCTGTGCACAGCGGGCGGTAAAAGCGATTATGGGCACCGATCGTTTGCATCAAGCTAACTATAACTGCGACCATACGTTAGCCGGCGAATCTATCCTTCAAACAGGTAACGACTACCGCCCTCTGCGCTTACGCGAATGAGCGCCGGGCACCAACGTGACTATACGTGCGAGGCGTCCGTTGTCCGCTGATCCGCGTTCTAATGTCTAACTGACATCTTTAACTTGCGTCGCTGAAAGTTTCCAGATCAAAAGTATACCCGAACAAATTAACGCGAGGAGCGTTCGCAATCGCGTCAGCGGCGTATGCAAAAGCCGGGATTAACGCCGTCCAAACCTCTGCCGAGGTTCGTCGACGGCGGTCCTTGGGTCTCAGTGGGGGAGCTCGAGAGACGCGGCCCAGTTACTACAGCCCGGTTGGCTCGGCCCGACTTTGCGTCGCGTTGGCACGTCACAGCATGGCCGATGCCGAGGAGGGAGCCGCGCTTTTTGCGCCGGCTGGCGGAACTGGGAATCGTCGGTTAATCATCGCTTGCCGTCGCTTTCGCGACGAGAAATTAAGCCCTACGTTCGCAGAACGATGCCAGGATTTCAATACATTAGCCGTGCAAGTCGACCTCGTTTGCAGTGCTCAGATCAAAATCCGCCAAAAGCACCCGTTCGCAAACGCGTTTTCTTCTTCTCCTTGTTTTTAGGTGTGCACGTTATCGGCGACGTGCGCCACCAAAAGCATCGCTGTGGTCGGCCTTCCACGATCAGCCAAACTCTCACTGTGACGTCTTCAGTATGATGAATTCAACTTTTATTAATTGACCCCGTAAGTGATGACGTCACAAAATGGCGCTGCGCTCCAAAAGAACCGGTTGAGGCCGTTGCTATGGACAAATACACGAAGGCTCGATGTGAGGTTAGAATCTGTCTGATAAAAAAAGTAAATGAATCTTTATAAGCATTATGTCTTCTCAATATCTAATCATGAAGACTTTTTTTTTTGTTGTTGTTGTTTCGGTGTTATATAGCAATGATAAAAGCCCGTAATGAAGTATCACAACCGGTTTCGCCTCGCTAGCAGACGGCACGATGGCTTCGCGGGTTCAATGGTTCTTCTGAGGAGCTCGCGACTAGTTAAATGAAGTTGGTGACGAAGCCACGAATCGTCTCTCGGAGTCAACTTTCTTGGGGATTTTGGAAGCGAAGAGTGCCCGTCCACAGCTGTGATCCACACTCGAGGTGCGCGAGCGCGCGAACGCTTGGCCAACTTTTTTTGGCCAATTACAGTTCTCGGGAACATTACGATCTTTTGTCAAGAAAAGCAGGCATTAATAATTTTGTGAATGTGGCCTCTTAAAAATCAATGCACAAAAAAAAATCATAGGGCCATAGAATAAAAACATACGCATCGAAAAGTTTCATTACCGCTTATTGATGTTTTATGACTGTCATCTAAAACATTCCCGGGGAACATTGCGATGTTTGTTGTTGTTCAATTGAAATACTAATTTTAGTGCATACGCCGAGGCGTCGATGTCCCACAAAGTTGAGAATGCCTGTCCGTGGAGGCTTCCGCAATATCTGAGAAGGGAAAACAATGTGAAGCCGAATCACGCACAACAGCGACGTAAAGTGCATTCGCAAATTTCACAGCCTATATAGGGGCCGCCGTGGTTCCCATCAAAATGGCTGTCACCTGGATGATCGTCGTACAGAACAGCTGAACGAGGTTCGGCCTGTGACGCGTAAATAATTCAAATTCTGTGAAATACGAGCGATATGAGAGCCTTGCGTCATACTTCCACGTCAGGAATGTGTAAGCAAGCACCTTTATTGTGAAGCCGATCATCCAGGAGCTAGGAAGCGCGATGCTCACATCGCGGTACCATCATCGCTGAAAGTTGCCAAGCAACGTCGAAGTGCAGGCCAGCACACGTTTCAATGAGTTTTGATGGCACAGAAGTTGCATCAGTGAACATTTGTGTGATCAAACGAACTGTCCCTAGCAGAAATATAATTCATCTGACGTTTTTATACAGCTCTTTTGCTATCTGGGGTGTTAGTAAAAACAAAAAAGTCTGCAGATTTTTTTTTTTTTTTTTGTCGGTGTGACGTTTACAAAGCAGCTACGAACACACACACACACACCTATATTGCGAGCCCGAAAAACGAAGTCCGGGGTCTCGAACCGATTATGTTAGAGTCAAAATAATTGTTCCTGCAAAATCAAAAAGAGGGCCTGACTATACAGCCTGACGCTGCTTTGATATCATGTACTAGGCAGATGCTTCTCTTGTTGTATTCTTAGCAAATTTTCATACGCGTGATGATTTTCGTCAGACAGCATCCCGTATCGCAGGCACATACAATTCGTTTTTATAAACCTGATGAGTTTCCTTGGACCTGCCATGCTCCCAAATACACGATCGAAATCGTATCGTTATGCAAACGATTCAAACTGTTGCAGACGGCATACTTCAGTCATTCCGTGTGCGTTCGTCTGGCGTTCGTTGTCTGCAGCAGGCATCTCGAAACGTCTCGAGGACCGGAAGTTGCCGTCGCAAACATTTCAGAAACAGCCGATTCTCGGCAAACTTCTGTCGTAGTAAGTCTGAAATCTAAGCTTCCTATATCTATCATTTTTAGACGTTTAGATTCTACGTCCGATTTTTGGGCGATCGTTATTTCGGAGCGAAATCCAGCCCCTGCATTCGTCCATAGCAACGCCCCTAGCAACGGTTTGTTTGGAGCAGTGACGTCAGTCACACTTACGGGCTCAATGGAGATAAGAGGAATGTCAGACTGTCAACACTCCGACCATCCGCCGTGCTTTTTACGCACACCGTCGAAACTGCCACGGGCAATTGATAATCCGGGTCGTGACGTCCCAGGCAGGAACCCTCTCGTCGCTTAATAGTCGCCAACAGGATGAGGACGGCAGGGAGGTTCAGCTGTCTCACCTCTAGCGCGAGCTTCCTATACCTTCGACAGCGCTTCGGCGTCTTGCAAGCCTCGAGCGTGCACGAGCACGACGGAAGGCAACAAGCACGCGCCGGAGGCTGGGCATTCGAAAGAGACGCTCCGCGCCGCTCTCATCCCGCCATGGCTACGGACTGGTAGCGGGATCATCAAAGTTGGTCACGCCTGCCACCGTGATTCCAAATCGACGGAACTACCTAACCGAAACTCCTCTCTGAGTGCAATGAAAAAAGAAGAAAAAAAAAAAGGTTCGCCGCCTCGATGACGCGCACGAAACTGTGGTTGCTCAAAAGCCCGTTGACGGAGCGGACTCTCGCTGCAAGACGGATGGCGCAAATGAAGGAGCCGCGGCCGCCGCTACTCACCGATGATGGCGTGCACTCGGACGGACAGCTGGGTGCGGAGCAGGACTGCATTCTTCCGGCTGCGGAAAGCAAAGCAAGACGACTCAGCCTTAATGGGGACACCCCCGAACGCTATACGTCATCACCCGCGTCTGCTGCCCGTAAGCAATGCACTCGGAGAAGAAAGAAAAAAAAATTTACCGGAGCGTCAATTACACCAGCGGGCACGCGGAAAGCCCTCGCAGCGATCCAGGAAACTGGCGCAGATCGACTTATTTAATTCAGAGCGAGCCGTCCCACAATACCCTCAAAATGTGATTATTTGCTGGGACACCGCGACCGTGACATTTCGCGTCCCCACTGTCCCGGCGCATGACACATCTGTTCATCAGGCACGTATCCGGGGGGGGGGGGGGGGGGGGGGGGGGGGGGCATAGGGCCCGGGCCCCCCCCCCCCCCCCCGAAATCTTCCGATTTTGCTGGGACCTCCTCTCCCCCCTCCCCCTCATACAGCATTTTGTCATGGGCGGGCCCCCCCCCCCCCCCCCCCCCCCCCCGAAACAAAATCCTGGCTACGTGCCTGCTGTTCATTATTATGAATTAAAGTGTTTTGTTTCGCGCAACTTCGTCAACCGCTCACTCTCTCTCTCTCCATTCATAGCAGTGATCGGCCCTTCGTGCGCGCTCAGCAGAGAAGTAGACATTGCGAGTAGTAGCTCTAAACAAACTCGAGCACCCGACGCAGCATGTTTCAGGGGCGTAAGCAAACGAGTTCTTGCGCCCAGCTCACAGTCGAGAGCGATCGAATCAACGGAGAGACTCCAATGCGTTTCGCACGCGCGCGCTCATCTTCGCGGTCAGCATGCGCCGAGAAAACAAAAAGGACGCGTCGACAGCGCGAAGCAGGAGCGCGGGGCAATGCATAACAATGGCGCACGAGAGACGCACACCAACAAACGGTCGGCACGACCTCGAGCGGACACGTTGGCGGGCTGTTTTACAGCCGGGTACGTTCCCACCAAATTCCTGTTTTTCCTTTCAGGAAAGGGGGGGTCAACTCCCTTTGACGAGAGGAAACAGCGGCGGCGTCTCTGAAAGACTTGGCGTCCACGATCGGGCCCCGCCCCGAAAGCAAACCCCCATAAAGTCTGGACGTCCGGCGTCCAGCCGCTCCGCCTCCGCCTCTGGTGCAACAACACGCATGAACCCGCGCGCGCGCTCGGGCATACTGACGCGTGTGTGCGCCGCAACGCGCCTGTATTATACAGGTGTATAATACGTGGCGTCTCGGCTACGGATTTATTTGATACCTGACCGCTTCTTTCGTTTGTTTCGAAACGGATTGTTGATCGGCTGAGAGGTGGCGGAACGTTGACGGTGCGCCTTGTTTTGACGTTCGTCCTGGCAAGTTCCTCCTTGCGTGATGGCGAAGCGACTCTAAAAGATGGCACGATCCAAGCACGCGGGCGGAAATTACCGAACCGAGGTTATCCTACTGTTCGCTTCTAGTCTCTTCCTGCCCACTCTTGTAGCAAAAGCGAGTGTGCAACCGCGGTCCCATACAGGCGCGTTTATAAAAAGTCTGATATATTATATATGTATATGGGTGATTTCATCTCAAATCGTGCAGGCAGAAAGGGTCGAATTTTTAATTGCACTGAAAAAAAAAAAATGTTATGGCGTCGTCTCTAAAAACGCAGTAGCAACAATCCGCAAGTTCGTCGAATTTTTTGTTCTCGACTTGCGAATTTTAGAAGAGGCCGCGGCGGAAAGCAGTGTTTTTCACATCCGCCGTGGGTCGGATGTTTCGCTCGATCTCCCGCCGTGGATTTTGAGCCCATATTATATTAACTTTTTTCAAGCACTCTGTAAGTACAGGTAAAAGGCTCTAATGCCATAAAATAATTTTAGGCGCTTTGCTTTTGTTCTGTAAAAATGTCAAAAACGCCCGCTGGGTTAATTGTTGATGAACTTTGACAATTAAGTACTTTCGATCTAGTTGGGTTACGTCGATACCTTTTATGTCTATGGAGAGCCCAAAATACGCTCTTTATATACATTATAAAATCACTCAGCTGTATAAAACTCCCTTTGCGGTACGTTTACGTTAATGTTATGCTAAAACCAAAAAAGTACCAATTTTGAAATCGATTTTCTAAACAAAAAACTCATTTTTTTATTTTTTTTATTTTTTGTTATAATGTAGATATGATAGTTGTCTACTCGAAAAGCAAGTCTAGAAAGTGTGTATTTTGTTTGTATGTTCTATATTTAAGCATCAATATCGTACAAAAACGTGTTTTTACGGCTCGAAACGGACTTGCGAATTGCGCGTCTTCACAAACTTGGAAATATGTTTGCTTTTTTTCAACGTTCCCACATAAAAATGAAATACAGTAGTTCCACCCTGTTATATTTATTGATCATTTAAATTTTATTATAGGCGGCAAGCTACATCGGAGGAGTTCAAAAGAGAAAGGAACACTTCTTAACAGACCAGCAGGCGTCGTCAATTTTTAGTGTGTAGAAATCGGCAGACGTCGTATTGATTCGAGGCCTTCATTGGCCTATACGAACGTCTCGCCCTTCCAGAACCAGCAGATGACTACGACCTTTCGCGCTCGTTGTGTTAGATATATCATATAGGACGGTCCGTGACAGTAAAGCGCCATTCGCACTCTTGCAACCGAGTACGACCGAGAGAGACCAGACCGGTTTTTAAGCCTCTTGCGATGTCTTAGTACCAGCTCCGCTGCAGCGCATCCGGTCCTAAGACGTCGCAAGAGGCTTAAAGACCGGTCTGGTCTCTCTCGGTCGTACCCGGTTGCAAGAGTGTGAACGGGCCTTAAAGCGAACAGCGCACCCTGTGTCACGAGGAGTGAAATGGTACGAATGTGTCGTTGACGCGGCGAACAGTGACGGCCACCCAGAGGAGTCAGTCAGTCAGAGTATTGCAGAAGGGAAAGCAAAGGAACTGTTGCCTGGGAGGATAAGGACACCACGGCCTTACAATATCGACGGTCAAGAACAGTTCTGCCGGCCAAAAGAACGCCGCGTGCGCGCTAAAACCGGCGGCGCGGGACAAAAATCCCGCAGACGGACACACGACGATGGGCCGGTTTCGTTAGGGATGTGGGGAAATTTTGAAACCAGCTATCCGTGCACGCGTGAAACGATACCGCGTATTTGCCCAAGCTTCGAGCGCCCTATTTTTTAAACGGCCGTGCTCTATCTCTCTCCGCGGAGATTCGATAGCACCGAAGGGTTTGTATTGAACCATGGTTAAAAGCGCTAAAAAGACGTACACAAGATAGAAGACAAACACGGGCGCTTCTATCTTGTGTGCGTCTTTTTAGCGCTTTTAACCATGGTTCAATACAGCCAACACCAACTAGCCCGACAAGAAGTTTTATTACACCGAAGGGTTATCTCTTTTGGAAACAGCAAAGCCCGGAGACTAACATTAAAAACGAGCGTGTTGGTAAATATACTTGTGTTTATTCTGCCCGGAGACTTAGTTGGGTCGAAGTCAGCCTCCTTGTCAACTATAACCGTTTGTGAAGAGTGGTCTTCTCCCGAGATGAAAAGTTAGCGCCGGCTGACGTGTTCTTTTGAAAAAGGGAAGGGGAAAGAGAAAGTTTGAGTAACTACAGTAACTACCTCGAAAGTTCCTCTCCCCATATGAAGCTCGAGGCATGTTACGTCTCGGTTACCTTCTCGCGTATCGCTGCTCGAATCTATTCTTCACCTTCCTCCGCACAGCCATCGTGGCTGTGCGGAACAGAGTGAAGAAAAGATTCGAGCATCATCTGGACGCCGTCATAATGCCAGGCTTCAGTGTCGTGGGACTGGACTCGGCGTCGGTCAGTTAAGACTTTTTTTTTTTTTATTTCGTGTGTGTTTCTTCGCCCCGCTGAACTTTGTTTCTCGGATGCGGTTCTGCTGAACTTTTTTTTTTAATGTTTTCTTACTAGTTGTTACCATTGTTTAGTTGTTGGGTTTATTTCGTCATGGCGTAGCGGCCTGACGGTGCTGTAGAGAGCGTGTTCTCAAGCATTTGGTTATGTCCCGTTTAGGGAATGCTCGGAGGAGCCTGGTTTTTGTTCTTGCCGTGTGCGGCTAAGTTTTTCTGTCTTGATTATTTTTTTTTTTTTTTTACCTTTGTGTGTTGTCGACTTCTTTGTCTGACTCTGCACCAGGCGTGGACCTATCGCTTTGCTACCGCTCGAACCAAAATCTTTTATTTTTTTAACGCAATTTTCGTTAAGATCGGAGTTGGGTAATTTTATTCTTATTTATTTTTATTCCCTACCCCTCTCCGTGACAATCTCTCCGTGTGTTTCGGACATCACTTTTGTGTATTACGGAAGTGAAAGGCAATTCCCTGGTGATCTGTGTGATGTGCTTTGAACAAACCCTAGCGTTTGGTTTCGGAAAGAATTGTATATAATATATCAATGATGCGGTGACTTTCTATGTCTTAGTAATATATGACAGCTAATAGCTAGTCATGCTAGTTTACAGTGGAAGTTTTATAAATGGAAACAATACAACGTCTATGCCTCTTCGACATAGAAGGACTACTAGGCCTGCTGATTTGACATGTTTCTTATTGTTTCCCTCTCTTATCAAAACATAAATAACTATTCAATACCACAATATACGTTTATAATTGATTACAAAACGCCACCAGAAATTCAAGAAAACTTTTTCACAATTCATAGAAACGCACCGGTCGCTATAGGTCTTGCAAAACGAAGACTTTTTTTTTTTTTTCGAAATTGAGGCTTAAATATATAACATACAAACAAAATACACACTTTTTAGATTTGCTTTTCGAGTAGACAACTATCATATCTACATTTTAACAAAAATAAAATAAAAATGGGTTTTTTGAGAAAATCGATTTCAAAATTGGTACTTTTTGGTTTTCGCATAACATTAATGTAAACGTCCCGCAAAGGATATTTTATACAGCTGAGTCATTTTATAATATATATAAAGAACGTGTTTTTGGGCTTTCCATAGACATAAAAAGTACCGACGTAACCCAAGTATATCGAAAGTATTTAATTGTCAAAGTTCATCAACAATTAACCGAGGGGGCGTTTTTGACTTTTTTACAGAACAAAAGCAAAGCGCCTAAAATTATTTTATGGCATTAGAGCCTTTTAACTGTACTTACAGAGTGCTTGAAAAAAATTAATATAATATGGGCTCAAAATCCACGGCGGGAGATCGAGCGAAACATCCGACCCACGACGGATGTGAAAAACACTGCTTTCCGCCGCGGCCTCTCTTAATATTCGTAAGTCGAGAACTAAAAATCCGACGAACTTACGGTTTGTGGCTACTGCGTTTTCAGAGACGACGCCATAACATATATCTTTTTCAGCGAAATTAAAAATTCGACCCTTTTTGCCTGCACGATTTGAGATGAAAACACCCATATATTTAGAGCTTTGGAACAAAAGAGTGGTACACGTCTGGCACGCGATCAAACACTATTGAAATGCTTGCTTTCGCTTTGTTCTAAATATTTCTCAGCTTGCAATATTAAACGGGACGCGATTATGTCATTTTTAGTTCATATTTGTATGACCTCCACGTTGTCGTAAGCAAGAATGAATTGATTTCCACTAGAAATGGAGCCTCACCTCGAGCCCTCTAAAAAAAAAAAAAATTGGGTTGTGTGTAAGTTTATACAGCCTAGAACTTGGTCTGCCTCAACGGGCGACGAGTCTCCCAGCTGTAGATGAGCAATTTAGCCAGTGCAGTAGAACCGCTAGCCTGGAGTCTTGAACGTGCACCACGCAGTAGTGATACACGACCGCACGCCGGTACGATACTCATCCAGATCGAAACGGGCAGGGGTAGGGATTGAACCCAGGATCTCTGAGTTCTGCAGCGCGAGCTTTCGCTCCACGTGCTCCGAGCTGGTGTGCGCTAGCCCACTCGGCCACCGATCCCCCCTCGAGCCCTCTAGGCGACTGGTGCGCCGCTGAAAAAAATCCGCCTGGTCCGGGCATCGATCCTGGAACCTCTCCATAGTTGTTGCGAATAATATTCAGCTCGCGAACTTGAACACCAAATGTGAGGGCTGGGCTATCTTCGTTGCATAAGCCCCCGCAAACTGACGGGGGCTTATTGCGTAGAAAGGCGCCGTGTAACCGAACTTTCGGTTGCGCGTGAATAGATCCCCAGGTGCTCTAAATTAATCTTCAGTCCTCCGCTGTGGCGTGCCAGATGCCCTTCGTTGGTTTGGCACGTAAACCCCCCAAATTTACATTATAAGTTATAACTCACCGCAGGAATTATTTCTATGAGCCGTGCGCGTGGCTGTTCACCGTAGGAAATTGTCCGCATCCAGTCGCAAGAGCGCGCTATTCCTTGCAGACTGTAGGAAATAGGTTGGAGACTCCCAGACTAGGCACGATATGATCACGTCTGAACGCAGAAGCGCCCGTGTCATGTTTACAAGCACGGCCCTTTCTAATAGGCCACTCTTTCTAGTGAGTGAGCAGCTGAGTCGGTTCTGGGGTCGCGTGTTGCCCGCCGTCGCGGGAGGAGAAGGAGGAGGGGGAGGAGTGGTGGCGGACGCCGGGGGCGCCTTGAAGAAGCGCCTTTTTGGTGGGCGTTCTGCGGGCGCAGAGGCGACCTCTTGGCTACCGCGAGCCCCGTTCCGCTTCCGGCAGCACGCCGCGCGCGTCAAGGGCAACGCCAACAAGTTGAAGGAGGGCGGCCGCCCTAGGTCCGTCGCGGAATGGTTGGAATCGCGTCACGCATCATTTCCGCCACATCGCAAAAGTCGCTTCGTTTCTTTTTTTTTCGTTTTTTTTTTTCTTCTGGGAAATGCTTGCGTGCCTGTTTCAGGGCACATCCAAAACAAATGAATGGCCCATCCTTCTAGAAATATGGTTGCCTTGAAGATGCCAAGTTCCCAAGGACAACGGACATGACGTTTTCTATGCCGCGCACCAGCATCGCGCTACCAACGGTACTGCTACCGGGAGCATCGCGCTACTAATGGTACTGCTACCGGGAGCCTGACCCCTCCTGCTGTAGCCTAAAATAGCAATTTCTAAAAAGAAAAAAAAAAACGGAAGTATTCTAGCGAGTGACGAAGCTCCGAATAGAATGAAACGTGAAAAATACTCCGTCCACAGGGACAAGGAGCAAGTGAAACGTCCGCTCAATGTACACCATGCCCGCATCGCATCTTTTAGTTCTAACCGTATTCTGAGATTCGTCAAAATCCCTCCTTTCGTAGGTGCCTGCGTGTTCTGCGGCGTGGACGTGAACGCGCAGGCTTCGTTTCAAGATCACGTATACTCTACACCACATCTACTCGAGTGAAAATCTCATCTTGTCGTTCGCTGTGCTCAACAGCTAACAGGATCGATTGGATATCTGCGTGCTCCGAAGAAAAGCGGACGCGCGAGCATCGCATCGCATATGTACCTGCCGAGATTGTGGTGATTGTTTTTTACGCTCTCTCTGTCGCAAACTTAGAGCGAAAGATTTTTTTTTTTTTTTTTAAATGTGCTCGTTAAATTGTCAGAATAAAAAAGTGTCCATTTATTATTTTAATTTAACACTTCGCCAAGCGCTATTTTCGGAGTCCTCTTACATATCACCACACACCAACCGTCAACTAAAAGTTAGGATCCCCCAGCTCAGCCATAGTGAGAATCAATAACACCGCTGATGTTAGAGCTGCTGTTACCCAATCTGTTAAATTACGTTTAATAGTAATTTTTTTTTTGTATTTTCAGTATTTTTACGCGTATATATGTATATAAGGGTGCCCGACTACTCTCTGCGGTGCATTCGGGCCCCGAGAGAAAAATAAATTAGGTGAAACGCTAGAAATACGCAACCGTCCCCGTCTCGGAACGTGCAGTTTTCTCCACGCCTGCGACAAACGGGCCGAATCTGAGGAGTTTGAATCAACCGTCAACGGTTTTAATGGAGCAGTATGAAAAGTGGCTGTTGCAAATGTCGGCCGACACGAAATAGACGCACCACGTAAGGAGAACAAAAGAGCCACGAATCAATGTGGGCCATTAATCCAACCGATTCCAGATCAAAAGGAAACATCCCGCGACGGTGGGGTCATTACGGCGATTTGTTACGGACCCGGAAACGGCGTGTCTAACAACCGCCTTGACGCTTGAAACGAGAGCCCCACAAAGTGCTTCCAGGCGGTCGGCTACACGCGGTTTAATTTGCACAATGCATTGTTTTCGCCGAACCAGATCAGCCGGAAGGGGTCCAAACAAAACGGAAAGTATATATAGTTATATATATATATATATATATTATAAAAGCAACGAAACAAAAAAAGCGTTGAAGCGGTTATTTTTTGAACTGGTTTCCGCGCGCTCCATAGGAACGCCCATGCATTACACAACCCAAAGGGAAGGCGCCTGGATCCAAACACAGGCGCCTCGGTCGAGTCACCCAGGGCGAACATCCAACAAACGCTGTTCGCGGACACGACAAAAACACTTTGTTGGCGACCTTTGCCACGTTTCCGTGGCACCAACCGATCATAGCCTAATGAGCTTGTCAGCAAGCAGCTGAAGTGTGACAAAGTCGCCAACAAGAAGTATTGTCAACTTAGGGAGTGGTCCCGACAAACGCAGCTAGTGCCTGTTTGCCCGCCGACAAAACGGCAACGTCAGCTTTTTGCTGTCCTTGCTTCCGTTCTTTGGCGTTCTGGTCGGAGAATCATCAGATTCGCGGGAATCGACAACAACAGTCCTATATGCGTCCTTAGCCAAACATGGCTCGCTTGCAAGAAATATGGCGGCGCTCGGGTTTGTTTCGAGCGAATTGCCGAGTGACTCCATGGCGTCGGTTGTCGGTAAGGTTCCTTTGCGGTGACGTCTCTCGTCACGGGACGGCGGCGTGTGTCCGAAGCACTCGGTCACAAAGCGGCGTCAAGCAGGCCAATTGTCTCGGAGAACCTGCTGTGGCGCACTGCTCCCGCCCACGTCCGGCCCGGCCCAGCGCAGCGGGAGCCTCGCCGTTCAGTCGAATCACGCCGGATCGGACGACGGAACTACTGCACGATGGCAGGCGTTGCGCTGAGCGGGTCACTTTTTGTTCATTTTTTCTGTTATGTGCACACTGCCGCATGGACAACTAAGAAGCACGGGGCGTGGCAAGCATCGGTCGGGGCGCTGAACGAGGCGCGACGATAAGACATCGTCGATGCAGCTATAGCCACGCCCGGTTCACACGGAGAGGGATGTTTATGCATCGCTCCTTTGTTCGTTAAGACTGCTCGCTCTGTGATGCTCTTACCAGCGGCGCGCTGGCGGCAAACATTCGGAGCTTCCGCGAGACCTCCGTGCAACGGACACACGGGCGATTCGGGGGAAGTCTATGTCTTCCGCTCGCGTGGCTTTGGCCGGAGGAATTCGCCGGGGTTCAGAGAACAGAGGACACTGAGGCGAGCCCCCTTTATGCCCTAAAGTTTGTTTGATCGATTCGATAGAAAAATCGAGAGCGATAGAAAAATCGAGAGAGAAAAAAAAAAAAAAAAACGACAAGAAAGCCGGTCTTGTTAAACGGGGGCCTTGCCTACACCATTGCAAATGTAGTGTGTGTCTGAAAACGCGCATGTGACGTAATGCCTTTCGTACCTTTTTTTATCCAACTCATGCTCGTGGCCAGGGTTAAACATATTTCGTTTTCGTAAGACGCGTATTGGTTCCGAGATAAAATGCCGGTCTCTAACCCTACAATTGGCGAGATGTGAGGTCGGCATAGCTGTGATCTGGCGAACGTTGAGTGGTGTGGGCACCGCGTAACACACTTTTCGCTTCCTTGACAGAGCCATCCCTCGTATTCTTTGTTGGGTTGCAGCGTCAATCCACAAGATTTATTTTTCTTCATTTGAACGTACCTACAATAATAAAAAAAAAATTAAAGAAAAAATGTCAGTGCTATGGCCATAAGCAAACGCTCTTTTGGTTATGAATTTCCTCCACCAAGCGGCGGCATCCCTGGAACTGGTCCCCGCTCTCTTTCTCGATCTCATTCTGCGCACAGACAGGCAGTACTGGGGCTCCCTCGCCGCCAACGACCCTTCCGACGCGCTGCCGAGCGATCGCCGGCTATATGCGGCGACCGGTTCTCTTTCGCGCTTCTCGTCATATTTTCTTGCTGGACTAACCGACTCCTGAGGTGGGAAGTAGCGCCCCACGGCGGCATCGAGGTTACGCGCTTCATAACTCAGCTTCTGCGAGGGACAAGATTTGCGAGTATACCGTAGCGGCGCGGTCCAACCGCCGAGGCGCGCGGGCAGCGCGCCGACGCCGTCCGTTGCAGCCGGGATATGGTAAGGATATGGGCGACCGCCTCGCCGCCTGTCCGCGCATCCCCCGCAACCGCAATCCCACTGGCCGACTGTTCCACCACCTCTGCCGGGCACGACCCCGGGTCACGCTTTAGGGGTGCGGGCTGTCGACAGACACATTGGTTTGCTGCCGTTCGGTGACGCTGAAGCGTGCGACTAACTAGGGCATTTTTGTCGTGGTATACAAGCACGCAGAGCTGGTTGAATGATTGCCGAGAGGAACTCGGTCATTCATAACATGAAGCGAAATGCATTTTTAATGTGACTGCACCCTAAAAAAAGCCCGTGCGTCTACTTTCCCGCACAACACTCGGACAGCCAATCACAGCAACTTACGGAGGCAGCCCAGCGAATGACGATGCCGAAACATATGTTTAGATCACAAAACGCAGTCTGAGTTGTGAAATTAAGCAATGCAAGCGTGACGTTTTGCATTGCTTAATGACACAACTCAGACTGCGTTTTTTGGTCTAAACATCGTATGTTTGGGCATCGTCATTCGCTGAGCTGCCTCCGTAAGTTGCGGTGGTTGGCTCTCCGATTGTTGTGCGGGAAAGTAGACACACGGGCTTTTTTTAGAGTGTGTGCGTTTCCAGTGCCCAAGCAACTTGGTCCTCCTGTTGCTGGTAGACTAACGAAGCCTCCACCTCAGGGGTGATTCGTCAGAGCATGCAGTGACCTCCCATTACACGTTACAAAATGATATCGGGTATGTATGATGAGCGCTGTTATGCGCGGAATGTATTACCGAGACATGGGCAGGCTGCCGAATGTTTGTTTACTGTATGCACAGTGCACACTACCTAATTGTGTCTACAGGCAAAAAAAAAAAAAAAAGACTGTGCACACAATTAATAAAACAGTGTTTCTTCTCTGAGACATGAGCCGTGTTCCAGAATTTACTCGATCGCACTCTAGCGTAAGGGTTTTGTACTATGGCGTTCCAAAACCTACCCGCGTCCAGCGTTTTTCAACGTGTGTTGTCACGTGTCGCGACCCGCCGGAGTACCTCTGATCCATTTGGGTAAGATTTGGAACAAGGCCATGGAGTGCTCAATAAAATAAATCAAAACGCAAATCTTCTCGTACGATGTTGAGCGATATTAAAGCGCAAACTAGGCTCACCGCCAGTCCATGCATCATCTAGACTTAAGCATCACACCTACGCGTGTCCGTCATCGTATTTTACGCGTGTTACTGTTTTTGTTCTTGTTGTTTTCTCACAAAAGGCATTCCTTAAAAGAGCGCTTTATAACCCCGACGTGCTCCAAAACCGCCAGAAGCGATACCGAGCGAGGCGGACGCATTTTGGGGGTCCCGTTCGATCTCCCAGCACGACCTTCGGGGTGCCCGTTCGATTGTGCACGCTCACCCCATCACTATTTTGTCCGCCATCTCGAAGGTGCTCTGCCGTGAAACTCGCGAATACCGACCGGGTCCAACGAAGCCAACTGGGTGCGCCTGTCCTATGGCCTGTCGCTGACATCGGAAACGCGACTGGGTTGAGCCGTGCCGACCTAGATTTTTTTTTTTTTTTTTCGCCGGTGGTGCGGGGAGGAATGCAGTCGGCGGGACATCTCCGCAAACGAGCGGGAAGCCACGGAAAATAAAGTCGGCTTGGAAGAGCCCCCGATGCTATCGAAGCAGAAGCGACCGCAAAGGGCGCCGAAAACGCCTCCTCGCTTTCCACATTTCTCGGCGCGATTTTATTTAGTTCTCCCGAGCGGCAGAGGTTCTTAAATCCACGAGGAAGTCAGACAAAACAAAAGTGAAACGAGAAACGATGTCGAAACAAACCTTCCTAACTGCGCTTTTTTTTTTCTTTCTTTTTTTATTAAACAATAGCGGGTTTTCGCTGCGCGTCCCGTGCAGAAACTGGGCGCCTACGAGTCGCGAGCAAGCGACAACAAAGCACGTTGCTCAGGTTCTAGTAGCCTCCGAAATCCATTTTATAACGAAGCCATAGAGCCGTCATCGGAATGAAGCGCACAGCCATGCGTGTTGGCCAGCAGCAAGGCCTGCAAATCCCGAGAATAATTGAGGCTTTTGGCTTCCACGTTTCCTCCATTGCCAACGGTATATACTCATTGACTCATGATGAAGAGAAAAGGAAAGGTCAGCCCATGCACGAGGTCTCATGCGTGGGGCGGCGGAGACATCTAATAACAGAGCTCGACGGACCCAAGGAACTCCAAGACTGTTTCTGAAAGTCAAGAAGTGAGAGATATTTCTCCGCATTTTTTTTTTTCGCTCGCTCGCTCGTTCGCAGTTCGTATAGACAGCAAACGAAAGCTCCGTCCTTCGCATCTCGATTGGTCGATGGCGCCTCGGGCGGTAATACGATTGGTTGCGCAGCACTCGAGGTTGGCCACTCCCCGTCGTCTTTGGCTTGCGAACGAGCAACGACGTATTTTCTCAAAAACCGGAACGATCCGGCCGACGGCGTTAATAAGGCGTCTCCAGCGATGCGAACTCCGGTTCGATTCCACTGCAGCTAGAGACAGGCATATCCAGAACCAATCTCTCCGGGCTAGTTTACTTCCCTGCATAGCACGCGTCGGACCAATCAATGAGATCAACAAGGGGTGCCAAGTGAAAGCGTTGACGCTGCTCAGTGTTCAAGAGCAGACAAGGCCTTGTCTGCTAATGCCTGCGCGTCTACTTACCTGCAAAACACTCAAAGAGCCAATCTCTGCGATCTAGGAAATCAACTCAGCGAATTATGATGCGGAACATCCGTTTAGACCTAAAAATGAAGTCTTCGCTGTGGCATTACGCAATGCAAGCATGACGCTTTGCATTGCGTAATGCCACAGCGCAGACTTAAATTTGAGGTCTAAATTAACAGACGTTTTGCCTCATCATTCGCTGAGATGATTTCGTAGATCGCAGAGATCGGCTCTTTAAGTGTTTTGCGGGTAAATAGCACCGCAGGCATATCTTAGACTGTGGGACACTGACTTTCAGCACAACCAGTCCAACGCACCTAATGCATTCATTCGCTAGGCGCGTTCATGCACATCGCAGTGATTCACCCTTCGCGTATACTCTCCGGGAAAACAGACGTCGGGGAATGTCTGAGGGTGAAGAGTGAACTGTGACACCGGCCTGGACAATCGCCCAGACAGTGACGATCGAGCGCCGACGCCCGTGTACATGAACGAAGACGAGCGCGTCAACGGGCCGCGTTTCCTGGTGGTCGAGGCAATCCCAAAGCACCGACGAGGAAGTGTGCGCAGCTTTCGTCCCGAGGCGACGCCCCAGCGATGAAGCCTGGCCGACGACGTACGTCGACAACGCCGCCAGTCCTGATGGATGGGCGATTCGTCCGTCAAGGATTGGAACGTCCCACTGATCCCCTGCTGACCCGTGCGAAGGCGTGGGCGACATTCGCGTCAACCCCGAGCCATACCTCAGCTCAAGAGACTGGCCCTGACCGTCGCTTTGCCTCGAGAACGCAGACGTATATAGTTCCCTATCCCGTAGTTGTATGACCAGAATAAAGACTCGGCGTATATCCCACGCACCGATATGGGTGACAGTCTTCTGGCACATAACGGGATAACGAAGAACTCAGTCTGCAGGGAGGTCAAACGAGGAATCATCTTTCCGGGTCAAAGTGAGTCATTGACCGATGGCAAAAGCGTCCGGGGTGTAGAGACAACGCTGTGCACAGCTAACTATATGCTCGAACGCGACACGAAGCATGGTCAATCCAAAGTGATGATCAAGTTTCCCTCAACGCACTACGTCAATTGAAGCTGCCGCGAGCAATGGACCTGCGGATCGCGGCAGGCGCACGGCGACGTGGTCGGTGCCGGCTCCTCGGTGCGCACCTCGCGCGTGGTTCTGCACCGAGGGCAGCGGACGAGGACGCACGCGGCCGATCGCAGATAGGAAGCGAGAGGTCCAAGGGCGAGCCGCGTCTCTACGGCGAAAGCCGCCTGGTGCGGCCCTTGGATACGCGGCCAGTAAACAGCGCGGTTGGCCGCCGTACCTCGCCGTGCCGACGACCGGCGGGGTGCCGCATCTCGGCCACGCCCACGCCGGCATCCGCTGCTGCTGCTGCCGGCCACCTGCGAACGTCCGCAGCGCCAGGTGAACGCTTTTGACGCCAGACGCCCCGCTGGCCGACGGCCCCGCGCCGAAAGCCGCACGGCTCCTACCGCCAGCTGATTACAAGCACCCCTGGCTTCGCGGAACACCGGCCGTTCGCCAGCGACCGTTCTCGAAGAGCGGTTGCCGTGAAAGCGAGGGGTTTCCCTTTGGACTCCTTTCTTGTTTAGTCTTTTATGGCTCTGCCATTAGTTTTTAATTTGATTTTTTCTTTGTGCTTCTCGAAGGTGCCCGGGCACATGCTACGTTAAGCTCACTGCGTTTTTTGTTTGTTTCTTTTTTTTTTTTTTTATCATGCGCTCTATGGTATGTCAGCCTCCTCTGCAGTGCTGAAGGGCCCCCGAGTGCTGTTCCTCTTCATTTTTTAGAAATTGTAATGTTCTTCTGAGAATTAGATGAATAAATCAATTTCTAGATAACTGTATTGTGTTGGAAAGCTGAGAGTGAATTCAGCGGAAGCGGCTTTTCACAGCTGATATTCAATCGACCGGTGCCTGCGCAGTGTTGATGCATGCGCCGAAATACGCATAAAAGCTGCGGGTATGCGCCGTGAGACTAAATATTGGAAAGAGAATCCCCCCCGCTCTTCGCAAATCCAATCAACTATACGTGGCTTGCACGTGACGTCATCCCAAAATCCTGGTGATCTTTCCTATATTGTTCTTGCCGAGAAAAATTAATCCAATGGTGTGAAATGTGTGCTACATAAGGTACGCCCTCAGCAACAAGATCGCCACAAAAAAAAAAAAAAAAAAAAACTCGCCTTCTGCGCGTTGCCATCTCTGTTTGGCGGGCTCTGCAACGCCTGAGCATGGGCTGTTGCTCTGCTGTGCGGTATATCAGACGCTGCGCATGCGTCCACAGCTCAGTGACTCAGCATGTTTCGCCCGAGTGATAAGCGATGTAAAGGTCTATTGGCGACGTGAGCGATCGAAAGCGTCGCTGTGGTCGGCCCACCACAATTGGCCGAATGCTGACTATGACGTCAGCAAAGGATGTCTCATCGACGGAAATAAGAGGAATGAGAGAACTTCAATTTCGACGGTGTTGGCGGTGTTGCTTTGAGAGCGCTATGATTTCAGGCTTCCACCATGCCCATTACAAACGCCATCGAACTTGTTGTTCACAAGGTAATGACGTCACGAAAGGTAACCGAACGAGGGCGCCACCGAAACATCTCGCCGCTAATAGACGGTGCCGTACATTTAAGAAGTAAACTGTTCCTCAGATCCGTCCTGCTCTACAAACGCTTATGGCGCGCGGCAGCCAAGGCAGGAGCGGAGGGAGGCCCCCAAAGCGCGTGCCCGGTGCACAAAAGGCCGTCGGACGCACGTGTGCCAGAAGAGGGCGTGCTCGTTCGTGGGTGGCCCGAATCAGGTCCGCTTCTTCCACACTCGCAGAGAGCGGCGTGCGACGCAGCGACCACGCGGGGCACCAGGTTTCTAGGGGGAGGAAGGGGCCCTCCATCGAGCCGCGAAGGCCCTCGACAACGGCGGCCGTGACGGCAGCGACGGTCCGCGAGCGGGTCCGCCCGGTGCTGTCGAGGTCCCCAGCGAGGAGACGAGCTCTCAGCGGCGTTCATTTGCATGCCCCGGCACGGCCGCGCGTGAAGCGGGAAGGGACCACCCGGCCTGGCTCTCGCCAGCACAGCGAAGCCAGCACCACACGTCCCCCGCGCGTGCGCCCGAACCCGCGCACGTGCGTGACACTGCACGGGGCCAGCCCTCTCGCTCGTGGCGCCGGCCCTCTCGCAGACAGAGACGCATTGCACTCGCTCCCACCACGTTCCATCTGCATGTATACGCCACCTCGGGCCGCGCTAGCCGCGTGCAGCGACCCCTTCCCCCCTCCTCACCCATCCCGTGGCTTCAAAGGCAGACGAAAGAAGACGGGGGCTACACGAACCGCAAATCAAACCAAGGAGCCACGCCAGTTTTACGAGGAACAAAGACCGCGAGCCCTCGATGGGAATTTGAACTTGCGTTCGAGCGCAGTGCAACTTATCGGATAAAACGTGCCCCAGCTCTCGCTCTAGGCACCGAGAGCACGGAAGAAAAAAGTTCCGAAAGCACGCGACGAGAAATGCAGTCGGTCCGACTCTCGGCTCTTTCTGCGGGCCGATGGCGACCGGATACAACAGGTACAACGAGCAGCAACAAACATGTAGACCAGCATCAGAGCTGTTTTGCGTTCGGCGTGTAAGTGCATTGCACGACACAGTTGGCATCGGCGCTTGTTTTGCTTCGAAGGGGTATAGGCGGGCGTCAAATTATGCAGCTTAGGCTGGTGCCCCAAAGAAGCGCTTTCCACCACAAAGTTAAGATGAAGGCCTTAAAACTGACTATCGCTTGATCGCGAGGTGCGCGAACGCGTATACGTGTGTGTGCTTCCGTGTGTCTGTCGCTCTAACTGCCTCGGGTGAGTTTCCAGGTGATCAACGAAGACCTGCGTGCACGAGGCGGCGAGAAGGGGGGGGGGGGGGGCTCACGGCCGGCGAGTGTGAGTCGACCGAGGGGCCAGATCGAAACGGCCAACAAGTGCTCATTTGCTCGCGTCCTCTTCGGCGAAGGGTACTCTTTTCCGAAGTTATCGTCTTACTCGCTCGGCTGGCGAAACAAAGGAGCCAGAAAACAGTCGAGGAATCCAACAGCCCTGCCACAATGTCGCGCCTTCGGCAGTTAACCCAAGCGCGGGCATTCCTCGACTTGCGGCGAAGCGCGACGACGCCCTTTCTACGAACGAATTCGGGTACCCTGACATTCCCCCCCATCATTTTTTTTTTTTTAAAGGGGGGGGGGGGGGGGGGGGCGCATGTCAAAAGACATAATCCGCGTTCCGATTTTTTTCACGGCAAAAGATGTTCTTTATGAGGATACGAGAAGCGCGGCGCCCCGTGAAATCCCTTCCCATCGACATGGTGACGCTTTGTAAGTAAGTGTCGGGTATACGTTACTTTCAAAAAGTAATTGGTTACAGTTAGTTACTTTCAGAAAAAAACTAGCGAAGTTACCTTTACATTACGATAACGAAAGAGGGACATGGAAGACATGTGCCTCTTTCGTTCTCCTAATTTAGACACCACCACGCTCAACCACCAACCTTACCGTTACAGTTACCGCATAGAAAAAGTAACTAGGCACCGCGCAGTTACTTTAACAATATAACGGCGTTACTTTTTTGGTTTTCCATAACACAAAAAAAAACACAGAAAAGTTCACCCCCTCCCCCCAGTTTAATCCAGGAAGCCATGCGCTATATGGTCCATATCACATGAGCGAATGACCTTTTAGCGAACAGCGAAATCTGAGCGAATCGACGTTTTAGCGAATAACGGGGGCGCGTGTTACCCCCCCCCCCCCCCCCCCCCCCTCTTCCCGCGCTCCGCTTACTTCGCGGCGACAGTCTGCGGCGGCTCATTACAAAAGTGTGAGCCCACTTGGCCTTCCCGTAAACTCCGCTTCGCGGCGGCCGACTATTCCCTAAAGTGTCATTCGGTGAAACGTGGGCGTTCGCTAAAACGTCATTCGATCAAGTGAGTGCCTCCCGCACTATATAGTAGATTTTGAAATTAGTCCTACTTGTTTTTTTTTATGGAAAAGCACTGCACGTTTCCAGTAACAAAGTTTACATACCAAACGGTCCTAATCCGCTCGAGATAAACTCGTTGTCGAACGTAGCTATTGTCCGCAAAATCAAAGGTCCCGAAGTTTTGATTTTCGCTTTAAATTTTCTTCACTGATTTGGGAGGGCGTTGGAGAATTACACTTGTGCTTTAAGTTATCAGCACGCAAGTGTTCCGTTACAAAGAACAAGCGTGTGCGTAAAAATAACTAGGTGTTTTTGTTTTTATCCCGTTCACACGTGGCTATAGCCGCGCCGTGACTCGTGAGAAACTACGTATTCACGAGTTGGCGTAAAGCGAACATGACACCCGAAATGTCGAAGCACATCATTTGGACAGTGCAAGGAACGGCTAGATTTACTAGTCCAATGATATCTCAATCCTCAAGAAACTGAAAAGTAACGACAATAGTCACGTCTCTACTTTCATCGTACTCCAGAAAAAAAAAAAGTTGTAGAACTACAGTTACAAGTCACGTGTCCAAAAAGTAACGGTCACGGTTAAAAATCTCCCCCCCCCCCAAAAAAAAAAAAAAAAAAAAAAAAGGAGGAAAAATAACGAAGTTACAACATCGCGCTACTATACCAAAGACTGTCTGGAGCTAAACTTATCGTGCTGGCTTAGCTAATTGATATAGCTCGGTTGTTTTCTGTTCCTTCAATTCAAAGAATAATAAGGAATTACCAGGGAGAAGTGCCAATAAAAATTTAAAAAAAGGAACAACATAATTAGGTTTCAGCCTGCGTGAACGGAGCACGAGCAGTGCGCTCCAGGTCCGCCGCGCGCAACTCACGACGGGGGTAGAACACAGACAAGGGGACCGTTTGGGCACTTTGGGCGCGTCGCGCCAACACCACGTGACCGGAAGTGGGGGGGGATGCAGTGGGGGGGAGAGAGCTCTTAGGAATGTCGCTTCCTGTCGGAGAGTTCACGTGACCCGGCGGTCAAATTCCTGCGACGCCCTGAGGCTTGCACCGACTTTAGAAGAGCCAGCGAGGCTCTTTTGTTGACTAACTCTCAAGGTGCGCGCCTCTTTGTTTTTTACTTCATCGTCTCCTCGCTAAGGAGGCAAAGCGAGCGCATGCCGCAAACGCCGCACTAAAAACCACCTGTTGCCAGGGCCGCAAAGCTGGGTCTTTCTCCCCTCCTCCTTCGTCGCCGCCATAAAAAGGAACGGCTTCATTTCGAGCCGCGATGCCCGGCGCACACCCGGCCCATCGTCGTCCTCACCCGTTTCCCACAACTGGGGTGTCTAGCCGCAGTCGTCAAACAGCGCCGGTTTTCTTGTTGGGGCTCTTTCTCGATACGCATCACGAACGTGCTCCCTACTCAGATTCTCCGCACGGTCGGCTCTTGTTATACATTATTTATACGGTAAAAACAGAACCCCGCGGAGGGCGAGAACGCGCAACAGCTGATACAGCCTGGTCCCTTCCCGTTCCAGACCATCTTGGAGAGAATCATGCACTCATCATACACGACAGGGTTAGCTTCGAAGTCGGACGCCATAAACCAAATCCGGAGACAAAGAGGAATAGCGGACGACACGACACAAGATGCGAAGGCGTATGTATGTTTTCTTCCTCCTTTCTTTGTTTTCGTGTGGACGGCTATACTATATAGCCGTTTTCTCGCAAAGAAAATCTGCTGATTTCTTTTTTTTTTTTTGTCAAGCTGTTTGTTATTTTATTGCTCATTGTTTCGAGGCTTAGCTTAATATGCTTCCCGACCATCTCGCCTGTATACTTTCTCTTCTGGCAAATCAGACGCCTCCGGTTTCAGAAAGCACGCCCGAGTGGCGTAGATTCACGACTCCACGCAACACTCCACGGCGCCCTACGAGCACGTACAGTTCTCTAATGGGGGTTTACTACGGTTGATCGAATGCCATTTCATCGAAGCACGTTTTAGAGAATGGCCACGTTTTATCGAAGCACGGTTTAGAGAAAGCAGAGCCTCAGTTTAAAGAAACGCCGTTTATCGAAAAAGGGACGCATTTTTAAAAAAAAAAAAGGCTTTCCTACTTCTCGCGTGTATCACTGGTGCGCGTGTTAAGCCATGCCCCCCGCTGCGCTCCCGCCGCTTCGCGGCGGCAGTCTGCGGCGGCTCATTACAAAAATGTTAACTCACCTGATTTACCCGTACACGCCACTTCGCGGCGGCCGAATTCGCTAAAAGGAGACTCATCGCCATTTTCTCTAAACTGGGTTATCTATAAAGGCATTCGATAAACGGGGGTCGGTAAAACGGCGTTCGCTAAAACGAGCTTCTCTAAACCGCATGCCTCCGCTCTAATGGCATGCCGTGCAAGAGAAGGAGAAAAAGCGCGTGAAAAGTTCGCCCGTAGCGCCAGCGGACTCCTTTATTTTTTATTGCGTGTGTGTGTGTGTGTGTGTGTGTGTGGGGGGGGGGGGGGGGGAGAAAGACAGAGAATTACTGAACGAAATCTGTTGAGGATCCAGCGTAGTCTGGACGTTATATGAAGTTGAAGCCCGCCCATTACTTTGTTTACAATATGTGCTGGAAAGACGAGAGATATGCGGAGCAGCCACAGTGCTGATACACTTAGAAACCTGGTGCGTCGCTTTCTCGCAAGGCACTTGGGAGATACGGCAGGCGGCAACAGGCAATTTCGGTGCTATCTATGACTCGATTCCGACAGACAAGGCGCGAAACGAATACCGGCGCGCCGACTTCCTCGGCGAACCTGCGGAGGAGCCGAACGAATATCGTGATTGCCGGAGAAGGTCTGGACCCAGCAACGCAACCTGCATGCGCTTTGACACTCAGCTTGACACTCCCTCTTTTCAACGTCTCCAACCAATCATGTTGCTTAAAACCCGAGACTGTGTGTGGTGCACAAAAGGAAAAATAAAACTTTTAGTCTTTTCTGCACCACAATTTTAGGTGTTAAACGACATGATTAGCTACCACCAGCTCACCTGCGCGATTAGTCTTGCCTCTAACCAATTCGCTCTTTTTTTTTTTTTTTTTTTTTTTTTTTTGGGGGGGGGGGGGGGGGGGGTTACACTGCTTGCCGTAAGTCTATGAACCGGGTGTTCATTTTTAATTCGAACAGATTTATTACAAAAAATCCGTAAAAGATGCACTAGTACGGTTTGTTCAGGTGAGTTATACGGGCAGGGGGACATATTATAGGGGGCTAATCGTAACAATCAGTCGGCTAATTAATTAAAATTCGTTAATTAACTTTTTAATTAATGAAAATAGACATATGGTTCCAATTAGAAATTTGCTCAGCGTCGTCGAAAACCCCTAAATCAGTCATTTTCAGAAAGACTTTGAGCGCGTGAGAAGCGTAGTAGTGAACTGAAGTTACCGCTCGTGGAGCAGGTACAAAACTAGAGGTTGCGATAAGGCGCCCGTGCGATTTTTCCGTCTCTTATCTAGCCCCAGCCTTGTACCTGCTCCACGAGTGGTAACTTTAGTGCACTACTACGCTTCTCACGCGCTCAAAGTCTTTCTGAAAATGACTGAATTAGGGGTTTTCGATGACGCTGAGCAAATTTCTAATTGGAACCATATGTCTATTTCATTAATTAAAAAGTTCATTAACGAATTTTAATTAATTAGCCGACTGATTGTTACGATTAGCCCCCTATAATATGTCCCCCTGCCGGTATAACTCACTTGAACAAACCGTACTATACTTCGTTTCAGCTTCGGTCCGAGCGCGGCCGATGTTATGAGCCGAAGGGCCAATCAAACAGCGAAAGAGGCACAACGTCATAGCGTGCTCTCAGCAGTTGATAGGACCAGCCGGTATTCGCCGTCTCTCTATGCGTGCTTCTCCGCCGGCTAGTCCTATTAAGCGCAGAGACCACGCCATGACGCTGCGTTTTTTGTGCTGTTTGATTGGCCGTCGGCTCATAACATCGGCCGCGCTCGGACCGAAGCTGAAACGAAGTATAGTGCATCTTTTACGGATTTTTTGTAATAAATCTGTTCGAATTAAAAATGAACACCCGGTATATTTGTCGAATAAAATCCTCCTGGTTTGTTTTCCACTATTACCCTGCATCTCTCTCACTCTCTCTCTCTCCCTTTGGGTGGTGTCTCGAGTTGACCAGCCGGGCCAGCGGCAGCCCTGCCTCCTCCTCGGCCCGAGGGGGGAAGAGGAGAGCGCTCAGCAGCGGGAGAGGAGGGCGGGAGCCGCGGAAACCAGACGCCATTACGGCGTAATGACGCCGATGCCGAGTCGTTTAGGCGGGGGAAGGCTAAATAACCCGAGGCCGGGCAAACCGCTTACCGAGCGTTTCCTGAGTCGCGGGGTCCCTCCCTCGCTCGATGCGAAGGTGGCCCAGTTTCGTAACCCTTTCCGGACACCGCCTGCGACGCTGGCCACGAGCGTGTCCCCGCACTCTGACCGCTTTATGGCCGTCATTACCGAGACGTCGTCCCCTCCCGTTTTCTCCGGCGGGCGTCCTCTTCGCTGCCTCCGTCGACCTCCGCGCGGACCGTGTCCCATTCGTCCGGCACTCGACGAGCCGGCCTATTCATTAGCGGACCAGCTCCCGACTGGCACTGCGACGCCCCGCGCTGTGCCGCCAGGGTGCACCGGTCGTCAAGAGGACCGCCGATACCTATAAAGTGCCTCCGTGATTTGTGCAGCGCCCCGCCACTTAGGGTAGAGAACAATAGTATTTGAGGACACCTAAGATGATAACGGCTTTGACGGAATCGTTTTGCGAACGGTCGAAAGCGCGGTGACGGTTGGTTGATACTCCGCCACAGCGCACGCGCACTGCTATTCGTGGTGGCCACCGCGCCACGAGCGTCGTCTTGCACGTGTCGATCCCAGGAGCGTCCCAAGTGTTCGGGAGCAGATGTGGGCGACGGGAGGGAGGGGAATTTCCGTCCCCTTCCCTGGAATAGGTGACCGGCGTTTGACAACTTCCGGTTCCTTAGGAAATTTTGTTTCACTAGTGGCAAGCGACGACAATGAGCTGCAAGCCTGTGCAAGCATAATTATGAAACCTCCAGACTGTAGTTTTCAGAACCATACTTAGACAGCCTTGCAGCTGATCGTCATCGTTTGTCTAAAGCTTAACAAAAATTCCTAAGGAACCGGAAGTGGCCAAACGCCGCTCACCTATTGTAGAAATGTCTTGGGAGGGCTTTAACCCTCCCCCGTTTCCCTCCTCCCCTCCTCCTGTTCCGACGCTACAAGTCAAGGGCGATTCACACACTTGTGTCGGTGTGCGCGGGTCGTGTCCGACCGACTGCAAGGGCTTGCGACGTACGGGTTGCTATGGCAACAACAGCGTCGCCTCCAACAAAACCGGTTTTTACCCCGTTTTGTTGGTGCCAGCGCTGCAACGTCGCAAGCCGTTGCAGTCGTACTCGGTCGGACTCACACCAGTGTGTGAACCAACCTTTCATCCTCCGTGCTCTGATGCCTAAAAACTTTGTTCTCGAGGTAGCGGACGATTTGCTAACGACAGGGTTCAAGACGGGCTGCATGTTTCTGTGCCCATTATCGGAGCTCTGGGGCCAAAGGGATTAGCGCTCTTCGCAGGTACCAAGGAAACTTCCCCCGCACTAGACGCAATTTCGAATTTCGATAGAAATAGATCAATATCTCGTAGTTTTATACAAAACATACAAAATATAACAGGAGGACGCTTAAGCTTCGCCTTAAAAAAGTGGAACACGATAGCGAAACATTTAAACATATAAACTCCCGCTCGCTACCAAGCCGTAGCCTATAGTCAGTAGCGTTTCTGGCACGCAACCGAAGGGTTCTGGGTTCGAATCCCGCCTAAAATTCTTCAAACTTTTCTTCAAAGCAAACGAATTACTTTATAAAGTGAAATCCTTTGAGACATGCGGCGACCTTTAATTCGCATTACATGTCATGTTTTTTCATCGCTTTTATTCCACGCGTGACGTCACGTTTTACGTGAGCGTTGTGGGTTGTTTAAACTTCCCGCGCGAGGTCATGTGGCTGTGACGTCATGGCCCCATCAACCAATCCGGCTTTTCCCGTCACAACGCCACCGACGCCGGCTTTTCTGCGACACGAGCTCCTCAATGCTCTGGCGTTAAAAGCAGAGGCCCACGCAACGAGTCCCCGGAGAAGCCCAACACATACTAAGCCAAGAGTACGAAAGAACGCTCAAAGTTTTTAACACGACTCGATGAAAGGGCGGCGCGTGGCGCCTGAGACAAATGTCCGAATCCGACACCGGAAACCCGGACAAGTCGTTTCATGCGGCGCCCGCGTATCATGTGAGCGTCGGAGGCCGACTATCGCAAACCTTGAACTTGAAACTGCCGCCTTTGTTTACGCGAGGAGCAGAGCGCCGACGAGCCTGTCTATACGCGTCGGGTCGGAGGTGCCTGCCGCGATCTTTCCGGATCGCCGGATCGAGTTGTGAACTCGGCTTGGCTGCACCCTCCCACGGAACGATTGTGGGGCGCCACCGCGAGGAGGAGGCGATCTATGACCTGAGCGGAGCAATCTCCGTGCGCAGCGAGGTAACGGCTACCTGAGGCGACGCCGCGGCCAGCGCTCGATTCCGCCGGATGGATATCGAACGCTCTATCTGTTTCTTCATACGCATTTACGGTATAAAGATTACGTACGTGCCTGCGTGAGTGCGTGTGTTTCGACGAATCCTTTATAAATCACGTTAATGTTCCGATCCAGTCTCTATTGATGTGACAGGGAAAACAGCATCACAAAACGCTGGAAGGAAGGCGGTAGACTCGGAATCTGTGTGGAACTCCTCCACGAAAGAATCCTCCTCAAAGACTCCGGCCTTTGTCCGAATATAAATTACGCTACTTCCGTGTTATTGTAGGATTTGGGTCACCTCAAGTTAAAACGCGCATAGCTCGTCGCATTTGTCACCGAACGAAATAGTTTACACTAGTGAAGAGTACCTTGATGCGTCCATTTCCAGTGTGTTAGGCTCCGTAGAAAATAAGCCAGCGAAGGACGGGCCAAACAGTACGCCAGCGCCGCTCTCCAGTCATAAAAAGAAAGCTGTCACGCCGATGCACTTCGAGTTCGATTCTGAAAGAGCCGTAAACGACACTCGATCTGGCTCGAGATCGATTGCACACAGTCGTTTGGATGCGTTACTTACGATCCTTTGCTGGACAGTTCGAGCTTCAGGAACGTTTCAACGTTCGCGTTAACGACGACGGTACGCAGCGCATGCAAATGCGCCTAAGTTGGAAAACGGCTTAAAGTTCGCTTGTCCCGTAAAGTTTTGAGGAAGGGCAGTACTTCGCGAAGTGGGTTGCATAAATAGCGGTTTCCGCGAAACGGCTGACCCCGAGTTCAGCCCAGATTGCTATCGCAACGCAGCCATCGGGTAGGAAGTGTGACGGCGCCAATGCGACACAATGAGCAGACCTTGGGAAATACAGCGCACAGCACGCGACCGAAGATGGAGTAATGCATGGTCTCGCTACTCTCCCCGTTCTTCGTGTTTAAAAAGGCAATCGGAACATTCTGGAAAGTCCGTGAACCGATACGACAGTGAAAAATACGCCCCTAAAATGTCCGCGCAACAAATGGCAAGAATGAAAAAAAAAAAAAAAGTAAAGTGAAAAACGTTTTAGCTACAATTGAGACTTGCACCATGGACTTTTCACACCGAGCATGAGTCCAGTAGACACAGTCGACGCTACGAGCTAATTGGAGCAATCAAACAGCGTGAAAAGCGCAAGTCACTGGGCCTTTCCTGTTTATGATTGGTTCAGCGATGATAGAACACGTAACAGAAACACGACGAACACCTTGATGGTCATGATCTGTTTGTTCGACTAAATGTGGTGGTGGTGTTGTTTTGTTTTTTTTTGTTGTTTTTTTTCCCTTTCTGCACCACAGTTTCAGGTGTTAAACGACACGGTGCTCACTTCCAGTCTTTTCACCACGTTGGTGCGCTATTGACGCTATCTGGTTGCTCGTCGGCTGCGTCTGGACTTGAGCTGAACCGAGTCCCTGACAACTTCAGAAACGCGGGGCGGGGCAATGTGCGCGCTTCTTGCTTGCTAATTGAGCTGCGCTTAGAGTATCGGCACTCCGTTCCCCGACATTGTTGTGGGCGCCGCAATTTTGGCTCGTATGCAGAGCAGACGCAACTGCCGATCGTCATGATTTAAACGTGCGACTTCCTCGGCATTAGATTCCGAGTTAGGAAGGTCGTGTAATATTGCCTCGCTCTGTCGCGAACTGTTGAAACATTTGTGAAGGGCGGAAAAGCGTTTTCTGCGATTTCACATATAGCTTCAGATAACTGGCAACCATGAATTTAAGACACAATATGGCCAAGTATCGTTACTCTGAAGCGTAGCTTATTTAGTGGCACTAGCCCCAGCCTCAAAGGATGAGCTTTCATCGTGGACTGCAGACGAGCGGCTCTTATAAGCCGCAGTCACGCTGTATAGTGCTCGTACATCGTGCAAAAGACGGCCAATGGGGGCCGTCGTACGAGGAAGACCTCTGCAAGTCGTCTTTTGTATGGTGTACTAGCGGCGCGGGAGCGCGGCTGTATACGCCCAATACTAAGAGCGTCCGATTCGAATCGAGGCAACCCTTTCAATCGATACGCAATCTTACTGTGGGGAGGCAGCCCGCTGTATAGAACGGAATACGCTCATCGGCCTATTAAAAACCCTATACTGGGAGTTAGTTGTTCGTCGCAGACTTAAGAAGTAATCCGTTACAAGTAACGGATTACTTGTAATACGTTACTTTTTCAAGTAATTTTGTAATTGTTACGTTACTTTTCTGGGGCAGCATTTTGTAATGTAATTTCGTTACAATTATTGGTAACGGATTACTTCAATTCCTCGTTACTTCTTTTTTTAATATGAACCTAACACAGAACGTGGAGCAGGCAATTCAACAGCATACAACCTAGCAAGTTAAAAAAAAACAAAAAAAAAACATCGTGAAGGGGAGTATTACCGAAAATAAAACACGATTTTTTGTATGATCGTCCGCTAGAACCATTCGAAAAACGTGCAAGGCCTATACAAATATGCGAAAAACAAAGATCAAGACGACAACGCCGAGAGGTTTTGCCTCTTTCCATCGCCTTTCATCCTGTTTTTCTTCTCCTGGGTATGGGGAAATGGAAAATAGTATTGCAGAACCTTTTTTTTTTTTTTTTTTTAAACATCAAGATTGTTTTCATTGCTTCCTTGATGAGTGTACGGGAAAAGTAACGTGAAAGTAATTTGTAAAGTAACGAGTAAAGTAATCCGTTACCTTTCAGCGAAAGTAATTTGTAACGGTAATCCATTACATTTGAGGCTTGGTAATTTGTAATTGTAATCCATTACATTTTTTCAAGTAACGGGCACAAGTCTGGTTCGTCGGTCAGCGAAGGAAACAGCGTGCATCACCTCCTCGGATAACAGCCCTGAGCTGCCCGCTCAAGACCTCGCCGCCTTGTTTGATTCGGAACGCCGATATACCTGGACCGACCTTCCGATTCCGAAGTGCTTTCTCGGACAGGGTGGACTTGAAATGACACGAGGCAGAGCCAAGCGATCGCTCAAAAACGCGTTCGCCGCCGAGCGCATTCTTTGTTTCCCATGCCCCCTTTTCCTGGCAACAGCTCTCAACCAGCCGCAGAAAGTCAACCGTTGCTTGAACTTCTCTTTGTCTCTCTCCCTCTCAATCATTATGTCACACACGTGTGTGCGTTCATGCGTACGAAAGACGGGAGAGGGGAGCGGCTATGTTTCTCGCTCAACAATATTAGCCGTGTCCACGGAGGATCGCCCTCGACAAACACGCCGTCAAACATAGCGCCGTTCGGTCAATACAGAGCGTCGGTAAGGTTCGCGTCAACCGAACACGCTGGTTCGTCTCGAAGCTGAAAAACTGGTTGCACATAAAGAAACGCAGTACCTCTCTGCAATGAAGCACGGGACGCAGCCCCCTACGTGGTATTATCACCTCAAATCGGAACCAATCGCAAAACATTTGAAGGCCTCTTTAAACCTATATCTATAAAGTCGAAGTACACAAAGCGTGCTTTGTGTATACACTGACAGGGTTTATTTATATATATATATATATATATATATATATATATATATATATATATATATATATATATATATATATATATATATATATATATGGTTTCTTTTTAAGTGTAACATATGTGTTTTAAAAAAGCCGAGAAAGCTACACTTATGCGCTTTGTGTAGGTGAGTTATACGGCCAGGGGGACATTGTATAGGTGGCTAATCGTAACGATCACTCGGCTCATTAATAAAAATTTGTTAATTAACTTTTTTTAATTAGTGAAACTAGACATATGGTTCAAATTAGAAACTGGCAGCGTCGCAGCCTCTGGCCAAGGGGTTCGATGTCTGGGAGTCTGTTTCCATGCACTACATTTCAGTAGAGCGAGGTGGGCTCCTGTGAAGCACGGGGTCATGAGAGCTAACACCGCGCTCTGGGATATTCTGAAGCGAGATTAAATCGGGATCCGGCCGTCATGATCCCCAACGAGGTGTCCGTCGAGGCGCTCCTGACAGGCCTCGAGGACGCTGGTAGGCGTGCAGTGCATTCAAATCCGCCAAGAGATACGACAGCGCAGTTGACGAACCGTATAGGAAGATATGACAGCGCAGTTGACAAACCGTATGGAGCGTGGCGACAAAGGGTTACATCCTAGACCTAGATGATGGTGTTGTTGGAGTGAATTTGGCCCATGCTCTCCTCGCTTGCCGGAGTGGCAAGCTCGCGCTACAGGACCGCTTTTATCGAAAGCACACCATAAACTACACTTCTTTTAACCTAACGCCCCAAAGGCTACAAGCGCGAGCGTCTTACTTTCGATGGTGCCTCGGCGGCACGAGCGCTCGTGCAGCCGAGAGCACCAGTCAAAGCCTCCAGCTTGTACTTGGAGCCGTTCCACTTAGCCCATGTTAAAAACAGTTCGAATGCCACATAGCGAAGAGACGGAGGCTTTCTTCGAACTGTCGCCGTTAGCTGCCACTTTATTGCCTCATAATCATTACACTCTTATCGAGAGCCTCCCTTTGTCAAAATGACCATGCGTTCATATACACGGGTTCGACAATTTCTTCCCCAGAGATGGGCGAGGCTCCTCCCAACAGCGTTCCGAGAGGTATACGCCCAGGGCCTCCGCTCCAAAACCGACGAAGAAAGAAAGAGCGGCGGCCCCCTGTCTGTCCGTCGATCCAGTTTCCGAGTCGCGGAATATCCACGTTAATCCACACAACCGCGCTCATTGTCTGACTCCCATGGCGAGGCCACGGCGATTAAGCGCGGCCGGGGCGCGGCCCAGCACCGGCCGAGCTACGGACGCGCAAAACGCCGTCCGGAAGCGACGTGGCGATCCAGTTCCAGGAGAACCCACCCCCGCCTTCGTGTTCGGCCGGAGGCCGGTCGAGCGCGGTTCCTCGATTCCCGGGTCACATTCGTGGTGTGCGCCCTGCATCGGCCCGTCGGCATGCACTTCATCGATGCAAATGCACCCGTTAATGTTCCTCGCGTATATACCTGCAGATCGTTCGAAGAACCTCCGATCGGCTGGTCTGCTGCTGACAAACACACACGACGAATGCCTGCCCAGCTCACGAATGTATACGGAGCACTCACGAGAAAAGAGAGCCGTGTTTTTCGGCGCGGGTAAATAAACTATATGGGTGATTTCATCTCAACTCAGGCACGAATTTAGGGTCGAATTTTTAATTTTGACGAAAAAAATATATGTTTTGGGGCAATCCCTATAATAAAAGAAGACGCAAACGGCAATGTCGTCGGATTTTTTGTTCTCAAGTTATGGACCGTTGAAGCGGTCAAGGTGGAAACTGACGTTTTTCCAGCTTATCGGAGGTGCCATATTTCACTCCATCCCTTTTCCATACTTTTTACGCTACATCAATATAACTTTTTGGGAACACTCTAGACTTAGGCTTTTTCATGCTAATTATGTGTCTAGGTCATAACATGTTTAGTTATTTATTTTTTATTTGTCAAACCGCCTCTCTGCGACGATATTTGACGAAGTTCAGCAAGCTGTGCTGTGCGACCTAATTAACATATTTTTATGATCTTTATATCACCGTAAAGCTACAATTAAGCTCTTTCTTTTGATTATACTTTCAATATTTTGAGATAAGTATATAATGCGCTACATGTGCCTGAAAAACGAAAATTTTGAAAAACTAGCAAGTTTGGAGTCGATTTTCTAAAAAAACCCCACTTTTTATTTCTTTTATTTTTTATTCACGGTTAGTTGATATAGTAGTCTATCAGAAACTACCAACAGAAATTGTAATATATTGTTTGTATTGCCGCTATTAAGACTCGAATCTCGTGCTATGAGTGTTTTGAACGGGACTTCGCACAGGCGCTCTGCTGAGCAGAAATTTGGCCTATGTAAGGTTTTCTATTTATCGTTAGCAGTTACCTCAATATCCAACCATTAACATTAATAAAATTTGGAGTAGTGTACTTAAAAAAAATTTACTTCAAAGTCCGTATCCACAAGTGCGGGCACATCGCTTATTCCTCCCAATACGGGGGAATGCAGATCGTTAGAGAATTCCTCTGGGGCCTTTTGCTTTCGGCTTTGAGTTTGAAATACCGAACTTGACATGTAATTGTCATATTTTCTTATGTCAAACAGATACGCAGTGCATATACATATGTACGATTTAGTAAGTGACGCTTACGAAGTATGGTTTATTTTGTGCGCGTACGGACTCTTTCGTAAAATAACAAGCATTTCATAGCGTGTAAGGCTTCAAACGTGTTAGTCATGTGTTTAGGTTTCATTTCTATTTTCAGTGAGTCATGCCGGGTTACTTAGACTTTTTCTTCTTGACTTAAGTTTGTCCGGGAGTCTAGATGTTACGTATCTTCTCCGTCAATACATAGGGCGAAGCTCACACACCTTGCAAATCACGCCAGTGCCAAGTAAATATATATTGTTAGGATGAATATTGTTGCTTCACTGGCTTTTACGCTCAGATATTGAGGTAAGTACTAACATTAAATAGAAAACCTTACATACGTCAAAATTCTGCTCAGCTAAGCGTCTATGCGAAGTCCCATTCAAAACTCTCACAGCACGAGATTCGAGTCCTAATAGCGGCCATACAAACAATATATTACAATTTCTGTTGGTAGGTCCTGACAGATTACTATATTACCTAACTGTAAATTAAAAATGAAAGAAATAAAAGGTGGGTCTTTTAAAAAATCGACTTCAAACTTGCAAGTCTTTCTTTAGAAAAACTTGCAAGTTTGAAGTCGATTTTCTAAAAAAAAAACCCACCTTTTATTTCTTTTATTTTTTATTTCTTTTATTTTTTATTTACATTTAGGTAATATAGTAGTCTGCCAGGAGCTACCAACAGAAATTTTAATATACTGTTTGTATGGCCGCTACTAGAACTCGAATCTCGTGCTGTGAGAGTTTTGAATGGGACTTCGCATAGACGCTCAGCTGAACAGAATTTTGACCTATGTAAGGTTTTCTATTTAATGTTAGTACTTACCTTAATATCTTAGTGTAAAATCCAGTAAAGCAACAATATTTATCCTAACAATATTTATTTACTTGGCACTGGCGTGATTTGCAAGGTGTGTGAGCTTCGCCCTATGTATTGACGGAGAAGATACGTAACATCTAGACTCCCGGACAAACTTAAGTCAAGAAGAAAAAGTCTAAGTAACCCGGCATGAATCACTGAAAATAGAAATGAAACCTAAACACATGACTAACACGTTTGAAGCCTTACACGCTACGAAATGCTTGTTATTTTACGAAATAGTCCGTACGCGCACAAAATAAACCGTACTCGTAAGCGTCAGTTACTAAATCGTACATATGTATATGCACTGCGTATCTGTTAAGAAAATATGACAATTACATGTCAAGTTCGGTATTTCAAACTCAAAGCCGAAAGCAAAAGGCCCCAGAGGAATTCTCTAACGATCTGCATTGAGAGGAAGTAAGCGATGTGCCCGCACTTGTGGATACGGACTTTGAAGTAAATTTTTTTTAAGTACACTACTCCAAATTTTATTAATGTTTATGGTTGGATATTGAGTTAACTGCTAACGATAAATAGAAAACCTTACATAGGCCAAATTTCTGCTCAGCAGAGCGCCTGTGCGAAGTCCCGTTCAAAACACTCATAGCCCGAGATTCGAGTCTTAATAGCGGCCATACAAACAATATATTACAAATTCTGTTGGTAGTTTCTGATAGACTACTATATCAACTAACCGTGAATAAAAAATAAAAGAAATAAAAAGTGGGTTTTTTTAGAAAATCGACTCCAAACTTGCTAGTTTTTCAAAATTTTCGTTTTTTAGGCACATGTAGCGCATTATATACTTATCTCAAAATATCGAAAGTATACTCAAAAGAAAGAGCTTAATTGTAGCTTTAAGTTGATATAAAGATCATAAAAATATGTTAATTAGGTCGCACAGCACAGCTTGCTGAACTTCGTCAAATATCGTCGCAGAGAGGCGGTTTGACAAATAAAAAATAAATAACTAAACATGGTATGACCTAGACAGATAATTAGCATGAAAAACCCTATGTCTAGACTGTTCCCAAAAAGTGATATTGATGTAGCGTAAAAAGTATGGAAAAGAGATGGAGTGAAATATGGCACCTCCGATAAGCTGGAAAAAGGTCAGTTTCCACCTTGACCGCTTCAACGGTCCATAACTTGAGAACAAAGAATCCGACGACATTGCCGTTTACGTCTTCTTTTATTGTAGGAATTGCCCCAAAACATATATTTTTTTCGTCAAAATTAAAAATTCGACCCTAAATCCGTGCCTGAGTTGAGATGAAATCACCCATATGCATCGGAGAAAGCTCAAACTCCATGGGAATGGGACGCCAGCGGTTGGCCGGGTTGGGATAGACAGCATAGGTTTGAGAATACCTGGATCAAAATATATTTGAGCCAACGTCCACCTAAGCCTAACATCGTCAAAACAAGAACTGACATTACGGCATTAAAACATGGGTTTGGGCTAGTTGGTCCATTACTGAATAAAAGGTTAAAAAGCGCGAACAAACGGGGACAACGAAGAAAACACGGACGACAGGACAGGCGCTTCTCGCCTGTCCTGGCGAGTCATTACGGACGCATGTGAGATTACGGACGCATGTGAGATATATATATCAGTGAAAAACAGTTGTCTGGAAGAAAGATAGTATTGTTGTTGTTTTTTTGCACCGAAATAGATGCTATAGGCGCCCACAATGTTATTTCTTGTCTCGACAATATTAGGCTTAGGTGGACGTCGGCTCACAGAGAAAGTTCGTCTTTCTCAATTATCTTTTGATCCAGGTAAGGTCGTGTTCTCAAAACTTTTGCGTCTATCCCAACCGCTAGCGTCCCATTCTCACAGAGTTTTGAGCTTTCCGCGATGCATATGTTATTTACCCGGGGCCAGAAACGCGGTTCTCTCTTCTTGGGAACACCCTGTGTAACATCTCACCTGGCACCAGTCTTGTACACGTTACTAGAAAAAAAGTGATCGATTACAATTACACTTACTCTCGCTTAAAAAGTATTCAATTAGATTACTTAATTATTTGAAAAGCAAAGTACTTGGTCGTTACTTGAAAAAGTAAACATTTCTTCCGATTACGTCAAATTTTCAATTTTCTGCTGGTCTGAAAACGCGGGTCTCTCGTACTCGTCCATTACTGGATTTTAATCACCGTATTAAGAACTACGCATCTTCTTAGTCCACCAATTTTGGTAAACCATCCTCCTGTCGGAGATTTGGTTCGAAGATTTCTTGTAACGGTAAGTGACGGTTACAAATACTTTCAGTTCTTCCAAAAGTTTACTGTTGCGATTAGTATACCCAACAAATGTAATCAAGCCATTACAAAATTACTCCCAAACAGTAATCGATTATGAGTAATTTGATCACTCGTCACGAACACCGTATACAAGTCTGTCTGGCACACGCTTCTCGAAGCAGGCGTTCTGGAACATCGGCGTCACGGCGCCCGCGTCCACAAAACGTTACTCCGCATATACGTCCGGAGAGCTTCGTTCGCCATCGAACATGAAAGCTGCACAGTAACGTGCCTATACTTCGGTTTCCTTCTGAGAACCCATTCTCGGTTTTCCGCTCATTCGCGTTATATTCGTTGGCGTGTATGCGTGTCATCGTTACACCCGCCCCTGACAACTTTTCGTTTTTAGCTTCTTTTTTTTTCTTCTTTTTGTTTGTTTGTTTCCGCCCCTCTTCGATGTCGCACTCGTGAATCACGGCGGGAAGTCTCGTGGAGCAACCCGCCTTCCTCCGCCTCTTTCTTTCGACGCCATCTGGGGCACTGCGGAACCGCACTGCTCGATAGCATTCCGCCCGATGATGAGCAGGCGTGAGCACGGATCGAACGAATCACGGACAAAAGACCGAAACGTTTGCTGTTTTTTTTTTTTTTTTTCTTTAGAATAACATAAGCAAACCGGAGAGAGAGATAGGAATCGAACACGTCGTCACGGTCGTCGACGACGGCCCAGCGCCGAGTACAACCGAGAACAGGACTCTTGTCCCGCGTACGGCATTTTGAAGCCCTCCGACAGGACGTAACGTTTAAAAAGCGTCGACGTATTTACAATAGTAATTCGCGAAAGGCGGTACTGATATGTCACGTTCCTCGCGTACGATCAACCGTGGAAGCCCGCTTGCTATCCGAATGTCCGCGTGTTCGAACAAAAGTACAGACAAAACATGGAGACACGCGGTACTTCGTACACAATTATGATTTTCTTCCTTTTTTTTTTTTATTTCCTTCCGGATAGTCGAACGTAGTCTAAAAAGAAATGGCGCCGGTGCCATTTCGTTGCTCTTTCTTCACTTTCCCCTGTCAACGCGCGTCCGTGTAATTTTTTTTTTTCTTCTTTCTTCTTATGCTCTTTGATGGACGGCGTCTTCACAAAGTATACCACTGTAACACTGTATTCGGCGTGGCGTACAACAACAAACGAAAGGGAATGTCGTTCCCCGACCTGAGACGACGTAGCAACCCCACATCATCGAACTCTCAGCGACGCGTAACATCCACCTAGCGTTTGTCTCTCCTGTCGCCCGTCACATAACGTACGCTCAAAACGGGACAGAATTAAAAAAAAAAAAAAAAAAACTATGAAGGAGATTTTTTACGAAAAAGATTCCGCAACGCAGTCAACAACTTTTCCCGTCCTGATAAGCCGATGCGTTTAAAATAAAGTACTAATATTTTACGAAGTCACAAAAAGTTGCCAATAAGGCGTTTTGTCGTGTCTCCGAGCAGTGTGTTCAAAATTTGCTTGGAGTGAGACGCGGCTTTAAAAGTTGCATCACACTCACGATCATGGTACACATTACAGGCCGCACGCACCGTGAATGTCGAGTAACTTTGTAAATCTATGATTCTTTGGTACGATCCTTCGAGAACTCCAACAGCATTTGATATCGAAAACGTCACAGGTGACTGAAGCAAGCGTGTGGCTCTGTAAACGCGCGTTAGAACGAGGAATGCCGGCGTCTGGCATTTGGATCTCGCATTCGAACGCGCTCCATGACGAGTGCAGTGGAGACGAAGGCAGCTCTAGCTTTCGGTCTACCCACTAATCATTCGAACCAGAACTCGGCATTCTGACATCCCCCTCTCGTCTCCTCCTCTCCCTCAAGGCTCTGCCATATTCCGACGTCGAGCGTAATCGAACGTGGCGTAGCACTGCGGACACACATACTGAATGGTCGCAGATATCGAGCTCCTGCTCGTCGGCCAATGAAACGCGCGCGTTCTGCGCAACTCGCCGCATAAGTCTGACGCAGCGTTGTGCTGTACCACACTCTTGACCACGCTGCTCGGCGTCAGGACGTTTTGTGGCCCAAGTCTGGTAACATCTCGACTCTCCCTGAAAGTTAACCGATACCTTTCTGACCTTCAAAGCCACCTTCAATAGGAGAAGGAAACGTGCCTCCAGGAGAGACAAAAAGAAAAAAAAAAAAACTGAAGGGTCGTGAACGCGTGATTGAGGTGGTGATACATTACCGTCTGCTTTGTCGTATTTATAAAATAAGCGATCATCCTTCCAGAAACACTTCGCATCGCTGGAAAGATGATCGCAGTTATGAGATCGTCTTGGGAGTCCGTGACACTGACACTCTGTCCAGAAGAAGCGCTAAAAACGAAGGACATTTTAATATTTATTTTCATTTTTGCTTCGTAAAACTTACTTCAAGCAGACGCATATTTTATAAACATGAAAACTAACAAAGGACAAACTAATAACATTGTGTCATCTTATTTAGGCCAAACAATAAAAAAGTGGGAGAGGAAAGGCGCTCTCTCGCCGCAGAAAAGTACCTGTGCATATGTGGTAAGGCGTGCTGTACACCACTGGGAAAATATCACAACATTCAATAATGGCAACACCTCCTATGGGTTATAGATTCAAACACAAACCCAACTGCATGCTCGAAACCATATACTTAAAACAACTCGGTGACAACTGTCGAGAAAAAGAAAACGCACACACACGCAGCGTTTACCTTGTCGACATTGCTGTGTATAGAGGAAACACAGTATCCTCAACATTAACGGATTCAGACTGGTTCGCCTCTCTTGCATGAATACCCGCTAATGAGAAGTCTCTCTCCGTCGATGCACTTGATGCTTGGGATGGCATGTATACGAACTGCTGCAGGAATGAGGTGCGAAAGCTCGTGCTGGCGCAAGTTCCACCACTCCAGAGGATCGAATTCAGTCTCCTCGACTTAATTGTATGCGAAGAAGCCACTTGCAGGCTTCTTCTAGTTTCTTGTAGCTTGTACGTTTTGCGTTTTCCTTGCCCAAACAACGTTTTTCGCTCTTTTCCTCCCAAACAAGAACACGCTTTCCCGGGACGACTGATACCCCTGCATTCTTTACTTCTTCAAGGCACAGCATTTTGGGCGAGATAGAACGTTCTAAAGCGATCTTTGGTGAGACCCAAATCTTTCTTGACGCAAAGAACAGTTTTCTCCCCGATCGACACCTTTTATCTAAGAGAAAAGCTTGCCCCCGCAATACATTTCATGATGAATTTTCATAGTGTCGCTCACTTATTCACTCTACACTGTGCGGTCGCACACGCTTATGGGCCACCTACAGCAACAATGTAGATCCGGACCCGCGGACATCCGCAACCGCAGTTCCTGGCATCCGCATCCAATTCGCTATCCGCCAAATCCGATTCATTTTTATCCGCATCTGCAAGTTTACTGCGGATATCCGCGGATAATCCGCGGATATGCAGGGCTCTACACATCACTTTTATTTGCAAGTAAGGAGGAACGTATTTCGTTACTTATTTTCGGTTGTGCCTACAACGCAGCGCGCAGTCGACGATCACATGCCGTCTCATGCTGTCAAAATTAACGCGAAGCGAATGAGACCGCCTGAATTGATCTCGATGTTCGTTATCTCTGACTACGGAATGTGCCGTTCGGCTCCACCTTAGTGCGTCACTACTTCCCAGTTCTTACTTTCTATCATTTGGCTAAAGCGAGCCGAACACCCCGCGCATATAGCGAGGTTCGAGCGGACGTAACCCTAACAGAGCGCGAACAGCTCGCCGCAGGCCAAGCGCCCGAGAGCGCTGTAGTCGGCCAACCAGTGACGTGACAGCTGCCGGCAGCGCAACGAGCCTGTTGTTAATCGAGAAGTGACGCGTGAAAAGCCGCGCATGCCAACCGGCCGGGAAGGGGGGGACCCAGTCGTCGGCCCCAGAGATCTCTCCGAGAGAGAGTTGGTCGGGGCCTCGTGTCCCGCGCTCTTCGGGAAACGGGGCTGCCGCCCTGGCTACTCATTCGGCGGCGGCAGAAATTTCGGTGGTCCGGTCACGATCTCGTTTTGAAATGCAGACGAGGGCGACACACAGCCGCACATGCACAGCGCGTCCTCCGGCGACCCGACGCCGGCACACCAGCGACGCGACCAGACTGACCTTTTGGCGAGCAGGGACTACAACAACCACAATCGAAAATACGAACCACGTAGGTAGGACCAGCGTTGGCCACGCTGGTCGAAGGAGAGAGAAAGGGAGTGAGCCGAGCAGCGGAGGGAAAAAGGCCAGACCACTTTCCCAGCCAGGGCCAAGGGCGATCACTCACGCGGGACGACCGGTCAGGTTTTTCTTTCTCAGCTGTCTCGCCTCCCTCCTTCGTTGTTGTTGGTGCAGTTTTTCATTTCGTCCTGTCCCCCCTTTGTCTTTGACTCCGCGCAGCTTTCAAAGCCGCAGATTAATGGCTCGGCAAACCTCTCCGGCGTTCCGCGGGTTTCCTGCGGCGTCGACTGTGTTATGGCGAGCGCTTTTCAAAAAGGACTGCCCGAGCACCCTCCGAGCCACGTCCGGTATTAGGCATACCATATATGTATATAGCGCATACCCTGGGCAAGTAATGAGAACCACGCAGCTAGGAGGGGCCCAGATGACGTCATTGGTGGCCGCCTCGCCACTAGCCAATACAAACAGTTCAATAAAAAAGAGATTCCAAATTAATTGCTATCTGCAATACTATCCTGGGTGCAGATTAAACCCTAGTTGAGGCGTAGGAAAGGTACGCCGATAGCAATTAATTTGTTAATATTCTGATATATTTACGAATATTCGTTAATATTCGCGTAATCGAGAATTGCGCGAATATTAACTGCACCAAAAGGGTTGATTCTGATTATAAATAAGTCCCATGGAAGAAAACTTATTTCCTTTCTTTTCTATTTTGTACCAGAAATGTTTTGCTATATAAACCGTACTTGTTTAAAAAAAAAATCAAAAATGTACGCACGCACAATTGTTTTCGCATCGCTTTGCATGCGCTCGGTGATCCTTCGCAATCGTTCTGGTGTGAACTTCCCAAATAAAGTCAATAATAAGAAAGAAACACTGAATAATTCAAACAAGCCGACGGAACCTGCAGTGTTCGAAGTCAGACAAGGAATAGCGTACGCATCGCTTCTCTGCGCTTCAGAATTTACCAACTGAAGACGGGAAATGCCTCCGTGCCCTGTGCACAGAAAAGTGTGCACGAAAACACTTGTCTTCCTGCGTTCCCGTTCAGAAGCAAGCAACCAGTGATACGTTGCCGTGTAGGACGTGCAGTGAAACCTGAATAACGGGGTCGATATAACCACCCGAATAACTTAAAATGCTCCTCTCTTTTCCCGCCTCTGCAATTTCGAAATCCCCTTCAGAAGCACCGATTGCGCCGTTTCGAAAGACGGCACCAACACTTCAGTCATTAGGGTTGAACACGCTAACGGAGCAACTGGTTAACATGGGAGAACACGCTTTGAAAGAGCCATTAAACTAGTCCTCAAACTGACCACGGCGTTAAGTCTTGCAACAGGCAACGTAAGTACAGACGTAACATATCCCGCGGTGATCGAGGAAGCGTTTGTGCAAAACACTCCTGCCGGCGTCTTCCTTCTCGGAAGCCGAGAACATATTCCGGTCGTGTACCGGGAACGAAGCGCTTCCAAAAACCATCACACGGGAAAACAAAAGCACAGTAAATAAGAAACGGTCAAACTCGACTGAAAAAAAAAAAAAAAAATCCTTTTGGCCGGATGGCATAAATAATATTTTATGGTGCTCAAAGTACGAAATAGAAAGAAAAAAAAAAAGAATCGGAGGTGACAAGAACCCCATTTTGCGAGACAGGCGTAGAGTTACGTCGTTCGCTCGCTAGACGCGGCAAGTAGCCAGTCGTAGGCGCGAGATACTAATTAACTCACCGTGACGACGCACCTCGACTCGTAGTTGCCCGCTAAGTTTCTAATACGGTCTCTGAGTCAGACACTAGAGTCTCTAGCTTTCCCTTCTGCGGTCGCAGCACGACTCCCAGTCGTTCGCAAGGGCCGCGGCGACCGCGCCGAAGTCGTGACGGTGGCACGACGGCTTCGGGGTCATGCCGCGCGCGGCCCGTCCGTAATCGCCACCGCCGGGAACTGGCGGACCCTCGGACCTCTCGACGCGGCCACGCTGGACCCTGTCCAACTGGCATCGATGACGCGATGAGCGCGGCGATCCCAACGGGGACCAAGGTCGCTCGAAGGTCGCTAGAGACCTCGCGGAAAGGAGACCCGCCCTCCTCTTCAGCACGCGTCCCAGAGACAGCACGAAACAATGCGAAGAGCGGAAGGCGGCGGCCATTTGGTCTCTTTCAAAAGCGTGGCAATGCGGCTCGTGTCGGAGCGGCCGCGGCCCGTCAGCCACATAAACAAACACTTCGTCTCGCAAGAGCAACAAGAAAAGCCGCGATGGTTCCTCGGGGGAGTTTGACGAAACGCCTTTCTTCTCGTCTGTTCAGAAGCCAGGCCGAAAGATTTCGTCAGAGTGCGCGTAGGAAACGTATACACATGCCCAGTTCGTTTCTTTCTCCGTTTGCTCTTTAATATTTTTTTTTTTTTTCCAAATATTTCGCTGCTGCTTCAGCGCTCCGATTACCGAGACCTCCGGTTTCGTCTCGCGCACAAGTGGGTCGCTTGAGATGTTTCGTCAAGAAAGGCTTCCATGCTGAGAGAGGTTTGCACTTCAGTTTGAGTTCACACTTAACACCAGACGCTCCGTGAAGGCGTCGAAAAAGAACCATCCAGTAGCTCGAGCCAAGTCAGCGTATCCAGCCGCCTTTTGCTGAGGTGCATTTCGTCACATCCAACGAGGACCAAGAGCCAAGTCTTGGCAGTCGAGTCGAGCCCGTGTCAGGTGACTGTTGCCACAACACCCGGCGGCACTGTGGTGACAGACTCGCCGCGGCATCGCTCTGTGTAGCAATCACGATGTAGGAAGGCTCTTTAGGTGTGGAGACTCCTCTCCTCGCCCCGTCGGAGCGGCGAACACTTCACGTCCCCACCTTTCCTATGTTTTCTCCGCCTGCCCCTAGAGGGCGCCAAAACGCTCAGGCCGTCCGGTCGCCGGCCCTCCGCCGGAACGTGGGCTAGTCACCCATTGCTTACGCCGCCCCTAATTGTTTGCAACTTTTTTTTTTTTTTTTTTGCAATGGTGAACCGAGCATAAAAGAAATAAAAAAACCAAAGATCCGAATTCGGAAATAGCCAAACATTTGAATGAATGCGCCGACTGCTCTCCAGGCTGGGGCCTCGACGTCAGCAACCTCCTCTCGGCTCCGATGCTCGGTCGTTGTTCTCTCCGAATTGAAGGAGCCTCGTAGGGGATTTTCTTGCATGCGGTATCCGCAGACACAACAGACTGCCCATCTGCTCAGGGTCGAATTCTGTCTGGCGTTCTCGTGGAATGCAGACACCTTCGTGGAAGGCAGACGTTTCTCCGGTTTCGGTCGAACGTGCAAAAGGGTTCGGATCGCATGTGAATGCGACAGTACTGCAAAGGAAAAACCGAGATGCAAAGAAGCCGTCTCGAGAAAAGAAGAAAGACTTCCGACTGCGCGACTCGTAATGTGGAAAAGAACTCCAAAAGCAGCTATAGAGTGTGTCATACACTAAACAATGTTTTAAAAGCGTTTTTTTACAACGATTTTTTTAAATTTTTTGTTGTAGTTTGTGATGATATAAATATTATACTTATATCAGAAGCGCCATTAATAAAACCGGTTTACTTTCCTTGACGAGTGTGGTTACTATAAACGTTTGCTGCAATCTGCTACATGCAAATGTAAGGGTATTAACAAAGGGAACCTTTCAGGGAATGCTGCTTTTATTAACCTCTGCGTGCAAAATGTGTAACTTCGTGCCAATTCGGCCAGCAGTTCAATTTAGCAGGACCCAAAGGCTCCCTTAAAATGTAAAAGAATAATCACGTTAGGTGCCCCACATGTTCAAAATTTTTTTTATTAGTCCAGTCGAATAAACGAGAATTTATGAACCCAATATTTTTTTTTCAGAAAAGTCATGTGAACGGTGCTTAAAACAATTCAGTTCCGTATTATGCGTTAACAAGGTTTGTGTTAATCATTCTCTATTTTTGTGCATTCTTTTTCTTCTTTCGGTCGCACTCAAGTTGTCGTTTACCTGCGGCACAATAAGAGTTTATTAATTTTACAAACGCTTACCGACGTTAGTATCGCGCTACTGAGGAAACAAACGACGGAATGTAAGCTAGGCTAGAAATTATCCACAGGAGAGGGATATTTTTCTTCACTCGTAGACCGCCGCGTCGGCTGGTATTAGGAGTTACTCTTGTTTGTCCGTCTGCAATTTTTCTGGTTAGGAAAACCTCAGTGTGCTGAGAGAGATGATAGTTGAATGGCCCCACCTAAATACCACATCGTACGGGGACCGGTAGCCACCGGAAAGCAAGCTGCACGCCGAGCAGGCAGCTAGCACAGGCGGCCCGGTGCGCTGCCGGATGGCCTGAAACTTACGGCGCCATCTGGGGGTGGCTCCGTAAAGCGAAGCGCGCGGGGTGTCCTTATCTGGTCGCGGCGGAGAGCGGAGTCTCTACACCTAAAGAGCCTTCCTACACCGTGGTAGCAATACAGCACTGAATCGTGACGAGAGTACAGTCCGTCGACGGCTCAGTTCATCAGTCTTGGGCACTATATTTAAACGGTGCAAATTCATCACTTCGCGTTTGTTTTCGCTTTCTTCGTTTATTTTCTTTTTTTCGGGCGCAGTAAAACCGACACAACTGACAGAAGAAAAGGAAAAAAAGTATTACGAACGCGACACAGTTTTTGCCAAAATCAAAGCTGCATTCGTGTGTATCTTTACGTTCGTCCACGGTACTCTATATCACTCCTGTGTTCGTTCATGCCGTGTCGACTGTAGTGGATCACTTCGCATGCACTTAATGCTGCTAACGATGACAGGTTTATTCCTTCGTCCGTACACGACCGAGACAAGGCAACGCGAAATGAGCAGCGTGACGAATATAGTTCGCAGCGCCTTCTCTCCTTCCGCGCAAAACCGCGGCGCGGTAAACTGGGCCACTCGGGAATTCGAACCGCAAGGCGCCAGCCCTCCCCGCCAAGAAAAGAACCGCTGGCTCGCGCACGGACCCGTCCCTTCCGGAGGAGCACGAGCAAAATCCAGCCGTGTACAGACTCGGACAGAGAAAGACGATACTGGGCGAGGCTAGAGGCACTATACTTCGTCTCACCTTAGCATGGACTAACTGCGAAGGCTGTGCAAACGCGAGCGGCTAGCCTTGACTGCCTTGACTGGAGCACTCGCTGCACGAGCGCCCGTGCAGCCTCCGAGGCTTCATCCAAAGCTTTTAGCATGCGCGGCTAACAATAGTCCATGCTAAGGTGAGACGAAGAATAGTTGAGTCTTCGCACGGTCTTTGCACGCGTTGTGGTACAAAAACGCTATCTGCCTGCCCAGGTGAAATATTTTGCAAAAGGTACAGAGCGCGACACTGTTAGCGCGAACAAGCGATCGCCAGTTTCTCCAGTTTTTCTCTTTAAAACCAAGGGATGTCATCCAAGTTATTATTGCTGTGGAAAGAGCTAATTTAGTTCTATAGTGTAAGCGATAAAATTTCGTGCTCGCTAATACTATTTAGAAGTAAAATGCGAAAATGCGCCGATGTCGTGTTCGCGCTAACAGTGTCGCGATGTGTACCTCTCGCAGGCCCTGCAAGCGGTACCACTTGCAAGCGTGTTCTGCGGGAAATCAGATGCGCGGTCCGTCTTTAAAGTACATTCCCTTCAGGGCGAAGTGGGGACGCTCCTCGAACGGACGGCCACCCTGTTCGCGACTAGAACCGTCAGTCACCCCGTCACTGCCCCCGAATTGCCTCGACGCACCGCCCACTCTTTCTCCCCTCTGCCACGAGTTCTTTCCCCAGCCGATCCCGAGGAGACGCTGCAGACACCAGCCGACGGTGAGACCCCAGGAGGGCTATTCTGTTTCTCCTTTCCTTCGAGCCAATCTCTTTCCCTCCCGTCACACTGTCGGCTTAGTGGCGCCCCTAAGTATAGCAGGAAGCGCCGCACCCGAATCGAGCGCCGAGCCGGACCTACACGGTACAGCACCGCGCCAGCAGCCCAGCGGCCTTCCGAGCGTCTCTGCACCGTGCGGCAGAAGAAGAACGTCGCCAAGCGGCGACTGAAGAAGGACGAAGCCCCTTTTTATAGGGCTGCCCTGGATTCCAGCGCCGTCTCCGGCTCGTATTTATAGCGGGGGGGACCCCGGAACGCGAGAACGAGACGAACACTGACGGCGCTCACGGAGGCTCGAGGATTCGACGTGGTCGACCCGACCGACCCAACCAGTGCTTGGCCGTCGGCTACGAACACGCCCGGGAAAAACCCCTCCTCGTTGGCTCGCTTCCGGAGTGGCCCGTCCCGACGTCACCGCGGGAAAACTGACATGAAAAATTGAGGGGCGTACCGGGCACGTCCCGAAGCAACGGCCCCAGCAAAAGCGCAAGATTGTTCAATGCGTACCGAAATCTAACCTCCTCTGAACTGAGGAGCACGCTCCCTGGGAGGAGCCTGAAACCCTGCGAATCCGCGAGTCGACACATCAACTCAACGAGTATTGAAGCGAAGTCGAATGTTCACGTTTTTTTTTTTTTTTTTTTTTTTTTTTTTTAATGATTGCCACCTTTTCAGTGAGTTCAGGTCCGCAGAACGTAAGGAGACTGCGCGACGCTGTTAGCGCAAACACAACATTCGCGCTCTTTCGCAAAATTTTAGCGGTTAGGTTAATGCTCCAAATCAGTACTTTCCAACACCCCATTGGTTTTAATGACAGCCATTCAATAACGGGGGGAAAAAGGAAACAGCATAAACCAGAGGTCGCTTGTTCGTACCAACAGTGTCGTGCTGTGCACATGACGCTATTCAAACGAGTGTTCGAATAAAAACCGTCGTTGCCACGGGTTCAATTACTGTCATTACACTAAAATCTCCCCTTTTATTTTTGTCGTCCATACCTATAGGCCATATGCGAAATCCTTGCCAGCTATCATCATCATGCCATTAGGAGCAGCCATATTGGGGGGTTTATCACATCTTCCAGTTGTGGACGAGGCGCATCTGCATTTAACTCGGTTTTCATGATATTAGGGCAGTTTATTTGTACACTCAATGGGTTGCTGGTTAGTTTCGGATAAAAGAAGAAAAGAAAGACGGCCGCCAAATTCAGGAAAAGGAATTGTCAGCAACGAGGTCGCAAGACTCGTCACTCAAGCAGTGAACTGGGCCATCCAGGTCAATGAACGGTATTTCTCGAAGACGTCCTGTGAAGGGTTCGTACTGGACTTGCAGCAGGTGATCATATTTTAGTTCTACGACTTACACTTTGCCGGGACTATTGTTTTTCGGGCGAAATCGTCGGTACGGGAACCCCCCAATATGGAGGAAATCTTATTGTTGATCATGAATACACTAGATGGCGCTTCTTTTTGCATATGGTCTATACTCTTGAGGCTGCAGCCAAAGCTACAAGCGCGAGCTATAGCCCGCGCTCCTGGCTTTGAGACGTGCATTTATAGCGAGAGCACTCGTTCCGTGGAAGAACGCTTCAAAGCAGCGACCTCGAGCTCTCGCGCTTGTGGCAGTCTCCGCTTAATTAAGGGTGAACCGAGTATAGTGTGAGTCTATGTCAGAACTCACTATCGGCAAGTCAGCCGCAGCGTGAGCGACCACAAAAAGAGAGGAGAAGAAAACATGCCGCGAGAACGCAAAAGATTCCTTTTCCAACGCAGTCAGGCATTTAATTCCTTCCGAAGCACGCTTAAAGGGCGATTCCCCCGGCCTGCATGAAGCTAGGCCTAGATAGGGATATAGGGAACCCCATGGTTCCCACAAGGGACACTGACAGCCCCCAAATTAATTTTTTTGCCAGGCGATTCATTATGCTGTCAGAAGACTACCCGATCAATAATTTGCTACAGCGTCACATATATTTTTAATAAAATAAAAAAAAAAAAACGCAACTGCTCGAAACCGAAACTGGACTGGGGAGGAAGAAGAAATATAGAGGAGGAGAGAGTTGGCAAAAGTCACGTGGCTGCACAACTTTTTTTTTTAATCAACGTATTTGCAGCTTTTTAGAAGCCACAAAAAAGGGGTTTAATATTACCTATTTTTAATATTGTGTGGGTGCCTTCTATGACCCACGACTTTGATTATATTTGGTGGTTGTGTCTAAAACCATAGAAAACGGCACGTGACCACGGAGAAGAGAGTGAGCGCGACTCGAACCGGCCAGTTCTCGATCGGCGGTTTTCGGGCGGAAAGAAAACAAATTTCGAGCCGCGAATTGTTTTCTGCGTAGTTGGACTCTCATGTCATGTACAAATAAAAACCATGGCGAGCATAAATACCCTGTCAGTTTCCCTTGAGAAGTGCTAATAGCAAACATATGGCGCAGTCGACAGGATTTTCATCAACCAACTGAAAATGGACATTAAGAAGTGGCACTTTGTGCGCAGTCAAGTTGGGTTACATCATCACACCCGTAGGCAGGATTCAAGACCCTAAAACAACTGGCAGACGTCAATAATTTCCAACATCAAGAAATGCAAAGCACCTCTACTCCTTCCTGCTGTTTGCCAACCACTTCAGACGATTTATAGAGGACTTCTCAGCGAGGACGCTACCCCTGCGAAAGCGTCTCGCCAAGGACACCGAGTTCTCTTGGTCAGAAAAACACCAGGACATCATCGGCTGCTCGAAGCACACTTTAAAGAATCCTCCCATCCTCGCTAACTTTCGCAGTGACTGTCAGTCAACTGTGCATACGAACACGCGCCAGCCAACGTGGCCTTGGTGCCGCTCTCACTCAGACGCAAAACTCCCAAGAGCGCGTGTTAGAGTATACGCACGACAGCCAGTTTAACTCGAACCTGCTGGAATGTATGATTGTACACTGGGCAACCACTGAACAATTTGCTAGCTCCACAGTTCAAGGTGTTGACAGACAATCTCAGCCTCACACAGCTATAGCACAGAAGGCGTCAACGAGCTTCGCACGTTACACCGCTACAAGATTTGCCAATCGCTCAGCCAAACTGAACAAAGCAAACGCTCTCTCCCGGACGATGATTCAGACAGAGATCCAGAGTCTCTCAAATTCATTGGGACGGAGAGTAGCGACACCACTTGCATGTATAGTAGTGGCAAATAACGATTGCCTATGCGAACAACAAGAGACCAACGCAGGTCTGTCTCTTGGCGTGTATCTGCCAGCAACAAAGGCATATTTGGGAGTTTACGTGCCAAAAGAACGAATGGTATCTGGCACGCCCCAGCGAAGGACTGGGGATTGGTGTGGACCACCTGGGGACTATTCGCCGTGCCACCGAAATGTCCCAGTTACTCGGCACATTCCCGCAATAAGCCCCCATCAGATTGCGAGCACTTCGGCCGGTGTTCAAACCCACCAAAATGGGGACCCGCAGGCCGGCGCTTAGCCTCGGAGCCACCGAGGCGGCATTGTTTTGCCAGCGAACCCGACAGTTTACGCACGTGGACGTGTGTCACCAAAGCTGCTGCATACTTGCGCCAGCTCCGCAGCACTGTCACGACTCACGGGCAGGGCCGGATTAAGGCCTGTTCACACATGCAGCGAAGCGCTACAAACGTAGCGCTTACCTCGCGCTAAGCGCGTTCTGACGGGAGCGTTCACCAGCTTTGTATCGCACCGTCAAAACTGTTGCTCATGGCAGACGATAAGTAGCTGACGGCACGTGAGGAGCGCTACATCAGCGCTTCGCTGCATGTGAGAACCGACCTTTAAGGTACGGGCTAAGAGGGCTGCAGCCCTGGGCCCCAGGCTGTCAGGGGGCCCCATGCTGGCCCATGAAAATTTAAAAATGTTAGTATTTTTTTTTATGTAAGAAAGTTTAGGCAGAAAGCAGAAGAAACACTCCGAAGGGCCTCTGGCGCAATGGCCTTCTCGTTCTCTTTTCCTCAACGAGGAAACAAGGATGCCATAAAGTTCCCGTCTCTAGATCAGCTGGCGTTTGTGAGCTCGTTGTACAAGAGCGTGCCAGAACAACCAAATTTAACACGGCCTCCCATGCCCCTTGTTAGATTTTTTTTTTAAATTGGAGGTTGATGGAAGGACGGTTATAGAGCTTTCTTTTGTACTGCGGCCCCCTTAGCGTGTTTTACGGAAAATTGTGGGCAAGAAGTTAAGCAAGCGTTAAGCAAGCAACGCAGATGGTTCACACATGTTGTTTTAAACCTTTTCGCGAAACTCCATATGGAGTTTATTCCAGAACGATAAGTTTGGAACAAGCGAAAAGGTGCCCGTAAATCTTCCGGACACCGTCTCTATAGCCACCAACAAAGAGACGTTTCAAGGAACAGTTTTCGATGGGTACTGACTGCAAGCAAGTGCTCTAGAGTCGATATTTGGTCTGCCAGTGCAACTGAACACTCTTCCTCCCAGCGACTGATACGAATATTGCAATGGTTTTACCAAAATCTAAGGTGTAACCTCTTATTTTTTAACGTTGAGTCATAGAACAAAATGGCCGCCGAGGTCTAAATTACTGCACTTAAAAAGAACAAGATTAGTACTTAATCTGAGGCGGAACATTTTCCCCATTCAAAAAGACAGCGTGCAGATACAAAAAGAAAACATCTCGATTCTCATGATAAATTCTTTAAATGCAAATGTGGTCGAACGACAGTGGTCGATGTCTTAGAATTGCACGCAGTTTCTCCTATGGTTAAAATGTGGAAGTCTGTGTTTGTTTGCGAAACGAGGGTTCAGTTACTAGAAGAACGTTTACGAAGTAGTTTGATCCCGATAAAGACTGATTCAACCCACAAAATTTCTTTGTTGTCTATGCCACTTCCTTCACTGTTCAAACCAGTAATTAATTAACAGAGGGCTAGTTAGAAGTTAAAACACTCCCAATAATTTGGAACAATGACAATAATAAGGGCTCTAGATTTTCGTGGCAGTTGTCGATTTGCGAGGATGCCATTTAGGGGAAGCGAAATTATAATGGGAATTTTGCAGGTATCTTTTCGGTTGCTGCATGACTCAATTCATGTGTGATTAATGATGTCACTAGACATGTTAGCAAGAGGGTCAGCTGTGCTACAAATCGACATCGTGACCTATTTGTGTAAACTGGTCCGGCCATGTACTCTATAAATCTAGCTGTAATTCTAGTCAAACAAATGCATGAACAGAGCAACAATTTAAACGGAAGCAATTTAGTGGGTTTTTTTTTTTTTTTTTTTTGCTAAGTTGCTGGATGTGAACAAAAAATCCTCATATTTTCCGCAATGTTTATTTGATTTTAATTTTGTACCTCAAAATTACTATATTGTAAAGTGCTAGAGCGGTTGATTATTTGCGAAGTAGCTTCTAATCAACAATTGCATCCGCCTCAATGCCAGCAAGGAAAACTTGAATTCCATTGAATCTACGGATCTAAACAAGGATCGACAATAATCATACGATGAAACAAATCTAGATTTAACAAGTTTAAAAATATACATATTCCTGTCGTCATCGTTACCTCCACCACCACCACCATCATCATCATCACCACCACCACTATGGTTATTATTATTATCATAGGTAGGGGCCTCATAACAGCCTCAGCCCAGGGCCCCCAAATGCCTTAATCCGGCACTGCTCACGGGGCTGTTTTTACAGAGCAGACACCGTGATAAGGAGAGCGGAAATGGTTTACAGCTCGTTTTACCTCTGTCTCATCCTTACACATCTCGACGCATGACGTCCACGTTGCCGCAGTACGAAAACCAATCCCAATTGATTAAACTACGCCAAACTATTACTTCCGGTTCGGTTGCGGTCATAAACGAGCGGACCGCGGTCATTTCCATCGTCACTAAAGCAAGTAGTGCTACACGAGGCCGATGCGAGGAGGCGGTTCACCTTAGCCGAAGCTTATGGCAGTCTGCGAACGACGCGGAAATTACGCGCTCGCTCCTCAAAAAGCAATACGGTGGCGGCGGCCGTAAAGTACGGACGCGTGACATCAAACCTTGAAATTTTAGTTTCGCTTTTTTTTGTTTTTTTCTGCGACGACCGAGGACACCGTGGAAGCCAGTCGTCGCGGTCTTTCCGGAGCTCGAGGACTCGAGGGTAATAACCATACTCCGCTCTCCCCCCTAAGCAGCCGGTGAAGGGGAGGTGGTGTAGCGACCGGACCAACCAAGCATCAGCTTCGCATCACGTGATCGTGCTCGTTCCGAGTCTCCAACGCGGAAAGCGTGGTATGCAGAGCTAAATGAACGGTTTGATTCGTTCCGTCAGCCCGTATAGTAGCTCCTGCTCCCCTGTCAGCTGCAGACCGAACCGAACGGTCAGAGCGGGACGCCGTGGGAGCGCTCAATGCGCGAGGGGATATATCCTTCGGTCGTCTGGACGAAACTCTTAGTTTTCTTCTTTTTTTTTTTTTTTTTTTTCTTCTTCTTGACGCTGAGGTTTGATTCGTCAGATCCTCTGAGACGGCGCCTGTTTCGTCTTTCTTGGTGGCACCGCATCAATCGCCATCCTTGGGACGGCACAACACCGATCTGTCCAAGGTGACGCGAGCACAAAAGACGCGGTTAGACATCCTCCATACGTGGCCGTTAGGTCGCCGACATTAGTGACGCCTCGACGAGTCTCCCGTTTTTCTTTGTCGCAGCACGTTTCCACAACCGCGATAATCTCGACGTTAAAGAAGAAAAAAAAAAAAAAAAATCTCGCGCGTTTATTTGCCAAACGCACGTCGCGGCGCTCATAATCCCCCGGGGTCGGAAGGGTGTGTAATACTTCGCTAGGAAGCAAATCGAATCACTCGTGATTGGCGAGAAGGTGGAACTATAGGGGGGAGGGGCTCTGTCCAGCTTGTTTGCCACACAGCTCGGTGTTTGCCTAACGCAAGGCGAACTGGATTCTTTACCTCATCTAGCTCAATCCACTGAGGGGCATAGATTGCACAAGAGGAGTGCGTCAACATTCGGCTGGGACGTTCAATCGATGCCTCACTGATTCAGCACGAACCCCAACCGAACGGAAACAAAAAAGTAATTTATGTATGTTGTATGTATGTTGCCCACACAGCTCAAGTGAAACGCTAGGGGCGTGACTGTCCAATACCCCTCCCTCCCCTCCCCTCCCTTCCCCTTCCCCCCCCACCCCCACCCCCACCCCAGAAACACAAACTATATAAAAAAAGAAAACAAGACGAACGACTAGTCCCCGAGGCCGCAAAAGAGATTCGCAGTAGCAGAATTAGCCCCGAGATACCCAAATAAAGACCTAACTATCATGACAGAAACGTACGCACCCGCTTTTTGCCGTGCACGCCTTTTACGCCGAAAGGAAGAAGGGCCACCGAACCGAGTGCGAAGGTTGCCATGGCAACAGCCGCGTCGGCTCCAACAAAACCGGTTTTTACCCCGTTTTGCTGGAGCCGACGCAGCTGTTGCCATAGCAACCCTCGCATTCGGCCGGACTCGAGGCGAGTGTGTGAATCGCCCTTTAGTCGCACGAGGCCGGGTTGCGCTGCTAAGGCTGCCTAACTACAATCAGCGTCCCAGCAAAAGATCCCACGTATAGGAACCGGAAGGAAACTTGGTCGGGGCTCGTCATTGCACGAGTCGCCTTCGCAAGGTTGCGCCACGGTGGGCGTCTCGGGCGTCCCGCGGAGGAGCACGCGCGACGATTGTTCGACGCGAGGAGTGAAGGAGGCTTCACCTCGAGGGACGCCGGACCTCTGGCACTTGCCCATTGTGTCCGACGGAAGACCCGAGTCCTTCCGACCTGGCATTAGCGCCAGTCGGAAGCTGCCAGCGGAACCTTCAACCCGCGCCGCTGATCGGCACCACAAAAACAAAGCCGGGGGGGCCCCTCCCATTGTTGTCTGAGCGCGGACGGACTATAGTATACCGTAGTTTAGTGCCTCCCCCGAGACAGATCTCGGCCACGTCTAGCGCGGCGCGTGACGTTCGTTTCAAAAGCGAAGCGCCTGCTTTTTGCCAAGCACCGCCAAAACAAGCCAACACGCGCGCGCGCGTGCGAGCCGTCGCCGTTGCCGCGTGAAAAGCCGTCACGGCACGACGCATCATGCTGTCCTTCGTTCCTCCGGATGCGACCAACTCTGTTGTTGTTTTTCTTTCTCGGCAGCGCTTTCTCCGCGCACGCTTTCTTCGACGCACGACGCGATCCCTCGCGTCAGAAAACAACGCGCGATTCGGGGATGTCACCGAGAGAATTTCTGGACTGCAGTCGTAGCTTTACGAGCAATCACCGCATTACATTCAGAGATAGAGAAATTAGTAATTAAGTTTACGGAGTGCGGCAATTGCATTAGTTCTTAATCTTACACCCAAAACATTTAACCAGTTGAGGCAAGAGAAACAAATATACCTATATAGTATATGTGTATAATATAGAGGGTATTCCACGTAACTTGAGCCAAGTTTTAAAAATATTTTTGTACATTTTAGGAAGATGAAACCAAACGAATAAGTTAATTTGTTCATTGTTTGGAGCAAGTCGGGCTATTTTCTTTTTGTATTTTTCCCAATTAACTAAATAATTATGATTAATAAATATTCAATTTACAGCAAAACTTCCAATGACAAAGTTGTAGAGCGTCCTCAGAAACATCCAATTCAATGGTTTTTATAAAAAAAAACCTTAACGCTTTTCTTTTTTGTGGGCTTTAAAAAAAGTTTGCGAATTACAAAAAAAAAAAAAAACGCGAATTAGTCAACAGTGCTCTATTTAGCATGAAGGCCTAGTTTATTCAAGCCACGACTGAGAGCGCTGCAATACAAGGTGCACATGCGAAAAGTCACACGTTTTTTGTTTTTCGTTTTTTTTTTTTTTTTTTTTTGAATAATTCGTAAACTTTTTTCGAGGCCCATAAAAAAAAAAGTGTTAAGGTTTCTTGATAAAAATCACTGAATTGGATGTTTCTGAAAATGCTCTACAACTTTGTCATTGGAATTTCTGCTCTATATTGAATATTTCAAAAGTTAATTAATTAATCTTAATTATTTAGTTAATTGGGCAAAGTACCAAAAGAAAAAAAAATCCTGACTTGCTCCAAACAATGAACAAACTTATTCGTTTGGTTTCGTCTTCCCAAAATGCACCACATTTTCTTTAAAACCTTACCCTCTCTATAAAGGTGTTTTTTAAGCTTTACAGATATGTTTAAAAAAAGCCCTGAAAGCTACACCTATGCGGTTCAGGCAGGTCAGTTATACGGCCAGGGGGACATATTATAGGGGGCTAATCGTACCGATCAGTCGGCTAATTAATTAAAAAATTTTAATTAACTTTTAATTAGTGAAAATAGACACATGGTTCCAGTCCGAAACTTGCTGAACGTCATCGACAACTGCAGAATCAATTGTTTTTAGGAATACTTTGAGCGCGTGGGAAGCGTAGTAGTGCCTCAAAAGAACCATGCACTCGTGCAATAGGTACAAGGCTGGGACAGACAAATCGCGCGGGTGCCTTATCACACAGACTGGCCTTGCTCCGGCTGCACGAGTGGTCACTTTAGCGCACTGCGCTTCTCATGCGTCAAGTTTCCAATTAGAAAAAATGTGTCTATTTTAACTAATCAAAATGTTAATTAACAGATTTTACTTAATTAGCCGACTGATCGTTACGATTAGCTCCTGTACTATGTGTCTCTGGCCGTATAACTCACCTGCAAAAACCGCATGAGTGTAGCTTTCACGGCTTTTTTTTAAAGAAACCCGTAAAGCCTGAAAACTACAGGACAAACTCCTGCCGCTACCTTCCAGAGATAACTGCCCTCACGATACCACTTAAAGCAAACGCACCATTTTTTTTTTTCTTTTTTTTTTTCCCGGAAAGGGAGGAGTTTTCGTTTCTTTGTTTCGAGATTCGCGCCCACAAAAAGAAAAAGCTCCGCCTGATGCCCAACGCGCCATGACGCGCTGGGCATCAGCTGTTTCTGGGCAGTGCCACTCATGTAATTGTTGTAATAATTCCCCTGAAGATAGAGACAGTGAACAAGTAAAATTTAGAGCGGCAATTAGGAAGGTGAACAAAGCACGTACGGCACCAAGGCCTGCTTGCTAGAAACAGCGTCTCAGCTGAGACTGGGGGAAAGAAAGCACTGCCAAAGCCAGCGCCTGAGCGGGACTCAAACCGCGTCTTGTGACGCTCGCGCGCCCCAGCTTTTGCAGTGGTTTCTTTCATCCTGTCTCAGCTGAGACGTTGTTCCAGCAAGCCGGCCTGAGTATTGACAATAAATTTGAACGTAATGTTGTTTCTTTTCTTTTTTTTTTCTTTTTTATTAATAGCAATCAAAGTACTCTCGGCTCATAAAGTAATTTCTCTACGCACATATGAAATACAAGCGAAGCACAAAATAGGAGGAATTTCGGTCCCAGCGCGAATGGCCGCCTCCTGTTCGGGCCCCGGACGACGGCACATTCGGAGAGCATGCAAGCTTTCTTCGCGGATCGCGGGGCGTCCAGCGCGCCCGAAACGCGTGCGCTGTTGCATCGGGCCTCGCGTTGCTGGACGACGCAAAGGCGGCCGCGGCATGCATTCGTTCCGGTTTCCGCCGGAAAGGTCCGGCGTCTGGGCAAGCGACCGGACCGCAGACACTGGACGGACGGACCGCCGAGAGTGACGGCATTCTCAGACGGGCGGACGACCGCGAGTTGCGACAGCGCATCGAGACCTGTGCGAAATTGGAGGAGAGACCCCAAGGATAAATGAAACAAACGCATTCGACGTGTGTCGGCTACTCCGTGCGTTGGGTCCGTCCCGTTTCGCCAGAGACGCGGAAGCGTGCGCGAGGGCAAAATAGAAGAAAGCGAAACGTTCGAAGTATACCAACCGAGACAATGCAATCCCGTTCCTTTTTTTTTTTTTTTTTTTTTTTTTACGAGGGTGCACGGCACGAGAAAGGATTCCTCAACACTCAGCTTCATCTCTAGTCAGAATGTTTAGCGGCCGCTGAAGAAGTAGAACCAAGATGCACCACGACGTTGGAAAAGTTCCACGAGCGGACAACACAAGGCAGAACAGACTGAAACAAAACTACGTTTATCCTGAACATGATGATAAAAACCCTGGGAGTAAAAGAGACAAAAAAAAAGGGGGTGGGGAGCTGTCTGTCCCTCCTTTTTCTGTCTCGGAGACGTTGTCTGTCCCCCTGTTTTCTCTCTATTTTAGTGATTATCTCCTGAAATTAAACCAAAAAGTGAAAACCGTCTCTGTTTCACAATTTATTTCTCAATACTCGTACATGATTAAATCTTTGCATAATGTGGAAGGCAATGAAAGCTTCTACACGTGGTATTATTTTAAAGATGATACTAAGCATAGCTGACTCAAAAAAAAAAAAAAAATATATCCGCAGTTTAGTTCACAGCTGTTTCCGGAGTCATGTTTGGGGAATTTTTACGAAAATTGGAAGCGACCAATAATATATAGTAGTTAAAATGTCGTTTTACCTACTTGCATATATATCACAATAAAAAAATATAGAAGCACGTTTTTTAATACTTTGATATTGAGAGTGATTCAAAAACGCCACACACGACAATCGTCCATATAACCCATAAACCTACCATCGGCATTTGCTCTTTTTTAGCATATTTAGAGGCTTAAAACTCAAAACAAGTGCATATACCTCTAACAGAATGTATTCTGGCTTAAAGAAAAGTTTAAAAAAACGAGACGCAAAAAAAATTTAAAAATGTTTTTTTTTCTATTTTTTTTAAAGCGTGCTGAAATTAACAAAGAGTGAAAACCACTGTTTCATAATTTATTTCTCAGTACTCGTACGTGATTAAGACACAAACTTTACATAATGTGGAAGGCAATGAAAGATTCTACAGGTAGTATTATTTTAAAAACAAAACTAAACATAGTCGACTAAAAAAAAAAAAAAAATCCGCAGTTTAGGTCACAGTTGTTCGCGGAGGCATGTTTGGGGATTTTTACAAAGATTGGATCGACGAATAATAAATAGTAGTTGGAATGTCGTTTAACCGACTTGCATATATATCACAATAAAAAAAAATATCGAAACTCTCTTTTGAATACTTTGAGATTGAGAGTGGTTCAAAAACGCCACACACGAAAATCGTCAAATCCCACCATAGGCATTTGCTCTTTTTTAGCATATTTAGAGTCCTTAAAACTCAAAACCAAGGCAAATACCTCTAACGGAATGTACTCTGGCTAAAAGAAGGGTGCGAAGAGAACGCGACGCGAAAAAAAAAAAAATTAAATTTTTTTTTTTTTTTTTTTTTTTATACAGCGTGCTGAAGTTGAACAAAAAGTGAAAACTCTCTCTGTTTCATAATTTATTTCTCAGTACTCGTACATGATAAAAACACAAACTTCGCTTAATTTGGAAGGAAATGAAAGGTTCTACACGTGGTATTATTTTAAAAGCGATACTAAACATAGTCGACTCAAAATAAACTCCGCAATTTAGGTCACAGTTGTTCGCGGAGGCATGTTTGGGGAATTTTACAAAAATTGGAGCTACGAATAATAAATAGCAATTATAATGTCGTCTTACCTACTTGCATATATATCATACTAAAACAAATATAGACGCTCTATTTTGAATACTTTGAGATTGAGAGTGATTCAAAAACGCCACACACACGACAATCGTCAAAACCTCGTAGTTCTTTCCCGCTTCTTTGAGATTTTTTTTTTTTTTCTCAGGAACTAATCATGTCAGGACATTAAAATGAAAAGGATTGTTCTTCTTGGAACATGCTCCACAAAATATAAAAATTTGAAGCAAAAGAAAAAATACGACTGCCACTCGTTGCCTGAATCCAAATGAAACCGCCCATATATATATATATATATATATATATATATATATATATATATATCTATATATATATATATATATATATATATCCATACAAGGTCGTGGGTGTGTGGTTGGGCGGAAGGCTTATCGCCGGTCACAGAGAGTTGGGATCGTGTGCCTTGTGTGAGCTCGCAGATGAGGCCGCCACTGGTCTCGTCCATGTTTTGCGTTTGCTGTTTGAAGTTTAATTTTTTTATCTTTGTATTCTATGTATTTTTTGCTTTTTTTGTTTTTCTTGCTTCTGCGGTATTTCGCTCGACATTTGAGGTCTCACTTTTCAAGTCCCGCTTGAGGAAGAAGGGTCCCCCTTCGAAACGTCGCGGTTTCTGTATAACTTATACAGGTTGAATTAAACCTTCCAAGTTTGTTTGACCCCCGGTGGCTTCTACTTTTATATATATATATATATATATATATATACAAGGTGTTTTTTTTTAAGCTTAACAGAATTTTTTTTAAAAAAACCATGAGAGCTAGATTAATGCGGTCTGTGCAGGTGAGTTATACATCTTGGTTTTAAAAGCGCACAAAAGACGAGGACAGAGTAAGAAACACAAACGACGGACGGCCAGGGGGACATATTATAGGAGGCTAATCGTAACGATCAGTCGGCTAATTAGTTAAAAATCGTTAATGAACTTTTTAATTAATGAAAATAGACATATAGTTCCAATTAGAAACTTGGTCAGCGTCATCGAAAACCACTAAATCAGTAATTTTCAGAAAGACTTTGAGCGCGTGAGAATCGTAGTAGTGCACTAAAGTTAGCCCTCGTGGAGCACGTACAAAGCTAGAGGTTGCGATAAGGCGCCCGCGCAATTTTTCCGTCGCTTATCTAGCCCCAGCCTTGTACCTGCTCCACGAGCGGTAACTTTCGTGCACTACTACGCTTCTCACACGTTCAAAGTCCTTCTGAAAATTACTGATTTAGTGGTTTTCAATGACGCTGAGCAAGTTTCTAATTGGAACTATATGTCTATTTTTATTAATTAAAAAGTTAATTAACGAATTTTAACTAATTAGCCGACTGATCGTTACGATTAGTCCCCTATACTATGTCCCCCTGGCCTTATAGGCAGCCGGCAACAGCCAGGCGGCGCCAGCTTAGTGAGAGCCCACCGTTATACTCCGTCGCGTTGTAACTTGGCAAAGGGTGAACGATAAGCACCACACTGACAGCGTGCCGACGGCTTTGAAATGCGCGACGTATAGACCTTTCCAGCGGCAGTCTCGAACGAAGCGCCCGGGCAAAAAATGCTGAGTCACTGAGCTGTGGACGCATGCGCAGCATCCGATATACCGCACATCAGACCAATAGCGCATGCTCAGAAGGCGTTCCACAGCCCAGCAGACAAAGATGGCAGCGCGCAGAAGGCAATTTTTGCAAAGGTCTATACGAGCGGAACGCACACATATTGGAGCATGACGCAGCGAAAACCCTGAAACTTCTTCGGAGTAGAGGCGCGCTCCGGTGATATACAGTCACGTTCCCATTGGCCCGCCAGGGCCGTAGCTTCCGCTGTACTGGCATGTTACGCGATCACGGCTTCCTGGGATACCCAGTATTTCTTGCTTCAGACACTAGGCTAAGCGGCGCCACCAGAGTAAATGCTCACACTTGAACAATGCGTTCGCCACTCCCAGGGGTACCCAATATTTCTTGCTTCAATCGCTAGATGGCGCCAAAACAAACAGCATTGCAGGTTGCCTATAACTCACCTGCGCAGACCGCATTAACCTAGCTTTCATGGTTTGTTTTTAAAAATTCTGTTAAGCTTAAAAAAAACACCCTGTATATATATATATATATATATATATATATATATATATATATATGTGTGTGTGTGTGTGTGTGTGTGTGTGTGTGTGTGTGTGTGTGTGTGTGTGTGTGTGTGTGTGTGTGTGTGGTGTGGTGTGGTGTGGTGTGGTGTGTGTGTGTGTGTGTGTGTGTGTGTGTGTGTGTGTGTGTGTGTGTTTTACGGCTGGTGTTTAGTCTAAAGTTGTATGCCTTATCTAGACATATTGTGATCGGGCTCTATAAAGTGCGCTTCGATTTTGAGTGCGCCCTCTCGTCTATGCTAAATTGATCCCATAAGTGATGACGTCACAACATGGCGCTGTGCTCCAAACAAAGAGTTGCTAGGACCGTTGTTATGAAATGCATGGGTGCTCGACGTGAGGTTAAAAATTGTCTGATATAAGTTTTTTTGTTGTTGTTGTTTTGTTGTAATCATTAGAGAGTTTTAGGGAACCGGAACAAAATACGATCGATAAACAAAAACGATCGATACCTTGGATCGGGCGAGTCGACCGATCGTGTGTCTCTAAACGGCTTTGGGGGAACCGTATTTGCAGACGAGAGAAGACGATCGGTACAGGTCGCGCCACCTGGCAACGGAAACCTGCATCGACCTCGTTGAGAATGTAAATATTTTCGTGTGTTTGTACAAATCGCAGAAACTGAAGTAAATAAAAATCGCATCCTAAAAATATAGAGAACCTAAAACAATGTATACCTACTTATAGTTCGTCTCGTTTTTTTACTCGAATGAATGCGCTTCCGTAATACAAAACCTGGCGCTCCATGGCGTGTCGCCACTGGCACTGCGAAGTTCTAAAATGTTCGTCTGCTAAAGGAGCAGACGAGCTTTCCGACAACAATGGCGCTCGATCTTTTTGACGATGACTTGAAGTTGGCTCTATTCGGCGAAAACAATTTACAAAACATTTTTTTTTGTACGACTGTCTGCGCACTAAGATAAGGCACTTGTTGGCGGCAAGGCATGGGACGTTCACTTGGCATCGATGGACGAGGAGGACGTCGTACGGCAGTTCAGGTTCACAAAGGAGGATCTGCCCCATCTCCGATCGGCGCTGCGCATCCCGGAGACGTTGAAAACCAGCGGCTGAATCTGGGTGTCAGGGGCTCGTTTGCCACCGTATTTTCCATTTTTTTTTTTTTTTTTTCAGTTTACCCGATTTATATTCTCGGGGAATGAAATAGTTCCTCGGTCGTACATGGTAACTTGTTTTTTTAGCAGCGAGATTGCGTACGTGTGTCGTTTTTAAGCGAGTTTGTAAATACCTTGATAAGATAGGTAGTGTTTGGTGTTTTTGGTGGTTCGACGGTCTTATGCTTGTCATGTCTACTCCTTCTGCCAGTCGTTCGTCATTTTTGTTGCTGTTGTTCACCATTCTTGTATGTCGAAAACCAGACGTAAGACAGATCGATGTGTGTTGCTGGACCATCGACGCCTAGAAAAAGCACCGCTTCTCGTTTTATTTGGCCTCCGTGGCGAAAGTTCCGTGGCCCTACCTGACGGCCTAGTGAAAACTTGCGTACACGTGAGACATTCAACGAAAATAGACGCCCACAAATCAACCGACGGCTTTGTACTTCGTGCATGGGAGAGCGTCCGCGAGCACCACGCTTCTTCCCCTGCGCGTCTTTGCCGCGTGGGTGTTGAAGCTAGCCGAAGTGAAACTATTCGCTACGTTTGTCGGACGTGGTTGAAGGAGGGTGTGGAGGAAATTGATGTGGGATCGTTTGACCTTATACGACGCCTGAGTAAATCAAGCCGGGCTAGAGTTGCTCCCAAGGAAGCCACCTGACACAGCAAGTGCAAATACGACACCTGGGTAAATCAAGCCGGGCTCCAGTTGCTCCCAAGGAAGCCACCTCACCCAGCAAGTGTAATCAAACAGTTTACCAACTCTTTGATTGCACTCGCTCCAAGTCCTCTTCTCCACCGATGGCGGCTGCAGCTAACGGCTCTCTCCATGAGGACTTCTTTTAAGACCCTCTACTAAATATTACCTATAAGTCGAGACTCTCTCTACTCAAGGCCTCCGATGAAGTCTCCCGACAAAGACCCCATGAAGTCTGTCCCTCAAAGACCCTAACTGAAGACCGCCAAATCAAGACTCTCCAGACCCTGCAGTCTGCTATCTCCTCTAGCCCGAAACAACGCCACCTAGATAAGCAGAAGGCCTCCGCACCGTCATCACAGTCAGATCAATGGAGGCCCGAGATTGGGCACGAGTGTTGCGTCAGTGTTCGATCGGGACTCGTGTTCAATCAGCGCGTCGCATGTCGGACTCGGGCCCAATAGCCGAGTTAGCGCGATCCGACTGTGATGACGTTTCATGAAGGGAGAGGAGGCAATGCGGAGGCTTTGATTATTCTAGGTGGTGTTGGCCCGACCCCTTTGTCTTCCATCCCTCTCGCAGCCACCGAGAATATCATGCCACATCAGCCACGGGCGTATTGGTTGCGCCGCTAGTGTTTGATCGTGCCCGGCAAAAATCAAGCGGTGAGTTTTCGACGGCGAGTAGAGATATCTTGCTTGGGACAGCTGACGCAGCGTTTACGATCGCACCGCTCGTTTCCCGCAAAAAACAGGCGGCGTGTTTTTGACGACGAGTGGAGATATCGTGATTGTGACAACGTCGACCTACCGCGGCGATCCCGTGAATGACGAGCATACAGTCGCAGACGCAGACGATTTTAGGTTCGAGAACCCAGGCGATAAGGTATACGAAAACTAGTTTCGCGTCCGACTTGTTGCGATCCCGGGACGACACTCCTGCAGCGACACCATTTATTCGAAGTGTTCTGTTTGGGCGGACACACGTGAAGGAGTAATAAAATCGAGAGGATGGTACCAGCTAGTGGTTTCATTATGTGTTTCAGTTTTTGCTTCAAACGTGTCATGAACAAACGCTTTATTACAGAATAAAAGGTTAAAAAGCGCGAACAAACGACAATAAACACGGACGACAGGACAGGCGCGTTGAAGCGCCTGTCCTGTCGTCCGTGTTTCTTTATTGTCCTCGTTTGTTCGCGCTTTTTAACCTTTTATTCAGTAATGGACCAACTAGCCCAAACCCAAGTTTTAATGCCTTATTACATGCTGTGAAATAAAAGAAAAACCTCTCTCGAACTTCGAAATTGATATGCCTGAAATCGACGTGGAAACTCTCCAACTTCGAAATTGATATGCCTGAAATTGACGTGGAGCCGAACCCCATCCAGGTGCCCCAGGTTCAGTTCCACGCGTTTCTTCTTTTTTTTTTTTTTTTTTCATAGTTCGAACGTGGGTTTTGGCCGGTGTTCGTTTAGGACTCACATAAGCAGTCTGTTCACAAGCGCACATGCACCCGACAATTAACGTCAGCAAACAATTCTTCTAGATAAAAAAAAAAAAAACGTTTGTTTTAATTGTGAAATATTTTATGCAGTGCCAACTTGGTCTGTGCTATCAAAACCTGGGATCTGGGAATTAACCCGGCGTCGCTTCGGGCTAAAATATAAACTTAAATTTTTCTACGTCCTAGTGCCCGAAAGTGGCCAATATTAATTAATATTTCAATCAATCTTCATTCGCATCCAAGAACTCAAGCGTGATTCGTTCGACCAAGCATCTTCGCAGTCCGGAAGAGCCGGACGTGTGCATCCTTGATTTCAAAACTTAAGCGATCACCAACTCATGTTTGGATGGATGGATGAATACGGCTGAGCCCTTTGGATCGGGCGGTAGCTTACGCCACCTAGCAATTTTGTCTTACCCTTTAAGCTTAGAATATTTAAATGTGAAAACTATATTCACTCCGTACTGAAAAGAAAGTGAGGCTATAAATCCCCCTTGCCATCAGTTAATAAGAAAATGCCTAGTTTTCTCTCGCTTTCTGCCACCATTTACAAACAAACCAGGGCACCCCTAGCGGACGCCACCGGCGCCGCGCATGCGCGATGGAGTGTGGGCAAGAAGCTCGCCGTCGCCCATAAACAAACCATTGAAATGCGATGTTGTCGGCGTCGGTGTGAGTCCTTCTGCCCTTTTTCGCGTTCGAATTGTTGATTCTACGTCTTCATGGCAATGTCTGACTACTTGAGCTGCCTCAGCGAAATTACCGAGGCTCGTTACATCGCAAAACTTCGCGTGAATAATGTGACATGCGGCGATTCATTCCGCGTGGACGCCGCAGGATGGACGCTAAAGCCTGATTCACATGATGAGATTTCGCTCGCAATTTTCAGTCGCGACGTCGCTCGGGCTGCAAAAGCGTGAACCGTAGCTGAGATGGTCGACGTCGATACTGAAAATCGCAAGCAGCATCGGACCAAGTGAATCAGGCATAACAAGTCGGTGATGGCCACTGGTAACAATGATCAACATCTCCTTGTATCTACTGTTTACATCGAGCCTGCTTACCAACCTTCAAACTTAAACGTCTTTTGAGGCCTGCACTTGCTTCTTATCGCAAGTACCGGGCCAACATTTGGTCTACGGGCCGGTGTCGTCTAAAAGAGCAGACGACAAGCAGAAACGTTTGAAAGAGCAGACGACACTTCGAACGATCATGCGGCCGTTTGAAGTTGAAGACGCACTAAACGTAGTCCGCATGGTGGTCCGTACAACTTGACGGTTTTCCGGCGTTCATGTTGGAACAAAACAAATAAATCTGATGACCACAAGTATCCGTGAATTCAACCCAAAGTGCTTCCCGCCCAAGCAATTGTGGTCCGACGGCGACTAGTTTTTCCCTTTTCACGGCACATATCCACGTTCTCGGACGAACCGAGCACATGAAAACTGACCTTCAAAACTTTATCGACACTTTTGGTACCCTAGTCGCGGCGTTTTGACGAGAAGGCAGGTTTGTGTCTGGTTCCGTTCAAAACAACGCAGGAATACACGTCTCACATAGGGACTTCCGCCCACAGCCCCAGACCGGAAGTGCGCCCGACGCGCCACCACCACGCCGTGTACTCTCGTCTCCAGCCACCTAGTAGGCGTATCCGGTATGGGCGACGAAAAAATATTAAAGCGTTTCAACCTGTAAGGCTGTAACTAGTAAAAAATAAGGAGGAGGGAAAACGATAATGTGTGACGGTTACGCTTATCTCCTAAGTTTCTTCTACTGGCCTGGCGACGGAAAAACAATGTTTTCGCCCATACTGGAAGTGACGACAATTCAAGATGGCAGCGCCCTTGAAGAAAGGGTCTATACTAGTGCTGAAGCATGAAATGGACGCGCGCTCGTGACAGGCACTGTCCGCGCTCGACGGCTCGCGGCGTCGTTTATTTCGCCGAGATCTGACATGGCAAAGAGCAGGGAGCCGCCTACACACGTAACCAGGCACGTAGCCAGGATTTTGTTTCGGGGGGGGGGGGGGGGGGGGGGCGATGCTATATGAGGGGGAGGGGGAAGAGGAGGTCCCAGCAAAATGGAAGATTTCGGGGGGGCCCGGGCCCCATGCCCCCCCCCCCCCCCCCCCCCCCTGGATACGTGCCTGCACGTAACTATGCGAGTTTAGCAGGCACCCAGAGTGCTGATGTATAGTCACTGCTTGAAGGGACACTGACACTCCCCCAAAAATTTGTTTTATTTTTTGCCAGGCGATGCATTAAGGCTGAACTCCATGGGACAAATATGCTGCGAATAACCGACGAATTTTGCCCGGCGGCTTTTGCTCTGCGCGTGGAATCAACACAGTGACTGCTACGTCGCGCGCAAAGCGAGCGTGCCGTCGGGCGGCGTTCGCCAGTTATTCATCACATAATTCGTCCCATGGAGTTCAGCCTTTATGGTGTCAGAAGACTACCCAATCAATATTTTGCTACAGTGTCACGTATAGATTTAATAAAGTAAAAAACAAAACAAAACGCAACTGCTCCAACCGAAACCGAAACTGGATTGGGGGGAAGGCGAAATGTAGAGGAGGAGAACGTTACCGGAAGTCACTTGGCTATGCAACTTTCTTTTGTCAATCAACGTACCTGCAGCTTTTTAGAAGCCACAAAAAAACTAGCATCATATTTTTTTTGTCCATTTATAGTATTGAGTGTGTGCTTTCGATGACCCACGACTTTGATTATCTTTAGTGGTTGCGTCTAAACCATAGAAAACGGCACGTGACCACGGAGAAGAGAGGGAGCGCGACTCAAACCATCCAGTTCTCGATCGGCGTTTTCGGGGGGAAAGAAACCGAATTTCGAGCCGCAAATTGTGTTCTGGGAAGTTGGGCTCTCATATGTCACGTACAAATAAAAACCAATTGGCGAGCATAAATACCCCGTCAGCAGGCACGTAGCCGCGCCCCCCCCCCCCCCCCCTTTCCCGAAATTTTCCATTTTGCTGAAACGTCCTCCCCCCTTCCTCTCATACGGCATTTTGTCATGGGCGACCCCCCCCCCCCCCGCCCCCCTTGAAACAAAATCCTGGCTACGTGCCTGCCCGTCAGTGTCCCTTTGACAAAAGCAGGGCCCATTAGAGTTCACGTTTCTTGCTTTCTGATTGCTTCTCTGGCGTTCCTACCGGCTAACGTGCAACGTCATTAGCTGCGGGGCGTTAAAGGCCGACGTACAACCTTCTGCACGGAAGATAATCCTCCTTGCGCTCCCCTTTCCTAAGCTGCGGAGGACGCCAAGTTGGGGGCAAGGTAAAAAGTGGAGAGGATACAGGAAAGGAGGAGGCGGGCAAAAGTGGAAAGCTCGAAGTGTACGTCGGTCTTTAAGCTGTCAAGGACTATGGTCTAAAACCTTTCGTACTACGTAGTACAGACGACGAGTAGATAGTGACTTTGCGTACGTTAGTTTAACATCTACGAAGTCCCGAAAGAAAGAAAGAAAGAGAAAAAAAAAAGGACCGGTGCGCGTCTTGCTCGAGTTGCACCGTGTAAGGAGTTCCAAGATCCGTCCTATATGATTGAACGCTTCGAAACTCCGCCAAAAAAAAAAAAAAAAAAAGAAAAGGGGCTTCGTTATCTTCTAGTTTCATCCGAAAAACCGCAACAACAAAAAATGTACAGAACAAAGGCTAAAGTGCGCGCTAATGAGGCTCGTTGCCGCAGCATCCAAAGAAGAAAAAAACAAGTAGTTCTAAGAATAAGATTAAGGACGTTGCCGCAGTTGGAAGTGCGCGCAACACTGCAGCAGAGCTCTCCGTGACTCCGAAGCATGCGACTTGCGCCACTCGCCGCGACGGGTTCCTTCGCTCCCAGTGCTGCGGGTGATCGATCAATCCCGTTGGCGCTCCGGGAAGGACGCTCGCTTCGTGTCCGCTTGCAGCAGTTCGCGAAGCAAAACACCAAGCACCGAGAGCATTCCACAAAGGGCAGCTCCGGACGCCCCGGCACCACGTTGCCTGCACAGCGCGCGTTCACCCAGCGAGCGACCCATTTGGAAGGGCCGCGCTGCAGCTTGCGAAACGTTTGCACTGATTGCATTATTTACGCAGGTTGAGCGACAAACAGTAGAGACCTGTCATCCTGTTTTTTTTTTTTTTGTCTGTCTGTCTGTCTCTCTCTGTGTGTGTGTGTGTGTGTGTGTGTGTGTGTGTGTGTGTGTGTGTGTGTGTGTGTGTGTGTGTGTGTGTGTGTGTGTGTGTGTGTGTGTGTGTGTGTGTGTGTGTGTGTGTGTGTGTGTGTGTGTGTGTGTGTGCGTGTGCGTGCGTGCGTGTGTGCGTGTGTCTGTTTTTAACGCGCGAGGAGCGGATTTGTAGGGAAAAAAGGCATAACCGCGAGCTTGCACACTCAGGGAAGGGAAACGGTTCACCGCGAGGAATTTTCCGCAATAGCGTTAAAACCGTGCCTGCCTTTCCCTGGTGAGCACCGTTCGATATGAAAAACGTCAAGGAGTCTGCGGACAACGATAGAATGTGATCGGGCACAGCTTGCATGCGGCCATGTCAAAGCTAAGTGCTAAAAAAAATGACAAGAGAGACTATATACTTTACTGAATCTCCGTTGATTCGGGAACAAATTAGAACGGACACTGTCGAAAATTTAAGATGGACCGTTAAAGCATTATTGTTCGGCCTTCTTAAACGGTATTTCTTTCCATCCGGGAGGCGCAAAGCTTCTTGCTTTGTGATTCGTTTTTTTTTTTTCTTTTTTTTTTTTTTTCGGTTTTCTTAACGGCAAATACTCAGTTGCGCTTATGAAGAATTCACGCCCTAAAGCGAAAATCACTACGACTACAAGGCGGTCCAAGACGAAAGCGAACCCAACTGCCACATCGAAGCCGAGGAGAATAGCCGTAGGTCAGACGTTTGCCTGCGGGCTCCGAAGTGGGGACAGGGTTCGCTCGAAGGGTCCGGCACTACCTTCAACTGGAAGTCCCGAGCACCGGTTTAGTCTGGTAAACTCGCGCTTACCAAGCGCCTGCAGCCCGACGACAGCTCTCCGCTGTCGTCAGCTGCAGGCAGATATCGAGCCGATCGCAACGGTGGAAAGTCGAACATCGGACGAGGTCATGATTCGCTATGGCTGAGCCTTTCAAAGTGCATGCGACGCTATACAAGAATCGGCGATAACCGCGAGGAAACTATACGGTTAATCCGCACCACTAACGCGGTAATCGACCGACCGCCAAATCGAACCTCGGTCCAAGATCTTTCTGACAGTTTAAAACGAGCCGAGCGCTGCATACTTTTGTTGGGAGTGGTTGTTATTTGAAAAGCTGCAGCTGGGTGCACGCGGCGACCGCAGCGTGTCGAAGCGCGTTTTCTTCGCGAAACAAAAACAAGTGACGGATCATTGTGAGTGTTGAATTCCTAGCACAACGCAAACGGTTTTTCAATACTGTTGGTAAATTACGCGTACCCAAGCGCTCAGGAGAAGTGCCTTTGTTACCTTCAGTGATACCCCTCGCAGACAAACAGGTTTGTGCGTTAATGATTGACGCATAACTAAAGTTTGCCGTCAAAATGTTTTACGCATGAGACGTGCGTAAAACAATGTATGCAGAATATCTTATTTATTTATTTTCGTATATGGAACAAAACAGGACAGAAGGTTCGCGTCGTTCAATACCCCCGTGTTCCTTTTTTTTTTTTTTTTTCTTTTGTGTTTACATGTATACGTTTCTCCTTGGGGGCTATTTCCGCTCGCTCCATTTAGGCTGGCTTATAGACCTTGTTTAGGGTCGCAAGCGCTGTAATACGTGCAAACGCACACAAATATCGAAGCAAAAGGTTACAGGTGAGAAGGTTCATCCTTCAGAAATCATGAAATCACCCCAAGCGCCAGGCGTTTGGGGTGATTTCGCAAGTCACTGGGAACTTTTGTTTATGATATCATCAGCCATGATGTCACATGTACAGGAACATGATGAACACCATGATGCTGCGCTTTTAACGCTGTAAGATAGGTACCATCAGCTCCTCCGGCTGCGTCTGGACGTAAGGTGAAACGAGGTATACAACGACATTTCGGCGCTTATTTCTCGGTAAATTCGTGTTCAAGGGAACAGTATCACATCAGGCGCATCAATCTCTCGTTAAAAAAGACACGAAAGGGAATTTTAAAACGAATTAAACGATTACCAAAGACCACCTGGTGGATGTCGCTAAAACCTCGTTTGTAATGCCCGTCTATACCCGTTTTCACCTCAAGAAAAAAAAAACAACAAGTTTTGCGCATTGTTCATACGCGGCGCGAAGTAGTTCTTACGAGATTTGGTTGTCAAAGGAAAAAACGATGCTTTTGGCGTTTGGAACGTGTACGTCTTCGTAAGACAAAGTATATCGAATCTAAAATAAAATTTACCTACACATATCTTAATTATAAACATAAAGGGGGAAATTATTAATGCTCCGCGAGGTGCCGTACTTTTTTTACTACGGTTCTTGAGTTAAAAACGGGTATAGGAACCTTGACAGGTAGTGACGATGCCTGTCTCGAATCCAGCCACCACGAGAGAAGAGGGGAAAGAGGAACTCCCCACTAAGCGGGACTCTCTTTTGTGTGTCCCAGACGTCGCTATTGTCCCTCTCACTCAAAATTCACAAAAAAAGCAGCTTTGGGGTTAATTGCGGTGGCCCGATCGCTGGCGTGCTTCGACTAGGACATCCTCTCGCCACAGCTTTGCTCGTCCCGAGACAATCTACACCACGATTGCGGCGGATGTGACGTGCGTTCCGCTGGCTGCTCTCCGAGCGCATGCCAGAGTGGGCCGTTTATAACGAAAATACAGCCATCAGGCTCACAATACAAACGTACGATTGTCAGTTACGGATATTGAAGATCATATTCAGCCTATTTCTGAACACGACGGGTATATTTCAAATTTCGTTGAAGTATCCCTTTAAGAAACGCAGGGGGCGCCGAGTCCCGGGCACCTTATACTTCGTTTCAGCTTCGCTCCGAGCGCGGCCGATGTTATGAGCCGAAGGGCCAATCAAACAGCGAAAGAGGCACAACGTCATGGCGTGCTCTCTGCAGCTGATAGGACCAGCCGGTATTCGCCGTCTCTCTGTGCACTGCTCCTACGAGGTCTAGTCCTATCAAGCGCAGAGGGCACGCCATGACGTTGCGCTTTTTGCGCTGTTTGATTGGCCTTTCGGCTCATAACATTGGCCGCGCTCGGACGTAAGGTGAAACGAAGTATAGTATCGCTCGGCAGACAACGAGATAGTGGCTTTGACTGAAAAGGACGACGATGAACGAATCACGAGGCAAGAATCGTGAAGATAACAAGTCACACCCTGGCTTTTTTTTTTTTGTTTATTTACTTTTATTGTAGTGATGTTTAAGTTATTTACTTCATTCTTTGTCGCTCAACCCAACTACGTCATATTTCAACGTGGCAACCGTCAAACAAAAACGGTGTACAGCCCCCGGGGCAGTGAACAGGAGGCGCCTCGTTCGGCTGCTAGTCAGCGCGGCTGGCGGCCAAAAAAGGCAACTTCGGGGAGGCTATGCCACCAAACGATTAGACACGAGTGCTGCGTCACAGTTTCGCAAGGCACCCGGGCGTCCGAGCCCGAGATCGTGTGCAATGGCGGTGGCCGCGGGCCGCCTTAGAGTTGCGAGAATTCCGCATAAGATGGCACTACCTGTCGAACCAAAACTTCCGTTGTGGCCAAAACGCCACTTGGCGCGGCCTTTCCACCGATGAGGGTCAATACGACGCCGTGCGGTGACGACGGGATCCGGGGGACGGGTGCGGGGGAGGCCATGGCGACGGCGAGACGTCCTCGTGATGCCGTGGCAGCCGTCCAAGCGACCCCTGCGCCTTGGCACGGGGACACCTAGCCAGCGCGGCGTGCGGCGCACGACCTGGGGAGCGCTGACACGCCCCGCGCGAGTCAGAAATACTGTCGCTTCCAAAGGGTACTTGGCGGCCCTGGACGCCAAAGTGGAGCGCCCTTCCAAACGACGACACAGTATCCGCCCGGAGAGCAGCTGGCGACGGAAACCGAAACGCCTTTCGCAAGGGGACGCACGGCACGTCAAGTCCCGGCTGCGCGCACTGGGTGTGCGCACGCGGACGGACGCTTATTATGCGGTATCGTCGACCGCAGCGCGTGTAATAAAGCCTATACCTGACGCATGCAAGGCGGCAAACCACGCTTCGAAAGCCAGACTTCATTGTTCGCCGCCAAGCAGGACCGAACTCGGCTTGGGAAACGTCGGCGCAAACGCCCTTGCCTTCGCCGGCTATTGTTTTCTTCCCCAAAGATTCCGCCGTCTAAGAACAAAAAGAAGGTGCAGCGCGTTGTCTTTTGTCTTTCACCTTTCCAGTTCGGTGGCCGAGCTTGTTTCAGACACGCACAGGTAATTCCGATTTTGATCGCCAGATGCAGCTTCAAACGTGAATTTCGGAAACTATCGCAGTTATACGGAAACCACGTTTGTCTCTTTCCTTTACGCCGATACGCGGGTTCGCCAACATAAATTGTCGAATTTGAAAGAAAATACGGCCCATCCACACGGTTGCCTTTGACTTCGCTCGACTACGCTACGACGCGATACGACCGCGAGTCACCGAAACATCTGTGCTTCGCATGTCGCGTGCCTGTGCTTCGCATGTCGCGTGCATGCCAAGCACGGACGTCACATCCCTTTGTGGATGGTGGACTTGCAGCCCCGTGCGCGACCGAAAGCGTCGCTGTGGTCGGCCTTCCACGATTGGCCGAACGCTGACTATGACGTCGGAAAGGGGATTTATCATTGACGAAATAAGAGGAATGAAAGAACTTTAATTTTGACGGTGTTGGCAGTGCTCCTTTGAGAGCGCAATGAGTTCAAGCTTCTACCATGCTATTTACAAACACCATCGAACTTGTTGTTTGCAAGGTAATGACGTCACAAGGGGGAACCATAGGAGGGCGCCACCAAAACATCTCGCCGCTAATACACACCTTCTGCAGCACGCATCTCGCACCAACAAATGTGTTCTCTTCGGCAAAAACGAGTATACAATAACCACCAGCATGGTGCGATGACATCACTCGCAAGTCGTGTATTGTTAGCCACGCTGCGTGCGAAGCACGGATGTCCCGCGGTGACTCTCACGCTGATAACTCGACGCTAGTCCTCACGTCGTCAAACGTAATAATGGCTTTTCTTCGGCTCGATTCGCAGATGCAGCCCCACGGAACAACACTTCCTGAACAACGAAGCCGTTGTGCTGAATTTTCCGATTTCCCCGAAGATGGCCAACGCGAAGCACAGATTGGGCACGAGTGCTTCGTCGGCATTCGGCATGGACTCGTGTTCTCACTGATTGGACAAGAGCCAAACGCCGAAGGCAGAAATTGTATTCATCCGCGTTGGCCTTCCTTTAGGAGACGCCGAAAATTCAGCACGGTTTTGTTACCATTCTCGTATTCACCTTAAAAACAGTAGCAAAAAAAAAAAAGTCCGGTTTCTCGCAAAACGTTACTAATTTCCCCCTTCATCTGTTCAATTAAGATCTATGTAGGTGCATCTTAAAATAACTTTATGTTATTTTATCAAGACGTAGACATTTTAAACGCCACAAACATCGTTTCTTCCTTTGAAAACCAAATCTTGTAAGAACTACTTCGCGCAGCGCACGACTAATGTGCTTTTCCTTGATGTGACAACATCAAGGACGTTTAAATAGGGCAGGACCCGGCATGACGTCATACCCAGCGACGCCGGAAGAACAACCCAATCCCAGACTGCCCCGCGCACCGACGCTCTCTCATCCAAACTAAATTCAACCATGCTCCCATCGTCTGCTCTCCGCTCGGTCGTTAGACTTAGGCTACGTCTGCTCCGTGCCTGCGGTCTGCTTCGTCTGCTCGCTATCGCGGCTGGCTTTCGATTCGATCGGCACACCAAAAGATGTTTCGATGCGAACCCGAATACTCATCACGGCGGAGTGAAACCAACATCTTCTCGAAGCAGAATTTGTACGGCTTTCTCAACCCGCGATGCCCTTCTCAGCGTTCGTGCCTACGATGACTGACTCGCGATCGCTTTCCAAAGCCGCGCTACGACGACTCGTTCGAGACGACGCTCCAGGCGCGGTCGCGCGGTGTCGAGAGCGTCCGCTACATGCCGACTTCCTAGTCCTACTGGTCAGGCAAGTGTTGGGCTCGAAATCTCGCCTGTTCGACACCGATTCAGTCGGTGCGTCGTCTAGAGCGTCTCAACTCTAGTCACTTACTTTCTGCTGGGCAACCAGGCGTTCGTTTATAATAATCTCATCCAATTCCGACCATACCGGTTTAAAAGTCTCCCGTTAAGTGCTGTTTCAAATAACAGTGGGTGCCGCCATTACTTTCGGTGCACACAATCGTGTTGCCACGGAAATGTCATGGCAACGCGGTTGTTTGCACCGAAATTAATGGCGGCGCCCACTCACTAGGCTTCCCATTGGTCAAGAAATGCTCGTCGCGGCTCGTGGCCACGCCTACTTCCGTTACACTTCGCTCCATGCATTGGGGATAGGGACGCCACCTCCTGCCCATTATAACCTCCTTGGACAACATGTATAGGTGGTGTTGGACCGGCGCGCGAGTCGGGAGTTGGAAGAGGTATACGAAGAGGGGGATATACCACGCCTTTCATCCGAACTCGTGATCCTTCGCAAACCCGGTTCCTCGGCTAATGAAAAGCAACGCGTGACATTTATCTCCAAACCTGTGTCATGCGAACAGTGCGAACGCCTGCGAAGTTTCAAGCCCCAATCCCAAGCTATACACACGCGCACGAGCAGCCTGCGCCGTATACACACCGCCCCAATGTTTGCAAAATCGCAGCTCAGCGTGCGATCTTCGCAGCCCATCGCGAGAGCGCATATTCGTGCTTTCGGAAAGCGAGCAAACCACGCGCCGCCGCATACGCTCGAACGCTAGAAATGGCATTGGCCAGAGGTTCTTTTCGAAGCACGTGTTTGCGGGCCCTAGCTTGACAGCGCCGCACTTGATCAGCCACGCGACCAAATATTGCGACGCAGGGGGGGGGGGGGGGGGGGGGGCGATTGGCGCGAGACCCTCACTGGACAGCTTCGAATTTAGAACGCCTGGTGCCGCTTTACTTGATGCCATTCGTCCAACCCTCATGAAGCTTATTCCCACTTGGTGATATTAAAGCACCCTAAAAGCTCCATACAGTGTGTTTTTTGTCATATCGGCGAGCAGAGTTCGTTGAACGTTTGCGTACTATACAAACAATGCAATTTTTTTTTTTTTTTTTTTTTTTTTTTTTGCACGAGCGCACAACCGGGCAACGCACGTAGTGAACACGAATCAACTGTTTCGGATCTCTATACGACCTCTAGTGATTTGTCCGTGGAGCTTTCGCCACAGCTAGCAACTCCCGGTTCTAGCACATAATAAAAGAAAGTTACAAGTCACAACATCGTGCGCAGGTTTTGTTCGAGACTCTTCAGAGGGCCGAGGATTGCACTAATTAATGTACCTGCCACTTTCCAGTCGAGTTAGACATCTGACACCTACCTCAACCCCGCTAAAAAAAAAAAAAAGAAACTAATAAAAACACATAGTTGTTTGAATTGTTTCTTCTGGTTTATTCTCAACATAGAAAGGTCACTTTATAACAAGGTTGCGTTTATTAGTGAGTACGAGTACTGTTAGGTTCAACGACGTATAAACAGTTGAGTGTTCGTCGGTCATCGGTCGGGACCGAAGACGGCGAGGTCTGTGCAGATTACGAGGGCGAGAAACCCGCATTCCGATGTTTTTGGTCATCGGTATCTGGGGATGGAAACGACCTATAGACCGAGTTCATAAACCAAACGTGTTGCGTCTGGAATGTCCTCCGAAAACTTTAGCTCGGACAACTTAGGGCGACTTTGGGCGGAAAAAAACTTAGCATGAAATATCCCGCGAGGACTCATTGGGCTCTAACTTGTACTACCATCCGTGGACCAGCGAGTCCTAAGTGTAAACAAACAGATATAAGATCGCGTCAGCTTTGCCAGTCGTTATTGCATTCGTCTTATCTGCCCAAAAACCACGGAAAAACGTTAACTCCTTTGACGACATTGGGGAGAAGTTGAGTCGTATATGTGTTAGTTGTCGCGTTTTCAAGGCCCGGCCCACGTCCTGTGGTGTGGTATGTTGATTCACTTTGATTCTCTTAAAATAGAGCGGAAGACAACGTACCTCTGGGAATAAAATGAACTATGGACTACGCAGTTAAGAGAAGCGCACCCCCCCCCCTCTCCCCCCCCCCCCCCCCCAGTTATAATGGCACGCACTTACATCGCTGTAATAAAAGTCAACACTACGTTTGCTCGCTTCCACCAGCTGAGTATATAGGCATGATATAGGACTCCCAGCTGGGGAGGAGTTTCAAACTATCAAAACCCCGAGCCTATCACATCCCGTCTCATGGCGCCCTCTATCGTGATTCGAAGAAGACAATTGCGGAATTCGTGAACTGCTGCCACCTGCCACCTGCCAAAAAAAAAAAAATAATAATAATAATAAAAAAGTATGGCTCCTGCGGCAGACCGCCCGTTTTGCGATTAGCGCCGACGAAGTCACATCAGCGGGGTTTCGCCGACCACTACCTGTTCCTTGGAACCCCGGTTTATGAGAATTCAACACAAAGGCCGCCTCCCCCGACTTGCCCTTGTTGCCATAAACCTGCCTCCTTTCCTGTCGCTACGCGTCATCTGCCCAAAGTATCCGCCTCTCTGGGGTAAATTGTTCGGGCCTGGCCCGCTACGATGGCAGAAACAACTTTGGGCTGACGATGATTACCACAATCATCTCAACGTCCCTTGCAGATAGAGACGCTCTCACAAGTGCCTGCAATGTCACTGCATACGAGAATTACAGCTGCCGACACAACCGGCTGCCCTGTTGCGCCCACACATCTGGCTCTGCGAATGCGACACAAGTGACTCCACGAAATTTCACTAAACAATATGACTATGAACTGAGTTCCATTAGGCGAATAGCCAATCAACTTGCTCGCCGACATGAGGAAACTGGCTCGCTATAGCGACTCACTTCACGCTTTGGCGCTTGTTCGCCGAGTTGATTCGCGCGTTGCACTGGAGAGTGTCCTTGTAGGTCATCCTCCGAATGGCCCACGAGGCGTCATACCGTTGGCGAGTCCTCCATACCGACGCCATGACGCCTGCCGTTGGCATGGAGGAATCGCTGCGCGAGTCTCAAGAGCCCCATTTGTCAGCGAAGCTGCTCGCAGGCCCCATATGGCGCGTGCACCGGCGGCGGAACATGGCCGAGGGCAGCCACCATGACGCGCGTCAGCTGAATGGGACATGCAAATCGCGCGCAGTGCGCAGTCGGCCTGAACGGGCGCAGTCAATGGAATCGCTAAAGTCCGCTTCACCTCAACGTGGAACGCAGCAGAGGCTGCAAAGGCCGAGTTCACAGCTTTGGAACAGGCCACCGCCCTAGCGTTCTAAGACCGAAACACATTCCGAGGGGAAAAAAAAAAAAAAAAAAGAAAAGCTCGTAGATGCGCGAGCTCTTGAGATAAATATTAACTACCGTACATTAAAAAAGAAAGAAAAAAGCGTCCATTACTCTTTTTTTTTTTAATATGATTTGATCGCTTGAACGCTGTGAACACGGCCCGAAATTGGTCTATAATAAAACGGGAAGTGTTTACTTCGGCACAGTATAGGTGCGCGCGACGCGTCGAACGAGTGCGTCGTCTATCCAAACCATCCCGATGAGCGAGCCCATTGCCAAGTTCCAGTCGCTTGCCAAATGCCGCCATCGCATTCGAAACGATCAGTCGAGCGGAGACAAAGAGCGGGTAGCGGCATGGGGCCTCTCGTTTGCGCAACGGCTTTCGAGCTTATCAGCGAACGGATTCATTAATCACCCGCTGACTGATCGCTAACTCGGAAAAAAAAAAAAAAAAAAAGGAGGAGAGAAAAAAAACGCGTTCTACTCAACCAGACGACAGGCGACAGCGCGCGTGACAGGCACCTCCAAGCGACAGCACAAGAACACATAGTGCGCATTTGTTGTCACTTATGAAACGCGTCTTTGGTCTCCGAGTCGACTCTCTTCAAAAATGAACCTCCCAAAGGAGCTCTTTTTTTACAACGGGCGTTTTGCTAAACTTCAGCAGTGCTCCAATAAAACAGTTTTCAAGCTGGCTATGCCAACAACACTCGTTGCCTCCGTACACTCGCACCGAACGAGATGGGCTACCGCTGCGCTATCCCCCCCCCCCCCCCCCCCCCCCCCCTTTGCTGCGCGCTTCCGCTGCGAAGGGACTATAGCCCGCGTGTGTCAAACGCATCAGCCGCGCGCAACAGTCGCCGTTTGTTTTCCGAAGGCTTACGCAAACGGTGTGTTATTGCAGACCCCGAGCTCTGTTGCCAGAATCAAAAGTGCGGGAATGGCTTCTTTCTTTCATTTTTTTGTTCGTCGCTCCCTCGATCTAACTAATGTTCGGCCGCGAGGCACTCGCAACCATACGCACTGGGATTTAATCGCGACCACCGGAAAGCACCTTTCGCTGGAATGTCGGAACGCTTCCCCTCTGCGGTCGGTGTTCCCACAAACACCCCAGCGGGCAGATTTTATTTCCGTGGCCAGCGGGCGCGAACGGACAGGACGTGAAAGCCAGGCGCGGGAGCGGGCTGTCGCTTTGTCGCTCTCTCGTCTCTCTTTCCCGTGCACAGGCGCACTGGGAAAGAACAGCTGGAGCCGACGGCGGCGGCGAGACACCGTCTGTCAAACAGCTGCAGTAAAACCACGAATGGCGCTCGAGCGCGTACATACTGTTCTCGCGGCTACTTTCTATCTCGCGCGTGGAGACAGTGTGCACTATTGTTACGGACACCACAAATTGTTTTCACCACACTTCCTCGCTAGCCTAAAACGCCTCTGAGGTATTTTTGGTTGGTTAGGACTTCCAGAATGTGAAGATGATCACGTCTAAAAGTTATAAAACACATAAGAACACGATCGTTGGGACGGGGTGGTGTATACGAGCTCGGCAGTCAGCGCGACGCTTTCGGGCAGAAGCCGTCTTTTTCAAGCCACGAAGCGGCATGTCGAGCACTCCCATCGAGGAGCGTTCGACGGATACCGAGAAAAGGAGTCGGCCCTTTAGTCACTGATAACATACACGCAGGGCTCGACTTCCGCTTCTTGCTTCGACGCTCTTTATCGGCGCTACAATGTCACCACTGTCCGCAAAGCGGTGATCGAGGCTCGCCACTTCCTGCGTTCTGGAAGCCGGCAGGGACTGTAAATAGATAGCTTGCTCGGAAGCACTCTCGGTTCTTGGTGAACCGCGATGAGACGTCATCGACTGAGCTAACCGCTAACGTTTTTTTACGTGTTCGTTCCACCGACTATATTTATTTCGCCCTTACTCTCTCAGGCCGGAGTGGAAGCTACGGGCTTGCTGGAGCGAGCGCCATCACGTGGCGACAGGCGGATGGTATGAACCGACCGATTCGGTCAGCCAGTAGCTTCCACTCCGCTTTCTGTGCAAGAGTCGCCGAGGTGAGGAATGGATGGAGACACTCACTTGTCTTGGAAGCCTTCGAAGTCGTCGCTCTGTTCGTCGATGGTCGACTCAAGGTCCAAGTAGCTGCCATAGTCGCTGTCGGCGGCGCTGAACTTGTACAGCTGCAGTGTGCAGTCGTCCAACTGCCCAAAAGTAAAGAACGAAGGAGGATAAATAAGGACCACTGGCATTGTGTAAGTACTGCCGGACCTATAACAAAATGACCCCGCGGTAGCGCCGCGCGATAGATCGGCCCAAGCACCCATTTGAACATTTTAATCAGCTAGCCAGTTCAGCGTTTGATCGATGCATCTCTGCAGCCTCGGAAAACAGTATTGGTAGTCGGCCTCGCTGTCACGTCGAGTTTAATTCAAGAGCATATCAATTGGAGCACGTTTGCACGCACCGCCCTTCAGCGATGAAAAACCATAATCAACGCGATAAATCGGGCCAAACTGGCGTGTCAAATGAAGGCGCTGATCGATTGGTTTCACGGTCTTAGCGAAACAACCACCGCACATATGTCTAAATGGGGAATGATAGCACAAAGGACTCAGGGTCTAGTCAACCCTAACCATCCCATCATCAATCTCCAAATCCTATAGTTACTACGCCACGAGCTGAATACAGTTGTAAACTTGAGCGGTGCCAGTACTGCGTCAAAATGAATGCAGACGGATCCACGGGGGTTCATTCGGCTGCTATGCGGTGAGAAAGGCCGTCCGAATGGCGATCTCGCGCTTGCGAAACAACCACAAGAATAAGGTCAACCGAAGTTGAATCGCCGCCGAAGCGGTTATGGCAGATATCATCAATAATGCCAAGCACGCATAGGGGTACTAGACAACATATTCTGAGCGAAGCCGCGCTCGGCACAACTTTGCGTTGATAAGGGCTCTTTGGCTGTCCGTATTCAAAGCTGAAGCCGGCGCTAAGCATGCGTAGCACCCAGACGGGCTAATAAAGAAAGAATTCGACTGCAAGAGCCGAGATCTGACAGAAACGTTGATGGATCCCAAAAGGACAGGAGAGCACAAAGGGCTGCTTGAATTCGCCGAGCGACGGCCGCATCTCCATTAGCTCGGCTCGCACACAGGAGCCATGCACGCTCGCAGCCGCCCCGGCTACTTCCCGGCAGGGCACGCGAAGAGACTATCGATGCGATCTTCCGCATCCGACGAACGGAGGAGCGAAGAGAACGTTTGACCCGGGAATGCGGTCTGCTCAGGGACACGTTTCAGCGTGGCGTTTCGCACGCCGAGTGTCCCAGCGCAGACCGTGTTTGATCGGTCAAACATTGTCTCGGTCACGCTATTTGCTAGGTTCCCTCGATGGATCGCAGCATTAGTTCTCGGGGTGCTGAGCTGCGAAGTAACCCGGCGGGCATCTTTTGCCGTCTCAGGATTACGCGAACTTTCCCCCGTCGGGCGCGTCCTTACGCGAAAACATGTGCAAAACGTTACCCACTTCAGTCAAGCAAGAGGGCGAAACATGAGAGTGTCTGGTTTGTGGTGGGCGCATTCATGCATGCGTGGCTTAGCGTCTGCTTAACCGGCGTTTACGCAGGAATAAGGGCTCAGGATATGGAATGTTTAAGGAATCCGAGCGCTCGAGGAATTCCTGGTTGGGGGGGGGGGGGGGGGGGGGGGGGGGGCATATTTCCACTGAAACCAGTTTGCGAATCCATGTTCAAGAACAAAAAAAAAAAGCCCCGTCGTTTTTTTTTTTTTTTTTTTTTTTTTTTTTTTTTTTTTTTTTAGAGCAGCAATTGCGGCAGTACCACAGTCCGAGTAGCACAATATTTGGTGAACTCTGGCCCGGTCGAGGCCTGTTCGTCCCAGAACGGGACGCCGCTGACAGCTCGGGGCTACCCGCATCGGCGACGACGTGCCCAGCTTCCGGTGAAGCGGTCGAGCTCGTCCGGGCGGAACGCACACAACGCCGAACGGGCTCGCCTATTTGACGCTCCAGCGATCGGCCGAGCCCGACGGGAGTTGCTGACCCTGCACGGGCCTCCGACGGAAACCTCCCGTGGGCGACGTCTCCACTTCCTAGCAGTTTGCTGCTTCACGTAGCCATTAGTCCTCCGCAAATATACTTGTCAGGGACGACGCTTCTGCATTGGGAAGTTCGGCGTTCGAGCTTACACCCTTCAGCGATGCTTCTCTGGTATAGACCGCGAATAGGGAGTTGTAGTAGATTGTTCCGACAGCTTCCGTAACGATAACCGAAAACAATAGGGAGTTTTCGAAGATCGTTTTCGCCGTCCCGCACCACCCTCCGCAACCCGCTGCGATACCCGGCAACTCTTCAGCCAAGGCCATCGGCGCGCAGGCGCAGTAGCGGCCTCTTCGTTGCGGAGGGCTTAGCGGAGGGGGAAACGCGGTCTACGAAAACTCCCTCATAAGAATAGGGAGTTTTCGTAGATCGTTTGCGCTGACCCTCAGAGCTCTCCGCAACCCACTTACGAGATCCAAGACTCTGCAGGCAAGGCTAGCGCTGCGCATGCAGTCTTCGTTCCGGAGAGCGTAACGGAGGAGGGAATACGGTCTACGAAAGCGCCCTAACCATGGGCAAAGGCGTCCGGAACGGTCTATTAAAACTCCCTACCGAAAGTAAACCAACGGGCTCGGGCGGCTCCGAAGCAGCCACGGCACATCGGAGGCCGAGGACTACGAACTCGGAGGTTCTGGCGCAAATTCCCATCGATGCCGGTTTCGATATCGGTGGACACGGTACAGACTCCAAGTTAGCATCGGCCAAATTCGTTCTCGGAGGTGCGCTCGATATTTGCGGTAATGCTGCATCTCTACGCCATCATTTGGAACCCCCATCTCTCGCTCTGTTGCTTGTGGATTCTGGGGGACGGGCAGCAGGCCAAGCCCCGGCATGGCAGCGAGCGGCTGCGACGCAACGCAACGCAGTCTGCGCACGGCATCGGCCGCGAGGAAGGCTGTCTGGCGGCCTCCCCAAACTGACAGCGAGCACTGGAAGGAACCAGCGGCGGGAGACCGGATGACCTTGACCTCGCTCGCCCTCGTGCGCCGCCCGTCAAAAGAAAAAGCGGCGGCCAAGCGACACTGTCCTTTGCAATCGCCCGCCGGGATTCCGGGAACGCGTCGCCGCCGCCTTCTTCCAGGCACCGCACCTTCGGGGCCGGATATTCATTCACACCTAAACACCCAAGACGCCCAGGCTGTGAGGCAGGCGCGTTCGCTCGATGGTGCGAGCGTGATGCTCACCATAGCGCAACATTCGTCCTAAGGCGGCTATTTTCCTCTCTTTTCTTCTTCAAAGGCTGGAAACGCGCCAAATCGTTTGGTCGGGCCCTGTTGCGTAAACTTATGAACTTGACGCCATCACACTGACAGGAAGACGACTGCACTGAATCTCACACTTCCAAAAACAATCGCTCACGTTCGTAGTATAGTGACTGGGGCTCCGCGGAGAAGCATACGCAAGAGATGTTGTAGACTGAGTACAGTCCCTAAGAAGTGCGCAGAAACCTTTAAAGCATTCGTCACTGAGTTTAAGTGCAAGGCGCGGTCAGTGTTAGCTACAGGTATTTTAACGTGAAACGTTCTTTGGTGTTCGGCATTTCGTGAAGCCTGGATAAAAGCGTGGCCGCGAGGCTCGACACTGACTGGATGACGGGTTGGAGAGGAGGAGCGAGGTGCTCGACGCTGATTGGTTAACGAAGGGTCATGTGACCAGAGGGGTAGGCGAGGAGAAGCTCGACCACCTGTGCGCACTGAGAGAGAGGAGGTCGAGAGTATGGAAGGCTCTGCAAACACAATTGCCTAGCAATCTGCCATACATTTGGATCATGCTGCTCAGCCAATCGGCCACAGCGTCACCAGACTGGAGAGATCTCGCACCAGTGGAGAGAGGGACAGAGAATCTTTCATGAGTCATTTCAGCCCCGACTGTTCGTTTCACCTTGTACGTTTGAGCGCTGTCAAAGCCTATAAGACCGACAAACGCATACGCACGAACTAAAAGTACACGGGGCACACTTGATTGAAGGAGCCGGCAAAGGAGTACGCACAAAAACACGGCCAACTGCCTGACGTTGCACTTTCGGAGCTGCTTGACTGGCCACTCGGCTCCAAGGTCGACTGAGCTCTGGCTTAATATAGAACCGAGTCTAGAGAGATATTGTATACCAACGGACCTTTCCGATGTTCATCGCCCAGGTAAAATGTACCGAGTGATAGGGCGGCTGTGGAGAAGTGTGCGTCGTTCGATAGATCTTTGTTTACCGACCCACAGGCCAGTAAACAAAGATGGCAGCATACTGAAGGCGGTCATTGGGACGATTCATAGAATACCAACTATATGCAACGTCAAAATCCCGTAGCTGATAGGCAAGACTCCGCAAAAAGAAGCTGCGCGACTTTCCATTGGCACACGGTCGCGGCAACCGACGTCGTCTAAGCGGTAAAAAAAGAAAGAAAAAAAAAGTTTGATTGGGGCAGGAGGAAAGTTTAGTCGTCTAGTGGTGGACAAAAATAAATGGGGACAGACAACGTCTCGAACTCGCTTGCACACTAAAGGCTGGTTCAAACAGCCCCGATTCCTTACGTTACGTTACGTGAGCTTATGTACAAGCCACCGGGATATCTGTGCTTCATATCAAGCGTGGCTACCAATTCGAGGAGGTATACCTGGCACGCGACATTCAAAACACGAATGTTTCGGTGACTTGGACGTAACGTGAGAAAACGGTGCTGTGTGAACCAGTCTTTAAAAGTTGAACCGAGCTCAACTCCTTACGTTACGTTGCGACGAGCCTTGTGTCCTTGGTTGCCACGGTAACTCACCGTCCTAGCTCGTCGTCACCGAAACATTCGCGTCTCGAATGTCGCGTGCCAGCTATCTCCTTGAATTGGTAGCCACGCTACGAAGCACAGATTTCCCGGTGACTTTTCGTAACGTAACGTAAGAAAACCGGGCAGTGCGAACCAGCCTTAACTGTATTTTCGTAAAACGATCGCCACTTTTTTTTTTTTTTCTTTCTATCAGTCGGTGTCGGTCGAGTGGCGTTACTAGCACGTGCTAGTTTGTTCTGCCATAGCCTCTGTGGGTCTGGCCACCGATCGAGGATGTTCGGATACGACGTCCCTTGCAAATTGATAAGCGGAGCTTTGCTGAAGCAACGCCTAGAGTGCCTTCATACACACGCGCGCTTTTGCTTGAGTGGTGACATCTCAGCCATTTTTCCGCCCAATCGTTTTTTTTATGCATTTCGAAGTGCGCGCAATCCGGTGTCACTCAGCTCGAGCGCGTAGCTTTGGCTAATGCATAGACGCCATTTGACCGCCCAAGTCACGCGCTGGCACATTCAGGGCAACAATGAATGTCTTCACCCTGAGACAGACAGACATGTAGGCACCCTAGCCACACCCGGAGATATTTGAGCCCTCTGGCCAACGACGACGCGTGCGAATGAGCCACAGCGCTTCCTCGAGTGGAAAGAAATACAGAGCGCAACAAAAAAGCCGCCCACGCGCGCGGCGGACCCACGAGTTCAGGCCAGGAGTGGAGCAGCAACAATGCGAAAGGAAGGCGGGAGAGAAGAAGCCGCTTTCCGGCCCTGTTTGCACGTTTTGCCAGTTCTGCGGCAACTGACTTCCGAATCGAGCAGCAGCGAGAGAAAGAGACGCGGCAGCTGGAAATAGGCGGCCTTGAGAAGGGAGCGAGCCGCCTTCTGCGCATGCGCTCTTCTCACCCCAGGAAACAAAAGACTCGCGGGACGTCCCAGAGCGAGAAAAAGAGCGTCGCACCTTTCGCGTCAACCGAGCAGCCAGCCCGATCGGTTCACTGCGCGGGTGTGACGCGGCGGCTGTCCACTTCTACTACGGAAGGCATCTCTGTGTGAACGATGGGTCGGATGGCCACGGTGAGCGGACTCGCTGCTGTGCTATCCCGAGTTGAGAAGCGAGAGAATTCATCGAGCCAGGAGGTGGCTCGTGCTCGAACCACTTCTGCGGCGTTTTGACTGATTCGGTCAAAAAAAAAAAAAAAAAAAAAAGGTCCGTGCACGTGCGCTGCGGGTCTCGTTAGTGGCCGCTGCTGTTCGTTTGGCAGCACAGCCGAGAAATGCCAGACCAGAATACTTTCTAACAGTATATTCTCTGGCACCTGGGCAAATGCAAGAACTTGCGAGGCTAATGGAAACGGGAGGGAGGGAAAAGGGCTTTAACAGTATAATTCGGTTGAACACGAAGGGTCACCATGAAGTCTAAATTAATCCTCAGTTATTTGCCAGGGCATGCTGAATTTTTTTAGCACTTTTTTTACTAAACGATGTTTTATCGTTTACGACAGCCCTGCCTTGCCAAACTCCGCTAAAAAATAAATGATATGCTATAATTCTTAAGACAATGAACCAAGCTTCGCGGAGCGGTTGAAGCGTACTTCCTGTGTCTCCGATGAGTTCGACGGGCGTACCAAAAAAAAAAAAAAAAAAAAAAAAAAAGAAGCGCGCATCGTTCGACGACTTTCGCGAGTCTCGACAGCTCGATCCGCGCGTCGTGGCCACAGCGGAGCACCACTATCCCTACCAGAGTCCAGAGAAGAGCTCGGCGTGGCCAATTTGTCCCGTTCCGTCCTCCTTCCCCCGAGCCTCGGTGGCGGCGCGACCATCCGTCAGCCCAAAAGACCGCCAAGGATGTCCTCCCATCCGCCCCATCAGCGGCACGAACAAATAAATGCAGTCGCCGATTAACGCGCGCCAAGCAAGCACAGAAACCCAAACGGAGATTTAAAAGACAAGGAGAGGCGCCTTCACTGCCCAGCGACCCAGGCTCGTTGAGGCCATTTTTCCCTTGGCGCAATTGTTTCACGGGACTCGCCTTATCTGGTACCCGTTCAACGAACCCAGTCGACCGTTGTAGTAACACGCCGCCGCAAGCACACGCCACGCCGCAGCAAAATAAATGACCCTGACTCTTCCGAGGGCTAGTAACAAGGTTCGCCCCTCGCCCCCTTCGCTCTCCTGCTCTTCCTTTCTTTTTTATCCTTATCAATTTCATATTTCGATCGAAGGAACACTCAGCCAATCGCGCGGCGAAACCTCGACGAGATTTTATCGCTTACGTCATGCCCTGCCTTGTCGGCCGCCGGTTCCACGAGGCAGACGGCGCGTTCGCGGAGCACCCAGTGGAGATAATCGTGAGGTACGGGACGGATGAAAAGCAAGGTCTCCTGGCACGGACGGTTCCAGACGGTCATTCTTCGGGCTGAAAACCCTCTTCGATCGACTCGCATCATCAATCAGTCATTTAGTTGCCCAAACACCGCTGCGGCTTACGCTCAATTTTATGTGGCAAGTCGTGATCAATGTATGATCCAAGCGTCGGAAGACAAACAACGTTCTCTGGGCCTGCGGTACGTCCAATGCGAGGATTAACAATTTCCGCCACACGATAGAATGCTAACAATCTCCTTTTTTTATGGTATAAAAGAAAAATATTTTATTTTATCCTTTTAGCAAAACACAATGGCAGATCATGCTGTGCGCTAGCTCAAAGGAGAGATTGTCGTTTACCAGTCCTCCAATCCCAGCAAGGGGGAACCAGAGCCGTACAATTGGGGGAACCATACCGCGGGTGCACAAACAGAAGGCACCGTGTTCCATTTCACGGGGGCACTGGAAAGGCCGGAGACATATGAGCTATTCCGGGTCCGAACATCTCGAGCGATATTCTTTTCTTTTAGCTCTCTGAACAGGGAGTCGTTACATAATCGCTACGTGTATCGCGGCAAAACCACCACAGAGCGACGGATGGCGAAGGTGAGAGAGAGTCCGCGGTACACGATAATAATCCGACGCGAAGCGGACCAAGTGCACCTTCGACGGTCGTCGTGCCCGACTTCGGCGAGCAAAAGCGCAGCCCCCTCAAACACATCCAGGAGGAAAACCTGTCAAGAGGACCACCGGATTAAAAAAAAAAAAAAACGAGAAAAAAAAATCCCAAGGGAGATTAGAAAAGGGGAAGACTCGGACGGCAGAGAGGCAACGAAATCAACCGAGGGGAAAGGGGGAGCCACTTTCGCTTACGAAATGAAAACAGAGCAACAGGTTGTTCAGGCAGCCAGGTTTTTTATCCGCGTTTCTCGGAACGCGCTCTGGGCCGGCGAGAGGAAGCGCCGGCGAGTCTCAAGAGCGAGCCCGCCTGGCCAAGAAAATAACAGGACGGCAACGAGCTGATTTGACAAACCCAAGTCGAGCATACAGCAGCAGACGCCAAGGCAGCGCAGAGCGGAGGGAGAGAGAGAAAATCGTGTGCTACCTGTTATTGTTGCACGGCGCGGCCCGAGTGTACTGCCGCACCGATTTCGTCCGAGCCCGTTTGTATTTCTTTCTTATCGGAAACGCCGTGCACGGAATCTGCAATGAGCCAGGCCAGCGAGCCGCTCGTCGTTGGGCTGCACCCCGTCGCTGGCGCAGTGACACCTGAGGGTCCTTCTCCCCCACCGGCTTTTCGGACTCGAAGGTCTCTAAACCCCGAAGGCTTTCGCAGGACGCCGGGGAACACCAAACGAAACGGGTCGTCAACGCCAGTACTCCGGTGCCGATACTGCGCCTCCACCGTGCGCGCTTTTTTTTTTTTTTTTTTTTTTTTTTTTTTTCGGATGATATATGACGGTCCGCGCAGCGATGGAGGAGTGAGGGGATTGCTCCTCTGCAGCGAGCGATTGGCTACGCGACGTCTTCGTTCGGCGGGAAATGAAGAGAAGATCGCGCACACTCGACCGACACAACAATGAAAAGCAAAAAAGCAAATAAGGCGGCTTCGTCGGCTTCGTGTCAATCAACACCGCTCGTGGTCAACGCGAGGTGGATGGTAGAGTGTGCACACTCGGAAAGCCCGCGAGGCGCGAAAACCTTCTCGAGTAGAACGGGTCAAGGAATGCGTTCAAGAGCCATCGAACAGGTGACCGGGCTACGCAGATGTAGTACGGCGCCAGTTGTGTATGCGGCCGAAGCCAACTGGCGACGTACTGACACCCGAAGCTCGGTCGGGCGCCAAGTGAATGGGCAGAGGAGAAGGGCTCACCTTATGAGGCGCCTTGAGCAGTCGATGCACCCCGGCGATTTGGTTTATCAGGGGGATGTTTACATTGAACACGTATGTCGGGGGCCTCGACGGTTCCGGGAAATTGGTGCTCGCCGAGAACGGGTCGATATCGTTGAGGTACTGGACCCTGCAGGTCAAGGTAGCCATGGCCCATGGAGAAACGCGTCACGACCACATGACAGTGAAGCTCGTCCCCGAAAAAAAAAAAAAAAAAAACGGTGACGGCTGCTGCAGTGCGGCGAGCCCGTGGCAAAACGAAGCGCCCGCGAGTCGTCAGCGGCCGAGCAGCGCTGAACAGACCCAACTCGCAAAAACTCAAGTGCGACCACCAGCAAACCAAACGCGCGGCATGTGGAGTTTGGAGGAAGGGAGGGCTGCTGCCTGCGCAGACCGGTTGAAGGCGAGACCTTTCGCGCATGCGCGAGCTGCCTCTGGCCTTGACGTCATCCACTTGGGTGCTCCCGCCATCTCTCGGTCGCGTTGAGTAACCTGCGCGCGCGTCGCGGCGCGCTCGGCCGCCTCAGCGCGCATCTGCTAGTTCCGTTTTCGAAACACACACCGTTTTCTCCCTTGGAAGCTATGCTTGGAAGTTGCCAAAAGGTATTGCGATTGATGCTTTTGCCGGTTTCGCCGGTTTCGCAGCCTGAATTTATAACTTGCAATAAACCTTGCCCACACTGCGTCCGTAGGATTTTATTTTACGCATTTATGACAATTGGTGGTTTCTCTCTGACTTTTGAATTTGGCGCCGAAATCGCTCACGCATTTTTTCAAGCCAGTTGCTAGTTCGCGTTAGTAAACTCACGGTGGCGCAATCGAAAAGTCGGCAGATATGTTTGCTTAACTGCAATTATTACAACGCGACAGTAGACTGGACGAGCGCGCGGTCTTGTTCACGTGTGTAAACCACGGGGAACGTACTAATTAAACGCCACGACATGATGCTCTCCGTGTTCCTTTAGTTGAAATCAGTTCGCCCTTCTTTTTGAGATAGAGACGGCAGAGAAAGATGTCTACGTCGTGCCTCTGAAGGAAGGAAGAAAAAACCGCCAGCAATAGAGCTGTCAGTCTCCATTTCCTAGTGCTGCGTCGTTCATAGCTTCGTCACTACAAGGATAGGGACACAATCAGAGCCCTCTTTGCAACCTAAGTCCCTACGCTGTAAAAGCGCGATTTGGTTCGAACTTCTTCAATTCGAGTTCAAATCGAACCTCCCTCCGTCAAAACAGAAGGGGTACATTATACTAGCACGCGCAGTCGCGTCAAGTCGGAATTTGATTCCATCCGCATCATGTGGTCTCGTCTCGGATTACGCGCCTCTGGAAAGGGGAAGGAAAGAGACTTGGGAGAGGAGGTAAACAAAAAATAAATACCCGCAAGCAACCTCAGTGTGGCGTCGTTCATTCGCGGGTTAAAAACGAGCGAGCACCGCAACCGGGTTTCCGCGGGGTATTTATAACCAGCGCTTCCTTCGCCGACAAAAACCGCAAAACAGAGGGACAAAGGAAAAGAGACGTAGTGGTTCTTCTTGGCGGGTCCTCCTGGCAGCCAGAGAACGACAGTCTTTCAAGAGGCGAACATTCGTTTTCTGAACCACTTTCACCTCCCGCCCGAGGCGACGGCCTGTCTGCTAACCGCTACCACCGGCGTGGGCGGACGCGAGAAACCAGGGACCGCGAACCGCCGAGGCAAGCCAGTGTCACTGCCCGCCCCGGTTACTCGAGCAGCAATGCACCTCGCACGCGGTATAGATACTAGATACGCCAGTGCGGAAGACACCGGGGCGATTCGCGAAGCTGGCGTTCGCCCTGGTGGCGCGTCAAGCGATGAGTTGTACACGTGTGCTTCGAACTTGTTCCTTGCTAACGCTCTGCATCAGTTGCGGAAGGTGCTTGGCCGCTTGAGAAAGCGACAACAACGCTCCGTTTCGGCTGAGTAAGGGTACACAGTGAAGACTCCGACTCCGGCATTTCTCTCATTGATTGATTGTCTGATTTAAGAAGACCGCTACTAACTGGAAATAAGGCACAATATTGAAATCAAAAACTGAACTCCACAAGACCATGTTCAGCCTAAGTGGCAACCTTCTGTTTCTATACTTAAAAAATATTTACGTAAGTTTACCCCGAAACCTCTCTTGACTGTTTGAACTCACGCGCACGCACGCACGCACGCACGCACGCACGCACGTACACACGCACACAAACACAGACACACACACATATAAACACACACACACACCATGAATCATTAACCTATAGGATTTAAACGCTTTGAACGGACTCTGCTCTTCAGGCTTCGCGCACGCAGTGTAAGATCTCCAGCTTGGTTAAAATAAGGTTGGTAGAGCTTATTGAGCGAACTGTGAAATCTGTCGCCTGCCCGGTGACGAAGTACACATTTCTCAGACTTGTCCGGAGTACAATGCGGGGAGGGAATCTCCACTGCTGCAACATTTGATTCCCCAGCGAAACTTGCGCTCAAGGGAAGAGAGACTTAGTGCGCGCTACGTAGATTGTATCCAAGTGGAAACAAAGTTCTAAGGTGGCGACATGTGGGCGAGTTTGTGCATGACTAAATAAATATAGACATAACGCAAAAAAAAAGTCCTACTGAAGCGGCTATCTGTGCCATCTTTGTTAATTGCATAGGCATCTATCAATTATCTTTCAGTTTTATCTTTACCCCTCCCAATAAGCTGTATGTTTTCAAAGTTAGGTTTTCAAAGTCCCTACAGCGTAGGGGCAGGTGGGTTGATCGCAAAAACAAATCATGCTCTCGAGTTACTTCATTGATACGCGCCGTTTAGTTTGGCCAATGTCCGTAAACTTTGCCACGGGTCAACGAGATTTTGTTCAGTTGTCAGTCAGCGTTTGCCACGTCTCCATCTCCCGCTTGGTCCCAGTTTTTTTATTTTTTTTATTTTTTTTTGTATAAACGAAGTTAATCTACACGCCGGTGAAGCAATGCATTTTTCTCTTTTTAATTTCATCACTGCTTCCTTTCGCTCTTTTGCTATCTTGCAAGAAGCGAAAGTATGCAGGCGAAATATGGTTAGGAAGCATCATAGTCTAAACCCTGAGGCACGAAGGAATAACGGAGATTTTGTATCGAGAGACCAGACCGGTCCTAAGAGATTGCAAGAGGCTTAAAAACCGGTCTGGTCTCTCTCTGTCGAACTCGGTCGCAAGAGTGTGAACGGGCCTTTATGCGTTAATAGGAAGTTTTTGTAGACCGCGTCTCCCCCTCCGCTAAGCCCTCCGCAACGAAGAAGCTGCTAATGCGCCTGCGCGCCGATGGCCTTGACTGTAGAGTTCCAGGTATTGTAGCGGGTTGCGGAGAGCGTTGCGGGACGGGGAAAACGATCTACAAAAAAAATCCCTATTTTGTTTCTCCGTACCTCGGGGATTAAATTATGACACTTTCTCTTCCCGTACGTACGCATCCTGTCGTTTGGAGCTACGGGCGGGACAAATCTGCGCACACCCCTGTCACAGGGGTATTTCAAAGGCATCAAATGGATCATGACACGAAGATGCAAGTATGTTTTTCCGTCGTACTTTGCACCCTGCAACCATGGTAAGCCTGACGGAGCTCTGACGTCATCAGACCCCAGGTGAGCCACGTTCTCGACACTTTGCTGGAAACAAAATACCGCTGTAGCAGGGATAAAGCTGGGCTCGAGCCGGGAGACGCTCTCTAACGTGCTCCGTAGCAAAGGAGAGAAATAAGTGCCGCTACAGCGTTCAGTGCCGCTATGCGGAGGGCAAGTTCGTCTGCTTCTTGTGTAAAAGTTGCGGGGACGCCAGAACGCCGAGCTCTGTTTGGCTCGGATTGGAAGAATAGTGGGTAGACCTCAATGTTAGCTGCCTTGAGGTTTACCCACTATCCTTCCAATCAGACCTCGGCGTTCTGACGTCCCCACTTGCGCACCGCGTTCACATTTTCTACGCGGGCGCCACCATCTTGAATCGCGGAACTTCCGGTAAGCGGGAAAGCATTGTTTCGTTCTCGCCACACACCTGGGAGAAACTCACATTTTAATCGCGAGTGTCTATCATTCTCGTTTTGCCTTTTCTATATTCTTTTACTTGTTCTAAATTGTAATGTCTTGCATGTTTTTTTCCCCTTTCCATATCGGATTTGTGAACTACGTGTAAAGAGGGTAAACGAAAAAAAAGGTCTATACGTGACGTCATTGCAACATGTTGTTGGCCATTTCTACTTGTTCCTGCTGAGTAAAACACATTCAGGACGACAAATGCAGGCTGCAGAAGGTACGCGCTCGGCGGCCAAGTCAACACCACCTACAATAATTAAAGCCCGCGCACTCGAATGTTGACGTCATCACAGTGAGAAATCGAGTGCAGACAGAAATTGGGCACGAGCGCTGTTTCGCGTTCGGTTGAGACTCGTATTCCATCACTGAGTCGAAGGACGCTCGGTGTCAGCTAGGCTCGGGCCCAATCGCTGAGTTGGCGCCAGTCTAGTGTGATGACGTTCCAAGGAAGTAGAGGAGGCTGTTCACAGGCCTCGATTATTCTAGGGGGCGTTGGTTTCGCAGCAAGGCCACCACAAATGGCCGCTGACGTTACGTCGCTGCAAGCCATGTATATCTGTATAGACCGACACGCTGTTTACAAACAAGCCCGCGTTTGCCCACACCAGGTGTGGGCACTGCGCGTGCGCAGAAACCGAATTCGCGTGAAGTGAAGCGTCTGCGCATGCGTAGTGCCGTCGACAGCGCCACCGCAGCTGCGTGACGTCAGTTCCGCGTGTTCGTCTATACTCTGTTTCACCTAAAGATGTACCGCAGCGAAAGCGAAGGCTACAAGTGGGAGCTCCTTGTTATCCTTGCTCAACGATTCACTTCGGCTGCACGACCACCACTCTCGCGCAGCGCGAGCAACTGCCAAAATTCTAAGTTTGGGTTTCTTCTGGCCTTCGCCGCGGAAACAAAATACTGCCAAAGCATAGATAAGGCTAAGAGCTCGTGGCTGGAGACGGTCTTTCGCGTGCTCCAGAGCGGAGAACAGAAAGAATGCGGAGAGCAAGTCGTCTGCTTCTTTCGCAGGAGTTGCGGTGACGTCAGAACGACGCCAAGCTCCGATTGGCTTTGATTGAAAGGTTAGTGGGTAGACCCCAATGCTAGATGCCTTCAGGTCTACCCACCACTTTTTTTCAATCAGCCAATAAGGGCTCAGCGTTCTGACATCGTCGCAACCCATTTGCATGAAGCAGACGAACTTGTGCTCCGCATAGACCTTTTGCTAAATTATCCAAGCACCACAGAGCGTGCGCGAGTGGATTTACACGCGCTGCGCGTGCTGGCGTCTGGAGCAGTGTCTGTTCTGAAGCAAACATCCAAAACAAATTGCACTTTGCACGCGCGTTCGCGAACACCTTAGTTTGGTTATTTACTTGGAATCTTTGATACTCGTAAGGCGAGCGCGTGCAGTAAGTGTATACCTACCTTCCCAGCATTCTCCTTGATGCTTGCGTAATTTGACAAAAGGTCCATTCGCGCAGATAGGAAACTCATGACGTCACCGGCACTTTCAAACATGCCTACCTTGCCGAATGGGGGAAACCGATCGGGTCCCTTAATCAAATCGAACTTATCCATGAAATTAACGCGTTGATTACAAAACAGAGTTAGAATATACATGTAGTAGATTCTATAGGCATGAGTTATCTCAGATTTTAAAGGGTGAAGAAATACTCTTCTCCCGTTGTTGTTACCTCTCTGTAAGATCCGGGAGCGCTCAGATACACGATGCCTGAGACTGGAGTAGTGGGTGTGAAATGACTGTACGACGTCTTCTGCAAAGATTTTACGGTGCCTGCTCAGAACAAGGATACCCTACCCAATTGATTCATTTCTCAATTCAACGGTTACAACTTAGTACAGATATAATTCAGTGTTTCGCATGAAGCTGAGGAACGCATTCGCCGGGATAATCTTGTCCTATATTTACTAGCGAAACTACTGACCAGTCATGATTTGAATGCACTTCGTTAGCCTGGCATATTGCCAAATTAATGGGGCGAGTTTAACGCGGATGTCAATATAGCTAAAGTCACTCCATGTTTATTTCTATACAAACTACAGTAAAGCTCAGAAACTCAACAGCGAACGCACAATGGCGAGACGAGCTACCCGTGGTGTCGACCAGCTCTAAACGTGGTCAGCTAGCCGTGTATATCCCATTAAGCTGGTGTTCCAACTCGACGGAGCCGAAGGAAAAAGCAAAAAAATAAACGCGTTCCACCCGAAAAGGAAACGATGCATGAAGGACGCCAGCAGTGTGTCTCCCCCAAGACACTCTTTTCTCTTTCATCTCATTCATCCCTCCTTCCCTTCGGGCTTTCACGTTCTGCAGACGCACGAGCAAATCAATTGTTGCCGAGCCAACAACCCCCTTGCATGCCTCCCGATGAAGGAACAGTCATCATAAAAACGCACCATAAAAAAGAAAAAAAACAAACAGAGATGCTAGAAATGAAAACCGACGTCGAGCCTTGCCGGGCCAACCGCCTCTCCAGTTCACGAGCTTGCTGGACAGCAAGGCCCCTCCGATAGCGTCCATTTCCGCTGGCCAGCTTTTGTGCCTACCCGCCGGCGTCTGCATGGACACACCGGCTTGTGTTCTTTTCCGCGCATGCGTGGCTTGGCAGGCGGGCAGCAGCGCCCACCAGTCGTTCACGATTTGCTCGCTTCTTCACTTGTCTGTTTGTCTTTGATGGCTTGCTCGTCGTTCCCTTCCCCCGCGTCCAGCGAAGCGCGCATGGCCTTTGTAACGACGACGCGATCGTTACCGTGGCTCTTTTTTTATGAGGAACGCTGCTGCGACGTGAGTTTGTTATAACCGATGGCTCGTAATATAAGAGAGAGAGAGAGAGAGAGAGAGACGTTCACAACGTGCCCACGTAATCAACTTTCGTCTTGGAGACGCACCCCGCGGGCAAGGGAAGCTAGTCGTGCACTTGCGCGACGCGCATTTCCCGAATCGCAACTCAGATTGTCAGTCAAACACCCAAAGGCCGCTTTTGGAAAGGTGAGGGACGTGTGGACTCGATTTACAGACCCTGAGGCTCCGGGATCAGCGATACCTACAAGTAAATACAAGAGTAAATCGATACGTCACACGTGTCGACCCATCGCCGCACCATGCACTTTAAGAAATGCTCACGTGTCTACTTGGCTACTTTCCACACAAAGCACGTGAATATCCAGGTAATACTGCATTCCGAGAAGGGAGCCTCACAAGTGACGAAGCGAAACATAGTAACCCCCCCCCCCCCTTTCCCGGTGTTCCAGTGCAGATCGTAATGTTGCATAAGCACACGTGGCTCTGCCTCTGGCCCCTCGGCTCTACAGCATAAAAAGTCACTGCCGTTGTAAGGTTGTGAAATTAATCGATTAACGTAGCTGATTAATTGATACCAATATTAACCGCCGACTAATGTTTTAACCGACTAATAAACCTTTCCATGGAGTTGCCATGGTCATAACCTTCGTCGCTCTGCTCCTCCGGGACGCCATGTTTCTGGAGTACACAACCGCGAACTTATTTCCGTCCACACCATTCAAACGATTTGAATAAACTCGCCTAAAAGCTATGGGGTATATCTACCGCGTAGCGTATACACTGGATCAGCAAAACACCTATAGTCGCCGACTGTTGAAGAACTACAGGGTGTAGTTCAGTATCTTAGGCCTTCTTGCTTCGCGATTCGCTCTTTGTAGTTCTTATCGTATGATGCTGCAAACTGATTGGCTGTGGGGCAGCTCAGGGTTCGTCACACTCTGCATTTCTTCATCTGTTAGTCACTATGTAGCTTTTTATTTTTATTATTATCATTATTATTATTAGGCCCGCCGCGTCATTTTTCATTCAGATAAATATTCATAAGTGAATAGCACACTTCTCACACAGCTTTCAATACACCTTTCCGCAAATATATGGTTCCCCCAGCGTCTGCTTTACGCACTGTGGTGTTCAGATGTACGACACGTGAAATTATCCAAGAAGCGAAGACGAAGTTGACATTGGTTTAACATTTCGTGTACGCAGAGGAGGCTGAAGGAAAGAACAGAGTATGTGACTGACCTCAGATTCCAAACGCTTTTTTTTCTTTTTATTTTGTCTGAGTTTTTAACGATAGGAAAGAATGATTCATGCCGCTCCCATGATATACGAAGCGTTCAAGCCGGCACCAGTGTACATCCGAACAGCCCAACAATTCCTTGATAGTGTAGAGTGAAGACGACCGTATATCTCAACTTTGCTTAAAAGTTGATCAACTCGCCGACGAGCTAGCAAACTTGCGTTCAGCACAACAGCAAACTCTTCGAAGACAAAGCCCGCAACGCGGTTTCAGACGATCCAGTCGCCCACGCTCCTCATCAGCACCGAGGACATGCTGGTACCACACCAAGTTCGGCATGCAAGCACAAAAGTGTCACCCTCCGTGCTCATTCACGGAAAACGAGTCAGTCACCCGCCCGCGGCGGCAAGCGTGGTAGACTCGGAGACAAGCCGCCTCTTCTTCGTTACGGATCGCACCACAAAAGTCCGGTTCCTCGTCGATACAGGCGCAGAAGTTTGCGTGGTCCCACCAACACCAGAAGATCGCCCACGACGTGGTGATTTTCCCTCACTCCAAGCAGTGAACGGATCAGCGATAAAGACATATAGGGAAAGATCTCTGACACTCCACTTCGGCTTGCGTAGGCTGTTTCGTTGGGTTTTTTTTGTGGTCGATGTCCACCATTCTATTATCGGAGCTGACTTTCTACGTCGTTTTGGGATTGTCATCGACCTAAGTCACAATCGACTCCTGGACTCTGAAACTCACATCAGCGTTCAAGGCATTGCATCTAACGTCGACTCACTCAGCCCCGTGTTACTACGACCTAATCCAACAACGACGTGGTTTAAGATACTGCACGAGTTTCCATCTCTCACAAGCACTTGCAGTGCACACACCCCAGTCAAACACTCCATAACACACTGCATCAAGACTACTGGTCCTCCTGTTTTCGCACGTCATCGCCGTCTCGCACCGGAACGCTTGAAAATAGCAAAACAGGAATTTGACCACATGCCCGAACTTGGATTTATCCAGCCATCTTCAAGCACGTGGTCGTCAGCTCTACACATGGTTCCAAAAAAAAAAAAAACTGGTGATTGGAGACCCTGTGGGAATTACCGCGCTTTAAACAACATCACAGTTCTCGATAGATACCCTATCCCACACATACAAGACTTCACCGCCGCTCTTCATGGAGCTACAGTCTTTTCAAAGATCAATTTAGTCAGGGCCTATCATCAGATCCCGATAGAACCAGCAGACATTCCCAAGACGGCCTTTGTCACGCCTTTCGGGATGTTCGAATACCTCCGCATGCCGTTTGGTCTTCGGAATGCTGGCACAAACTTTCCAACGCTTCATAGATCAAGTTCTACACGGATTGACATTTTGTTTTGCATACATCGACGATATACTCGTCTTCAGTGACACTCATCAAGAACATGAACAGCACCTGAAACAGCTGTTCACCCGTCTCGACCAGTTCGGCATCATCCTCAACGGACAAAAGTGCGAGTTTGGTGCCACCGAGCTCGACTTCTTAGGACACCGTGTCTCTCCTCAAGGTATTCTTCCGCTACCTAATCGAGTGCAGGCTATCTTGAATTTCCCCACACCTACGACAGTGAAGCAGTTGCGGGAGTATCTAGAATTTGTTAATTTCTACCGACGCTTTCTCCCACACTGTGCTGAAGTTTTTCTTCCTCTCAACCGTTTGCTGGCTGGTGGAAAGACAAAGTTGAAGGAAATAACATGGACCAACGATGCGACAGAAGCTTTCACACGCATCAAAAACGAAATCGCCAATGTTACTCTCCTGACACACCCCAAGCTCGACTCCCCTATGTCTCTCATGGTCGACGCTTCAGACTTCGCTATTGGAGCAATACTCCAACAGTTTGTGAACAGACATTGGCGACCAGTCGCATTCTTTTCACAACAGCTCTCCCCGTCTGAGAAAAGGTATAGCACCTTTGGCCGAGAACTTCTGGCTGTTTATTTAGCAATCAAACATTTCCGCCATATTCTTGAGGGTCGGAAATTCTTTGTTTAACGGACCACAAGCCGCTGACATACGCGTTAACGTCAAACAACACAGCACATACTCCCAGAGAAGTTCGACACATGGCCTTTATCCTAGAATTCACCAATGACATTCCTTTTATCCATGGAAAAGACAATACGTGCCGGACGCACTTTCGCGGATCCCAACTCGTGTAAAAGCTACCGACAGACCGATTATTGATTTTTCCCAGCTTTCTGCAGCCCAGAAAGATGACGAAGAACATAGAACGCTACGGTCGGGATCCTCATCTCTCCTTCTACAGGTTGTAGTAAGCGGAACTACGTCAATTGTCTGCGATGTTTCCACTGGTTCTACTCGTCCTTACATATCTCCTCGACTACGTAGAGCCGTTTTTGACGCCTTGCATTCCTTATCCCATCCAGGAATACGCGCTACGCAGAAACCCCTCACTTCAAGGTTTATCTGGCCGGGCATCAACGCCGACGTGCGCAAATGGGCTAAAGAATGTCTCTCTTGCCAAAAAGTCAAGATACAAAACGCCATACCGTGACACCTTTAGGAACTTTCAATCCACCTGCCGCCCGTTTCGAGAAAGTTCACTTAGACATAGTGGGTCCCCTACAGCTTTGCCACTGTCAGCGGTACCTTTTAACCTGCATAGATCGTTTTACTCGATGGCCAGAGGCCATACCAATCGAAAACATCTCTGCAGAAACAGTCTCACACGCATTTGTAAACATGTGGATCAGCCGGTTTGGGGTACCAGCAACGGTGACGACAGATCGAGGACGACAATTTAACAGTCAGCTCTTTTCAGGAAGTTGTCTCAGCTTCTAGGCGTCGCTCACATCAGTACCACTGCCTAGCATCCTACATCCAATGGACTAGTGGAGAGATTTCATCGCCAGCTAAAAGCATCTCTAAAGGCTAGTGGGTCGGCTTCAGGATGGTCTGAAAGTTTGCCTCTTGTCCTACTGGGCATTAGAGCCGCTTTCAAAGCCGATATCGGATGTAGCGCTGCTGAGCTGGTATACGGCATGCCTCTTCGACTGCCAGGCGAGTTCATTCACCCCTCCGAACAGCTTGACATACGGGACATTATGGATTACGCATATCGCCTTCGTACAACAATGCAACAACTCAGACCTTCGGTTGCAAGCAAGCCACCGCTAAAGTGTTTATAAGCCCGGACCTCCATACCTGTTCGCAGGTTCTCGTATACGACATGACGCGGTGCGAAAAACCGTTACAACCACCTTATGACGGCCCCTTCAAGGTACTCCGACGACATCCTAAGTACTTCACGCTGCAAATTAGCAATCGAGAATAAAATGTCTCATTGGATCGACTCAAACCTGCCTACCTTGATACCAACGCGGCCTAAAAACAATGCGCACCGAAACCAGTCATCACGTCAACGAACAGACCAAAAACCGTCCGATTTTCAAACTCTCAAACCGCCCAAACCGCACACCATCTCGAAGCTTGTCCGGACTCCGCTTCTCTTCTAGGTGGAGCTAGTGTACAGGGACCCATTTGCACGGTGCGCATAGAAGGCAAGAAGGACAAGCGCGTGCGGCGGGACCAGCCTAGGAGCTCGAGAGATGGAACGATCGGCGGGACATAACAAGCTCTCTGTGATCGCAGCTGACGTTCATGGATTCCGCACATCTAATGTAAATATTGTAAAATATTGTAGATAGAGTATTAAAGAGTTAAGTACCGCGTACTTACAATAGAATGGAAACTTGGGCGAGTTGGTGATTCATATTCTAAGGTTAACAGCGCAATTCCCCTCGTTGCAAGGTCTCCTCGGATTTACCGGAAAGGTCTATTACTTAGATAGCACTTATTGCTGGGTATCCATTTCTTCCTGTTCCCCCCTCTACTTCCGTCATGAGACGTAGAGGAGAGCCGTACATTTTAACTTTTATAAAGATTTGTAGGAATTGCATAGGTTTGTAGAGGTTCGAATGTTTGTCGAAAAAGAGGAGAGGCGCGTATTTGAATGCTTGGCATACTTTTCATTTAAATTCATGCAAACAAAAACATGAAATAAATTTGTTTCATTTAAACGCTTTTATTTTTCTGTCCGCTAAGTTCGCAACTTTTTACCAATTCTATCGGCCTTGACATTAGGCCAATTCATTATTTTATTATATATAACCAATTAGTCGATTAAACATTTAGTATTGATCTACGGCCCCAGTTCTTCGACATGATTTTCATTTCGCTTTTATTTCGTTCCTTTCACTTCACAGTGTTTTCTCCAAAATATCAAAAACGTTCTAGGCTGTACATTGTTATTTATACACAGGAATGTAAGATTCCCCCTCGAGATTACCAGGTAAAATATCTTTGTGTGATTTGGTACAACGTTCAACTATCACTGGCTAAATTTCTCATCTACAGCTGGGAGACTCGTCGCCCGTTGAGGCAGACCAAGTTCTAGGCTGTATAAACATACACACAGCCCAATTTTGTACGATCGATTGAATCAACTGCGTTTAACATTCGGTCGCAATATTTGTTCGGCAACATACTGCACCCGTACCTTGTAAAACAATTACGCGCAGGGAAAAAAAAAAGGAAACAAAAGCGCCTAATCAAAAATCGCTCTTGATAAAAAAAAACACACACACACAAATTGGGCTTAGGGGGTCATGAGACGGCACAAGTATCCCCCAATCGCTTACCAATGCGCTTACCTTCCTGGTGGGTCTTTTGGTGATCTGTCCCTGCATCACTTTGGGCTCTCTTATCCGCACAGCACTGGAGTCAATTTCTTCCGTGTAGGCGTCCAGCCGTGGCCGAAGCGCTTGCTTGGACTCGTGCACTCGAACAGAAGACACCTTCACTTCTTCCAAGGAGGAGTCTCCCGAAGAATCGCTGTCATGAGCGTTGCTCGCACTTTTCTCGAACGGGCTTCTATCGCTGGGACTGAGTGGGAAGACCGGTAGAGCGGCTGGAGTCCCCAACATCTCGTCAATATCCTGGAATTTGCCGATGAAGAGTTTCACCCGGTCTCCGGGTGACGGCCTCTTTGGTTCAGGAAGCGGCATGACGGCACCTTTCTCGAACTCATCTTCGAACTGTTCGAAGGTCTCTGGTTCTTCGTCGTCGCCGTACTTCAAGAAAGAGTCGATGTCTTTGCAGGACCCGATAAACTTGGTCACGGGTTTCTTGCTCGTTTTTGTAAGGTCGTTGAATTTCGTTCGTTCTGATTCGGGCGGTAAACCAGGACTGCTTTTTCGGTTGTCCGGTGTTCGTACAAGCGGCGCTGGTCTTCGTCTCGGGGCAGGGGGCACCTGAATGACAGTACGACTCGGCTCTGGCGGTTTCTGGAACCTATTTGTAACTGACTCTTTAAGTGGTGCTGGAGCGGAGGAAGTCTTTTGTGGTTCAGGTGGTTTTTGAGACGGTGTCGTCTGCGCCGTGTCTGTTGCTAGAAGTGTCCGCTGCGCAGCAAGTACGGACGGGCTCTTCACGTGGCCTGAAGAGTCGCTCTTGCTGAGAGCCTCGCGAGACTTTTTGTAATTCTCCAAGAAGGTATCGGCAGACACTCTGCTGGGTGCATCTTTAACAATATCCAGGGAACTTGGCCGTTGCGCCGGCGCAGAAGTTGGTTTAGCTATGAAGGAAGGTTTTTCGTTGACTACCTGAGTTTGACCCTGTAAAACCTTTGAAGATGGAGGCGCTGGAATGGGGAACGTTCGAGTTGGGAGAACTGGAGCTTGTGGCGGTGCAACATGAGGGACTGGAACTTGAGATACTCTGACCGCGGACACTGTAGAAGCTGGAAACTGCTGAGCTGGGAGTGAAGTTGTTTTATCCTGAAATGCAGAGACGGTAGTTGTGGATACTGGAGGGACTGGAACTGATGGAACTCGAGCTGGAGACACAGGTGCTGGTGGTATGGGTATTATATGCCTTTGACGGCGACCTACTGTTGACTGCAGCAGGGTGGCCACTGGAATTTTATTGTCCTCCGTTTTCACGCTCGTTGTAGGTGTCGGTATAGCAGAATGGGTAGCTCTGGACCTCCGGACAGGTTCAGACGTAGGAGGGCTTGGGACAGCCGCGAACTGCGAGGCAATTCTATTGACTGAGCTAGCACTGGGGTGACTGAACGGCGATAAGGGAGACACGCTGGGACTAGTTGGTTTCTCTTCCGTGGGTGTCCGTTCCGGGGCACACTGCCGCACATAAGGAGAAGCTGTTCTGTTGGCCACCATGGGGCTCAACACGGTTGGGCTTGTGACGCCTGGCGTGGAAGGGGTCTTCGGCAATGGAGACGATGGCTCTGTCGATCTGTTCAGACCGACCAAAGTTGTTGGTCTCCGTATGTCGCTTTTGGAATCAGTTTTGGGGAGACTGTTGAATGCGAGCCCAATCCGTTCCTGCTGAAATGTCGCTCCCGCAGTAGGCTTCGGGACATTGCTTTCTGTCTTAGGACCCTGTAGAAATGAAGATTGTGAGGGAGTCTTACTAATGGTTTCAGGGGTGACTGATGGTGTGCCAGGTGTGTTAACTTCAACAGTTTCTGTTTTACTTTGTTCTTCGTCTTTCTCTTCGCCCTTATCTTCGTGTTCTTCACTATCCTCTTCCCTTGCTTTGTCCCCTGAAAATTCTGTATTGCTTATTTTCCTTTCGCTCTCTTTTACCTCTTTATCTTCTTTATCCTCCTCCTCCTCTTCCTCCTCTTCTTCTTCCTCATCCTCCTCCTCCTTTTCTTCTTCTTCCTCTTCTTCGTTTTCACAAGATTTTTCAGCCTCGTTATCGGCTTGCACAGATTCTTCTTCCTCAACTTTCTTCTCTCTGAAGACATCTGGTTCTTTTTGTTCTAACCTGATTTCTGCACCAGTTTCATCTACTTCGCTCTCGGTTCCAGCGTCCTCTTCCTCCTCTTCGGCACTTGTTTCATCTGTTGTTTCATCTTTTGGTTCTTCGTCTAGCTCAGTCGTTCTTCTGACACTGTCCTTTGTCTCACTTTCATCGTCCTCGTATCCTATTTTCTTGTTTTCAAGTGTTTCCGAAATCACTTCATGTTCTGGCTCTTCACTTTCAGCATCCTCTTCAAGGTCGCCTTCACTGCACACCTTCGGACCTTCACTTTCGTCATCGTTTTCCAAATGTCCTTCACTGGATGTCTCGTCTTTTTCTTCCTCAGCAACTTCCACCACGTCATTGTCTCCTCTGCTTTCCTGAATTTGTTCATCGGAGGCGTCCGTGTTATGGTCATGTAACGGCCTATATATATCACTGAGGTCGAGCGCCTTGTTTTCTTCTCTATCATCGTCTTCTTGCTCTTCTACTTCATTTTCTTCCTCCTGATCTGACGATTCCTCCGCCTCAGTGGCATCCGCCGGGGCACCGCTCAGAACAGACGCTAGAGTGGTAGATTCGGGAGACACATTGCCTCCAGATGGAACAGGAGTTACGGCTAAACTAGCCACCTCATCTTCTTCTTCGTCTTCCTCATCTTCGTCTTCCTCTTCATCGTCACCCTCACTGGTCGTATGCGTCGTGACTGTAACGTGAGGCGCTTCCATGACCGGCGAAGGTCCAGGTTCGGCCGAGTCCGCCGGTTCTGACGAGCTGGTGCTGGAAGAAGCAACCGAGCTGCTGGACTCTTGCCGGTCGTATTTGACCGGTGTTTGAACCACTGCAGTTGGTGCCGCATCCAGAACGTTCTCCCGGGATCCCTTGCGCCGCCGACGCACTCTACGACTCCGGGCTTCGGAAATATCTTCATCATCGTCTGTTGTTGTTGTTTCCAAAAGGTCAGCACCGGAGGCACTCCTCGACCTGTCATAAACGCGGTCGTTACTCTGACTCCCCTGCAATATATTATCTCGACTGCCCACTCTCTTGGGAAGTCGATTCTGCGACGAGCTCCTTGAAACAATGGTTCTCGACCCACTGGGTCGCAATGAAGCATCTATAAGTTTGGACTTCGAGCCACTTTTCCCGATCCTTGCTGAGGAGGACTTTGACAGCGATACCTCCTGTTCTTCACCCGATGTCGATTCCGTGGTGGTTGTTGTAATCTGATTTTCCAGCTCCTTATCGACCTGCTGACTGCAGCGATCTCGCTGTTCCCGTTGCCTGGATAGGTACTCTTCGAGTTCAAGCTCGCTAAGGTTCATGTTGAGCACAGACTTCCGGAAGTCTTTGTTCTGCAGGGTCTCCTCCTCGTCTTCTTGGCGAGAACGGAAAACGACTGAGTCCGACGGAGACGTTAGACTCGTTGTTCTTGGAGGGCTGGACGTCTTGGTGACGGTAGAGCCGTTCAACACAGGTATTCTGGAACTGGGGCTTGTGGTCACGGCTATTCTCGTTACGGAAGACGTAGGACTCACTGAGGCACTGCTTCGACTCCTGACCGATGACGTCGGGCTAGGAGTTGTTCTGTTTGACCTTTGCCTCGGAATGGCTGAACCGAAAGATGTTGGTCTTTTTGCCCCGTTGTTTCTGATTCACAAAGAAAAAGAAAAGTCATGATGAGTAAGACAACTTTTTTGTAAAACACACCTTACATCCGGCTAATCAAGCACTGGTTATTATATTTTTGTTTTAAAGTAGTAGTGGAACACAGGCTACGTGGTGCGGGCGCTCATAGCTCTGGCACCAGCTCGTACAGCCTCGACACAATCCGAAGCAAGGAACTTGTGCCACATCTTTTCCTTACACTTTCAGTTTCTAGTGAAACAAAATAGTTGTGAAGGTAAAAACATATTTATTCATCTCGCGCCCTTCACTCCGGCCAATATTTGTGCTGAACTAACCGACAACTAACTTGAGTATTCAATGAATTCACTAACATAAATTGTATACATTTGCAAGTGTACACTGATCCGGTCAAGCAAAAGACGCACGTGCATGATAGTCATTAAATAGAAACAATATAACCTGTTCTGCAAGACAAACGGGAATCAAGAAATTTCATTGGTACAATTTATGACTTTTCAAGCACAATTTCGATCCGAATTTTTAAACCAGAAAGTACACTCTCAAATATGAGTTTATCGCTCTAGGATGCATCAAAACGAGCTGCCAGCCTGCAGTCAAAGTTCATGCTAGCGTAGATTTGGTGGCGACCAGAAGCAAGGACCCATTGGCATCATTGGTTATTTTTAGGGGTGTGCGAATATTGAATTTTTCGATTACGAATCGAATACGAATAAGACAAAAAACGGGCTTCGAATATCGAATCGAATATCGAATATGTGTCTAGTAAACAGAAATTACAAAACAAGAGGTAACAGCAGGTTTTACTCCCTTTTTAAAATAAATCAATGAAACTGCATTTTACTGGGCTGCAGCAGGCTAAAGATACTTCTAGTAATGCACTCACTACAAATTAGCGTGTAGGAAAATTAACTGCTCAACATGTTCAAAAAGTAAACGCTCCCTACGCGCCGTGAAAACATTTTCGTCAGTAGAAAGGCCCTTTCTACTAACGGAAATTTCACTAAAGTTTGAAGAAGTTCGACTTATGGACAGTGTTGCCCGGCTGCTACACGAATATTTTGAATTTTGGGAAACGAATAATTTAGAAAGTAGTTTATTTTGTATTTTATAAAATGGTTACCAACGTTTACACCATATAAAAGCGAAAATATTCGCTTTTAACGCTTTCATTAGTTATTGATGTGAACCAGTGATGCCTGTAAACCCAACAAATAGTGAATTTTTCCTCCGCCAGGTGGAGTCAACTAGTTTTTTTGTTTTTTTTTTAATTTTCGCGCATGCGCACAAAAGTCGAGCTTCAGTCGAATCTTTGTCGAACATCACGTTGAAAGTTCGAAAAAAGCCGAACTGGTCGCACTCGAACTTGGGCTGGTTCGCGACATAGTTTTGACCGCGCGGGAGTGGCAGGAGTTGTTGTCGCTGGCACTGCAATGTTCTGTTCGCACCTAGCTTTTTCTTTTTTTTTTTTTAATTTTCAAATATTTCTATTAGATAACACTCTCGAGATTTATTTTATATTTATATTTCACTCTCGAGGTTTATTTTATTGTATCAATTTATAGAACGCGCAATTACATCACATATTGCTATAAAAATGCCACACAATAAAGGGCTTGGTGAAAAAGAACCGAAATTCATCCTCTCTTGCTGCCATCGGACAGATAGAAACGGAGCAGACCGATAGCGCACGCATCATACGCCTTTCTCAGTGAATAAGCATTCATAGGGGAATGCGTGGCAGGCAGATTATTCGTTACTTCCTCGAATATTCGCAGTTTGTGAGAATATTCGCCGCTTTTCCGGAATATTCGGCTTTGGCCGAATATTCGGGAACTTCCTAATATGCATTTTTCGAATCGAATGCGTTTCGAATAAGGAAAATATTCGATTCGTATTCAAAATTTCGAATATTCGCACACCCCTAGAACTTATTTTCCCACCATCGCTAAATATGTTTCACCGACAGCGTTCGCGTCCCACGACACAAACGAAGTTTGTGAAACACCAGCATTATCCACATTAAAGACGTGTATTGTATAACATGTAGTTTCCTCATTGCTACACTTCAGAACGCTTGATATGACAATTTCACCAGGTTCATCCAATTGACCTTCCTGCAGTCTGACTCTCGGCTTCATTAATAAAATATGTTGAGAAGCGAGAGTCACACTCCAATAGAAAGTTTTCGTAGACCGAGTTTCCCCCTCCGGTAGGCCCTCCGCAACAAAGAAGCCGCTATTGCGCCTGCGCGCCGATGGCCTTGACTGTAGAGTTCCGGGTATCGTAGCGGGTTGCGGAGAGCGTTGCGGGACGGCGAAAACGATTTATGAAGGCTCCCTAATCAAATGTCATACGAGCTACGTTTTTGAGATAATTTTTCAGATAAAGCTTTTTAGACCTCCCTATCGGTTCGCGCTATTTTAAATTTTCAGAACTTCGTGCTCTGTGAACATTCTGGTAATAGACTCCTGTTTTATGGGCGATCACCTCCACAACACTGGCCCGGACATTGTCCTACAGAAAGTAGTTGTACCTGTGTAACTACTATCTCGCGGACTCGGTGGGCCAATCGCTATGCTAGGGAACACCACCTGGACAATGAGCTTGACATTTCGCTTGCTCATTGTCCCTGCAGTGATTGGCTCGCCGCGTACTCTTCGGAAAAATGGAGGCACAGGCATTTTTTAGGGTTCGCCAACGTACATAAAGGGGCACTAACACCCCAAAGGTTCTTTTTTTTTTGTCTAAAACGATGCAAGTTGTAGTCATAGACACGCAAAAAAATACCACAACGCGAAAAAAAATATTTCCCCCACTCGCGCGCGTGCCTTTTTATCTTTGGTGCTTTTCTCTCCCTCTTCTCACCTCTTTGCTTCTTTTTATTTGTGACGTAATCAATTATGAAATTGAGGAGCTTTGCAAGCGACATTTCTATAATATTTAATAACGACATTTATAAAACATGTTTTTTAACGCAATTGCGAACGCACTACGGCCCTTCTTTTTAAAATACCAAAGATCAGAGTCCGGAGTGATGTCGCTTTCAGACTTTTTATGCTCCTTCGGAAAACATGGCGGCGGCCCCGCGGCGCTCGGCACTTGTAGCCCTGTGGATGATCGGTGAGTCGGGGAATCTGACGAATTTCTCTCTTTTAGGCGCCTGACGATCTGTTAGACTTCAAAAAGGAAATCGTCAAACGGTCAAAATAACTGTGTTTGGTGTCCGTACCGTAGTTTCGGTTGTGACACCGCCGGGCAGCCTTTCACACAGAACCGGCGCGACGTGGCCCCTCACGCCGCTCACAAAAGTCCACTGTGCGTTCTCTTCGACCTCACACCATTTCAAAGAATTTGAGATCGCTGAAAGGGCCCTAAAATAACTTCAAACTCGAAAGTGATGCGTCATCTGCTCACCGCGATAGGCGACACGCACGAAGAAGGGCGGTTGATCGCGGGTCGAGGGCGAACACGACACTTCGGGTCGGGACGGTTCGAAGGCGTGAGAGAACCTCGAGTTGCAGGACGACTCAATCTTTGACGTCACTGCACTAGCGCGGATCGCGCGAAAACTTCAAATTCGGCTTTTAATTGTTTTGATTTTTATTTTAAAAATACTGAGTTTTCAAGTTTCGAATTTTGAGGGTAATGTCAAAGCATCGTTTCTAAACGTTTCAGAAAAAAAAAAAAAATATTTTGACCAGTCAGTGCCCCTTTAATGACAAAGCTTCCGCCAAAAGTCTTAAGAAACGAAAATGCCGGCTGTCTATGGTACATTTGAAATATCAGTCATGGTAACCTGTGGAAGACCCGTTGAAAAGCCAACGATGAGGCCAGTTAATACGTGTTCAGAAACGTGATCCAGATACGTTTTCCAGGGTGAAAGCCTGCCTGGCTCTTGGCATTGCGTAACCTAGCCTAACCTAACCTAATCTAATCTAACATATATAGTCGGTGACAGGTTAAAAATGAAATAGAAGGTGTGCCTCAAGCACGCACTGGTTGCTTTCCGCCGGGTTTTGGGGTGACGATGTGTTATCAAAAGCAGAAAGCTCGCGCTGGAGGCGGAGCTTCTAGGTAGTGGGTTCTTAGCTTTTCACTGACTATAGGGATTTCTCATAATCTAATCAACCGCACTGCCGCTTTCCTTCACCTCAGCAGAGTAGTGTGAGAGCCCCGAGTTATGGCTAACCCTTCTTTCAATTAACATTTACTCCCTCTATCACAATCAGGAAAATCTGTTTACTCAACCCGTCACTCGTCATGAGACATCTTCAACCGTGTCAAAATTTTCTGAATCAATCTTCTCACACCAAACGATGATGCATCCATTCGTGGCAAATCCAGACCTCGCATTCAATCCTTTTGTTGTAACGTTTCGTCAGCATGATCGTGTCTTGCGTTACCTAAGTAATGTTGGTTGTTTCGATGGTGTGACCACACCAAGACGTACCGTGCTCGCGAGGCCTCCAGGTCAGCCGTGTCCACCTGTTGCGCCAGGGACCTCTTCCCGACGGCTGCGGTTCTTGGCGACTTCGGAACGTGGTCGACGTTCGAGATGGCGCTGCAGGAGCCCTCCCCGGCGCTCCTTGCTGGGGACGTGCCCCTACTGGTGGCGAAGTCGAGGCGGGAGGGTGCCTCGTTCTGGGGCGGCTCGTCTTCATCGCTGTCCTCCTCTTCGCTCTCGGATTCGGATGTGGATGTGAAGTCGGCTGGGGCCAGGCCGCCCTTGCCCCCCTTTGACTCCGATTTTGTCAGCGGAGCTGCTGACGCCTGCAGGAAGTCAAAGGTGCTCTCTGTTACCCACTCTACTTGCGTTAATGATTGAATTCCACTTGACGAGCATTCAATCAACTCTCCTCGCAGGTATAACAAAACATTTTGCTGGAAACTTTTATGACTCTCTGTAACTAATGGGCAACAAATTAACTTGTTTGTAAGGACCGAGTATCCAACCGAAGAGGGGCTGGGTCGCCACCAAATGCTTTCTTTCATGTCGACTAAGAAAGTTCGTTGAAGGTTCGCCTCGCGGGACTCTGCTTTAACCAACGCACATCTTTGTTTGTCTATAAGCAAATGCCAAGGGGGGAGAATCTGGATGCATCTCAATAAATGACCAAGTGCATGCTTTTTTCTTTAGATAACGGTATCAGCCATGATGGCTTCCTGCGTAGAGTAGGTCTGTTACCATTTTGCTTCGCTCTAACCCCCTCTCCCCCCGATATCATTCCGTGGACGCCGATCCACCCATGGGGACTGAGCCTTTCTCGAAACTTGAACGTTGAGGTTGGAAGGGTCAGAACGAACCTTGGGCTCCTGGGCGTCGGGAGACATGGGTTCACCAGTCCGTCTGTCGAATCCCGTGCTCCTGGCGTCCTCCCTGGAGGGCATCCTGTAGAATGCCGGCCTGGAGTCCTCCCGGCCCCTGACAGAGTATGTCCTGCCCATTGGAGGCTTGCCCGAGTCATCCCGGGACTGGCGGGCCAGGCCGCCGAACATCTTGACCACGTTGGCGACGCTTCCACTGCCCGAATTTGAAGGACGTCGGTAGGTGCCATAAGATCCTCCGGAGCTCCCGGCACCGCCCTGGTATGATGGTTGTCTCCCATAGACTGGCCGCAGCGTGGTGGATCTGCCACATGGATGATAAGCTCAGAAGCGGCAACAGCTGAAGAGCGGTAATAAGCTAATCTGCTGCCCCAAGTGCAGTCATGGACGGAGTCCCCCCTTGGGCTTGATTGGGCCGAGCAATAAATAAATAAATAAATCATATAACGCAGTTCTTCGGGGAATTCCAGTAACACTGGGACGAACATTATGGAATGTAACCAGGGTTAGGCTATGTACCAATATGATTCAAGACAGGGAAAACTGCCACATAGCGGTGGAGCTACCCTGAGCGATAATTAGGGTATCTCTGTGAGCGCTCCGACATATATGCAATAATTCATATTATAATGAGTGAGTCCACTCTCGTACAAGCTGTCAAATTTATCTCATATTTGTTTTAAGTAAATCAATAGAAAAGTACTTCGACCTCTGCGCCTTAATAATAATAATAAATTCATTTTCCATCGGCTGATTGTGGACCCAAGGAGAAAAGCTGGAATATACAGCTTGACGAGTCCTCGGGCCTCTACAATGATCAGCAGCAAGCGAAGAAAGAACACACATATAAAACAACATACACACCAGAACAAATTAAGAAAAAAAAAACGAAACAACAAGAATCATACGCCTAGAAAAACTCAAAAACCCAGAACAAAGTCGCATATTTTGACAAAATCATGTACGAAAATACATCCTCATGAAAGTCTTTAAATGTTAGGCAGTCTAGATCCAAATTATTCGTACAGAGATTATTTAATAAATTGGTTAGTGTGAAATTTGGTATTTGAGAGCCATAATTTGTTCGCTCAGTGACCATCCTCCATTTTTTTTCCGTGCTTCGGGTAGGGTATATGGTGGTAAGTTTACCCTCAGCGACGAGAGGTTTTCCAAAAGGAAATACTTAAACCCCTGTGTTTTTTTTTTAAATTTTTATAACTAGTAGATACTCGGTATTGATATAACTTGTAAATACTATCAATTATATGATAGTTATTAATAAATCAGCAGTATGGAAGTCATGTGGTATGTACGTTACATATGGCTCTCAATATATTTTTTTTTAGCAAGAAAGTTTCTCAATATTAGTAATTGTTGAAATACCACAAAAGAGATGACAATGTGGAATAAAATGACAATTTATAAAGCGACAATTTAACGTCAATTGTTAGATTGTTTAAAATTAATTAATTAAAATTAAAATTAATTCAATGTTTAAATTACCTGCGGCGATTACTGATTCCAACCACCTGAGCGAGTTTTGGCGTAAGCTAATGTACATGGCTACCCCATGTCATGTTCTTACCAAACACACACACACACACACACACACACACACACACACACACACACACACACACACACACACACACACACACACACACACACACACACTAAGAGTTCTAAAACAGTTAACAATTTTGACTAGTGTTGAGTTGAAGCTTAGAATTTTAGATATTACCACAGGCTTATTTTTCGAACGAAAATCCACAGTTTTCGTTTTATAAATGTTCATTTTTAACGAGTTGCTATTCCTCCCAGCTCTTTATGTTTGATAAAGTCAAAATTAGCCATATCGATTAATTTTCAACTGCCAAACGTTACCAAAATAGACAGTTTTGGTATTGCGTGCAGGAGCAAACGCAAGCGCTGTGCGTTTGCGTTAACGTGGCGTTTGCTCGTACACGCAATCCTAAAACTCACTAACAAATAAAAAGCAACGAAAGGACGAATACAAGACGAGTTCTCGTCCTTTTGCTGCTTTTCGTTTATTTTCTAACCCTACCAGCACGCTGTAAGTCTCAAAAGTGTAGGTACTCATGGGATTTTTTTTTTCGGAGCTGATAAAACAGTTTTACAGCTATTACCTACAATCTTCAAAAGGTGCACCAGAGTAGCCAATCCGACAAAGCTCTATATCAACATTACTACAATACTGTATCGGAAGCGCTGTCTATGCTCTCTTTGTACATATATTTCTTACATTCGTTCAGTATTATTTTCCGTTACGTTACTCGCGCATCATGTTTTCTTTGTTGTTGTGTTCATATAAATAGTCACGATTTTGAGGTTTTTGGTGCTTTTTCAGAGCTGGGCGTTTTAGGGTAAGCAGATAATACAATAACATAATTAAAGCGTTCAATGATGGTTAGATGGTTAATAGTATTTGATGAATACTTTATGTTTTAATGCCTGGTGTCACTTACGGGAAAGTCCCAGTATTATTAGTAAAGTGAAGACCGCTTAGGTTCATGTATTTTGTTGAGGCACTCAACAAAATACTGTACCTTAAGCATGCAATTTACTAAGAATTTTGACATTCTTAGTAGACTGCTCAACTTTCCCTGATCTGCCTCTCTGGCACAGACCATGTAAACGCGCGCCAGTGCACTCCGCCCTTCTAAGAATGGGTACCTGTTGTAGTCTGATCCGTATCCACTGTTTCGGTTACCGTAGTCGGATGCGTAGCCCCCTCCTGACCTGCCGTAGTCTGATATGTATCCAGACCCCGTGCTCTTGCCATAGTCCGACCCATATCCCGAGCCGTAGCCGGAGCTTGGGCGGCTACCACGGCCGTAGTCCGAGCCATAGCCGGAGGTCGTGCCAGCAGTCTTGTAGCTGGGCGCGTAGATGTTCAGGCTGGGAGCCAAACCACTTCCGCTGTAGCGTCCACTGCTGCCGTACGATGGCGCTGACTGCGAAGACAGGGAAATCACGCCGTCAACCTCCGAGGTCTTACTTGCGCCAAACGCGTCCCAATGTTCCGGGTTTTGTTTTCCCACTATATTATAATAATATCTTTATTTTCCATTTACAATGATGGAGGCCCAGAAAAAAAGCCGCACGAAACGGCTTGACGAGCTCTCGGCCCCCAAATTGCATTCTGCAGCAGTGACAAGGCGAGAGAGAACTAAAAAACGCACGCGCACACCAAAAACATTAGTCGTCTACAACAAAATGGCACATCAACGCACGCAATACTTTCATGTTGATGGTATCTACGTGAACATCACTGTGAATAAAACACTTAAGCAGTTTAGGTAATCTGTAGCATAACATTTCTTTTCCTAGGTTTAATCGGCAAGTAGGTACATTCCAGTATTCAGGGTTTCGAAATTGATAACTGGGATATTAACCTCTTACATCGTACATTCATAGTACATACGTCATTTGCTGTAGCAAAAATGCTTCACCGTGCTATAGGCAGAACTCCGCGTTGCATTGGAACTGGAACCATAGTTGCAGGACGGACTGTACCGAGAGTTCGCGCCACCGGTGCGCTGCAAAAAAAAAAAAAAAAAAAATTATATAAAGTCTGCACAAAACACTTTGAGAGATTCTAGGTCCTAAGACGCGCGTTTGACACGTTTTATTACACATTGTTTTACCAGTGTGCTCGATGCATGCACAGGAGTGTAGTATAAGAGCAGCAGCAAAACATATGGTTTTTGTTCACGAATTACACATATTTCCTGGAACCGAAGACGCTTTATGTCTAACTTGCGGTAATGATTTAAGGATGCGAAAAAAAAACCAAAAAAAAACTATGGGGCGCAGCTAAACTGGGGCCTGCTCTTACTTCCGGCTCGGTTCACCTTATATGTCAGTACTTAAAGTAAGGCGGGAATACCGTTGACTCTGACACGGAAGCAGGAAGCAGAGAGCAAAAACCATTACTGATCGGAAACCTAGGCAAGTAGTGCGCCGAGTCACATCGAAATATGAAACATCAGAACTCAGCACTTGGTTTCCGTAAGCACAGTAAACGATTGACCTCCGCAGACGCGCACATTTTACGCAGGTAACTCGCCACGTCATTTCAGGTAGAAAGAAACTCTGCACACACACACGCGCGCGCGTACGCATGCACGCACGCACACGCACACGCACGCACGCACACACAAGATATATACTACAGTCGAATGTTTCTTTTCTCGGTTTAAAATTTGCGTTCAATGTTAATTACAATCAACCTGACAGTATAATACGCAGCTTTGCGCTAGGGACGCTAGAATCAGGGTAGGCCAAAGACACATAACCATTTAAAGTAAAAGGCCGAAAGAAAAGAGGGAAGGGGGAAGGCGTGGCACTTTCTTTTTTTTTTTTTCAGCTGGTGGCCACGGCGCATTTCACTCATAAAGCGGTTGCTCAATATGTTTCTTTATTATGAGTCCCCATTCGTAAAATAAGAACCTTGTCTGATGTGCGTATAATGGCAAAAAGCTGACAAAGCGCAAGCTGCTTTTTGTTTCTTCTCTATTTCTTTCCTTTTTATTTTGCCCGGGGAAGGGGCACTTTTACCAGGGAGCCGCGAGCCGCGGTTTGACCACCCCTGCGCTAGATGGAGTCACGGCTCCGTCGAGTTTTTCTACGAAGAGGCAGTGACGCCCCTGGGTTGGAGAGCGAGAAACTCTCTATGGCTCGTGGTAGCGTCGACGAGTTGCTGGACCATAAGGTAACGCGATGGGTCGGAACCCGAGTCGCAAGTTACGTCGCCGAAAAACTGTTACGTTGAACGTTACGCGTTTAACGTCCCGCCCTGCCTTGCCATGACGCACATGTAAGCAACTCAGGCTTCTTTTTCTCGGCAAGCGTGACGCATGGCCCCGGGCGACAAGCAGGCCACGACACTTGGCCACTGTCCGAAGTCACTCAAGAACAGCGAGTTCAGGAAAAGAACCGTTGCGAAAAGAAGCCTGGCACATGCACCGCTTGTCTTTTCCTCTTAACGCGTGAATTTATGCCCCCCTTTTTTTCTTTTTTCCTATTTGCTTCGTGTTCCGCAACTTCTGTCACCTGGCACGCTGCCGTTTACGGTTGATCCAGCACTCGCTGCTTTGCCGGTATTGTTGTTTTTAACGCCGGCACTTAAATCTCAATTCGGCCTCACGACTCATAACTACCCGAGCACTCGGTTGTAAGTTTCCCCGGCGCCGAACGGGCTGCAGTGGATCACCAGAAGCGGATTTCCCCGTTGAACGCCTGAGTCATGCGGCGAACCTAACCGAGCCTTTCGCAGGGAGGAGAGAACTCCGCAGCCAGTTTTGTTGCTTGCAACCTGTCACGTAAACACCTTTTCTTTTCACTTCTTCTTTTAAACTGATTTCTCCGGGGTTGTTTTTACTATAATTATCCGTTTTTTTTTTCTTGTTTGTGCCGCGTTTTATTTTGCCAATAAGAAAATAAACATATATGCATATTCAGCCGCACCATGCACACTTCCCGTTTCAAGTTCCAACCATTTTTTTTATACTTCAAAACCTGTTTGAAGGTATTGTGTTTTAAGGTATTCTTTATTTCCAACACGATAGCCGCGCCCTGCGTTTCTTGAGATGTCAGTGACCACGGACCAGCTCCACTCTCTGACGTCACGGCACCGCGGTGGCGCTGCTGTCGGCACTGCGCATGCGCAGATGCTTCGCCTCGGACGTATCTGGCTTCTGGGAACGCGCATTGCCCACACCCGGTGTGGGCAAACACGGGCTTGTTTGTAAACAGTGATTTGCTCGATAGAAACCTGCAGGAGAGGGTTGGTCCACTGATTCCCAGATACAAAAAATAAAGTCACAACACAGTACGAACGCACAATTTTTCTGACGTCACTGAAAGGAAGGAGCGTCCGTCAGGCCCCCCTTTTCTTTTTTCAAGATTGGCGGTCACAAAAAGACAAAGCCCTACTTTACTATAAATACCGGCTTAATAAATTAACTCTTCAATCCGTCAAAAAACTGTCCGGGATCTAGCTGCTTTTTAATTTTATTTTTTTACAAAATAAACATTTTTACAGTGATATGGCCTCTGAGCTTGTGTGCACAGTAAATATTAATACACCAGCTCGTTTGAAAAAAAAAAAATAATATATTTTCTTTCTTTTTACCCTTACAATCAGTATATACGGCGTCACCAGTAGCGAGAATGCAGACACGCGTAAATAATTTTAGGCATGCAAAGTGTGGTATTTTTGACGATTATGACAATGTTAAGAGCAGTTGCATGGAAGGTTAACGTAGAAGTTTGGGCTAGTTGGTATGCAGACATAATTAAAAAACAAAACAGCGCAAAGACGAGGACAAAGTAAAAGGTAACCGACAGGACACGGCGCTGACTCTCAACTGAATATTTATTTATGTTGGCATCCAGTATAAATAGCATACATGCCACACCAAATAAATTGAGAAAAAACACACAAAAAATACATATGACGTGTTCAATACAACACCGTCACTGGTTTGCCCTCCTCGCTACATGAACTGCCGCTCTTTATCTGAAAGCACGAGCGACGGGGCGATAACACAATCTGGTCCCGGTTTTGCGATATCACAAGCTTCTATAATTTCACGCCCGACTATGTATTTATTCTAAAAAAAAAAAAACACTTCGCATTTGTCGAAGCCTGGGATGTAACCGCAACCTCTGCAGTGCCACCCAAGGTGACCCGACACAACTTTCAAAACGTTATATCAGTGTTCTCTGAGCCGATCGTTGACGCTTTCTTCCTGTTTGACCGACATAACGACGGCCGCAAGATAATGAAATGGATTAGATCACTCCCTGCAAACAAGCCACGAATTGATTTTGATGTTTTTCAGTGCACCCGATCTTATTTCTAACATCTGAATTAACTTGTCTGCAAAGCCCAGCCAGCTAATTCGGTGCTAAGAACACCCCCTCAACACCCACGCGACTTCCCACTTTCTTCAGATTATGTGAGATACCGTGCAGGTACGGTACAACAGTGACATTTTTGTTCACTTGTCTAGCCTTAAAGGTGGAGTTACTACGCCTTTTCTTTAGTAAGGTCTCAGCCACTGCAGTTAGTAGGTACGACGGATAGCCAGCAGTTCGGAGTCTAGAAGATTGTTTATTAAAACGCACATCAACCTGGTGTGAGCAAGACTTGTCCAGTGCATTCTGGAAAGACGGGTTGACTATCCCTCTTTTTACTAGTTTAGAGTGAGCCGATTAAAACGACAAAAGTGGTTTGTTGCTTCTTGGTTCATATACCCAGCACGCGTGAGTATCAAGAAAGTGAAGACAGAGGTCTAAAAACCCAACGGAGCTATTTACGGGCATCTCGTGAATCAAAATGAGTGGTTCAAGGCTCTCCCCTCACTAAAAGTAGTCAAAACGTGCGAAACCTCGGCTCCGAATGCCTCCTCGTACAATCAAATTATACTAGATAATCATCCACGAACCTAAACATTCTTGCAACCTTAGAACTTTCTAGTTTTTTTAGACATGACTCTAGCATAAAACGCGAGATAGATGTCACTCAGCATAGGGGCTGTACACGACCCTATGCACACACCATTCTTTTGGATAAAAACCTTATCATTCCAGGTCGCAAACGTTGACTTTAAATAAAAATCCAGAAGCTCTAAAGACTTACTTACGCTAAGCCCTGCTTCGTTTTGAAATGCCACATAAACGTGCCTGTCGTTGCAGTCTTCGATACTGGCCATCAACTTGTCGTGCGGGAGCGAGTAATACAGACCTTTTATATCGATTGAGAAGGCCAAAAGGCTCCTGTCAGGATGGTCTTTCAGGAAATCAATTGTCTGTTCTGTGTTCTTAACTCGAAAAGGGTCATCAAACACAAGCACATTCAAACTCTTGCAGGAAGGTTGCCGTAGATTTGTTCCGAGTCCCGTTTTCCGAGGCAATAACACGCAGAGGAGAACCTGCTTTATGTGTTTTTTGGCTAAAAAAAAATAATTTAAGACCTAAGCATTTGCATTTTTCCACAACCTGGGTAAGTTTATCTAAACCTAGCCTTTTTGCAAATCTTGCTAGCATATAGTTTAACTTTTGAAAGTGACGCATCATCCCTCCTCGAGAACGTAGCATTGATTGCATCAGACGCCCTTGCCAAAAAACATGCCCTTTGGTGCTACAACAAAGCCCTCTTTTTTATCTGCTGGTAGTAACGACAGAGAATTTTTCTTTAAAAACGAAACAGTGCTTTTCAGTGGAAGCTTGAGCCCGGAAGGCTTGCAGTTCAGCAACACATCCGCTCCTTCAGACACACATCTTTTAGTTTCCGATTCCGGCGCCCTTCCAGAGACTTGCCTCACCAACTATATACGTTCAGGAGACGATTTCTTTGGCTCCTGAACGTAGCTTAGCGGATACGATCTGTCGCTCCCGCATACTGGTCTTCTTCATGCGGCGGAAACTCCTGCCTCTGGAAGTCCGGGCCTTCTTCGGTTCGTACAGTCCCTCATAGGGACATGGAATATATAATAATATAATAATAATATATATATATATATATATATATATATAAGGTAAAATTTCGGGGGGTTCTGACACCTGAACACCCCCCCCCCCCCCCCCCCCTCTGGCTACGCGCTTGCCTCTGACCCCTGCCGGGACCCGGAGTCGGATTCTATTGAGGCAATCCTTGTCCCAGTCACTCCTAAGCAACCTTTGCCCTCCAAAATTCAGCTTGATATAGGATTCACTCTCAACTCATCTGTTACAGGTGCGCCTAGAGAGATTTCCAGGCAAAACTAAAGTTGACCAGATAAATACAAGACCCGCGCAAAGATAGCATATAGCACTCTAACATCTTTTTTTTTTTCTTTAGGTCTAAATAAAACAGGAAGAACCCCATTTATTTATGTAAATTTTCTTAACTATAGTTTTAAGTTGAGTTGACGAAGGAGAGACTTGAAGAAAAATATGTAAATAAATAGCTACATTTATTAAAAAAAAAAAAAAACTCACGAAAAATTTTAGTGATACCAGGCACCCGGAAACAAATTATAGTCGGGGATCTGCATTTGTGGAATTTGTATTTGGGGTATTGGTACTTCTCAGTTTGGTTCCCTATTATAAATCTTGAGCTTTTATGACTTCGAGTTATCAAAAGTGAAATGATGGGTTTTTTTCGGAGTTGTGTAGCTTCTAAGCTAGCACAGTCGTTTTGGTGTTTATCTAGCTTTCTCTCTCTTCATATTTTGAGTATTGTGAAAAGACAGACTGTTCATCGGGGAAACTAAAATGTCACGAAGGAAGTGTAATTCGTCGATGGGATCTTTGAACTGGATTTTATTCGAAGACTTGAAACATTGTAGACAAGCTTCCTTGCTTGCATATTTCCTCGTGTTTTGAAAGTATATGAACGGGCATACAAGAATATATTTTTAGTTCTTATTGAGTTGCCGTGTTGCAGAATCTGATAAATTAATAAATTACCGGTGGTTCCTTTGTCAGCGACAACACGTTGGTCCTGATATGTTCATGCCCCGTTCACTATTAACAAGAGTTTTACGTTCGGCCTGCAGGAATTAAATCGAGAGATGTCACAATACTTGCGGGGGACCTTTTTACATAAGCGATTAGGACTGCTAACTAAACACTGTTTAAGCCAACATCTGTTTTAAAAATTTATACGTATAATATGTTGTAAAATTGTTGCGAGAATGTATTGGTTACACCCCCCCCCCCAGGTAAAAAAAAACAAAAAAAAACATCGGGTGCGAAAGTTTTGCCCCCACCATGGCAGTATCTTGACCAAGGCCACCCGGCAATCAAATACAACGATTTATTTGAGAACCATTAAAAAGAAAAAAAAAAAAGAACGTGCCGCCGCTGACTAGTAAAATATTTACATTGCTTTAACAGAAAACACCGCTCAGACAGGGAGAAGCTGCCCATGTAAGATCTCGTACACCACCCGCTTGCGGAAGTATAGCATGTGCTGCTCTCCGAAGGAGATCTTGGCATCGCGCGACACGCACTCGGCGTACTGACAGGTGAACATGCCACAGTCGCTGCCGTTGTGCTGCTGCGGCAGGTCGCTTATCACCTGCAGCTCCCACGGTTCTCATTCCAGGCCGTGTCCCCGCTTGTCCTGGCTCTCTGCCTCCAGGTAGAGCTGCAGCTTGTGGAGGCAGTTGTGCCTCTCGCGGCTGCTGCCCATGCTGTCGTAGTAGGCGATGTGCTTCTCCCTGAAGTCGATTGTCGCGAGGCACCAGTGCATCGTGAAGTGGAGCGGCACCAGGACTATGTCGTAGGAGAACAGGTCCACTTTCCTCGTCCACCGCCTCGCGGCAGAGTGTCCCTCGGCCGCCATCTTCGTGAAGAAAAAGGCGTTGAAGGCGTACAGCTTGGGAAGGTCACTGTACTGCTTGGTCCGTTCGACGAGCAGGTTCATGTAGAAGTTGACCACCTCGTCGTTGAGCCACTGGTACTCCGCTAGAGTGCTCATGTCCGAGCGGTTGATGGTCAGTCCGAACCCCTTGGCAAGGGCTTCGTGCGCGGGCGTCGGTCTAAGTGCAATCTCCACCTCTTCCAGCATCGGGCCAGTCAGCTTAGGCAAGACGAGGCCGTCGACGGAGGGAAGGAAGCGCCTAAACTCGGAGCTGTGCTTCACTCGCTTCTTCTCGGCGTTTTCTATCTGCGCCTTGAGTTTGTCACGCCAGCTGACTCGTGGTGCGGCTTGCCTTACGAATGCCTTTCTGGCAGGGGGGTGGTGGTGAGATCGCAGCTGTTGAGCATGCGCACGTAGCATACCCGCTCGCAGAGTCTGGACGCGCTCGACGTAGCTGCCGACCCACTATCGCCCGATTGACGGGCGGCGATGGTCCTGAAGCGTGTTAGAGGAGGTCTGTTACACAAATCATCATCTTCCTTGCCATTTGCCATTGTGCCCGAGCGATTGTTCCAACAGCTCTCGTCCAGGCCGCTGACTTGATTGGGCTTGATGTCGCTAAGGCGTCCACGTCTGCGGCCGACCACCCAGTTTTTCCAGTCGGAGAGCTTCTTCGAATCCTCGTCCTGCGCTGCTGGGCCGTCAACATCGCACGGAGATTCACAGTAGCCATTGTTGTGTTCTGCTATTTCTTTCTCACCTCTTCTTCTTCTATGTGTTGTCCTACCTAGTCCTACCCTCTGGTCCTACCTATCTCTGCTTTCAGAAACCTATCCTCTTTCTTTTCTTCTTTTCTATGTCACATAAAATCAGTTGATCACGAGGCACCGGACAAGATGGTCGTTCTTTCATAATGGTACGCTTGCTGCTGAATTCTACATTATGGCGACGAGGATCTACGTAAGTTCTGCGCTGGAGTGGGCTTCAGCGAGGACATGCTGGGAATGCTGATCGCCAAATGGGCAATTTCTTGCGTGTCCCGGCAAAACCTTTTCCAGAACCGATCCAGGAACAAGATCAGTGTTGTACGGAACGGCGTTCCAAGGAACGGCGTTCCTGGAACGCGTTCCTTTTAGGAGGAACGAAGGAACGCCGCCGTTCCATTTTGCATCGGTGGAACTGGAACGGGAACTCGTTACATTTTTACTGGAACGGAAAAAGGAACGGCGTTCCTTTTTTTCGCCCTGTGGGGTATTTTTTTTAAAGGATGTCGTGTCCCAGCGCGGGACAACGGCAGGGACGTCGTGACTGGACAACCGCCATCAGGCCAATTGACCCCGTAAGTGCCTACGTCACAACATGGCGTCTGGGTCCAAACAAACAGTTGCTAGGGACGTTGCTATGGACAAAGGCATGGAGACTCCACATGAGGCTAGATTTTTGCTTACAAGTAAGTAAATATTTTTTTGTAAGCAACCTAACTTCTTGATGTCTAATTATGAAGATGTTCTTGTGGCAATGTCGTATTGCAACAATGAAAGCCATTTCTAAGTATTACACTCCGCCTTGCTTTGGAAGCAGCAGACGACACGATTGATTTGCTGGCCTGTGTTGCAGCGGGCGTCTTCATTGAATTGCGTCGGTAAACGAGCGACAAAAACAAGTGCATCGCCATAGCCGTAGAGGCCTCCGTAATGTGCGTTTTCTTCTGTGAAGAACCCAGCTTAGTTCAGAGGGGTGAAATTGCCGTCAAATCAAACCACGTCATACAGATCAGTTATGACGGCGACCTGAAGTGCATTACCAGCGTAGTGCAGGCCAGCATGAGAAACAAATCGTACGCCGCGTCGAGGTAAGTCGTTTATTATTATTATTATTATTATTGTTGTGCGTGCTTGTTTTTATGTGTTTTTTTTTTAATATATTTTTAACTCGAAGATTTTTTTTTTTTTGAGGGGGGGGGGGGTGCGTTAGTATTCAGTTGGAACTGCTGCAAAAACTTAGTGATAATTCTGCTTTTTCTCTAGAACTGATTCTTTTATTTCTATTCAATTACATAGCTGGTTTTGCCGCACAAGCCCATGATGGCTTTGGCGAACCTGCACTGTGCCTTGATTATGCTCATCCTTCACAAATAAATTTATTATTATTATTATTATTATTATTATTATTATTATTATTATTATTATTATTATTATTATTATTATTATTATTAAGCACCTACAAGGGAAGAATCTCTTAACAAGAAACTTGTTTTTTCTTGCATCGATCACATCAACGTCAGAAGTTCTGGGGTGTCTGCTAAGTCTTCTGTCATCTCACAAAAGCTAGCCGACCATTATTTTGTGGCGTGCCAAATAGACGGTGGCATTCTATCAAAACAAGACAAGGAACGTCCAAGGCAGATTACAATCATTGACAGTCGCAAGTTTGACAGATTAATCGCATCATATGATTGGAATGGCTTAATAAGCACTAACGACAGTCTAACTGCTTACTCGGAGTTACTTGACGTGTTCGACTATTGCACAGAACAGAGTACGAAAATCATTACGACTAAGAAACGAAAACAGCAGCACGTTTGGCTAACACCAGATGTTCTCTCAGCTATTAAACTAAAAGATATCCTATGGGCCCGTCTTCGCCGGTCACCTAACAATCCACAAGTAAAACTACAATACATAAGCCAAAGAAACCGCGTAACTGCTGTCATACGCTCTTCAAAGCGAAAGCACTACCACAGTAAGTTCATCGACGCGCGTTCTGATACCGCAAAAACTTGGTCTCTTGTCAATGAAGTGAAGGGCGGTAATGCACGACGCACTATCGACGAAGTTATTAAGAAAAACTTCCACTCAAATATGACTCTTGTGGCGAATAGTTTCAATCACTCTTTTGCTTCCGTTTCTGGCGTATCTCACCATGGAAACATTACGACAGACAATCAAGAAAAATCTTGTTTAAACACTGCCTATCTCCCAAACATGACGGAAAAAGATCTACATACGCTGTTATTTAGCTTCCGGCCTCAAAAAACCCCTGGCATAGATAATATAAAACTGAGTGACTTGCGCCGCAATTTTCATGTTTTAAAAAATGTTCTTCTCCACATACTAAACGGAATCATTCTCACTGGAGTTTTCCCCCTAAATTTCAAAAGCGCAATTGTAAGACCCCTTTATAAGAATGGCGCACGTGATGATGTAAAAAACTATCGTCCCATTTCTATTCTTCCGTGTTTGGCATTGGTTCTTGAGAAACATATTTTAAAATCGATGAACGAATTTCTTGATAAATACAACCTTATATCGCCTAACCAGTACGGTTTTATTGCCGGCCGCAGCACTCAATCCTTACTTGAGGACATGTCTGATATCTTGCATACCTCGTTCGACAATAATCAATTTACATGTGCCCTTTTTCTCGGCGTATCCAAGGCATTCGATTCCATCAGTCACCAAATACTCTTGAACAAACTTTACAACTACGGGTTTCGAGGTCCTTTTTTTTCGCTGCTTCAAAACTTTTTGACAGACCGATCGCAGCAGGTAATGGTTTGCAATGAAAAAAGTGCTAAGGTATCACTCAAGTCAGGTGTACCACAAGGGTCAGTTTTGTCCCCCCTGTTGTTTAATCTCTACGTCAATGATCTCACTAGATTAACATCAAGCTGCTCAGTTTTCCAATACGCAGATGACACATTGCTGTTATCCACTCATGTCAGCCTGCGTAGTGCAATAGACACTCTACAAATAAATTCTATGAAAGTCATGGACTGGTTTGAAGCCAATCAAATTAGTGTGAATGTACAAAAAACAAAGCTTATTTGTTTCCGCAATCCACTCAAACGACAGTGCATAGACATCCCTTTTGTATTACATTCCTCGTCTTGTGCATCTTGCACCTGTACACCCATTCCATACCACAATACAGTCAAATACTTGGGACTTTTTTTTGATAGCGATCTCTCCTGGAACACACACCTTGACTATCTGGCTAAAAGACTACGAGGTGTATCTTGTCTGTTATACCATACAAAAACGTTCCTCCCAACCTCCGTCAGAAAGACAGTCGTGAATGCTCTTGCGTACGGAGTTCTTCGCTATGGAATTACTATCTTTGCAAATTGCTCAACACTTTGGAAAACGAAAATTGACGCCATTCTAAGAAACATCGCGAAAAACGTTGCATATAATCCGAATCTAAACCAGGATGATGATATATTCTCTTATGTGGGCTTGCCGCGTTTTCTACCCCTGTTTCATAGATGTGTCATATTAAGACATTATTGGACAAGTGAATTTAAAATACCTCGAACTGTCCAGCGCTTTTTAAGAAACAGTGAACACTTTATGATTCCTCGCGTATACACCAAATATGGAAAAAGTGTTCGGTCGTATTATGTTCCTCACATATTTAACAAATTACCAGATTTTCTTGATCAAATTGACTCTCAGCGTGTCTTAAAAAAACGCCTAAAACAATTGTGCTAGTAGCAGCACTTTGAATTATACACGACTGTAATCTCACTAGAACCGAGAAGAGGCTGGCTATTGTTATCATGAAGTGACTGTTCGAGCACCAGCCTATATGTCCGCATGATGTTTAAGTGTATATATGTATTTAAGTGATATTTATGTGTAGATCTAGGCATCTACGTCTATATGCGTCGTAGTGCACTTGATGTTGTATATAAGCCCAAGTACTCTTTTAGTTGTGTGTGTAACCCGTGAAACAACTTTAAATTGTGTATACTTGTATTCACGCCTGAGAACAATCAGTCTCATCACTACGGGGTCTAGTCGCACAAGCCGACCCTGGCTTCGACTGACCCGCCTCTTACGAGCTGATGAAAGAAGAAGCAGAATAAATTACTATTATTATTATTATTATTATTATTATTATTATTATTATTATTATTATTATTATTATTATTATTATTATTATTATTATTATTATTATTATTATTATTATTGATGTTGTCAGGTCATTAAAGAATTGCATGCCTCACGATTTCGTAGTAACCATCGCAGCGATGGTTACAACCAGGTACGAAGCACCGTCGCATAACTCGAGTCCGCAAACAAAATTTGGGATCTCAACCGATCGCCTGAAGTGCTTTTCTCACGGGTGCAATGCGACCTTTTAGCAGACGATCATCTCGATCGACGCCCGGACTTTCGATAAACCATATTTTGCATCGCACCCACTATGAATTCTTATAAGTGGCTGAAACTCATTATATTTCAAGCAAATGCAATATCAGAATATCGTCTTTATTCACACGATTCAAGTGACGCCGACTGCTTAGCCGGCCGGCGTGGCGTGTGGCAGACGGCATACTTCTTGCATTCGTCGTCTGCTGCAGGCATCTTGAGGACCGGAAGTTGCAGCCGTAAATATTTCAGAAACAAGCGATTACCGGCACACTTCTGTCGAAACATATATAACATTCAAGCTTTCTATATCTGTGGTTTTTAGAAGTTTAAATCCCATTCCTGATTTTTGAACGGTCGGGTTTTCGTAACGAAACCTAGCCACATGTATTCGTCCATAACAACGACCCTAGCAACGGTTTGCAAGGACCCAGCACGAGAAGGAGAGAAAGACGAAGTGGCATCTAGTGGCCGAGAATTATAGATCTGGCAAAGATGTAGCAATGAAAGAAGAAGTGAGAATACAACAAAGTTCTTAGAGGTAAACTCTAAAAGTATAAAAATAATATCTTTACGAAGAGCAGAATCTCGTTAACTTCTTGGTTACTTATCTTAGGGTCTATTTTGTGTGGTTCTCGTTTAGTAACAGTCGGGTGCAGGAAAGCTAGAGAACAATGTTTCTTTTTTCAGTGCCTGAAACTGCGGTACAAAAAGCTAAACTTTTAGTCAAAGGAGAAGATATAGAAAAAGGGGCGTTTCAAACTCGGCTAATTTCTTTGCTTCCACGAATCCTCATACACTTAGAAATATGAGGCGGACTATAGCCATCACTGAACTTTCACAGAGACCTAGAGTTACAACAAAAGAACGTGCTACCAGACATAGAACGCACCCTGGTACCCCGAACATTGGTCACTTAAACGATACACAAAAATGTACCTTTAATAATTTACCCCAAGTCCCCCACCTTCAAACTGAACAACTAATCCAACCTTCACGAAGAAGGACTTGTAGTTTTCAAGACTGAACTTCCAAAAGTCGTACCCCCTTCTTCAGTTGATCGTTTTGCGGACAGCAACATCGAGAAGCAACTGTTTTCAAGTTCGAACAAGGGCAAACATATTAATGTTTCCCCACCAAAAACATAAATATGGTTAAAACTTAAAAGCTAAGATTTTTAAAGGTGAATATATCAAGAAATGAAACTCTGCTTCGCTCGCTTTCTTTTCCTGGTGCCCTTCCATTACGGTATTCAAATTCGTATGTTGCCATTTGATGGGATAGATTAAAAGAAAAAAACTTTGCTTTATCTAACTAAATATGGTAATGATCAAAATGCAAATGAAACGTATATGTAAAGATACGTTCCATTTTTTTAACTATAACGGGAACGAGTTCCTTTTTCACGTATGGAACTTGTAACGGGAACGCGTTCCGAAAATCAGAAGGAACGAGGAACGAGCTTTCGTTCCTTTTATGGAGGAACGTGTACAACACTGAACAAGATGGCAACTACATCGAGCGGCATCTTCGAGTGCTGAGAAGCCATCTTGGACTAGTCAAGGCCTCGGGCGGCAAGTTACCCCCAGAGTTCTTGGTCAAGCTGGGACCTCCGCCCATTCGATGGCAGCGATGGATCAAGATGTTTGAGCGTTATTTGCTGGCAACTGGCGCTCAAGAGTTTGGTGCAGAACGCTGTCGGGCAATGTTGCTCAACAGTCTCGGAGAGGCCGGCCAGCAGATTTATGACGCTCTACCAACGCCTGAGCCTGCTGTTGAGGAAGCGCTAGCACCGCTGGCAGCAGCAGGCGGCGAACAAGTTGTGGAAGCTCCCCTTGATGTCTACAAGGAAACAGTCAAATTACTGGAGGCTGAATTTACGCAGCCAGCCAATGTGACGCTCCAGGAGCTCCAGTTTTATCTACAAAGACAGAAAGAAGGCGAGTCCCTTCGCGATTTTCTGTCGGCTCTACGGATGTTAGCCACCAACGCCAATTTTGGAAGCCGTGCTCAAGACTGCATCCGGAAACAGTTCATGATTGGAGTAGCTTTAACTGAAATTCAGGAACGAATGGTCCTCGATGCAGCTCTCCCGTTCGACGTTGTTATGCATACCGTCGTGAACCTCAAAAGATCACGTCGAGAGGTTCGAGAGTGGGCTAGCGTCGCTGCACCGAGCGAACAGACCTGTCAAGTGACGCATTCATCAGACAGCGGCATCCAAACCTCAAGGCCATCCAGAGAGAGACAGTCCGGGCGACGTCAAGGACATGCTTTCAGAACGTCATTCAAGCAGCCTACCCATCAACATAGTTCTTCACAACGGACATGCTATGAGCCATCGCCACCACCTCCACAAAGGTCATCATCCCAAAGGGTTGCGAGACAACGTCCTGCCTCAAGAGACGCGTGTGCGACCTGCGGGAAAAGCGGCCGAGATCCGTCCTCCAGCCATCAGCAACCACGACCTGGACACTCGTCCGACCACTGTCAGGACTAGGGGTGTCGCGAACTTTTGTCGAACCGGATTTTTAGGTCGAACCCTTGAACTTTTCACCAGATTCGACCGGTTCGACTTTGTGGACAGTGTGGCCAGACCTTGATACAAGCATGTCTAGGTTTGAAGAATTTTTTTTTTTATGCAAAGGGTTATTTTATTTTATGAACAGTTGAAATTAAAAGAAACCAATTCTAATCACTGAAAAAGTTAATAACTTAATTTTTTGTACTGTATTAACTGAAATAACTAATCAGCGCTGCCTTTAATTCATCTCTTAGCCATCACCATCCAATCCTAAGTCAACTGGCCAGCCTGTCGCGCATGTGCACACGAGTCGAACCTCAATACAAGGTTCGTCTAACTTTCCTCTAAAAGTTCGAAAAATTCGAACCTGGTCGAACTCGAACATCGGCCGGTTCGCGACACCCCTAGTCAGGACCCTGTGGCACAGTCAAGTCGCTCAAGACCAGGCTCGCAAGGGCGGCAACATTCAAGGCGGCATGACAATTTTCGCCACTCACGTACTTGTGCCAACTGCGGACATGGTCTTCATCGATGCCAAAGCTACGACACCTGCCCCGCAAGAAACCTTTATTGCTACAACTGTGGTCGCAAAAGTCATCCTGGCCGCGTATGCAGAAGTATACGTCCGGACTACCAGCGATCGTGATACAAGCAAGGGGAGCAGGTACTCTCAGATTATGATAACTACGACGACGACGATGACCATTCTGAAATCGTATGCCACATAACAGAATCATCAACGAAAAAAGTCTATATTAGCGCCAAAGTCTTTGGAACACCGATACAGTTCCTGCTCGACACCGGGTCATCCGCCTCGATAATGGACAAAGCCACGTTCATGCAATGGTTTGCGCCAGGCACGTAGCCAGGATTTTAGTTCGGGGGGGGGGGGGGGGGGGGGCAAAATATGCAAAATGACAAAATGGTGCCTGGTTTGCACGTGATGCACTCGTCATGCCACCACCGGTGACGCTACTGAATTATTCGCGCCAACCCATTAAATTCCTGGGAGCCTTCAAGGTAATGGTGATATTCAAGCAACGTCACTCACAAGTGTTATTCTACATTGCAAACCAAGGCACATCATTGTTAGGCATGGACGCCGTCGTGGCACTCGGCATCCAAATGAGCGGAGCAACGCGGTCTTGTTTCTATACTGCGACCAGTGAGACCGGTGAGGCCTCTACAAGTGGGGCAGAACAACCGTCAACGTCGTCACCATCACCTACATTGACAACCAAGTCGATGGCATTAAATTCAGCCGCGACTTCTCAGCTGCACGACTCGTCAGCCGCACTGGAGGAAGAGTGGACTGAACGGCTTCTGCCACCACCAAAGGCAAGTCTCACTCTACCTACTGCCTTAGCGAAGCCTGTGACTTCTCTTCCTATACTTCCATCATCTCTGACACACATCGATCATCTTTTCACCCCAAGACTAGGCCGAGTCAAGAGAGTCACCTGTAAGATAAAGGTCTGTTCCTCTGTCACTCTCCTTAAACATCGTATGAGACGTATTCCTCCAAGCTCCTAGACAACCAGTTTCTGGCGAGATTAAACGTCTTGAGGAGGCTGGAATAATCGAACGCATTAATGCCTCCGAGAGGGTGTCACCGATAGTAGTCGTCCAGAAGAAGGACGGCAGTATCCGAATGTGTGTTGACCTTCGTGAAGCAAACAAAGCGGTTGTAATCGACAGCTACCCGCTTCCACACATTGAAGAGTTGCTGGACGCCCTACATGGAGGGCAGCGTTTTTCAAAATTAGATCTCGCTGCCGCATACCATCATGTCCCATTACACCCGGACAGTCGGGATTTGACAGCGTTTATTACGCATGAAGGACTGTTTCGCTTTAAGTGACTGTGTTTTGGATTAGCCTCAGCGCCAGCCACAATTCAGCAGATGATGGCGAAGATATTACAGGGCTGCAAAGGGGTGCTTTTCTACCTCGATGATGTGGTTGTCTACGGTAAGAACCAACAGGAGCACCTGAAACGCCTGAAAGAAGTACTCGTGCCCATATCTGAGGCGGGTCTGAAACTCAACAACAAATGCGTGTTTGACGTAGAAGAAATTTCTTTTTTGGGGGCACATAGTTAGTGCTGCGGGGATTTCCCCCCTACAAAACAAAGTCGACGCTATTCGTGCGGCACCCATCCCCACGGACCTAAAGCAGTTGCGGTCATTCCTAGGAATGGTTGAATATTATTCCCGTTTTGTAACACGCCTGGCTTCTGAAGTGGAACCGCTGCGAAAGTACTTAAGAAAGGACACCCCGTTCATCTGGGACCAGGCAGCAGATCGAAGTTTCAATAGGGTGAAAACACTGCTGTCCTCTGCACAAACATTGCAAATGTTTCACCCGGAGCTACCTATCATCGTAGCTACGGATGCTTAAGCTTATAGAATTGAAGCAGTGTTGCAGCAGCTTCACGGACAAGACATTCACCCAATTGCTTTCGCTTCACGAACACGGACTACCGCAGAAAGGAAGTACTCTTCGGGCGAACGAGAGGCGCCTGCGTGTCTGTGGGCCTGTGAAAAATGGCACACATAAGACCATCAAGCTCTCGTTGCCCTTCTGGCCACACGAGGGACCGGACATCGCCCACTCCGGATCACTCGGTGGTCGACCCGGTTGTTGAAGTACAACTTTCAAGTACAGTACCAGCGTGGCGCAGAAAAGCATGTAGCTGACGCTCTCTCCAGACTTCCGGTAGCGGAAGATGAGGTAGGGGCAGCATTTGATGAGGAGATTGTGTCCTTTACCGCTCTGAACGATGAGTGCATATCAAAAGCTCAACTCCAACAGGAAACGGCGGATGACCCCAGCTGACTGTCGTGATGTCTTATGTCATCTCGGAATGGCCACATCCTAGGGCGTTGTCTCCCGACGAAGTTATCTTCCACGCCACTGAAGACACACTCTCTGTGCACGACGGTGTTCTGCTGCGCGGCGAACAGTTCGTCGTCCCCACTAGTATGAGAAACGCTCTCATCGGCCGAGCATATGAGGGCCACCCTGGCATCGTCAGGACGCGGACTCGCCTTCGCGAACTATATTGGTGGTGAATGCGGAGGTGAAAATGGCAGTCCAAGCCTGCGGTGTTTCTAGCTCGGCTGACAAGAGTGCGAAGACATCGCCAACACCCTGCAACCCGTGCCCTTGCCTGAGCGACCATGGTCAAAGCTCGGCATCGATATCGTTGGCTCATTTGAAGCTTCGCCACCAGCGTATCTACTGTATCACGCTCGTGGATTATTTTTCAAAATGGCCGGAAGTCCATTTTTGCTCCAACGTCACGACAAGCACGGTGACCGGTTTCCTGCGTGCCGTCTTTTCTCGGGAAGGATACCCCGAGAGCATTGTGTCCGACAATGGACCTCAGTTTTCTTCAGCAGAATTCGAGAGCTTCCTGGCTAAGCGAGGTATCACACATCATCTGATCTCTGTGCATTATCCACAGGCGAACGGGCAAGTAGAACAATTTAATCGTACCTTCAAGTCGTTCGTACAGTGTGCGTGGATGGAACAACATGAATCACCAACTTGCCCAAGCTTCCACAGTACAGTGTGCGGCACTGGTGAAGCGTCCAATTCACTCTGCCGTTCTGGATTACTTGTGCGTGTATCGATGTACGCCGCACGCAACGACAGAACTGTCTCCTGCGGTTCTGCTGCATGAACGCAAGCCACGCAACCGGCTTCACATCATTGGGCTTTCTCTATCGCAGTTCTTGAAGAACCCATTTGAGGAGCTGCAGCGTCTGTGGTGCCGAGTGCAGCAGGGACAAGAGCACAGCAAGCGCTACACAGACAGACGGCGAGCTGCCAAAGTTCCGACATTCCAGGTCGGCGGTTGGGTGCGCGTCAGGAAGCCAGGAAATGTGAAGAAGGGAGACCAAGCTTTTGGTCCTGCAATGAAAATTGTGGAGCGTGTCGGCCAATGGACCTTCAAACTTCATGACGGTCGCATCTGGAACGCCTCCAAGCTTACGGCGGCAACGGCTCCAACTGGCATGGATACCGTTGAGAAGTCGTCGCAAGCAACGACACAGCCAATAGACCCTTTCCGAAAGTCAGTCTACCCCACCTTGTGCAGAGCCAGACCCGACGCTCTAATGGCGGAACTACACTGTTTCTCCACACCAGAAAAATCGAACGGCTTCGAAAGCATAGAGCAGAAAAAGGAAAAGATCTTGGTCGTTTCACGTCACCTTCGATGCAACAAATCGAGGGTGGTTGATTTAGCCGCGCATGATCTCCTATCACCGCCATTAGAGCGGCAATATTGGAGCTTTTTGGACTGCCACAAGAGGACTCTGACTTTTGAAAAGGGTCTATTGAGCACCTGCCTACACAGAGAATGGACCTCTTGGCGAATATGTGCTGCCACCTAGACACGCGAATCGGTTCGAGACTAGGTGACTGGAAAACAACGCGCGCCCAAGGCCTCTCCCACCCGTTCCACACCCAAAACGTCAGCTACATCCTGTTCACCCATTGAGGCGATGTGACCTAGATACGGCTCCCCCAAGCTCACCTTTGTCCCCATCGTGCGTAATCTTCCGCCCCGAGGTCGACACAACGAAACCGCTCAAAGGCGAGAAATGCAAGATGGCGGATTGTTTGGAACTAGATACTCTCGAACCCAGGCGCACGAAATACTCCGCGCATGCGCACCGCGTATTTCTACAAAAGGTCCATTCTCAAAAAGACTACTCGAAGCCATTGTCCTCATCATGAGTGGCGGCCAAGCACATTAAAGGGGTCATGAAACGATTTTGCTACTTCTTCCTTCTTAGCTTTAATCCTAAACTCAAATGCGAATTGTGAAAATACGTCGTCGTGACATTGCGCGGCACCGGTGCGATGACTCCTAGCTTCCACCGTGCTTTTTATGCACACCATAGAACTTGTCATTCGCCAGTGACGATAAGTTCCGTCAGGGCACTCATTGGCCACGAACGCGAAATCCAAATATTCGTCGACGGATGGATTGTTGACGAGCGCATACGTCCGAGTGACTCAGTGCTCGTGTCCAATGCGTGAGCTGGGCTCGGCTGACGTCAGGTTGGCACCGCTGACGCGCTGCGGGGTCCGCGGATGTATCATAGTGAAAAGGCGGAGAGCTTTCGAAGGCAAGAAGGTACAAAATAGTCCGCTATATTTTCAAATGTTCGTACCGAAGTCAGGCTTTTGACTTTCTACCTTTTTTCTTTTGGCCCACTGAACGATGTGCTATTAGTAAAATCCCAATATAAATTGATTTATTCCAGCCCAAAATTCGTTTCATGGGCCCTTTAGAGCAGGCTACTCAGTGGCAACAGCAGCAGCTAAGGCCACTAACGCCTCCGCCTTTTCCACCTCCACGGGGACAAGATGAGGATGAAGACGAAGCGTGCACAGATCGTACAACCGGTCTTTTTGAATCTGAACAGGGTGCCGTGACAGTATCACCAGGTTCACCCCAAATAGTGAGATTGCCACTGGACATTCCCGTTCCCCTAGTGGATGCTACTATTCCCCCACTGACAGTTTCCGTTCTCCCATTGGAAGAGCTTCGGCGATCGACCCGAACTCGCCGACTACCGGTGCGGTTTAGAGATGTGTCTCTGACCCGCAATGACAGACGTGACAGACGCTTATTATCCGAAGTGAAATTAATTGCTGCAATTTGGTAAATAACTTTCTGACAGTGTTATTTGAGATATTGTGTACAAGAGTATGAGTGTTCAGTGCGAATGCTGTAAAACTAGCCTAGACCAAGGGTGTGATAATGAATGCTTAACTTGAATTTCTTTTGAATTATGATTTTGTGCATCTTTGTTTTATATGTATAATATCTATGTCTGGCTTTGTTAGGTTCATTTTGTATACTCGTCTTCTCTCCAAAAGGGGAGGGGGGGGGGGGGGAGAAATGTTGTGTATGCTATTTCTCTATTTCTCTTTCACTTCTTCGTCCTCTATGTGTTGTCCTACCTATCTCCGCTTTCAGAAACCTATCCTCTTCCTTTTCTTCTTTTCTATGTCACATAAAATCAGTTGATCACGAGGCACCGGACAAGATGGTCGTTCTTTCATAATGGTACGCTTGCTGCTGAATTCTACAGCCATGTTTGACTGAAATCCCGCGTTTCATGAGCGTGCAGGAACTTGGCGTGAGCATGACCACCTTGACACTCACTTGTCGTAAAGTTGGCACACTCACAACTTGATTAAAAGGGACGAAGCCGGGTCGCGGCTTAATTTTCCTTTCTTTGTACAAAAAGTTTGGTGGTTTTACTTTGAGGAAGCGCTTTTTAAAACCGGCATAGAACGCGTAAAGCAGCGACGAGGAAACAAAAAGAAAAACAGCGCCTCATCACGGGGTTGCTACACGTGTTTTGAAAGGTTTGCTAGATCGTGTTCAGGATCAAACTGCTCAGACCGCTCAAGCAATCCGTTTTGTTCCTTCATAAGGTTAACAAACTACCGCATAGTTCGTCAATTAGCACAAATTTATCATTTATTGAAGTTTTATTAGACACTTATGTTCAGTTTCATACATTGAAAGTGTCAAGTCTATACTCTATCTCAGGAGTTGTGTGCAGCAAAGGCAAAGGAATAGGCACGAGCACATGACATTGAGGTTTGCTTTCCCTTCGCGAGTGCTCGTAAAAGAAAAGCACATCTGAAAGCCACGCGCTCGCGCCTGTGCTTTTGCCTCTGCTGCACGCAACTCATGAGACGGAGTATAGGTTTCGTTTTGCCATGCTGTCACAGTTGTTTTCACGCTGATACTCTGAAAGGAGGTCATTGCCAGTGGCGCACAAACTTGTTTTTGAGTGTGGAAGGGGGGGGGGGGGGGGGGAGGGAGGCAAACCAGACCCCCCTCCCTCCCCCAGGGCCGGGCGGCGGTGCTCTTGGTATCCATCCCTTCGGCGCCACCGGACAGTGTTGGCCCTGCCCAGTGGCGGCTGTTTTAGGGGGGGGGGGGGGGGGGGGGACACTCGCCTTGCCCCCCCCCCCCTCCACTCTGAGAACTGGGGGCAAGCGCCCCCTTGCCCCCCCCCCCCCCCGGTTGGTACGCCCATGGCCTCCTCTGCAGTTTATGCGTATGTAGCAACATAGTGTTCGCAACTCCAACCTCTTGCATTTAATCCCATTTCTTCTGTTTCACATATCGGCCGCCAGTCCGCGCCAGTTATCGCTGCACACTTGGATGGGCGTTAGCTCCCCCTTTTCTATCCTTCCCTTCTGTTCCGCTGGGGGGCGTCACCTCCCTTGGAGTTGTGAATAAAAAATAAACGTTCCAATAAAACCTTTTTTTTTTTTTTTTGAGCCTCAAAAATAATTTACGCACCACCGAACGCTCATTCTCCGCCCAAATGTAGCCCTAGCGGTCGGAACCAGATGCCAAAGTTTCAGAACTAACCATCATCTCAGTCAAAAGTTATAGGGAGATTTCCTGGAAAGTTTAACGGGAATGGGGCCCGTCTTCGCCCGTTTCCGGTAACTGGGGCCATTCAGAAAATGTATTATAAGAGGTTCATCAGCCGTCCTTTTCCCATTGAAAATTTAAGAAAATCTAATATAACTTTTGAATAAGATAACGGTTAGTTTTGAAACTGTGGCATCTAATTCGGACCGCTAGGGCTACATTTGGGCGGAAAATGAATAACATTCGGTAATGTATAATTTATTTTTGCGGAAAAAAATGTGTGTGTGTGTGTGTGTGTGTGTGGGGGGGGGGGGGGGGGGGGGGCTGCACTTTGGACTTTACTAAGTCTATTAAGTATAAATTATTTATAATTGTCAGTTTTACTTTGTTCGCATGTTTTTATGGCACTCAGGAATTAAGGCAGAATGAAAGGCCGCGGTCTTGCTGATTCCGCCCGACTACCGCCAGAAGTTAACCCTGTCTTCCACCTCGACACATCCTCTTTTTTCGCCTCATCAGAGGAGCTTTTTTTTTTTTTTTTCTATTTATTCCCCTGTCTACACACATTTTAATATAATATGCCGATGCCCTTGGGCTAAGTCAAATGACGAAAGGTGCTACAAGAATCAACGAACCCGCTTCCAATTCCTTCCCTAGAACCAGCGCAACACCTGCCACTTTTTATCCCGACTTCATTGTGGCAGAACAGCCGATCAACGTCTTCGATGCGAACAGCATTCATCGACGAGGCTGCAGCGGGTCGACTCCGCCCGCCTTGTCGGCCCGTCACCGGTTTCACGGCCGTTCGTGCGTGGCGGCGCAGCCTTGCTCGGGACTCCGGGCCCAGGATTAGACCGTCCCGCCGAGGGAGAACCTCGACTTCGCCCGCCGCATTCTACGTCCGCAAAGCGAGCGAGTGAACGCTTTCGGGATCCGCGCAGTCTCCTTTTATTCCGGCCGTGTTCATTGCTTTATCGCCACGGTGGCCCGAAAATAGGCGCCATGGGGGCTCGAGGAGGCTCCCAGGATGCGACGTGCAGGATTGCGACGAAGCCCTCACCCGCCACCTGGGACGGGCGGGGTGAAGGCCCAGCGCCGACCCCCCTCTCCTCTCTTCCTCCCTTCCGAGGCTCGGAGAATCGTGGTTCCCGGTGTTTATGAGACCACGGTTAGTTTGTGCAGGGCGTGTGGCCGACGCGCGAGCGTGCGAACCGCGAACATCTTGCCTCGACAAATAAACGGACGCTAATCTCGCGCGGCCACTCGAAGATACATCCGACGTCCGCGTGGCTGGTTCTTCGGTATCGAGTCATTGGATGAAGCTATGCGAATACAAATTGAGGGAGAGGAAGAGACGAGAGCACTCGCGGACGTCGGAACACCGAGCACGGGTTGGAATGATTATAGTCGGTAGACCTTAAACTATACGGAGAGCAAGTCGTCTGCTTCTTGCGCGGGAGTTGCAGTGACGTCAGAACGACGCCGAGCTCTGATTGGCTTTGATTGAAAGGATAGTGGGTAGACCTGAATGCTAGGTGCCTTGAGGTCTACCCACTATATTTGTTCAATCAGCCAATACGAGCTTCGGCGTTTTGACATCATCGCCACGCCTGTGCGAGAAGCAGACGAACTTCCGCTCAGCATAGTTGCCTTCGTCTCTACCGAATCTTCGAACGCGTTCGAATAGCGAGTAGAGACAAAGGCACTAATCATTCGGACTTTTATGGTGGTAACATTCGTAGGCACGTCAAAATAAAGTTGCGTGGTCTTGTGGAGCATACTAAATCGCATGCAAAGTTAAGAGGTAACTAACTGCCTTAGGCGCCCATCTTCATTTAACCAACTTTATTTAAAGCAAAATTGGCGACGTTACAGTGTATTTATAACAGAATCTAGATTTTATTTCTCCATTTTAAGTGGGCTTTGACGTGGGAATATCTCCAGAAAAAATCGTTAAATGGATCTCAGCTGGGACGCTGAGTATGACACTTGCTCAGCGTACAGGAAGAGATGGCATGTTATACCCGTGCCACACGGGCAACTCGAATGCCATTTACAACGAATGACAATTGCGTGATCGGCGAATCAGCTCGCAATCTGTCGCGCGTGGAATGCGCCACGCCCGAAGTGTCGCGCGCTGATTGGCCGTCCGCTCAAATGTCATTCTTTGTAAATGGCATTCGAGTTGCCCGTGTGGCACGGGTATTAGGCTAATTGGAACACTGTTTTAAGTATCGTTATTCGCAGGGATTCCTATGTTAAGCGCAGTGATTGGTTGCTCGCATATTCTGATATAGAGTAAAATTACGGGAATTTTAGAGTCCACATTTTATCGGCGGTGAGCAAAACATCCGTGCCCATTTAAAGTCCCGCGAAGCAATCTACCAGTCAATCTTTGCCATTTCTTTTATTGGATAAGCTTAACCAATGACATAGCACCGATTATAGTTTGGTTCCCAAATGTCTCGAGGACGGGCATTGGCTGCGTTTTCATGAATGCGACCCGCAGCGCTTTGAATCGAAATTTGACGACAATGATTGGTAGAAGAGCAAGTGAGAGAAGAATTGGGTGTGCGGGATATTAGTCAACTCTCAATTCGATGCGCTTTGGTCGCATCCATGTCAACTTGGCCACTGACTCATGCATACGCCATGCTCGTTGCCCCTGAGCAACTATCATCCTTTTATTTGTTTTAATGTTACATTTAATTGCGTGAGAATTTCGGCCGCACGGACAAATCCCGCAGTACGTAATACGTTCTTCGTCTGCGGTCGCCAAGTCAACAAAATCCGCCAAAATTTGTCGGGCAAGACGTCTGCCAAATTTAGTGTACGGTGCGTCATGCGAACGTACGTTTTGTCGTTACACTGTATAACGTGTCGCTCGCACTACGGAAACCCGTAGTGCAGGCCTATAACCGCATTCTACCTCAAAATACATCGGCATATCGCAACTGGCTTAACCTAATAGTATATTCGAACAATCGCAATGACCGAATGTCAGTGTACATCGTGGGAACATATATACGCACCCAAGGATTGCTCAAAGAGATGGAGTAATTTTATATGTTTCGTTTACAAGAGCATGCAGCTACGGCTGCAATATGACTGGTCAGAGTGTGTTACCGCGAGAGCACCGAATCGTAGCGTAACGGAGTAACAATTGAAAGTCAACAGTCAACTTTTTTTCTTATCAGGCCTTTTTTTTAGTTTAAAAAAGAAATATGGGCTCCAATCCACGCTGTGAAGATGGTTAACCAGCGAAGCTTTCGTATCACCTGCAACAATTTCCCACTGCACTATACCAAATGCCGCCGCTGGTCGTATTGCCGTTTCTTTTCCCTTTGCCGCTCCTCGTATTCACGCTGCTCCCAGGGAGTCCTAACCGTGCGTGGCCAACCCATAGCGGTGCTGCAACAACAATCATGTTGCTATACTCTGTTTCACCTTCCGTCCAAGCGCAGCGGATGTTACGAGCCATCGGAGCCAATCCAAGGCCGTGTGAGTGTCACGTGACCTTAGAGAGGGGGCACAGCGACGCGCGGAAAGCGTATCACGGGCTACGTCCACAGAACGGGATTGGCTGGGATAGCTCGTAGCGTCCGCTGCGTCCAGACGTAAGGTAAAACGGAGTATAGGCGGGTTCTCCTTTAAAAATATTAGAGGCTAGTGACGTCATTCCCCACGTCGCAAGCTGCCATCGCCGCGGCAGCTTGCGCAACAGTAATCTTTACCGAGAAACGTATGCGGTGAGCGCTACGTGCTTCGCATTGTTACCAGGAGCGCCTTATCATCAATTGTCTGGTTCGGATGCTTGTTTTGTGCCTGCTCTTTACTGAAACGAATCCTGTGCTGTGTGTTGTATGCGTGATGTATGCACTTTTCGCTTCAATCCCTGAAGGGCTTTTTTTTTTTTTTTTTTCCGTGAGGACGCCGACACGAAATAACCGACCAACGAGTCATATACAGCTTCGCTCTAAAAGACTGAGGTTAATGAGTTCACGAGATTGTGCCAGACAGCTAGCATACATGGGATAACGATATCCACGTGACACGAACAGCGCTTTGTGGTTTAAGTTCTAGTCGATCATTCGTCTCAAGGGACCGAAGACCTGCTGTTTGATGCCAACCTAATACCGAGCAAATCGTGGGATTGGTAAGGGAGACGAGGAAGGGGAAAATAACAACTGTTGCTTTCCCCTTCTTTTGCAGGGGGTGACAATGTCGCTCTTTTGTATTGAAGCCTTGTGACGCCGGCCTACGCTTCTTCCGAGGGGTTGCCGGTCCGCCTCGACACGAACCGGCGAGGCAGGGTCAAAAACAAACAAACCCCGCTTCGGAACCCTTTCGCAACAAGCGACACTATGGCGGCCATGTTGATCCAGTGAGACGGGACTGCTGTCAGTCGGGCCGCCCCTACTGTTCTGCTCTTCTTGGTTATTTTCGACCGGTCAAATAAAGAAAGCCCCTCTTTTCGGTTACGCCAGGGTTCAAGGCCCAGTGAAGGTTGCGGGCTTTCCCGGAGCGATCGGAGTCCAGCTGGACTCGATCCAGTTGCGTCCGGTTAAGAAGCACGCACCTCGCTCGAGCTGGATCGCTGTGCGCTGCCAGTCTTCCAGCGCCCGCACGAGCGCACCGAGCAGTGCGTGTTCGTCGACCATGCGCCGGGAGTTGGTATATTTGCTTTGGAGAAGCGGCCGCGCCCATTCAAAGGCGTCCATACAGCAGCGCGGCATTCCGTACAGCCTCGAGGAAATTATACCCAAGACATACGCGAGCTGGTGACGAGGGCAGACTCGTAACAATGGCAACGCCTGTTCTCTCTTTGGGGATATTGCTCTTTAGCTTCTTCGACCGACATTTTATTTGGATGCAGCCTTCCGCCTCAAGCTGGGCTGCCAAGCGGCACTCAACTCCACCACTGACAAGGGACACGCGCACCGCCAACAACCAAATTTTCACTTGACTATGATTTAAACATTAGACGGAGGCTGTCCAAGCCATCCTCCATAGCAGTTTAGCAATTAACAAATATACAACTGAAAAAAAAAAAGATAAAGGAAATTTTTAGTTGGAATATAGCGACAGCACTTTCAGTCGCATCGGAATAACCAGTTAGGCCTGTGCTGTTTGTTAAAATAAGTAAGATTCGAATAACGGAGTAGGAACCAAGTTTGACTCGACACATTCAAATATTTGTTTATTCCTCCTAAATTCATTGTTGAATGAAATAAATTGCTTAACACATTCAGACTATTTCGACTTGTTCATTCTCTGAATACTACGTTATTTATCTTATTATTATTATTATTTTGAATCGCGATTTGGATTTAGTTTGGAAGCGCCATATTGTCTGAGATGTCTACGTCTGAGATGTCTACTTGTGGTCGTGACGTCACATATGGGAACCGAGGGAGCCACCGAAACAGCTCCAAAATAGAAAACTTTTATTGGCGTAAATTATACCGTTGCTCAGCTCACGGAATTTTGTTTTCAATGTTGAGCGTTACAACTGCCTCGTGTCTTGGAACCATCTCATCTTACCGTCCTTTCTGTTTTCATTTGTGAGTAATGATCTTTATCTTTTGTCACGGCCCTGCTCGCGTCAGTTATTAGCGTGCAGTTAAATAAATAACTAAAAACGGTCACATTGGTTGAACATGCTCACTATTGCACGCCCACAAAACAGAGAAACGATGAAAAACACGAACAATAGTTTAGGACAGCAAAAAACAATTCACATCTGTAAGGGAGTAACGAAAAGTTGAAAACAACTTAACTAAAAACTATGCAGGAGATCACGATGGGCCCATCATTATGAAAAGGCACGCTTCACTCACACTTTCCGTCCCGATCGCTTCTATTCACTTCAGCTTTGTTTCATTCTCGCTCTCATGAAATTGGCAGACAACGTTTGTAGTAAAAATAATACTCACCTTCACTACACAACCACAGTTTTTTTTTTTTTTTGTTTTTTTAGTAGCTATTTTGTATTTAGCGCAAAAAATGGGTCGATGTCGTGCTTCGAATGAGCAGTCACTAACAATATATAAAACCTAATCGTTCAGTACACCTTTGTAGACGTTTGAAACCTGGACAGATTAAGGTGTTGGCATGTGAGATCCCTCGCACAAAATTACGACAAAACTAAACAAGGTTGTTGAATGCAAGAGTTCACGTCTGAAGTGAAAAAGTCGGGAATACACACGTTCACACGTAGATCTGTGTATACACTTGCCGTGGAAGCTTACGCATAAAGAGTGTTTGTTAGAATAATCCTAGTAAAATAACAAAAAATTTCCCCTCAAATTGCGTGTTGACAGCCGTATGAAAGTTCTGCAACCATAATGACGACACTGTTTTGGCTGTTTTGCTTACACTGACTGAATTCGATTCCAATTTCTCTTGCGTTTTCCGATTTATATATACATTTTTATTTAGACCAGGAGGTGTGAATGGCGGCCCCATCTTCTTCAAGGCGACAAGAGGAAGGGGAAGAGGAGTGGATACTTGGAAAACACCCAGCTGCGGGAAAGCAACCATGTCACCAATTTCGAAACGGTGTGAACTCTCAAGCGTGAGCCCTCCGGTTATTTTTAAATATTTGTAAAGCACACCTCTGTCGGCGCTAAACGAAATAGTAATTGCAGCGAATCTACGTCAAGAGTCGACGGAAATTCTTGAGCGTATCGCGTGATCTGAGGACATATAGTACCGCAGGCCATCGAGCACTGTAATGCAGGAACTATAAAGTACTAGATAATGCTCAATAGAATCTAGTACTCTACAGTCGAGCAGCATATACATTCGAGCAGCATCAACTCGCGAAGCCGTAGCGGAAGAACTTAGTGCAAACTTACTAACTTATGCTCTTTCTACCGGAGAAATATTTTATAGTGGTATACGCCGAAGGATCGGTGGCGTGGAGTAAATGTCGAAAGATAAAATGTACTCACCCCGTATGAGCTTGTTCTTCTGGACATCTCAAGTTGATCGGGGTGACCAGAGGAACGATCGCGCAGTTTGTTTGCGTCCTAGCAGCTCATGCCTCCAATCGATCCCGGCGCATCACATCTGATCCCAGCAGACCGACCAAGTCTGTCACGTCGTACGACATCAGACACAAGAGTCCCTTGCATAGGACGCTCGTCGAGCCTAGTGTCCGTGCCCGGGGTTCAGACTCCCCTCCAAAAGAAAAAAAAAAAAAGACCAATGAGCGGCGAGGAGGCTTCACGAGACGTGGCTAGGTCGAGATTACAACGGTTCGAAAAATTCTACGTGGTCCGCGTTAGACACGGCCCGAGATTCGCATCAAAAACTCTACTTCGCAAGTCGCAAGGCCCGCGTGTATTTTGGGAACCCCATGTTAGGGGGCGCCGCCATCGGAGAAAGTCGCTGTTGAAATGGAGGAAAGGGGAACACGTACCTAATTTTGTTCTTCCCTTGTTTTTTTCCCGCTGAGTTGCTAATTTTAGAGGAGCGCAGCTCTTGGTTTTCTCCGGGGGCTGTACGCAGGGGCATCACGCGCAGCATCCGCCGAGACAGCGCTGCAGAATAACAACCCTTTCCGGTCCAGCCCGGGCTGCTTCCCGCCCCCTATCAGCTCGCATGAATGAAAGGTCCTCAGCAAGTTTCCCGGATCGAATTTCTTTATTGCCCCAAGAAGGGTGCCGCTCGTCCCGCCGCGAAAGGTTGCTTTCGCCTCGGAAGATCCTTATCAGCGAAACACGACTGGTGGTGCTCTGGATGGCATTTCCAAACTTTTTTTCATATTTGATTTTTTTTTTTTTTTATTCAAAGTGTGCTTTTTGCCACCCGCTGAATCTGTACGAGTCTCCGGCATATGCCACGAAGCAGTTTAATTCGGGGCTCTTCGTGATTTCATGCACATTTAGAGAATGCTGTTGCTTGGTGTACGAATTGAGTGTTATGTATACATTCATTGTCGTGCTTATGGGTAAATAAAATAATAAAATAAACCTTTTTAAGCTTGAGACGATTTGAGTGTTACTTTATTGTGTGCGTCTATGCAACGACGCGAAGATGGTACTACGAGTACTATCCCTTTCTGAGACCCTAATTATACGACATAAAAAACACATACTACCATCCGCGTCTGTTTGCCACGAACGCGCGTCGTTCGAACAATTTGAACGCAAACGCATTAGAGGAAAAATTCGGAGAGCTGCTTTCAGTCAGAGGTAGACAGTGGCGGTTGGCTTGCATCATATCAGGAATTTATCTGCATCAAATGAAAAATCTATTTTAAATTTATTATGAAATACAAGTTCCCTGAGAATTTCCCGTATTTTTGCACTTGTCTTAAAAAGAGGCGTCGGAACTATTCGGAGATTTGGGGGAGAGGGGGGAGGGGGGGAGGGGTTGCGAGAGCGATTTTCTGCTCCCTCCTCCGCATTTTTCCATTAATTTGTTTTTTAATATCGAGAAAGAGGAGGAGCCAATCGCTCGCTCCCCCCCCCCCCCCCCAAAAAAAAAAAAAAGAAAAAAAAAAGAAAAAAGGGGGTTCCGACGTTCTGTATATTTGACACTGGTCGCGTATCCTGAGGAGCCGTCGAATAATTCTACAGGTCGCCATAACCTATTTGCCGACGTGCGCGGCCAACAGTGTCGCTGTGGTCGACCTTTCACGATTGGCAATACGAGCACTATAGCACGTTGAGTAGATGAATTTAAAAGAAATAAGAGGAATGTCATACTCAAGCTTCCAGCGTGCTTTCCACGCACACCGTCGAAATTGCCGCCGGCAACATATGATTCTGGTCGTGACGTCACAGATGGGATCCGAGGGAGCCACCGAAACAGCTCCAAAGTAGAACACTTTTATTGGCGTAAATTATACCGTCGCTCAGCTCACGGAATTTTGTTTTCAATGCTGAACCCCGGGAGGCACTCACTTGATCAAATGACGTTTTAGCGAACGCCCACGTTTCACTGAATGACACTAGCGAATAGTCGGATGCCGCTGAAGTGGCGTTTACGGGTGGGCCAAGTGGGTTCACATTTTTGTAATGAGCCGCCGCAGACTGTCGCCGCGAAGCGACGTAAGCGCAAGGCGGGGGGAGAGGGGTTAACATGCCCCCCGTTATTTTCTAAAACGTCGATACGCTCAAATGCCGCTGTTCGCTAAAACGTCATTCGCTCATGTGACAGTGATATGGACCTTTCTTTTATGCTATATATCCATCCAAGTTCACGGGGAGTGCGCAAAGTACAAAAGCCCACAAGTACAAGAACTTCCATTTTGCCGCACCATTCGCACGCTTTGAGCAACATAATTGAAGCTCAATAAATTACTCAACTATTCGCAACAACATTGACATTTATCATTTTCAGAAATCTGAAAGCGAAACTATCTCATGAGTGGCGGCGCCACCAGGGGGATGATGAGTGGCGACACCACCAGGGGGCTTGTGCGCGGGTGCATATTCTGTTTCATTTTATTTGCATCCGAAAGGCCACCCTAACAGGGGGTACTTTTTCTTTCATTTCACCATGTGATTCTCTTTGTGTGCGTGGAATCAATATAATGACCGCATTTGATGCGAACGGTCTGCCTGATGTGGTGTTGCTGCAGATTTTTCGAATTCTCAAGTTTTCGGACCTATGCAAAGTCGGGAGGTAAGAAAAGTTCAGTCGTTTCTCGCCGGAGACGCGGGTTAACTTATCCTACCGCCGATTGCGCAAGCTTTTCCTCTGGAGACAAGTTGAAACAAAGAGCTTTAAATCAGCTTCGGGTGGGTCCTGTCAGTGTGCACTGAACCATAGCCTCCTCCTTCCTGAAAACCATGCCTGACCTTTCCAATTGTGTCGGATACGGCAGCTTCCGTGCATTCGAATGAAGGCGGTGTTTATTATCCAGACGTAGTCCTTCCTAGCTTTTCGCCATCTGCTTCTTTTAATTTCGATTGCTACAGAGACAAATTACGACGTGTAATTTAAATGCACGCAACTCCTGAAAGCGACCGAAAAAATGTCCAACCGAGCCACTGCTTGGAATGGGGGAACGTCCGGTCTGCTTGGCTGCACATTCGCTACCGGTGATCCTCAGACAAGGCTGCTAGTGAGAGTTTGGACTGAACCCTAAGGTAGTACGGTTTGGTGGGCACACGCGCTACTGGCCAGTTCATTCGTGTCGTACACACAGGCCTGTGTGGTCAATGTGTAACGCAGAGAATTGCTTCCGCTGCCCTGGGTAATGAGGACAGGCGAGACCACCCGTCTGACACCGATAAGCCACCACTCCAAACGAGGTGTTTACGCCAACTGGTGCATCTGCAAGATTCTGTCTTCAGGCGTTTTCTTTATCGGCTCGCACGAACCGGGAAAACGTATTCAGTCATCGCGCACGAGAAAAAATGGCGCCGAATTTGTGTGCTAAAATACATGTAGGTGATTCTTGTTGCAAAACGGAGCGCACTAACAATCTGAAGGAGTGACTGGAATTGCAACTTCCTTTTAACCCTTGAGCTGCCAATTTTTTTAGCTTTTACAAATATTATTTTGAAAGATTAATTTGTGAATATTTTCATCACACTGATGCTTTTCTTATGCATAGATTTTGTCTTCTCCCAATAACAACCAGTAGTATTTTTTGAACATTTATAATGATGATAAATCTTTAATCCTGTGCCCATGAATAAGTTGGGCATAAACAAACTTTTATCTTTGACACATTGTGCAGGTAAGGACCGAGTTTGAGGATCTAGAAGTTTGCCTTCGTTTGGTAGATCTCAAGGCACGGGATCACACAGACCGCCACATTGCGACCTTTGCACCAATATCTCATTCTCTTCCGGACCTTGGGTACCCCAGAAGATGAGGTCCTGCAGCAGGCAATGCAGCACCGTGTTGGAAGCTTTTTGTTGGCTGTCAGAGGAATGAAGCTCACAACATGACAAGCTGTAAGCCGTGTGGCTTCATTTTCAGACCACCTTCCAACTTTCCTCTGCTGGCTCTCACTGTGGTTTGCTATCATCTTTTCTATGAGGTCCAGTCAGTGCTCCAGTTGACTGGGGGTGCCTTCTTGTTTTTTTTTTTGTTTTTTTTTAAAGAACGATGGGGTTGTAAATACACATGTCAAAAAGGTGCCTGAAAGTCTTCTTGTAGTAGACCTTTTGCCCATTCCTCACTGGGGGTAATACAACAAGTTTTGGTCGCTCTTGTCGACACCTCCCATCATGCTGTTGTAGTGGTGGGCTACAGCTGGTTTCACTACTTTTTCATTGCGAGCATTTACACTGTCCACAAGACTTGCGTCATGTACTGTGCTCAGCGATGTGGCTTTCTTGTCATGCCATTGCAAGGCCATGCCCTTCCCACGCTTGAAAGCTCAGACTTCTCCCTTCTTCAGTTTCAGGGCTGTGAGGGGGGGGGGGGGGGGGCATATTTTTTCCTGTTGTCTGAACGGTGCCATAGACGTCGGTCTTGTGTTGGAGGAGTTTGTTTACAAACTCTGGCGAAGTGTTGTAGTTGGTGACTGTGACGCAGTATCCTTTATTGAGGAAAGGCGCCATCAGCCTCATGATAATCTTTGTGCCCATGGCCGTGTCTTGGTCCGAAATGACTGTCCCCTTGCCAGAGTAAATCATGAGGTTCGAGATGTAGCCGCTCTCGGACTCGCAAAGTAGGAGAAACTTCACACCAAGGCGGGAGCACCCTTGTAGAGCATCAGGTTTTCATTGACTGCCACGGTGCTCTCAGGAACATAGAGGGTGAGGGATCGCTCCTTAAGAAGACAGAGCAAAGGCCACAACTTCCGAAGGTTCGGCTGGGGGTGTTGATATTCATCCATCTGATTTTCGTTACCAGCGAAATGAAGAAACCTCGTTATCAGGTGAAATCTATTCTTGCTCCTAGCTCGCCAAAGATGGGCGTTTGTAGAACCTTCCTTGTGGACAAGTACATCGCCCAGTTTGTCTATATTGCCCTAGAGCAATATCTGTGCAAGGAACACCTTGAGCTCCTCTGCAGACAGCAACTTTCCAGCGGCAACGTGAGAGGCACCTGCCGTCTGGTGCTTTGCCAGAAACTGTGCAGCACACCTGTTTGTCCCCCGTACGATTCAAGCCGATCATGTCGTCGTCAAAAAAGACTTTGAAAACCCCGCGAGGGTTGCGGTCATCTTCAACTGTAGCAGTCATTCCAAGAGATGCCAGAAACGGAAATAGAGGAGGTGGTAGCCTCTCATTGTCAAGATTCGTCTACTTCTAAGATGACGATGTATCTTGGTTATCGCTTGTATCGCACTTGTCTGAGCTCAATTCAAGATTTGATGGACAATCGCTGACACTGTCAAGAAGCACTTCATCTGAACTGCATTGAATCTTGGCAAAAAGAAGTTTTCGCTGCAACACAGGCACATCTCCGCTGCTACACGAGCTCGAAGATGTTGCCACTTTTAAACCCCAAGCAGCCAGCCGATCCACCAAAATCTGTTTTGCGCAAAAAAACATTTTTCGGGCACCTCATGCCATTTAGTGATAGCCGGTAAAAACTGCATGCCTCGGACGAGCCAAGCTCATCTATTGTAAGCAGGAGATATCCCGGCATGACAGGATGAGCCGGGCTCGTCACTGGAAGATTTAGCACAGCAAGTGTGGATGAGCGAGACTCATCCATGCCAATTAAAGTGGTGCGAGGTGCGTTGTTGGTAGTGATGTCTCGTTAATATGGACACCTCCGTTCCCGTAAAAAATCGTCCATAATGTGAGTTGTCCATAATAATGAGACAAAAATGCATGTATTTTCCCAGTTTGTCCCCGAAAGTGGTGTCCATATAGCGGGGTATCCATATTAACGGGGTCCATATTAACTAGGGATGCCGCGAACTTTTTTCGAATCGAAGTTTCGATGATCGAATCAAGCGATTCGGAAGGTTCGAAAGATTTCGCATTTTCGAATTTTCTATATCGTAAAATTCGACGGAAGTCGAATTTTCGAACTTGTTAAGCTAAGACGTTCGACGCTTTTCGAACCGTCGAACATATTACGCTAAAAAATTTGATCCTTTTCGAACTTTCGAACTTATCACACTGCAAAATTCGATGCTTGTCGAATTTCCGAACTTGACTGACCAAAAAATTCGATGATTTTCGAACTTTCGAATTTCTTGCACTAAAAAGTTTGAAGCTGTTCGAACTTTCGAATTTCCTATGCTAAGGAAATCAATAACTTTCGAACTTATTTATCAAAAGAATTCGAAACGTTTCGAACTTTCGAATCCTGAAAAGTCAGAAGTTCGACGAACTTCAAACTTTTAGGGTAAAAGTTCGACGTTTGTCGAACTTCGAAAGACCGGCGGATGGTTTCATTTGAATTCAAGTAGTGAGGTACATTCGTAATTTTTTTTTCTCGAACTCTTACATGCGGTGTTCCGTTCTTTACGAAAGACAATGCCGTTTATTTCAATGTTCTGGCATGCTTAGTTTTAAAGAAATAAATTCCCGAAGAAGCGAGGAAGGACGACGGGTTTTTGACGATTATCGTTTGTGCCAGATCTGAAGCGCGATGTAGCCGAAGCTATTTATGGTAGAGATGTTAAACTTTTTAAGAATGATCTACGTATAGCCTAGATAAGTGTCGTCTTAAGATATGACTATTGTTATTTAAGGTGAGTTTCGAAGAAATGTCCAAACATGTATCTACATGCAATTATGCCCTAAACTTGGTATTTATTTTCGTCTAAGTTGTTTGAGGTATCGCATTAAAATTAACACCACAGACAGTACATATCATTGCCATCTGCAGAATACAAAATAATGTATTTATTGTTTTTTCACGTTAAGGAATAAATTAACTCATGGGAGAAGATTTCTAATATTGTTCAAGTTCAGCACGTCATTAAAAGAAAACTTTTTTTTTTTCGCTTCACGTTCCTGGGACGTGTTTCTTTTAGCCTGTACACATTTTGGTAGGAGAAAGAGGAGAGCACAATGGCGAAAATGGCGGGAGGTCTACCTCGAAGATGTTCGACTGTTGTGACAGAGGCAATTGGAAATGTTGGACTGCAAGGTGGGAGCACTATCGGATCCTATCAGGACTTCACCTGCGCAACGCGGGAACACGGGTGAGCACCTTTCTTCACGCGATGGGGAGAGAAGCTGGGGACGTCTTCACTAATGGACGCCAGCGGCCGATCTTCCTTCATCTCACGGATACTACCTCTGAAAAAGCGATTCAATCGTCGCAAGCAAGTGGCTAAACCCGGAGCGTGTACGTCACCGAACCTACTATTTAGTTTTATTCTCCACGTTTTTGACAATAAAGCCTTGTCAACCTTCCATTTTGTGCCGTGTTTCATTGTTGCTGGAGTTGGCACCAGCGGTAACTGGGATCAACTCCAACTGGGACCAGTTGTAACTGGGACCAATTCCAGCTGGGACCAACTCCAACTGGGACCAGTTGGACAACTCCAACTGGGACCAGTTGCAACTGGGAATTGTTCCATAAACCAGTTGCAACTGGGACCAATTGGTCCCATTTGAAAATTTTCGCCTGGGCATCCGGCGAGTTCTTGATAGTTTTTTCTTTCTCCAGCTTTTTATTCCCGCATTTATTATTTTTTTTTACCATTGGCACAGTTATTTAGGTCGTAAAGACATAGCTTTGAACTTCCGAACTACTAAGCATGCGACGAGTAGTGCCTTCTGACAACTAGTTTCTAACAATGACCATCTACGCAATCTTTTATGCAGTGAAGAGCGACAGTAGCTATACATATGCATAAATAATTTCAGATTAAAATAAGCTCGACCACGCCCTCTTTCCCCGTATTGTTTTCTTTAACAGTCCGAAATATCTGGAAGGGGAGAAAGAGGGCTGAGGCCCCTCCCCCCTTCCCTCTTCCCTCCCCCGCTTTTTCTCTTCCGACGCCACTTGTATGGCAGAACGCTCCTCGACCTCGAGTTGTGTCGGCTTCTGTGCTTTTTGCGAGGCGATTCCTCCGTCCCAGAAAATAAACCTCCAGGACAATTACAAACTTAACTTACTATATGCCAGCGTCACTCGGGCGGCGTTCGATCGGATTACTACCAGCGTGCAAGGGGTGGGGAGGTAGTTCGCCAGGTCGCTTCAAGGTTTTTCTGAGCCTCAACCTCCTGCCCGCCCCTGGCCATTTCGAACTGGATGAGTATCGTAAAACAGTGTGTTCGTGTGATCACTACTGCGTGATGCACGTTAAAGAACCCCCCCCCCCCGGGCTGGCGGTCACAATTACTGATCTATGGTCACACGTCACTCTGCACTGGCAAATATTCCAGCACATCCGGGACACTTGTCGTCTCATTTAATTGCCTGACCAACTTCGCAGAGTCTAGATATCACACCCTAACTTTTCTAAACTTGATTTCGTGAAAACCAGTGAGTCGTGAAAACATTATTTGGAACTGAAACTGTGGAGGAACTTGAAAACTGGACTTCAAACTTTGAAAACTTGGACTTGAAAAAAATGCAAAATCTTCGCGAAGTTTTTTTTTTTTTTTTTTTTTTTCGAATTCAGTGTTAAAAGAGAACCGAAACTTTCAAACTTTATGCAGAAAGAAATTCGAAATCTTCGAATTGTTCGAACTTCATGTCTATAAAAATTCGAAGCGGTCGAAGTTTTCGAATTTTATTTCCAAAGAATTTCGAAATCTTCGAACGTTTCGAACTTCAGATCTTAATTCAGATTTTTCGAATATCTCGAATTTCAAGTTAGGAAAGTTCGAAATCTTCGAATTTATCGAACCTCGAGAAAAAAATATTCGAAATATTTGAACCCGAAATTTTAGAAACCGTGAAAGCTTCGAACTTTTCGAATTCGAAACTCTACTGTGATCGAAAGTTCCGAACTTTTCGAATTCGAACCTCGGTCGGTACGAAAATATCGAATCGAACTTCAGTTCGCTTTGCAAATATCGAAACCTTTCGAAATCGAAGCTAGGGTGGTTCGCGACATCCCTAATATTAACGAGACATGACTGTATTTGGTAATTTATTGGAGTGATCTTTTGTTGGCAAATACAAAGGTGGGTACATACTTTACTACCCGGTAAGTGATAAATGGGGGTGCCAAGTTAATTTTGTTGGGAGGAACAATGCAACATGCCTGCTATGTCTGAAAGCACGAGTTGCTGCATGTGACAAAGCTCAAGCTGCAAAGGTGGCTGAGGAAGTCGTTGGCCTTGCAATGCAGGGTTTGCCGTCGCTGGTACACCCTTTCGCGAAGCCAGGCCCTGTGGACATGCGTGGACGCCAGTGCCCCCAAGATCAGCTCGACCCAGATGGACAAGCTGGCGTCGGTGCTGACGGACTCTGTGCGCTGGCTCTACGTCTCCAGCTTCCTGCATCGGGGCCAGTTCCTGTCCCCCAAGGCGCTGTGTGACCTGCGATCACACTGCCCCGGCCTGTCAACGCTGGTTGTCGAAAATGCACGGCTCACTACGCTCGACGATTTTGCCCCTGTCACGGTGGCCGACTTCCCGGACACACTGGAGACGCTGTCGCTGCGGCGCTCCTTCTTCCAGGCAGACCAGTTCTTCTCCCTCCTGGCTGTGCGCAACCTGAGTATCCTCGACTTGAGCTTCTGCTGGTGCCTCTCGGACAAGGATATTCCCTTCCTCACGGAACTGCCCAATCTGCGGGAGCTGTACCTTGAGTACTGCGAAGACATCCGTGACACAGGTGTGGCACTCGTCGTGAGCCGTGGGCACAACTTGCGCACACTGGCACTGGACGGTACGCGAATCACCAACGAAGCGATCCGCACAGTGGCCGAGAATGCCCACGGTTTGGAGCGGCTCTACGTTGGCAGCACGGCGGTCACTGACACGGGCGTCTTCCACTTGTGCCAGAGTAGGTTCCTGTCCCTGCGCGAGCTCTGCCTCTTCGGCACCAGGGTGACGGTGGAAGCGATGAAGGCGCTAGCTGAGAGGTTTCCCCAGCTGCTCTGGCTCAACCTGGAGCAGACGCTCATCGGCGTTGGGGACGACCCCTGGAACACAAAGGGGGCACTTCCAGACTGTCAGGTGCTCGTTGCGGGCTTGCCGTTTCACTTGGGTGCGGGATGCAACCACTCAGTTGATCGACTACGACCGCACAAGTAGTCTCCCGTTTGAGGCTGTTAAGGGACACAGGCTTGGTCTACTCTCTGGCTAGGGTGGGCTATTGAAGGTACTTCATTTCTATTTCGCCGCAACTTGTCATATCCACGGGGGTCTAGTGGATCCTTGTGGTGGGTCGCATGGGAGTTTCTGATCTGAAGAGAGTCTTATTTATGGTGTGGTTTACAGTCTGTTTGTGTTCGAGTGACATTTGTGTGTGTTGACAGGACTTGCGGTATTTATGGGCAACCTTTCAGCGTCATGATGTTGCGACAGGTGCGTGAGAAGCTGATTGAGTTGATAGAACCTTTTATGAGACGACGCTATCGCTGGGCGTATTGCTTCGTCTAAAATGTATTGTGTTGTATAGTGAGCAATTCTTAAAATCCTTAGGTGATTTTATTCTTAATATTTTTATTCTATTTAGAAACTAAAGATGTGCTTGATTATCATGTCATGTAAGCAACGTCAGATGCTTGCCTGAAGCTGGCAAACGATTGTCTTTGTTTTCTCCGTGTGCTGCACGACTCAAGTATTGCGGCACATCACAACTTGGAGTTTTCCGAATATTATTTATCTTGCTTGTTACTTTTTTTTGTTGCCATTTGATGACTGTGCTGTAAGACACATCAAATGGTTTGTGATGAATGCTGGCATCTAGAGTCATGTATTTGGACAGCTGCATTTATGGGCAGAGATCTTGGTAGGTTTTTCAATGCTGTGACAATATGCAATAGTCATCAATAGCCCACCTTCCTTCATAGGAGATGGGGAACTCAGTTCAGCTTTAGAAATAGAAATTGTCTCTGTGGTGTGTGTTTTTTTTTTTGTCCAACTTCGTTTTACATTGAGTTTCCTTTGGACACATTTCATCATTTCTCAGCACCCCCTGGATGCTCATTATGAATGCCACACTATTTGTATACCAAATGACACTTATTTATTATACATTAACCTTCTTTTTTTTTATATACATACATATATATATATAAACTATATTTCATGCTTGACATGGTGAGGTGTTCAGAACATGAGGGACTCTGAGAGACCGCCAAGACTCATTAAGACACCGAATGACAAACACATGTTTGTCCTGTTACCGGATGCAAGTGGTAGAGTAGTTTCGTATTGTTTTCACACTTTTCTAGGCAAGCTTCATGTCTAACCTTTGACCGGTTTTCGTAGGGTGCAGAGTGATGCAAATGGTTCGCTTTCATATGTTACAAATTTTTAGCTGGAAAGTGGGTATCCTCTGTAATGTACACTCAGATGCAAAGGACTGCACGCAGCCGTCCTAAACTTGGTTACCGTTGCTAGCAAAGACTGTCCACATTGTGTCTTGCAGCGTCGACCCCACCATAACCATTGTTTGAGAATTGATGGCACATTTACTGGGTGAGGATGTTGGATCGATTTTCAGAAAATGACACTGGCGGCAATTAAAGGAATCGAAGTGAGTGCATACCCTTAGAGCAGCCTTGTTATGTGTTGAGTGCTATGTTCTAAAGCAACAGCACAGTGCATTGGTGCACTAATATATGCAGTTCCTCGTTGAGAGTGTCTGTCACAAAGGCCTAGCCTCGAGAACCCTTGAAATTTGTCTACTCCCCCAAAACTGCTCCTTTTGTTCTGGTGTCATACAGGGTAAGTCTAGGTCGCATGTTTTATACTGTTGTAAATGTTTGGGATAGGCTGAAAGTTTAAAGTGACTATGGAGAGCAGTATATATTAGGAAACACTCATGGTGCATTTTTATTTGTACAAATAACTCAAGTGCAAATAAATTATGGCTGCATCTAATAAAACAGCCCGCATCCCCAAGGTTCGCAGACATTGTGTTTCAGGCAGTTGTCTCGACAAATACAAATATTTATTAACTGCAAGCGCCATAGGCAAATCGTGAAAACTGGTTCAAGCTGAACAGTCATATGCCCATAGTCTCAGTAATAGGTGCCATGGAACTGATTAGACAAACATTTAATGAAGGTGTTACTTTGTCATTCCTAGATCTTATAATACAAACAGGGCTACTCTTGCATTGGGAAAGTTAGGTGAATCACGCAGCACTGTTCCATTCAAACACTTTCAAACCCAGCTTTATGGAGTTTGTAGGAATCTCTAATGGAACCTTTTGGGGGCGCTCTCGTGCTCAAGCGAATTGGGGGCGCTGAAAGCACCGCGCCCCCACACTATATGAGTGAAGCCAACTCTGCCCAGCGGCGAGTCGCCGCTGGGGAGCCGACATGGGCGCCAGATGCAGTGGTTTGGCCTTGCTGCTGCCCGTAAGGAGGTATGACACCCGGAATCCAGTTCAACAACAAAAGTGTTTATTACCTGTCAGCTCCCCAGCGGCAACTCGCTGCTGGGCAGAGTTGGCTTCACTCGTATAGTGCGGGGCGCGGTGCTTTGAGCGCCTCCACTCTGCTTGAGCGCCCCCACAACCTCTAGCCTTAGCGTTACTTTACTTGGAGAAAGCAAAAGGTAACTAGCTGTATCCAGAAAAGCACTTTGTCAGTTATTTTGTTTGCTTTCTCTCGAATAATACTTCAGAAAAGTGCCCAGACACTGGAACACTGTATACCGGCTCCAAACTTTGCAGCCACTTATGCAATTGCGTGCCTTCGCAACAACTTAATAATAACTTGCCAAGAGCCAAGTGCTCTTAACTGGGCAATGAGAAAGCAGGTTTGGAGTGCTTAGTACAGAACAAAAAAACATGCAGAGGCATATTGCCACCTTGAACCAGGAAATTCAGGCTTTCCAGATGCCAGATGTTTAGTGAAACTTTGTGACACTGGAGATTTCTGTATGTACAGCGACCTGCGATACGAGCTGGAATGCGCGAACGGCAACCGGGCAGTACAGACTGCATGATACAAATGCTATCTTGGGCTCAGCAGAATTTAGAGAGATTTGACATGTGGAAAGTGCATCCAAGTTGAACACCGTCGCTGCTGCTTTCATTCTTTTGCAGCATTTTTCTTGTTGGGTTAAAGACGAAGTCTATGCTTGCTTCTAAAGAGTTTATAATGCAGGCCCTTTCCAGCGATATATAAAGCAAGCCTGGTTGTTTTGAGTTACAAATCCAAACACACCTGAATAACTGACCATTCGTAACTTTCTTGTGAGCTTATGTCTACCATTTGGCAATCTCAAAAGTGCCAGTGTCTGAAAGTAGCTTCAAATTTGTCGGTAGCTACGATGCGAGGAGCAGTTGACATTACGGAGACGTGCCCTGTCGCACAAGTCCATTCAGAGTAGGTTGTAGGCAAGGCATACCGTGGACGATAATTCCCAGTTTAGGAGTCGGTTGTTCGGCGTTTCGTTTCTCTTCCTCTTTTCCGGATCTGTTTGTACTTGCTGTTGTGTATCCTACTGTGCCATCACTTTTATATAGTAATTGTCTGCTGCTTGAATGTGTACAATTAGCTGTGATACATATAATGCTGACAATAAACACCTGCATCTTGCAAAGACTCGACTGCTTCCATAGTGTCACATTTGTGTGTGCCAATTTTACTGCATGAAAACGGACAAGAGATGTTCCTTGCCTGCGCAGACATCGCTGAGCAGCCATTGTCGAGATGGTGGAAATTTCTTGGCTCGCAGTATCTAGTATTGCTAAAGTACCATACAGAACATTAGCAAAGATGTATGACATGTGCATGTTAGGGCAGCCTAGAGCCACAAAGTAAACTATGCTTCAGAGTAATGACACTTCAGCCAATACCACCTAGATGACTAGGCCTGCACGTGACGTCATCGTTAGTGGATCTCGACCTGCCTCAAGTGGCACATGCGCTGAAGCTCGATGCAGGTGCGTTTTAGAATCGCGCTGACGCAAGCTAGACGGCTCTGCTTGGATTCACTAGTGATGAGTTGTTGGGAAAGGCCTTGTCTTCTAGGTGCTATGCGGAGAGAATGTCGTCTGCTTGCGCAGGAGTTGCAGTGACGCCAGAACGACGCCGAGCTCCGATTGGCTTTGGATGAAAGGATAGTGGGTAGACCTGAATGCTGGATACCTTGAGGTTTACCCACTATTTTTTTTCAATCTGCCAATGAGAGCTCGGCGTTCTGACATTGTCGCAACCTCTGTGCAAGAAGCAGACGAACTGCACTCCACATTGCTTAAAGGCATTCTTGCCAGTTGGCTGAAGCTGTACTATCTGGAATCGCAGGAAACATTTTCTGTGCTCCCGAAATGTTGGAACAGTTCTCAACGGAGCAATTCAATACCGATCGAGCTTCCTGATACTGCAGCCACAAATGGCGGTTATGCGGACCGTGGTGACAGCATCGGGGAGGACACTGTCGTACGTTATCAAGTTATGCAATTTTCTGCTCAATTTAATTTTAAAATCTTGCTATTTAAGTGCAAACAAAAGCGTGAGAAGCCTCATGTTATCGCCGAAATGTAACATTTTTTTTCTGGCACCAAGTGCCTGCAGTCAACAATACCATCCGCTTGCAGCTGCTACCATCCCTGTGGTGAACCGGGTTCATCTGGTGAACGTTTTCTTTCCTTTCTCGATTTCTACCACCCGCCACAACCGTCGGCGATGCTGGCCGGTTCCATTGTTTTGTGCCTGAACAGAAACTTGAAAGGTCGACAATTGCGGAGGTGGGGGTGCGGTGAAGACAGAATACAACAAAAAACCTTGCGTCGTCCCCCCCCCCCCCCCCCCGCCGCCGCCGCTGTGCACACGACTCTGAAGACTTCATGAGGTTGAGAGGTACCACAAACTATAATTTTTTTCGCCGCTTTTACATGAAAACTAGTGCAGGCAAGCAAAAACGGTTTGCTTTCTTAATTTAGAGGTGACAAAGACTAACTTCCATAATTATTCATAACTTTCAGCGATGGTGGTACCACAATGATCAGCTTCACAATAAAGGTGCTTGCACTTTCTTGGCATGAAAAAATAAAGTAAGGCTCTAATACTGCTCACAGGGCAAATCCAGAATTACTTGCGTGTCAAAGGTCCAGTCTCGCGCTGCTGTTCTACATCAATCATCCAGATGACAGCCATTTTGACTGGCTCCTTTTATAGGTCGTGAAAGTTGCAAATTCGGCCCAAGTCCGAAAAACAATGCACTGCCACTTTTAAGCATGGCCGCTTTAGTAAATCTATGGCAGCCCAAAATTTTTTTAAAAATTTAATGTCTTGTGCTTAGACAGCGCAAGGTTCTCATTTACAGCGTATACCAGTGTCGACGCACCTCAAAAAGGTGCGTCGACACTGGTTTACGCTGTAAATGAGAAATTTAGCCAGTGCAGTCCCACTGCTAGCCTGGGGGTCTTCAACATGCATCACGCAGTAGTGATACGCGACCACGGTCTGATACAATGCTCATTCAGATAGAAGTGGGCAGGGATGAAGATTGAACCCAGGATCTTTGGGTTCAATCTCTACCCACACTTGTTTTGCAAGCTTTCGCTCCGCGTACTCCAAGCTGTGGTGCGCTGACACGCTCTGCGTCCGATCCCCCTCCCTAGGGCAGTTTAAGAGGTTCTCATGTGCTACATGTCGCACCGTTTTTCACAAGACGTACGAGGCATTGGGATACGCTCCAGCCTGCAAAGCAACCACGTGCAGAAAGACAAGAACCAGTGCTGCAATGGTTTACTTCTTTTTTTTTTTTTCCACTCGAATAAAGGATCTAGTTTGCACAAGCCACTCAAGATAACTACTTAATGAGACTTGTGAGAAGGATCTTGGAAGAACCTGAGACCACAGTAGCCGCATGCATGGTTGCCAGGAGCATCCTGCATGAGATTGGGTGAGACGACACGCATTAGTACTAGCCTTTCCAAGCACTTTTAGAAAGGTTCTTCATGGGATCAAGCCAGTGAAACTAAATAGTGTCTGTGCAACAAGGTGGGACATACAACATCTAGCACTTTGGCTGCCAACAGTCTCCCCATCTCATAAGCTCTGCAATGAAACTTTTCTTACAGCTTGCGTTATTTTGAGGTAGATGGGTCAAGGGGTGTCCACACAGAACATAGCTTGTGCTGTGCACAGTTTTCAAAAATTGTATATGATTTCAGTTAGGACATCAACCACGCTGTCGTGCGTGAAACAGCACGACTTTCCTCTTTGCCATCGTCTCCTCCCTTCTCGTTTTCAGGAGGTTCGGGACTGACAACAGTGGTGGAGATCTTGACTGACAGCCAGCAGAGTGGCTGCATCCTGGGACCTATGTCATGAGCACGCTCCAAGGACTCATGAGCAAACTCCAAGGACCCATGATAAAAATTATCCCAAAGCGGACCAGCAGCAGAGGAAAAACCTCTACTTCCATCCGACAAATGCCGCGGGCAGTACAAGCCATGTCTCCTGAGGGCAGCCCTTTGTATTGACTAACCTTCGACAGCTGAAGTGAATGAATCTAAATTTTTTATCTACTACAATGTTCTGTATGCCTGACAAGAAAAAAAAAAATTTCCCTAATTCAACTACCTAACTACTGTTTGTGAAATAGACCATATGCGAAATTGTTCAAACATCTGGCAACACTGTGCACTGCCATCTTTGTTGCGTCGACATTCCTCTGCTGTTTGTCAATTTCGGAGATAATATAGTAAGGGTGCAGGCGAGCTGGTGAATGTTAACCATGTTGAATAAACCTAAGGCTGGGCCAGAAATGAACATATACGACGTCTCAAACTCGGCCGAGTTTGAGCCGTCGTCCTGTCCTTTTCTGTTCCTTCGACTTATATATTCATTTCTGCCCAGTCTCAGGTTTATTCAACATGGTTGTCAATTGCGTTGCGTTGTCGTTAGCAATCGAGGCCTACTGCTCACCGTCATCGATCCTCACCCACACCTGCGAGCTAAGGGTTAGTATTATTTTATGGCCTTCTTGCGCATGTATGTGCTCGTCGCCGCGCCGGTCATACACTTAGCTCGAAATTTGGGTTTCAGTGCCGGCAAAGGCATGGGTGCTGGGTTTTCGAAAGCGCTTTCTCTGTGCGGGTGCTTCTTCAAGCGAAGGATTCTTCAGAACAACGCTTGTGCGCACTGGCCTTTGCCAGCACCGAAGCCAACTGGTGAGACAGAGCATGTTCTTCGGCGCCCCACTAGATGGCGCTGTGCATTTCGAATATTTGCAGATGGCATTCACTACAGTGAGGCCACGGGTTACAGGGTGGGGGATAGGATGGGCCGCACGGTGACTGCTTTTTTGGGGGGACCGAGGGCCCTGGGGGTACTGAAGTAACTGAAAACCCAACAAAGTCAGGAGAGGCACCCAGGGTTAAAAAGAGGAGAAAACGTAAGAACAGGTATAAACAAACAACACAATCAGACATTGGATATATTAACATGCAGGGTGGTAGAAATAGGTTAAAATGGGAAGAGGTAGAGGAGCAACTAAGAAAGGAGGATTTAGTGGTGTATGGGTTTGTGGAAACACATCTCAGAGACATGGAGCAGCCACCTTGCAACCCTGACTATGTGTGGGAAGAATGCAACAGAACGGAGGGAATGAGGAAGGGAGGTGGAATTGGAGCATTTATTAAGAAGAACATGAACTTTCAAAGGATCAGAAAGGAGTGCGCCGAACACTTGTGGCTGAAAGGAAAAGTCGCTGGGGAATCAACACTCCTTGGAGTTGTTTACTTATGGACAGGGAAAGGTGCTAAAGAGGAAAACAGAAAAATGATTGATTGCATATCAAGAGACATTAGTGAGCTAGGGGAAGGCTCTGAAATAATTATTATGGGAGACATGAATGCCCATATCGAGGGTCTGGATGGGTATACGGACTCAACTGGAAGCATATTACTAGAACTGGTGGAAAAGCATGACTTAGTTTTATGTAATACCAGTCAGAAGTGTGACGGGCACATAACGTGGGAAACTGGCAATCTACATTCAACTATAGATTACATACTTATGTCACACAAAATATATGGTAAGTTACAAGTAATGAAAATAGATGAAGAAGGTTCCAAAAGTCTTGGTAGTGATCATAAATGTATTAAGCTGAATTTTGCCAGAGAAGTAAATGCTGAAACTAGACAACATAATTCAAAGCAGACTTCCTGCAGCGACAAAGAGTTGGAAATAGTTGCTGAAAGAATAGAGGAAGCAGTTTCAGGGCAACGGTATACAGATTGGACCTATGAGAGCCTAACTGGGCTTTTTGTTCTGGAACTAGACAAAGTTCAGAGTAAACGAAAGGGGAAGCGAAGACATAGACCAAAAAGCTGGTGGGACAAAGAAGTGAAGCAAGCGATACAAAAACGTCAGGAAGCCTCTAGAGAACACAGGCATTCCAAGCGTAGTGGGGAGTCGGAAACGGAAGTAAAAAGAAGATGGGACACTTTTATAACATGTCGCCGAGAGGCATCCAGTTTGATCAATGCGAAAATTCAGAGAAAGGGTGAAGAATGGATGAGTAATGTAAGCAAGAAAGATAGAAACGCAGCCAAGAAGTTTTGGGAGCACTTGAACTCACTCAGTGAAACGACGCAAGCTAGACAGAGGTTCATACTCTCGCATCAGGAAGATCAATTAGAGGGAGATGATGCGATACAATATATAGGAGCAGTGATGGAGGAGAAATTTCGGGAACGGGTACATGTTGAAGATAGGAGAACCGAAGGCAGTATCAGTCCAGCTTTTGACATCGCGGATTTTGGACAAAGAGAATGGGAAAAGGCGGAACGAAGAGTCCCTAGTGGCACGTCGACAGGCACAGATGGTATCCCAATCAAGCTGGTGAAGAATTTGGGTCCTAAATCTAAGGCAAAAACTAAGGGAGGTAGTGAGCACTATGGTAACAAGAGGAAATATTCCAGATGAATGGAGGCTTAGTAGGATGAGTATGATATATAAGGGAAAGGGAGATAAGTCTGACATTAGGAATTATCGTCCCATAACCGTGACACCAGTTATTTACAGGTTGGTAATGCAGATTATAAAGAACAGACTGGAGGAATGGGTAGATTGCGAGGGCATACTGGGCGAGTTGCAGAACGGGTTTCGGAAACAAAGAAGGTTGGAAGACAATATATTTTCTCTAACACAGTGTATAGAAATAGCGCAAAAAGAAAACAGACAGCTCTGGCTGGCATTTCTGGATATCAAGGGTGCCTATGACAATGTGAACCAAAAAACTCTGTGGGACATAGTGGAGAGCTTAAACCTAGATGAAGGACTAACAGCAATATTAAGGAACATTTACAAAGATAATAAGGTGATTATAACATGGGAAGGAAAGGCAACGGGGAAAATAGAGATAGGACGAGGCCTTAGGCAGGGGTGTCCGTTATCGCCTTTGCTGTTTATGTTGTATCTGAGAGGATTGGAGGATAGACTAGAGAAGAGTGGGCTTGGATTTGACCTTTCCTACAGTAAGCTAGGCCAAACAATTCAGCAATCCTTACCGGGACTGATATATGAGGATGATATCGTACTAATGGCTAACAACAGGATAGATTTGCAGGAATTAATGAGCATCTGTGGTAGGGAAGGAGAGGAATTAGGTTTAGAATTCAGTAGTGAAAAATCAGCAGTCATGAATTTTAGCAATGATGATGTTGAGAGACTGAAGATACAGAATATTACAGTTGAGAGAGCTAGTAAATACAAGTATCTAGGAGTATGGATATGTGGTGGTGCAGAACATCTCAGTGAGCATGAAAAGTATTAATAGGTAAGGGCAACAGAAATGCGGCTGTAATGAAAAATAGAGCACTTTGGAATTACAACAGGTATGAGGTGGTGAGAGAGATTTGGAAAGGGGTCATGGTGCCTGGCTTGACCTTTGGAAACGCAGTGCTATGCATGAAATCCGAAGTGCATGCAAGACTAGAAATAAAACAGCGTGGAGTAGGTAGGCTGGCTTTGGGGGCACATTGCAAAACACCAAACCAGGGAGTACAAGGAGACATGGGATGGGCGTCATTTGAGGGCAGGGAAGCTGTGAGCAAGATAGAATTTGAAGATCGGTTGAGGCAAATGGGTGGGGAGCAATGGGCACGAAAGGTTTTCAGCTATTTATACATGAGGAGTATAGACACAAAATGGAGACAGCGCACTAGGAAATTAAGAGGAAAGTTTTTAGGCTATAGTGGGGTTACGGAAGAGCAGGTCTCAGTTAAGAAGAAAGTTAAGGCCACAGAAAGAGATCGATGGCTAGAGGGAATGCAGACAAAGAAGGCTCTGGAAGGCTATAGATTAAACAAAACAGTTATTGCCAAAGAAAGCATCTATGACAATTCTAGGGGAAGCTCATTGTTGTTTGAGGCAAGGACAGGTGTTTTGCGAACCAGAACATACAGAGCGAAGTACCAGGAAATGGACACAGTGTGCGCTGCTTGTGGAGAGGAGGACGAGACGGCTGAGCACTTGATACTCTACTGTAAAGGGCTTCACCCTATGCATACCGAAGACAACATAGATTTAATAAGGTCATTGGGTTTTAGAGACAGCGAAGGAAAAGTGGATTTCAAGACAGTAGAGATTACCAAGCAAAGATTAAGTGAATGGTGGCAGAAAGCGAGAGAAAACTAGGCATTTTCTTATTAACTGATGGCAAGGGGGATTTATAGCCTCACTTTCTTTTCAGTACGGAGTGAATATAGTTTTCACATTTAAATATTCTAAGCTTAAAGGGTAAGACAAAATGGCTAGGTGGCGTAAGCTACTGCCCGATCCAAAGGGCTCAGCCGTATTCATCCATCCATCCATCCGTGGTCTTTTGGCCTCAATTTATTAATTTTGCAGAATGTATTTGAATTTTCCTCATTTTAGTTTATGCCACTGCTGGCTCGCTGCATGCACTACGTACTGGTGCCACGAGCACTGCACAATTGCCGCGCAGCGCAACACTATCGAACCCCACTTGCTTCCAATTGGCAACTTTTCAGCCTGAATCTTGAAATTCAGTTTGGCAATGCTTGCACCCTCCAGTTTTGGTCAACTCAACATTTATTATGTGCTTCAAAAAACATTTTGCGTTCCTATAATATTAATTTTTTGTAAAACCTCCAATTGACTGACTGCACAACCAAAATTATTCACCACTACATGGTCAAAATGTTGCTTTCCTGTAAAAAAGAAATTTGTGCGTTGATTCATGGTAATAAAACCCGAGACGCAGGAACACAGAAGGGGACGAACACAACACAACGTCTCAAACACAGCTGAGGGTTTATTTGTCAGACACTCGTTTAAAAAGGCGAGGCCCCCGTGCCCCAAACAACATCCACGGTCCCGAAGGTCGAGCCGCGTCCTCCTGTCCAGTCTATCATTAGCAGCTCTCCTCGCACACACACATACATGCACACGCGCCAGGCGCTGCAGCATCCATGGGAAAGTCTGCTCAGTTGACTCATCACCCGCCACTGCCACAACCGCTAATCCCCCACTTCCGCGCAAAGCTTCCTTGCCCCCCGCCGTCGACTTGTACCTCAGCCTCAGATGTGTTTGAGACGTTGTGTTGTGTGCATCCCCTTTTGTGTTCCTGAGCTTCAGGTTTTATTACCATGAATCACCACCAGCTAGCTTGTTTTTTAAGTATTGTGCGTTGGGGAGTCTAGAGCCACTGAAGGCTCCCAGAGTAACATTCTGCAGCATCCGCTAGCAGCGGAGAATCGAGCTTTGTGATTGGCTGATGTTTGGTACTCTGGAAACATTCGGTGGCCCTGGAGACGCCCTAGTGTGTGTTTCAATGATGGCTGCACGGTTCCCATATGGAACATGTTGATTTGTGACAGCTTGATGATGGACTCAAATGCCTTTGCAGATGCTGCGAGACATACCAAGTTGATGAAGACCCTCGGGTGACCCAGGGCGGGATCCCCGCCATCGCACCACGTGGTACGACCCTGCACTGCCTTGGGCGGGACCTCGGCAATCAGCTTGACTGCGAAGTTGGGATTCACCTGGACGAGTCAAATTGTGGCTTGTCTAAATAGTTTGTTGAAAACAGTAGCCTTCATTCACGCGCAAGAACATCAACCTCAACAAATACCTAAATCATAGATCAACTGCCTGGTATAAATTATTTTAGACATAACGATACGAAATAGTGTACGATAATCGGAGTGAACTGCTTGGAGAGAAACAAAGCGCCAGTTCATTAAGGAAACGGTGAAGAGCAAGGGTACCACACCGGTAGTCACCAGTGCCATAAACATAAACATTGGAACTGGCGGTACTTGATACACTGTTACCATTTTCTTACCTGCTTCTGACGATCAACGAAGCGAGCCAGTCGATAATCGTCCTTGTCCCATTGCTGAAGGAAAAGCACGAACAGATACCATCAATACAATGCACGGTTTGCACGTATACGCTTTCGTGAGCTCGCGTGTATTATGCGAACGTTCTATTATTTTTGCAATCGGTTTGCTTCAAGCACGAAGCTCCAAGCGGTAGGTTGTCTCAACGTCGCGAATCGTGTGGATTTACGTCGCTCGATTTGAACCGACTCACCTGTCCAGTGTGTGTCACGGGGTCCTTGGGCTCCCAGTCCTTTGTCAGGCTCGAGCTCAAACGAGAACTACGCAGGTTTCGTGACAACTGCAGTAATTTTGAAGTATTCCTCATGGACGAAGACATTTCGACCTCAAACTTGCGACCTCGCTCTCAGCCGCTGATCACTTCGTCGCTCGTCAACTCCGTGGTCCCTCTCGTTTGACTGGGCATGACAACCACGATCTTCTAACTCCACAGTAATTATTTCGCGAAAATCGCTCTAATATTCAAGCATCCGCATAGGTTGGTTAATTTTGTTTGTTTTATTATTGCATTAAAGTTGGTTTAGTTTGATTTTATCAATAATTATGAAAAAAGAAAGATAGTGGCGGGTGGTGGCGCCTCTAAAGAAAGTCAACACGGAGTCGACGCTATTCAATCCGTGATTCAATCCAATTCCCGATCCCGGAGATGCAGAGGAGCCTGCGCAGGCCTGCGTACAAGGGTCACGTCAGTGAATTGAAACGCAGAATAGGACCGGAACTCTGGTAAGAATTCGCTATAGGCAGATATATAAGACGAAACCATTTTGTTCGCCACATTTGGATGTGGTCTGCCGCCCGCCATTTATTTATTTTTTTAAGGGAAGTTGTGACGAGAAAGCGAGCACTCGGCCGATCTGTTTATCCCTTTTGAGTGGTACCTTAGAGCATCTCCGGAAAGTTAATTACAGATGCGAGTGTCGAAGAAACCTTAATGTGACTGTCACGTGCATTTTAAACAACGAAATTATATTTGTACTGGGAGGCTGGCCAGCAGGCGCACGCGTGCACGGGTTTCGCCTTTTACTTCGCCTCACGCAGGTGTTTGCTCGTTCTTGTGCAAATAAGGGTTATTGTCGTGCACCACATTACAGTTTGAAAGACAAACATGTTATCGTCTTTCGAATTGTTCGTGGATGCAAACACACTCGTAAAGCACAGGGTGACCTCCCAAAAAAATTTACAGGGTTTTCTTCGCTGCAAAAACAAGCTACGGATCGTCGAACGCCTATTCTCCGCCCAGAGGTAGGGCTAGAGGTCCGAACGAGATGCTAAAGTTTCAGCCCGTACCGATATCTCATTCAAAAGGTATAAGTGACTTTCTGAAAATTTCAATGTGAAAATGACAGCCGCCGGAGCTCTCGAACACATGGAGCTCCGACGCCAGAAACCGAAAACAGGCGAAAATGGGCCCCATTTTCCCATTGAAATTTTTCAGAAAATCACATAACTTTTCAATGAGATAGCGGTTAGTTCTGAAACTTTGGCATATGGTTCGGACCTCGAGTACTACCTTTGGGCGGAGAATGAGCGTTCGGCGACGCGTAGTTTAATTTTGCGGTGGAGCAAACATCGGCAAGTGCTAAGGCGGCGTCTGCTTTGCGCTTAGCAGACAAGGAGAGAATGCGATCGTGACCTGAAAGAGTAAAATCCAGCCTCACAGGGTAGGCGGGGTAGGCGCAGTGTTTTGGAGTGCACCTGCTATGTGGCACTGAGAGTATGGAACGGCCATGACTGCCGTGTCATATCCAATAGCATCTCCAATAGTATGAATCCATTGCAATACGACTCGTCCTAAATGTACAGTCATGGCTTCTTTTACAGACTGCAGTGAGATCTTACGTGCTGCATACTGCTGGCAACAGGCATGGCATCATTTCTCCGGACCGTATGTGCCAGCGTGCTGCGCTCCACCCAACTCGTGCGCCCGTCAGAGCTGCAGCAGGTGCGATCTTTCAGCATCCTGTCCAAAATTAACGTCTGCAATGTCCTGGCCAGCGCGTCCCCGTCAGCCCCGATTCAAATTCCGGTGCGAACCTTCAAGGACATGGACGTGCTCACCAAGCGCTGCAAGGACTGCTACTTCAAGAAGGACGATGATCGATGGTACGTCCTGTGCAAGACGCACGGCCGTCATAAGCAGAGGCAGCGACTGCCCGACAAGCGGCACTTTTGGATAGTAACACACAGAACTCATGGACCACGGAAGAATTTCTAAGCCACATATTGTTGAGAACGTGCTGTTGATTAAAGTGTAGAAATTGTAATGAATAGCTCTCGCAAGTAATTTGTGTATGCAGCTTGGTCATAGACATAACACTACCTGAAGACAAAGTTGTTAATTTGGGCAAATTGTGCATCTGCAATTGTGTACAGGACACCTGCTCTAGTAAAACTCTATGCTTGGACATTGCGAAAATTGCTCTGAGCGTAGTTGAACCCAGTAATCAAAAGATTCCTGGTTTGAGAGTAAGAAATATCTTGAGGCAAGAAGCATTCCCACAATTTTGAAGTACTGGGTGTTCGGGAGAAAAGGGAACCATGATTTTCTCACTGCAAAAATAAACTATGCACTGCTAAATGCTCAGTCCCACCCAAATGTGATGTGGTTGGGACCAGAGTTTCAGGCCTTGCCGTTATCTGGTACAAAGGATTTTTGGAAATTTTAAATAAGAAAATGGCAGCCAGTGAAGCCCATTAATGCATGAAGGTGAATAGCATATCACCAGAAACGAGCCCATTTTCCTATTGAAAATACTCAAAAACCTCTTGCAACTTTTTAGTGACAATAAAGTTTTTAAACCTTGATATCTGGTCTCGACAGCTAGGGCTACATTTGGGTGGAGATTGAGTGTTTGGCATGTAATTTATGATGGCGGCAATAAGCATTTGACACGTTTGGTACTGCATGTGCAAAGACATCAGATGGGTATAAAGCTAAAAACGAGAAAAAATGCACTGTCACCCGTTGTGTATGTTTATAGTCCTAGTTTACATAATGCCAGTCATGCAAACTGCTTTACATGCTGCTTCTGCAATGAATTGCAGGCATATGGTTATGAGTGCAATCCATAGATGAAGCAACTTGTGACCTATGTCATTGGTGGAGACATGTGAAAAGAAATCTGAGGATAGGAAAGGGGGGACGTGCGCTGCTGCCGTACAGCCAACTCGCGGAGAAGTTTAGAATCAAACCTCCAACTGTCTGGTCACAAAAGAGGAAGAGAGACCCCAGCCAAGGCTCCAGCAGTACAAGCTGCTCAAATGGGCTTGGAAAACAGAAAACAGATTTTCATGGGCTTAGGATATGTCATTGATGCAGGATGTGAAATTGCACACCTGCAACAAGTTTTCCTTGAAGTTTCATTAAAACATTTTTATTCACAATTCCTAAAAATTTCCTACTAACACCTGTTCACTTGAAGAAGTGCTTGTCCCACATTCACACTAAAGCTGCCATACATAACAGAGTGCCAGACCTTTATGCACAGTCATTTCTGGTTCTTCCTTGGCAAATCACTGATCCGAGGACTGTGTCACATACAGCCATTTACAATGTGAAAGACCCACTTAGACCATGTGGCAAAGAGGTGTCCCTTCTCATCACTAAATCTATTGTGTACCAAGTGAAACAATAGTTTTCATCCTGACAGATTGAAGTCCCAGAAGACTAAAAGCCCAAGCATTGGCTAGCTTGCCCGAGTGAAGGGCACATGCTTTGAAGCATGGTACACACACAGCAGCTTGACAGGTTCTCAAGTTTGCTTAGAATAGTCTAAAAACAAGGAAGACTTAGAAACATGGTCAGCAAAGGATATATTCATTGTCTGCAATACAAATATTTACAGTATTCACACACACCAGCCCTATCATCATAAATATGAAACAAGAGAAACCCAAGCACACTGACCTAGAGCACACTTTTGTGGACTGGCTTCACTGTCAACCTTACCATGCCAGCACAAACAGTATGAAAAGGCAAGATGGTGATTATGACACTCCTGCTGGCTTGTTTTGCCTCATATACAGTTTTGAATGAGTGAGCAAGGAGGCCTTGGTTTTTAACAACTAGGAGTACAAGGACTCCTACGTGTTCAAGGTCCAAGGGTCAAGGCAAACAATTTCAGAAAAAGTAGAAACTCTGGTACGTACATTTAAACAGATAAATCAGTTTTTTTTTCTTTTTGGTTTTAGTGCTATTTGATTATATCTACATTGTGAATGCTCTCCAAAAATATACGTTAAACTTTAGTATGACTGTTAAAAAATAAACATGATTAAAAATTGCACCAGCTGATGAAAACCAACACACCAAAAGCAAAGTTGTTCTATTATCTGTTATTCCAATAAGTAATGCTGGTTCAATAATGTTGCGGTTCAAATACCCATACAAATGCAGCAGTGCAAGCATACTGGACCAAGCTGATTGACCGATCATAGAGTTCCACCTTTAACATGAGCAGGACCTATTAGGATGCTGCGTTTAGGATGCACATTTGACACAAGAATACGACTTCAAAAAACCTGTCACCACAAACCAGACATGCTATTCACATGGAAGTAGTTACAGGCATCTGTACAAAGCTGCTTATTGCAACAGTTTATCGAGTGAATCTAGTTTGCACCATTTTGGCCTATGCACACTGTCTAGAAGTTGCTTTACAAATGCAGGAAACACGGACTTGGATTCAAATGTATAGCACCAACAAAACAGCTCGAGGGTTAAGGAAATGATCAAATGGCAATGACTAGGGATGTGAAAGTTCCATTAGATTGTGATTTCAGGCGTTTTTCAATCAAATGTGGGTAAAACACAAAATGGCTAACAATAGATCTTTCTTTTGTAAACACGCTCGTCAAAAGACAGGAGTAAAACAACCGGTTTGTTGTCAAGTATTTTATGCTTTAGAGAAGAGGAAGAGGTGTCCCCAGGCGGACAGCCGAAACCACTGTATTCGAGTTCTTTCTTGGCAAATTAATTTATAGCTTCCCTGTGTTTAGGGAAGGTATTGTGGTCACTGAAGAGAAGCATGCAATTGAGACCATTTTCCTACTTTTTGAAATACTGCAAACGACTTATTTTTCGCGGGCTCAATATTTTGCGATTTAGGTAAAAGCTGAAGTTTTAGATAATTCGCGGGTTCTAATTTTCGTGACGCGGTGGGATCTCAATATAGATTCTAATGTGTTTACATTTTAACGGAATCGTTCAAAGGACCTATTTTTCGTGAATTGTAGGCGAGTCCCGAAATTCGCGAAAATTAAGTCGTTTACAGTATTCAAGTGGAAATAAATAAATAAAAAAACTTGGCTGGTGGCTTTTGCAAACCGACTGCTTGGTCACTTGCAAAAAAATATGCTGAAAAAGAAGTTTTTTTTTCGCAATGTCTGCGAGCTGTACGAGTACCGTGCTGTACGGTTAGTGAGCGGTGATTAGTACCGTGCAGTTATGCGACTCTCCTGAGCCAGTAAGGTAATTATCCCTATCACTATACTGGCATTTTGCAAGGTAGTAAAAGTGAGTTGTGCCATAGCCTCGTCTATACTCATAAAGCCTGGCAGTTCGACGACGGAGCCTTAGAGTGCCCGGTCGCAGATTTGGAACGCGAGCATCTGGTAGCACAGAGCATTTCTCGGGAAGCCTGTAGTCGGCGCACAGCTTTTGCAGCGGCGAGTACCCGAAACATGGCTTTCAAACCCGACGAGAAAAGAAGCGGCAGTGCGAGGAACACGAGCGGACATTCCGTTGCTCGGGACAAGTGTGTTCGGCGTCTCGCCGCAGTGGGGCGCCCGTTACATGCCTCTTGTCTGCTGCTCTACCTTTTCACTTTCGGCGGCTGCGTCTCGTGGTGATTTGCCACGCTTTGTCAGTATAGAGGAGGCTATGGCTGTGCATTTGTCGAATACCAAGCACTTTCCATTCCTATTAAAAAATTTTGCAAGCCACTGCCGTAAAATTTTGTACGAATGCCCTCCCCAAAGAGATTGCCTGTCCAGTTTCTCTGGCTAAACATTCCCAAAAAATATTGAAACATTGCACACCCCCCCAATTTCCATCCGACATCGCCTGATCTCCCGACGGGAATCGCATCAACCGCACGATCTGCTGTACCAGTACATGTGACAAGGGAGATTGCAGTGGGTTTTTGCGTTTTTGTCTGCAATCTTCGCGTGTGATATCGGTTCTTGTGACGTCTGTTCCCACGACGTGCGAGTTCGTAGCAGGTTCCCACATTTTTCGCCAGCCATCTGTGTGCGCGATATCAGTTCTCGTGGCACGCAAGTTTGTAGCAGGTTTCTGCATGTTTATCGCGCCACGATACGCGAATCTGCTGCGTGCGGAATTTAATAGTATCAGTTCCCATGTCACATGGTTTACAGTGGGTGCCCCAGTGTTGATAATTAATTTTTGATAAGGTTTTGCTGTCTCATCCCCAAAGATAGCCCACCTCATGTTTTCACCATGTATTTCTTCATTTTGGGTGGGCGTCCTTATGGGATTTTTACGGTACTGACACAGTAAGAACATTTAGTGAAATCAGTTTGACATAGGCCTACACAGTTCAACGAAAGCTGTTTAGACAAACTCCATGTAGCAGGTCAAGCTGTCTACCTACTAGTAATAATAAGAGAAGGACCAACTTATATTTTTCTTCTGTAACCCATAAGGACCCTACACAAACTTGAACATCTCAAGGGAAACAAGATATACAAAATAACCTGGCTCATTCCTCCATGAGAGCAACCACAACAAAATCTTGAATCGCCATGACCAGCTACACCACTGTAGAGAGACCCAAATAAAGTCAACAATGCTCAATATTAACACAATTGTGGAACCAGGACTCGCAACCTCCATCGAAATAAAAAAACAAAATAGACAATGCTAACTCCCTTACGAGTGTGTGTGACATGGACTCGGGCAAAAGTGCCGCAAACCAATAACGGGGAAAGTACAGAACTCCGAAATCAGGGCCGCCAGCTCTGGCACCCAATTCAAACTTTTCTTTCCTTTGTCCAATTTTTTAAGATCCCAAAACGAAAAAGACAGGGAAGGGGAGCTTGTGGGAGAGGGGTGCCACTACCTGCCCCCAGAAGCGTGCACAGAGTTAATCTTGAGGCCCTCGGGGTCGTCCTCAACATCCCCCTGCGAGAGTCCTTCCCCACTCAGGTACGCCATGCTGCCATCTTCCTGTTGTTGCACCGTCAGGTAGAATTGGTCCTGTTCCAATGGAGGCCCCAGAAGGGAAGGGCTGCCGCCGTCACCCCCACCACCCACCACTGAAGGCGGTACCTGCGATGCACAGAGGGAGGAAGGCATAGTCAGACGCATATTCACAAGGCCCTCGCTACCCACATTCTTGGGTGAGGTATCGGCACTAACGTACACAGCAAGGATCTCAAACACGCGGCCCGCGACTCGGTGGGACGCGGCCCGCAGGCAACCGGCTACGAGTTCCGGTTCCCATGTCTAGAACGCTACAAATGGCATGCGCCATAGTGATCGCATCTCGTCGACTCATTTTCGCTCGAAAAGTAGCTCTGCTCTTTTAACGTATTCACATGGTTTATACTTATCTGTGTTCAATTGCCCTTTGTTTCGCTTTATGTATTGCTTCCCAGCTTTTTTTGTAATGTACAACTGTTCCGCTACTATAGGCTGCAAGTGCGAGCTATTCGTTGAAGGATGCATCTCATCAGCGCAAACTTTCAATCAGTCAGAGCAACTGCCAAAAATAAAGATACAAGCTAGGGATTCTGGCCTTCAAAAAAAAAAAAAAAAGTATCACCATTAAAAGACAAGTATTTGCTCAGAGTGTTGTAATAAAAATCGTCAGAAAAGCAAGAATTGCCAACACGTTGGCCGGTTGGTGTCATTTTAATTCTTGTTATCACATCAGGTCAGGGCCCAAAGTGGTCATAAAACAAATGAAATCGAAAGATTTCACTGGCAAAACTGCGATTTTACAAAAAGCCTAGAGAGCGAGGTCTCTTCTCTTCAAAATTTTCTGACCCCCCCCCCCGCCCCTCACCCCGTCTTACGTTGGCCCGCGACCTTTCCGGTGTAGGCTGTCTGGCCCCAACACTCGAATGAGCTTGAGACCACTGGTATACAGGCTGTTTTGCTTTAGACTTTACAGATTTGTTTTAAAAAAGCAAGGAAAGCTACACTAATGCGGTCTGTGCAGGCGAGGTATACGGCCAGGGGGACATAATATAAGGGGCTAATCATCACGATGAGTAGTATAATTAACTAAAATCTGTTGATTAACTTTTCAATTAGTGAAAATAAATATATGGTTCCAGCTAGAAACTTGCCGAGCGTCATCGAAAACTACCAAGTCACTAAATCAGTGATGGAAGCGGCATTTGACCTTTCATAGCAGGTTTTGTTTCAGGCCCAAATATTGGTTTGGAGCAATCACCGACGCTTTTGGAGCAGATTCTGACATTGCATCTCTTGAAAATTAAAAAAAGGTGACTGCATCGCGGAGTTAATCTTTGGTAGTCATTGAGGGTTCCACTTTGATGCTGAAGCATGATACTTATTACCTTTTGTAATAATGCATAGGATGCAAGAGGAACACACAGCTTTCTCGAGAAATAAGGCTCAGGTAAGAGTAAATGTCAATTAGAATGAGTAAAAAAAAAATGGTCGAAAAAATATTTATAGCGTTAAACTTGAGTTGAGATCAGCGTAGCCAATTTAGCAGTTTTCTGAGTTCAGTAGGAAAAATTGCCCATTGCTCTTTTTTTTTTTAAATTTATTTATTCAGATACCTACATTGGGCATTATTTAGGGGGGTTATATGAAGTGAATACACATTATACAAAAATATTTCGCAGGTGGTGGGATTTTTAGCGATTTTCAGGTCGTGATAGTTTTTTCTGGCGGTCTCATATGTGATCGAGTTTACATTGATCAGTCATAAATAGCTTAATCCCTGTAGTTAGAGAGCCATAGGGTCGCAATTTTTGCTTGCTTTCAGCAAAATTAGTGTCAGTAATGCCCGTGTCCCACTAGAGCGACAGACAGAAACAAAAGACAGCAACAAGCCTCAAACCCATGTAGCATGCTCGCGATGGTACCTTTGGCAGCCGTTTAGTCGTTCGGTGCTCGTGAAGTAAGCACGAGCGATTGCAAGCCTGCCAAAGATACCCCGGCGTGCATGATGCTCGTGTTTGAGCATAGCCTCCTTAATTCTACAAAGCCTGTCAAATTGCGATAGACTCTGGTTTGAGGCTTGTCGCTGTCGTTTGTTTCTGTCTGTCGCTCTAGTGGGACACGGGCATGAGAGTAAAGCTCGTGACGCCACTGATATATTACAATGGCAAACCTCGAAAGATGTTTTCACCCGATTTGTGCGAGAATGTATGAGTTCGCTTTTCAAGTCTGCCAGATGAAACGGGCCCAGTGAACTATGCACAATAATTGAAAACACTGAGGCAATAGGATTCTAAACTTACAAGACTGGATATTGGAAGTCATAAGCGAAGAAGTTGGGCAAGTTGGATACCTCGGAAAATTTAACTTTTTGCAAAGCATGTTAATTTGGTCACTGAAGCTTTGAAGTGCCACCAAATATTATTGCACTATAAAGGGAAACAATGAAGGTATACGTCTGCAGGTATGGCAAGACACCGCACCTGGTAATTACAGTGACATCGTGCAGTGGACATCGTCCTGTGCATGGAAGCAGTCTGGGTCAAACAACATAGCTCTCTTCTAAGGGTTCTTCTACTTATTATACTGTTCTTAGACCAATTATAGCAGTAAATTGTGTTAAAAAGTCATTCTTGCCCTCGGCCTGAAATTTAGCAGTTCTAGCATTTTTTTCGGGATTCCTATTGCAGGCTTTTGATTTTTGAGTCGGCATCACTGCTGCGTTTTACCGGTGCTGGAACCAGAGTTGAGCCAAAGTTCGCTGCTCTTTCTAACATCTGTTGCATAGGAACTACCTTTCATCACCAAATTTATTCAAATATTGGCCCGCGGTTTTCTCCCTTTCTGGGCGTGATTTCTGAGCCCATCGTGCTAATTGAGGCGCTCCCCCATGCCAGCCGCTGCTCGTAGCACTCCGGCAGTGGCGTAGCTAGGGGGGAGGCTTATGGGGCCTCAGCCTCTCCCGAAATCCAGCCGACCCTATTATATACACATGCATTTCGACCCCACTTCCTCCCCTCCGCACACGAAGTCATGGACATCCCAGCACCACAACCCATCGCCCAGCGCCCCCCCTCCCCAGCCACTACACTCCGGTGCAAAGCAGTGAAGCTCCTCCACACGTGCGCACTGGTGGAAGGCAGTGAAGGGTGACGCGCGTGGCGCAAGTGCAAAGGTACACTGTAGCCACGGCATGGAGGCATGTGGCAGACACAATGATTAAGTGATCTCATCAGGAGTAAAAGATTCTGGTTCTGTCTTACCACAGTAGCCGCCATCCCACTACCCAAAAATGCTGGGAAAGTGCCAGGGTTGGGCAGTATCGCGATACAAATGTATCGCAATAGTATTTCAGAGATACATTTCCTATCTGTATTTCCGTATCGCGATACATTTTTTTGACCAGTATCTGTATTTCTGTATCAAAATACATTTGAAATGTTTCTTTGTATCGCGATACAATCAGGATGAAATGTATTTCGTTACATTTCTCAAAAAATACTCCCCCCCCCCCCCCCCCCCTCAAAAAAAAGAAAAATACAAGACCGAATTTCGTTTTTTTGTTTTTTATGAGGGTGTCAGGGTCAAGGAGGTGCTGGGGCATTGTTACTATACTGACCAAGGTTCCTTCCGATTCTCCAAACTATTTTTTTATGCATCAACTATTTTTTTATGCATCCTCTTCTCTCTCCTGAGAAGTGTTACATAGTCGGGGACTCAATCTAGGTGGCATGTCAAGAGTGGAGTCGGAGCATCTGCTGCCGCAGGTCCCTAGGTAGGGATTTCATGAGCCATTGTTTGCTGGCATCCAGTGCCCGCTGATAACCGTCTCTCTTGCCTTAGCGGACACAGTGCACCCAGCCGGCAAAGCGGAGCCACAGCCGTTGCAGCACAAGCCTGGCGGTGGTTTACTTGAAATAGTAGGATGACTGAGGCAGTGAAGTTCCAACAGATATCAGAATGCAGCTGCGCCCGTAATATTGTACGGCTCAAGGGTACGTCATCAGTCGACGTGAATGTGACCCGCTGCTCTGGTGATCAGAAACCCAGGAAGGAGGCCCCAGACGTGGCCTCGCTGAGCCGACCCAGACTTCGTACACCTGTGACTCGTCTCGAGCGCGCTGTTTCTCGGAAAGCTCGCACTTGTGCCGGCAATATCAGGTAGCAATCCACGATGGTCTGTTTGGATTATGCTAGGCAAAACTTGAGGACTGCAATCCATGCATCGGTGGCGGAAGCTCGGCAGAAAGGACCGTCACAACAGGGATACCACCGTATCGTGTTTTTCAACCGTAGCAGAAGATAAGATATGTGTCCCAGGATGCTTCAGGTGGTCCACTATTCTCAAATATTCCAAATGACACTGTCTGCACGATCCTCACCTAGGTCACCTCCAACGAAAGTATGTATTGTCCTTTCATAGAGCAGCGTGAGTAAAGTTTCATGTTCAAAGTCACACCTACAGATAAAGAATACGTTCATTCCATCGTGACGTCATGTGATCAATGTTGACAGGGGCGTCCTATTGGACAGGGGCGTGGTGACGTTTTGATGGGATTTAGGGTGACAGAATTTATTTAGAGGTTGAAGTATTTTCGCATCACTCGTCAGACAGACAGCATGTCAGGGAAGGGACCCCGGTCAATTCTTGATGGAACGTTTTTTGAGCACATGGAAGACTCCTTTTCATCCGAAATCACTACCTTCACGGCAAAGTGCCAAGCCTACGGGAAAGTAATTTCAGGATAAAAAACTTCCACTTCAAACTTCAAACTTCATCTCAGTTGGCGTCGCAATATATTTGAAAAATGTATTGCAGTATCAGTATTTCTATATTTGTATTTCTGCCCTCCCTAAAATGTATTCCTGTATTTGTATTTCCAAAGACTTTTTGCCTCTATTTAAAATGTATTTCCGATACGTATTGCGATACATTTTTACAGATATATTTTAGTATCAGTATTTTAGCTACTATTTTAATGTATCCTAGTATTTGTATTTCCAAATACATTTTTGAGTATTTCTGCCCAACCCTGGGAAGCGCCCACCCCACTTGCACTGAAAACTGGGTAAATCTAGACATGGGTGCTTGTCCAATCAAATCGGGCGCTTAATATATAATTTGCAGAATTCCGAAGTTTGAAAAATGTGAATAGTGGGTGCTTGAATGAAGTGGGCGCTTCTGCAATATTTTATGATACTTTGCAGATTTTCCTCGCAACTTTCAGCTAGTATACGTATATATGCTAGAGACACTAGATAGGTGTAGCAGGGCCCAAAGGAAATACAAGTTCTGAAGTGAGTGCAAGAGAATGTATGTGTAGTTAGAAAAAGGCACAAATCTGTTAATGCTAGGCAGGTGAAAAGGCGACAGGTGCCTGGCTCACCTGAATTGTAATAGTCTGAGTGCCGTCTCCTGCCGAGTAAGTGGTTACTCCCGGAGGCAAATTGGCAGGACCTCCTTCTTGTTGCAAAGCGCTCAGGCAACTGTAGATGAGCTGTGCAGCATTCAGGTTCCCTGGCAGGATGCCTTCCAACTGCTGCAGTGTCCCTGCAGTACCGAGGCACGCCCTAGTCAACAAAGGCGAGGCACGGTTGCAGGCATTACGAGCCTCACCCTCGGGCAGCTGCAGTGATTGCCCGTCCACAGAAACGCTTGTAGCAGCAACTCCAATGTTGGCCGAGGTTGCCAGGATGCCACGCTTGTGGTCCGACATGTGGTTGGTGAAGTTCTCCTTGCTCACAGAGCGGAAGTTACAAAGGCTACATGCAAACAGGCCCTCCAGACCTGGGTGCTTGTTCTTCATGTGCATCTTGTACGAGATGGCCTGCACAGCAGTCATTGGAAGCATAGCAACATCACTAAACATATAAGGTAGGTAGGCTGGTAGATATCAGAAAACCTGACATGATGACATGAGGGAAAAAAAGTAGATGGGCAGTAAAAAGCAAAGCATCTAAAGTATGCACTTTGCTGTAGTTCCTTTTCCTAATCTCAGCTATTACTATCTTTGGTCTTCTTTTTGTGAAAAACTCTGTTCCCCGTACGAGGGGCGTCCCAAAAGTTCTCGGCCCGACACAGCGGGAGTGCGAGCACAGACACAACACTTTATTATAGCACATGGACCCTTCTTAAGATTCGCGACACCAAAAATGGTGCATGCGCACGAAACGGTTTTCCTGGGGCGACTGCCAACAGGTGGCAATCCGCACAATCGAGTTAAAATGAAGGAAGTGAAGACACGTTCGGTGATTGAATATTTGTCTTGGAAAGGCCTAACTCCGGCAGGCATAGACAAAGACATGGTAGCGACGTAGGCACAGGATGCCCCATCCTACAGCGCAATAAGAAAGTGGGCCGCAAAATTTAATTGAGGATGGTAGAGCCTCGAAGACGACCCTGCCTTGGCAGCCCTGCAGAAGTGACTGCACAAGAAAACATAGACCGTGTGCACAATGAAGTAATGGCGCAGATCACAGAGTAAAAATCTGGACCGTTGCACAGGCCAAAGGCATCTCCAAAACCACAGTTCAGTGCATCTTGACCCAACAGCTTGACATGCACTAGGTCTCCGCCATATGGGTTCCAAGATTGCTTTCATGCGACCAAAAACGCACCTGCTACAACACATCCAGGGAGAATCTCAAGCAATAGGTCATATCCCGCAGGCTTCCGTGCCCGATTTGTGACCGAAACTGGGTCCACCACTTTCAACACCCGACAGCAAAGCCAAGTCCAAACAGTGGAAGACCCCTCCTCTCCACAGCCAAAGAAGGCTCGGTCTGTTCCATCAGCACGCAAGGTGATGGCCAATTTTGAGGGATTCGGAAGGTGTGCAGCTCAGCGATTACATTTAGAAGGGGCACAGCATCACCGGGAACTACTACGCAAACCTGATTCATCGCCTCAGGGATGTCACCAAGGACAAACATTGCAGTATGCTCCGGAAGGGGTGCTGTTCCATCAGGACAATGTGCCCCCACACCGCACTGCTGTGGCGATGGCTGCCATCCACTCCTGCGACTTTTCTATGGTCAACCATCCACCCTACTCGCCAGATCTCGTGCCTTATCAGACTTCCATCTCTTCCCCCAGCTGACAAATAAAACTTTCTGCTGTTGACGTTTTTGGTGATAATGATGTCATTGATGCTGTGACTCGCTTTTTGGAGGACCAAACTTCTGATTTTTTTTGCTTTTGTTTCAAGGGGATCTAGGCACTGGAGCATCGTTGGGCGAAGTGTGTGGACCTCGAAGGGGACAATGCCGAAACGTAATGCAAGTTCATTCAGGCTGAGAACTTTTGGGACACCCACCGTATATGTAAGAAGGCTTTAAACTGATGACATTATGTGGGTAACGGGAGACCTGCAGGGTTCACACAAATAAAGATGCCTTTGACACTCAAACCTGATTGGCTTTAACCATTTATAAACATACGAGGGATGTCTAAAGAGGAGTATGTAGGAGCCCTATTTTCCTCTTAATCTAGGTCAGGGGTCTCCAAACTTTTTGGCTAAGGGGCCAGATTAGTGTTACGTATGTCGCAGTCTCGAACGCCAGTAAAAAAAAGAGTAATCCTAAACGAAGAGAAGCTAAATGAATAAACCTAATATGCATTTAAACACAGAAATTAATGCTGGAATAATTATTACAAAAACACAAGTGAATTAAAACATGCTTGGATTTGAAATTCAATATTCAAATTATGACATTAGACAAGGTGCTTACAAGACTGGCCGAGAAAACCCATCAGCCATTATTTAAAGCGCATGGGAACTTTGGAACATTTGCAACGTGCAAAAGACTAATTAGAATGATAAAACTAATGCTGACAATATGCAATAGTTGCGACAGAGGACACAAAGCGCAATGTACGTGAGAACGCATGGTATTTTAACATAGCTACACAGACACGAAGGGACTAAGAATTGTAATGCTAGTGATGACAATGTTCAATTAATAATACAGCGAGAGGATCCCCGTTACAATGTTGTTTCTTTTATTTTTCTGGTATCTTAGTTTGCGCATTTGGAGCGCGTCGTGGCGCCATTTTTTTACGCTCACTTTTATTAACCGCTAGCAGCGGGTCTGTTGGGGGCGGGCCGCGGGCTGGGCATTATCGAGAAGACCGCGGACAGCCGCCGCAGGCTAGTGAGAAGACTTGCGCGGGACGGGATTTGGAGACCCCTGATCTAGGTTATTACGGTAGCTTCTTTACACAGGTTCCTTCTATTACTTCATATCTGGCATTAGGCCCTCACCCTGTCAAACCCAATATAGCATCATTTGCTGATGTCAGGCAAAACCAAAGATGGGCCATCAGAGGTACAACTAGGTCACAGAACATTCAAACGTGAATTGGACAAGCGACAGTCCAATCTATGCAAACCTCCTCAGCTTGCATTGCACTCACCTGAATGCAGGCGTAGGGGCAGTGGGGGCACTTGTAAGGCTTGGTGCCAGTGTGGCGCATCTTGTGGCGCCGCAACGAATTGTGGTCACCTGTGCGGTAGTCACACTGGTGGCACGCAAATGGCTTCTCGCCGGTGTGCTGCCGCAGGTGCAGCTGAAGCATGGCCTTGCGGGCTGACATGTGTCCGCAGAAGGAGCATACGTACGGCTTCACCTGCACAAATGACAGCATGGAAAAGACTCATTAAATGTTTCCCTTGTACCGAAACACCACCAATATTTTCTAAGCCCAAGAGAATCGAATAAACACTACTCCTACAGGGTACCTACCAAATTGCTTCCCTCAAACTTGACCTTTCCAGGTTTTTTCCGAATATTTCAATTAAATTCCTTGTCAATTACAAAAAGAAAATGCACAGGATGGGGCTGCAGCGGCTGTTCTCGTTTAATCCGGTGGAGGCTTGCGCTGTATAGTGATGCCTTGGGCAACTGCTACTCAGCGTGAAGGATATTGATGCCACTGCATGCCCCACCCTCCCACTTTGTTGGGTGTCACTGTACTGCCCACATCGGTCATTTTCCCCATCTTAACCAATTTTCTGACGATTTCCATGACAATTCCCTTACATTTCCAGGTGCTTTGAAATTCCCTCACAATTCCAGGTTTTACAAATTGGTAGACATCCTGTCCAGGAACATTGCGCAGCTCAAACAGAAATTCTTTTCACTGTTGGATACATGCGAGCCACCAGTGTGCGCACCTTGCCATGAACTGCCTGGTGGTGCTTGCGAAGGCATTTCGAGTCGGAGAAAGTGCGTTGGCACAAATCGCACGTCTGCTGGCTGTACCAGCGCTTGTGCGGTGTGTTCTTGCGATCCAAGTGCACAACATGGTGGTTGCGCAACTGCGACAACTGCTTGAAGCCCTTCCCACACTGGGCACACGTGAAGTCCCGTTCCTCGCTGTGGATGCGTGCATGATTCTCGAGCTTGAAGGTGCTAAACGTTCGGTAGCCACACTGGTTACACCTGCATTTAGAGACATGGATACGCAGGCATCACAAACAGTAGCAGTGCTCCAAGAAAAGAAGTAACAAAGACCTGAGAGGGCTCTAAGTTTGCCAATGAAATGTAGCCACACAAGCATGTCTCATTTATCCAAATTACCTGGTTACAGAGCATTTGACCGAGGCTGTAAATGACGAAAATTTATTTTTGCTAAACACAACACAAAAATACTAACACAACTTTCAATTCATACACCAAGAGCGACTCACCAGCTCCTTCCACCTTGAGCAGCACAACCTTCCCTCACACCTTACCAGTACAGCTTTAGGCAAGGTCGGAGTTGTGAATCAGCCCTGGCCACTACCATCCACACACTGAGCTCGTTTCTCAATAAGCACACCCCGTGAACTCGTTAACTAAACTTTAAACAAGCGTTCGACAAGCTTGATTACGGACTACTTTGCTGCAAGCTATCCAAGGTGGGCGAATCCCGGTGAAAAGCTCACCGGAGAAAAGCCCACCCACTTTTGTGCAGGTCTGGAGAAAAGCTCACCAGCCTTTTGACAGACCTGGAGAAAAGCTGACCTCAAATTAAATTATTGTGTAAATTGGTCGTTAATAGCAGTAATGCTACCAAGGATTTATGCGTGTCTCACGCAGGCGGTACACTGTGCAACAGAGTTAGTGCTAAGCAATTTTTTGCATTTTACTTAGAGAAGGGGTTGATCAGCGTCACACTTGTATCGCATAAGTTTGTGACCCGAATAAGCAATTTCCACCGAACTAGTAGTTTTAATAACAACCACTGAAATGTAAAAGAAAAGGTGGCAATTTGTTTATGTTGACAGGGTCGCGCAGTGTACACACATCACACCAGATTACTCTGCTGTAGACTAAAAAGAAAAAATTCAGATAAAAAAAAATTTATTAATTTATTTTATTTAAATTAGACTAATATTACTGTAGCTAGCAAATACTGATTATTTATCACTATATGCATTTCTAAACACGGCTGGTTGTTTGATCAATGTTCCGATCAGTGAAAACAATGCAGAAAAAAATAATCACTGCAATTTTTACAGCATTTTGTTCATGGCCATACTAAAACAAAAACAGTTTAATTTTTTTTTTTCTTGGCGAAAAAGTTGTACAGTTAAACCTGGATGTAACGAATCTGTATACAACGAAATCCTCTATTTAACAAACTTCTTCAATTCCCCGACACAATCTTCATAGAAGCGCTTGTATTTGTGAACTCCATGTAACGAAGCGCTCGCACTGGATGACCTTGGTTTAACAAACTCGCTCCGCCGCAATCTCCATTTTTGTTTTTCTTTTTTTTCGGACTCCGATAATTTGGACTTGTTCGATATTTCGGACCTAAAGGCGGAACCGTGACTTACCCCATAGAAATAGTGTATATTCACGACCAATGTTTCGGACAGCTTGAAGTCCGAAAGTTCGATTATTCGGACAAAATCGTCGCGAGCGATCAGTCGAGAAGCGGCCATTTTGAATTCTATGTTGGCTCCAAATGGATTGGCTTGGTTTGGCAGCGCTACTAGCGCTACTTGAGTACTCCTGAGTCCTACTGCTAGGTGACGCTATGCTAGCCCTTTTTTCCATTTAGCTGCACATCATCATCATCATCATTATTATCATTTTGCTTTTCCCGTTTTTTCGCGTCGCCAGTCGCCATTTTGCGCTCGTGGTTTTGCGCCTCTACTTATCTCGTTCGCACAACGCTGGCTTCAACGTCATAGCCCCATCTGTTCTTCTGCCGCCGCAATGTGTCATTAAGAAGCGCAGAAAGTACTCGACCATAACGCTAGAAAAGAAGGCAGCGATTCTCAAGCTAACAGAAAGTTGCCGAACGGAAACGGAGGCGTCACCTGAAACAAGGCACTATTTACAGCTTTTTTAAGCCCACTTGGAAGTAATAAAGGCAAGTTTTTCAATCTGCTGATTTTTCGGACTGCTCTATTATTCGGACGTTTTTTTGGTCCCTGCGAAGTCCAAATAATCGGTCGGCGACTGTACATAAAATGCAGATATATATTCGTGTCCAATTGCCATCAAAGGCGAGCAGCTTTTGGTGCCTACCGCGAGGGAGGTCTTGGATGCCATCGATGTATTACGCCGGGTCGCCAGATCCCAGGACGACGACAGCGCTCTAAACGCTTTGGTGTCCTTTGAGCGCTGCGTGCTGCCTTCGCTCGCGCGAAACACACAAGGCAAGCTTACAGACTTTTAGAGCGCAGCTCTTAGGCGCCCGTTTCCGGCTTGAGCGGCGTCGGCGTAACCGCGCGGTGCATTATGGGAAATATCCCATAATGCACCGCGCGAGCCCCCCCCCCCCCCCCCCCCCCCGGGGTCACGTGACCTTGGGGGGGGGGGGGGGTGACGTGACCTGAGGGGTCACGTGACCCCCCCTCCCCCTCCCCCTCGAGGTCACAGATCACGACCCCCCTCCCCCCGAGGTCACGTGACCCCCCCCCCCCCCTCCCGGAGGAGATTGAAGAATGAGGGGAGGAGGAGGAGGAGGGGTATACCCTCCCTTAATTACCCTTCCCTCCTCCTCCTCAAGAGCTGCGCTCCAATTCGGCGTTACAGGGAGTTGTAAACGGCTTTCATTTTTTTTCCACTACATAAATGACTTGATGAGTTTGCACACGTGAATTTTTAATTTTCGCTTTCTTTCCATGTGTCCTTTACGAGTTTTTCCGCGAAAACTGCATGTAACGAAATCCTCCAGATAACGAATTATTGCAAACTTTTATCAATTTCGTTATATCCAGGTTTAACTGTATTTGCTTTGTTGTTTTTTTTGCAATCTGATTTTCTAGCAATACGACATCACTTTCTCAGTTTTCGCTTCTATATTACGTACTGGCTTCATTACAAAAAGATCTGAGGTAACTGACGAATGACGTCGAAGGTAGAAATAAAGCTCAACGCATCGATTTTCTCCGAAGACCACAGCTTTTTGCTTGCGTTCAGCCCGATATAAATCTTCCTTGTTTGATGATTCTTTGATTTAAGTGCCAAATAAATGGCCACATAAAAAAACACCATATATTAAAAAATTATAATTTTTTTTTATTAAGTTTTGATTTAAATTATTCTGATAAAACTGGTCTGATCTGAATCACGATTTAAGCCATCTTGATTTTCATTCTCCGCCCTGACTGTAGCCCTTGTTCCGCTTTTATGTCAACCCATTTCGCGCGAGTGTCGCCATATTTAATTCTGACGTAGCCGGAATGGAGGAAATACAACTTTTTTAAATTTTCCGTTCAAATAAAGTAAGAATTAAAACCACTCCTTCTTAAAGAAATGGTGAAATATGGAGATTTGGCAATGCGGTGTCGGTATACTACATAAAAGGTCTCCAGAAACTACTTGAGCGGCAGCCCTCTGCACTGATTATACTTCCCCCATTATTTTAAATTTTTTTTTTTTTTTTAAATTAGGGTTTTATCGAAATTATATATTTTATTTTTGTCAGGCAATGCCTGACGTGTTACAGAATGTTTTTGTTATTTTAAAATATATTCTCCTATTGAACTGCAGAATGACCGCAAGTGCATAAAGCACGGTCCAAACCAATGCGTTTTTGTGCGCCCGTAGGTCGTGCGCTTCCCGGAAATTGCGTATTTCGTGACGTCGCGCTGATTCCTTGCGCCTTCGGGGCGCGCATAGGAAAGTTGGACGATTTCAACTTTTTCTGAACGCGCACTAAAACGCGCTGTGACGTAGTAGGGTGCTCCTCTCCCATATCCTCTCCAGGCCAATCGGGTGAGGGCACCAGTTCCGGCTCCGCGTTTCTTCGCCGTCAAGCACAGATGCTCTCCGCTCGCCCGAAAGCGCACCGTCCTAACCAATGCGCACGCTTGTGACTCAGAAAGCGCACCGGAAACAGCAAAAACGTCACGAAATACGCAATTTCCAGGAAGGGCATGACTTTCGCGCGCACAAAAACGCATTGGTTTGGACCGTGCTTAAAGGGGTACTCCGCCGATTTCTTCATGGTCCCCGATTTGCTTGAAATTTTGCTAAACTCGCCAGACAACATCGCTAAAATAGTATCCCAAATATTAGGTTAAAATAATTTTTTTTCACGAAGTTATTGAATTTACAATTTTGGTCCTCACCTTGTTTTTCAAACTGAAAGTCTCTACTGGCAACAACGAAAAAGTGACGTCATTGGAAGTGCAGGGGTTCACTCTTTTTACTGTAGAATTTGTTCCCAACTGATTTGAAGCAGTTTCATGGTGCCAAATGAATGCTTTGGAAGCTCGCTCCAGGATCCGCGCTCCAGCACGGAACAAATGATTGGCATATTCTATTTTTTTGGACTGCTCGCTCGACTGGCAAGCCTGCCCGCCACTGACGTCACAGCACTGAAAAGTGCGGGTATATTTGAATGTTGGTTTTTGCATCATTTTCATTTGCCGATTTCGCAATAACTATTATGAATTTCGCGATACTAAATAGCATACCGGTAAGGGTAAAGGCAGGGCAGTCAGAAAATATAGTTAGTTGAGGTAGCTCAAAAATCACCGGAGTACCCCTTTAAGGCATCCCAACATACTTCAGTTATGTGAACATATTTCACTTGAGTCAACGCTCGATTCTTAGATTCGTAGGTGAGCTTTTCTTCGCATCGATCAAAACGCCGGTGAGCTTTCCTCCGCGTCTGACAGTTTGGCGGTCAGTTTATCTCCGGTGAGCTTTTCTCCGCCGCCCAAGGTGGGCATCTCAGGCTGTCTTGAGAAGTGGATTTCAGATTTTCTACAAGATTGTTTCCACAGAGTTGTCTTCCGATGAGCAGTATCAAGCGCTAAACGTGTCTTGTCAGGAATTCCCCGAGGAAGTGTCCTGGGACCCACTCTGTTTAACATCTTCAATAATGATGTAACATCTTCCTTGCATTATGTCCCTTCTGTACAGCGATGATCTCACCATTATTCAGCCAGTCAAGCACCCAGGATGACCTAAACTCTGTACACGCTTGGTCCAAGGAAAACAAGCTCCCCCTAAATTACAGCAAGTGCTCATCAACCCTCATTACTACATCCAGTAGCCGTGTTACCCGTCAGCACAGTCTCGAGCTCTGCGGCACAGCACTCCCTGCTACCAATCGTGCAAGGCTCCTTGGAATTATAATAGATCCTAAATTCAATTTCTCAGCTCACATTGGTGAGGCGACTTCCAGGGCCCGGTGGATGCTTGGTTTTGTGCTTTGGGTGACCTAGGCAGCTGGCGCTACTGCTCTGTCGCACTTATACACTGCCATAGTCCTCCCACACCTGGAGTACTGTGCTGCGGTTTGGGACCCCTACCAACTCTCGTTATTAGCATCCCTCAAAAGTGTGCAGTGACGCACTGCTTATGCGGTTCTAAGGCGGCAGCTGCCCTAGGTCTGCCACGCCACGCTAACGTGACCTGTCCACACCAGAGCTCTGGAGAATGGTGGGATGGACCTCTTCGACACATAGTCGACAATTGGCATCGCTCCGGCTCCTACTGCCTCCTTCCGAGGGACTCCAAGCTCCCGCTACTGCAGCATCTTCGCCATACGAGGTCTGGGGATCTATGGCACTATTTGGGCGTAGCGAGCGGCATAGCAACTCCTTCCTAATGAGAACTGTGGGGCTCTGGTGCTCACTACTGAAAAACGTAATGGAGTGCCCGCTCCTAAAGCAGGAAGACCTGAAAGCTTGGCGCAAAGAGGCATCACGCTTCCTTCAGGAACAATTAACACCACCTCCTTTCCCCCCCCCCCCCCTTTTTTTTTTCCTTGTAAATATTGTTTTCTATTTCTGTTTTTTTTTTTTTTTTTTTTAAGCTTAGAAGAGGTATATTTGTAGTAGTTGCGCCACCATAGGCCTCAGGTACGGGGCAACGGCCTTTCCGTGGTGCTGCAACTGTCCAGGGTTGAACAAAGATACTATTATTATTATTATTATTAAATAAACTGCAATGACTCATCTGAAACCAAACTGCACCTTCACAACCAAATGAAGCATCTAGACCAGCCAGTTCGTGCACTTATGTGGACGTTTGTGTGGATGTGTGCCATCCCATGCCTTCGACATGCATAAATGTCGTAATTGAGATGACAAATTAGTTTTGCTCACACAATAAACAAGTGCTGCAAGCTCGATAGGTACGGTCAGGGCTGCACACGCACACTGCAGAACATTACTTGGAGCAGATGTGCAGCAATACTACTTTTCGCCTGGGCTATACAAGGTGCGGACTATACAAGGTTTTTTATGTTTCTGGACTGTTCTCGGTGACAAGACGCGAAAGATTTTATGAGTAACAGAGTATATTAATAGTGATTTATGTATGATACAAGCTTCTTTGTGAGCTAATACAGCAGGCGTTTGTCAAGGTGTGCTGTGTATGATAATTTGTACGTTCGGATTAGACACTAGTGCGGACTATGCACCGCGTGCGGACTATGTACCGGGTGCGGACTATCTAAGCAAAAACTTTTATTTTTGACCCCAAATTCGCCCCTGCGGACTAAACACCGGGTGCGGACTATAGTCCGGAAAATACGGTAGGTTCATTACAGGCTCATGTTACCAATTTTAAAGTTTATACCCTAAAGCGAATCACCAATTTTAAAATATTCGGTTCCTTCTAACAGATCGCATTCCACGTGCAAAAGTATGACACTCGAAAGTGTTGGTCATATCTAGGCAGACCTCTGTTTGTAGCCGCTTGACACACAATTTGAGCATCACCGTCGGTAATCTGCATCGCAGCATACGAAGGCTCCGAAATGGGGGCGAGTGGAGTGCCGCAGGGACCAACGCACCTGTGCAGGTCTAAGTCCAGCATGTGGCTCCTCCACAGGTGCATGGCCAGGCTACGCCAGTGGTCTCGCTGCTCACCACACTCGGGGCACTGGTACAGACGGCCCCCAGGAGTGCCCGCCGGTGCGTGGCAACGCACATGGTACTCGAGGCTTTCCTCCGTTCGGAACCGGTACCCGCAGCTGCGCTCGCCACACCTGCAAATGGTACCGCACCAGCCAAGGTCAACAGAGGGTTTTCTGTATAGTCGCAGGAACTCTTTTCCAGTGGAGCTGCAATGCTTTGCTTTGGTTCGCAGTCTAAAGGCCTGTCCGTGTTGTGCATGCACATCTTTGTACGTAGACAGATACAACACATTTCAGTCGCTTCTCGTCGTTTCCAAACGCTTTTTGTGATCCAAGTTTTCAGGGAAAATTCACTGTTGCCCTGAAAAACAGCTCACAATGGAGGGCAATGAATTCTAACTGCGTGACATACTTTGTAATAGTTTTAAAGCGGCTTAAGGTGGCTGGAAAATCTCATATCCGTTAGCGTAGAAAGATGTGCACACACAATCTGTCTGTGGATAGGTGTCAACAGCTCTGCCCTGTAAAAAAAGTGTTAATTCGTTCATTATTGATACTGCTGACCTCATCCGAGATTGTAGCATGAATGGCACAGCAACACAATGACATGCAGTAGAATGTCAACACTCACGAATGAAACATTAGTCACACATGCAAGAAACAAGTGATTAGTGAAAGATATAACACAAAAACGTAAATGTCAAGACATGACTTGCCACCAAGTTTGCTACTCAGTCATACAGCGAATCTTGATTCCACTTCATAATCATACCGGGGAAGAACAAGAAATGAGAATTGAAAACATCCAACTGTAGAAGTGAAGGCAAGGAAGTGATATCTTTTAGGGTGCTGCTGCAGAATGGATAATTATTGACATGTTACCTTCTTATCACACCGTTCAATATCATTCCTATTGTGGGTTCCAAAAATGGCAATAGTAAGCAAGTTAGAGATCCAAAAGAAACCAAGTATAAACATTGAGGTCCGATAGCTTGTACTTGCCGGTAAAGTTGTTCCGACGTGTTTTCTTTTTTGGTGCGCTTTTTTTTCGCAGGCGAGGCAAGGTAGTCATCATCCAGAGATTTTGGGGCTCTCACTTTCCGCTTGACCAGACCATCAGCTCCATCCTCCAGGTCTCCTGGGTTTTTTGTTTTTTTGTTGTTGTTTCTTTAATAAAGGACCCTTAGTGCCCCATTTTCAGGACAATAAAGCCATGCTTTTGTAGTTTTTCCTAAATGTCAATATTTCTGAGGCACTTCCCTAGTACTTTCAGCATTCATTTTTCATTAAGGTAGCAATTTGGGCCAGTTGGTTCATGATCACTTAAAGAAGCGCAAAAAATACAAGGACGAGGAAGTAAACAGACAAGAGCACTTGTCTGTTACTTCCTCGTCCTTGTATTTTTTGCGAATTTTTTAAGCGATTCATTTTTCTTTTTAATAATAAAGGGCTGCTTGAGCAACTGCATAAAAAGTAGAGCTATTACTTCTACATTAGTATACCATACCTAGCGCACACAAGCTCGGAGCACGTGGAGTGAAAGCTTGCGCTGCAGAACCCAGCGATCCTGGGTTCAATCTCCACCCCTGCCTGTTTCGATCTGAACGAGCATCGCACCGGCATGCGGTTGCGTACCACTGCTGCGGGGTGCACGTTTTAAAGACCCTAGGCTAGTGGTTGTACTGCACTGGCTAAATTGCTCACCTACAGCTGAGACACCAAATGCCCATTGGGGCCGACTAACTTCTGGCTGTATAAACATACACACAACACAATTACAATTTTTAGCGCACCACATTTTCTCATACATGGAGAAATCGGGTTCAACCCGAGCGTTTCCGCCACACTTTTGAAGTGTAGCCCCCACGGAGAGTGCGAACCAAGACACACGATCCGGCCTTTTTCTGTGTCTACGATTCCCGCAAGCTATGTTACCTCCCAATTTGTCAAATAGTCCGAAACATAAGACCTCAACTTCACATTCCATTCCTGGTTCGGAACACGGAACACGGCAACACGGGGGGCGTTACTCCAAACTTTTTAAAGCACTCTCTTCATGGCTAGTCAGTGTCGGCACAACTCACCGTCAACCGATTCCAGCGTGCCCGCTAGTGCGGCTATCTCTTGCTTGGGATTGAAGGCCCCTGCACCAGCGTTGGGGCCAGACGTGGCGCCGCCGTCCAGGCTGGTCGGTAGGGCCGTGGAACGGGCACGGCCCCGCTTGCGTCCCGAGGGCGCCTTCCTGGGCTCCATGCCAGCGTCCTCGTCAACTTTCAGGTCGTGTGCCTGGACACCCGAGGAAAGTGCAGTCGGGCTTTGACCGAGGAGCCACACACGAGGGCCGCGTATCCACACCGAGATGCGCCTTGCCGCGTCCCATCGCGATGCATATTGTTACTTTATGGGTGCCTATCTTCCTAAAACCTCCTGCCATCTCTCCGCGTTAAATTAGGGAAGCCAGAGTTCATTTGCTGGTCGCACAAACCCGTCGTTCGCGGGGTGCCGTCCCTGGCATGCCTGGTTCGTGTATATGACAACTCGACTGGGGTGGGTGGGTCGATTCAAATGGAGCAGATGCACGACTGCATAATGTGCAACTGGCTGGTTGCAAGCTGCCTGCAGAATGGAAGGGACCTACGGATTGTATTTGTTCGTAGAACAGTTTTTTTTTTTTTTTTTTTTTACTTTTTTTTATTGAACATGGGTGGTACATTCTATTGTGTGTCGAAACACCGACCCCACTGTCGTAACAAATGGCGAGAGAAAAATGCTGAAACTTGATCTTGGTATGCCTCGTAATGTACATGCCACAAGGGACGGTGTGTCCACCAATGTCAATTCTGTTCCGGTGAACGTAACTGACATCGTCCGAAACAGAAAGTGACCTATAACTGATTAAAGCTAGAGAAGAAAGGCACACACAGAAACTATGGTGCACACTATAGCTTCATAGTCACTACAAAAGCCCGAAGTCAACATGTAGGTACAGCAAGACTGACTGCAGCAAGCACCACGAGAATCCAACTCCAGTCTGTAGTAAACAACTTTGCTAACCTGCCTCAAAAAATACTATCGTCAAGAGTTTTAGCGGGAAGGTTGGAGCGCGTGGCCTTCAATACAAGCAGCCCCACCTCGAGGTTGCAAAAGCTACAGAGAGGAGGGCTGCAAGGGTGTGCACGTCGGAGCAAGCGCACACTCTCCACTCTACAGTTTTATTAGCCTCGAGGTAGCTCAGCGTGTATTGAAAACCACAAGCTCTGGCATTCCCGCTCATATCGTTCACTATAGTGCAGAGCACGAAAAAGTCAGCCCAAACATGCGACTCAGCTCAGTTAATTCTGAAGATTCTCCAACGGCTGGAAGCACGATTTCAAAACTGCAAGCGCAGTCGAGCGTACCGATAAGCAGCACAAACTAAGGTGACAGAAGTCTGTCGTTCAACACTAACCAGAACAAACAGAATACAAAACACTGTCAACATTGCGTTTGGCGCGCTGTGTCATGCCCTGTATGAGACTGCTTCACACCTCAATCATGTGTTCCTTGCATGCGTCCAATGATTCGAATCCATGACTGCACTGGCCGCAGATGAAGATGTGCCGTTCCTGCGCCGGGCCCAGCTGACCTTCTTCGACGTTGGCCTCGCTGGCCGCGCCAAGGCCAAGCGCTTCGCCGCCAATGCAGGCTGAATTCCTCAGGCTGTTCTCCAAGACAGAGGAGATTTCCACTGCAGGAGGGTCTGCCGACGAGTTCAACTGGACAGTCCGTGGGTGGACTGACCAAGGCATCTGCCGCAGGCATTGCTGGAGGGTGTGCTACGGTCGTCACTGGCGGGAGCTCAGGCAAGTGCAGTGGTGCTGGCTCTTCCGGTGGCAGTGTGTTTGTAATCAGACTGCCTGTGAAAAATAAACATGCGAGAAAGGCCAATGTTTATTGCGCTAAAACTTTGTTTCACCTCCAAAGTGTTAATAAAACGAAGGCTACCGGTGCAGTCTACGAGTCGAGACATATCTCAAAATATGCAGCAATTTCTGGCTCCTGGGAGATAGGGGGCATAATGTTAAGAAATAAATGAAACAATTTAATAAATCACTCTAGCAGCTGCACAAAGAATGAATTGAGAAGAAAAAGAGCAAACGGTAAAATAGCATAGTCCTGTTTTTTTCGGAAACCTTTTAGATACACGGCAATTTGTGAACTTCACACATTTGCCATCTCATTACACAACAATAAATATACTACCGTAAAATACCGGACAAGCGCCCACTCAAAATTTAGAGATAATCATGAAAAAATGGGCATGGGCGCTTGTCCGGTCATCAATTTTACAAATAAATGTACTGTGCATGTTTTCTCAGATCTTACAAATTTGGGTATGGGCGCTTAATGTGGAATGGGCGCACGCACGGTATTCTACGGTAGGAATATTTTCACTCTGAGGTCGGAGACAATCTCTTAAGGACAACGTAACAAGGCAGGCGAACTGGTTAAAGTTAAACATTTCTAAAACCCAAGACAGAGGCTACAAAGAGGGGACAACCACAAGACGTCTTGTGGTTGTCCCCTCTTTGTAGCCTCCGTCTTGGGTTTTAGAAATGTTTACAATCTCTTAAATCTTTTTTTGGAGGTGTTGAGCCAACCAGGATAAAGAGATGTCTTTAAAATAAACACATCTTAGAGAACCCGTTCAGATCCAGATTTTGCAAACTATGAAACAATTTTTTGCATGCCAGGACCCAGGTCTGTATCTTGGCACTAAAACCACCACCATGCATGCCCGCAACAGGGACTGAAAGCATAGAGCACCTGATCTCGCCAGCGTCGTTGTCGGCAGCGCAGCACTATTCTCCTGGGGCGCAGCTATGTGGCAGCTCCGAAAGTGGGACATAAGTCCCGACCGCCAGGCACACGAGAAACGGCAGAACTTGCACCGGTACGTCGTCACCACGTCCATGAAGTCTTCGAGTCGCTCCACATGCCGGACCACCTTGCGAGACGATCGCGAAGGGCAATGAGAAAGGCCAAAGACCATTGTCCAACTAAGAATTCTCGCAACCCTTTATTTTTGCGACCAGTAAGCAGCGCCCATCGATACTCGTGCAGAGAAATAAATGTGTCACACGTCGTTTTGTATGCAATTATAAGTATAAAAACACAATCTACAAAAACTGTTCTTGCTGCTTGCACTCGTAGGATCGAGATACTTCCATGTCCAAAGTAACTTATTTATTCAAGCATGCAGCACTAGCACTTCATTGGCACTTGCGCGTGCTATTTCAAAGCTTTTGAAGCATTCTAATGCCAATCAGTACTAGTATTTTATGCTTCAATTAAAACAAAGCAACATACAATGCCATTAAAAAGCCATAACACCTCGGGGCAAACTCACAGGTACTGGAGGATCTTCGGCGTCCGACTCATCGCCGTCGGGTGTGACAATGGCAACTGTTGTACCGGCACCTGCCTGAGCCATGTCGTCTAGGGCACCCCTGTTGTCGTCCCTCGTTTCTTTTCCCACCTGCAGGAACATCCTGAAGGGAAGGGGCTCCCCATCTGCGTGCGAGATGGAGAGACGCATGCTGCAGAAACCGCTTCCCGAGGATGAAGTTCCTCCGGCACCACCCAAACCCCGGTAAAAGAACATCATCTGAAAACGCAGAGCTCATCATAGCAAATGGGTGCCCGCCACTAAGCAGCTAAATCAATGCCAGCTCGCCAAACACGAGAAAGATCTATTTTGTGTACCCCTTATCACTAGAGAGTTTTTTTGAGACATTCGCCCTGTTGAATTCTGACATAGCCAAGATTGCCGACTGAAAGGCACCAGAATTGAAGGGGATCGTGCCATTAGTTCTATCTTTTAGCGGAAAAGTAAAACAGCGCAAAAAAAAAAAAACGGAGGACAAGAAGGCGAAGTGTACAAACAGAGCGCTGACTCTCAACTGATTTATTGGAAGAAAACACAAATCGACAAGCATCACAGATCATCAAAAAACAACCACCGCCCGCCCGCCCCCGCCCGCACCCCCCCCCCCGCTCCGCCACACACACACACACACACGTGTCAAACCTGCTCAAGAATGCCAACTCTTTATCAAATAATGTGATAGAAGGTGAACTGACGCACCAGTCTTTTTGCTTCAAAATATAAAAGGCCTGTTTTTTGATGATTTGTGATGCTTGTCTATTTGTGTCTTTTTCCAATAAATCAGTTGAGAGTCACTGCTGTTAGTACACTTCGTCTTCTTGTCCTCCATATTTTTTGGCACTGTTTTACTTTTCCACTGAGAGATGTACAACCAAATCGCCGCCCAACTTTCCACCATATTACAATTCCATTAGTTCTACTTTTTTCTTGGCTATCCTTTTTTATTGAAGTTATATTTAAACTATTTACTATATTTTTTGTTGCCCAACCTAGTTACTTAATATTTCAACATGGCGACCGTCACACGAAAACAGTCCATACCAGACTCAGCCGTGGAGCTGCTGCCTGCAGCAGAGCAACGGGACAACGCACCATTGAGTATGGGCCCCTCGCTGTCTTCCTGGGCTGATGACGTTACATTGTCGGCCTTGTGCAGCTCCGAAACAGTGTCTGTGTCATCGTCTGGGGCTTCTGAAGCAGCCAGGGCAATCTGCACGTCGTCCCTTTGAAGCAGGGTCCCATCGGGAGATACCTGGAGCAAGACGGGCATGCCGCCGCTACCTTGTACCAGCCCCATGGTAGTGGGGTCTACGTCAATCTCCAGTGTTTGGCCATCAGCTGTCTTCAGCCGCGTCTGGCCATCTGAAACAGGGCGTCATGCTCATGCCTCGCAAAGTGCAGCGATAGAAGTACAGTACATAAAGCAACTATCCTCATGTTAACGTTCTTAATGATTTAATAACAAAGAGACTCAGCGAAGTGGTACCAGCATGGTTAGTGTATCGATTGCTCGCTTAAACATTCAATTTAAATAAACCATTGAAGTCGGCTGTTAACGGGGCTGCTAGATGTTTAAGATAGTACTGCACATGCACTGCAGCAATTCAAAAACATTCCTCAAACAAGAGATCAATATCTTAATACCCTTTCTGACTACCAAATGGGTAAAGGTTTCAGTCCATTCGATAACCTCCATCTCAAAGTGGCAGTGGCGAGCTTCCAGACTTATGTTCCAGACAGAGAGATGAGATCCCTGTTTACATGCATCATTGTTGCTCCAAGTGTAAACATCACAATCTATATCAGAACCAACTTACAAGGTCTGCCTTTCAATTGCTGCCAAACGGGCGTTCGGGCCAATGTCCGCATCGCTCCCGCCACAGGCAACCAGCACCTCTATGCCAATCACCATACCCTCGAAAACAGGGCACTGCCAAGAGTATGGTACACCCACCAGCCAGCTGTTCCAGGAAAAACTGTGTGGCTTCTGTGGCAGCACTGCTGTCGTCACCCTGCAGTGCCAATGTGGACAGCAGGTTGGTGCCGTCCTGGGACACCATGTGGGACCTGTCGCCAAAGCCACCCGACACCACGAGCGTGACAGGAACGCCCCCATCAGCGCCGGCATAAGATGACACTCCTTCGGAATTGGTCTCGTCCCCGCTCGTCTCTCCAGCGAGGATGCCAGTCAGCTTGGACGTCAGGTCTTCCATCGGACACTTCTATCCTCTCATCTTTTCCACTGGGGTGGACAGGGTACTCTGGCGAGGCAAGATGGAAAGAAATTTCAAACCTTGAACATGTTGGAACTATGTTTGAACAGCGGATTGGACACACGGTCGATTGTCTGACAAGGCAAATATTCCTGCCACTAAAATGTTCCTCAAACAAGTAAAAATTTCGAGTTTGACTGACTTTTGCCTACAGTCAGGATATCGCTCAACCTAACCAACCTTGAGACATAAAAGAGAAAGACATGCAAAAAAGACACGCAGACACACCATCTCCGAAACGTTTTAGGGTCATGTTAAGTATCACCAGATTGACAGCAGGCTCTCTTTTTTCAGTTATTGCTCATGCATGGTTTACGAGTGTCTGTTTTGTCCCTACAAGCCTGCTACCAATGCACAGTAAGGTAGCGAAATAATTTGTTGGCCTAGTTGGTTAAACATTACGAAAATAAAAAGCGCGAAAGACAAGGACAAGAGGAAGACTACACAGGACAAGCGCTTACTCGCAACTGACGTTTTAATTTGGAAGACGAGGAAGACGAAGACATAAAAGACCCCAACGTTAAAAGCTACAAATATTTGACAAAGGAGCGAAAGGATCTGAAAAGACTGAGAATTGAAGAAAGGTAAAGAAGGAAATGAGTAAAAACAAAATTAACAGTAGTAAAAAGGAAAAACAAAATCTAAGAGTGCCTAGTGGTCAAGGTACAACCACTTTCTGCGTTCAGCAAGCCAGATGACTGATTTCCTCTGGTGGTCCTACCATACCACACCTGAAACCTCCGCACTCAAGACAAGGAATGCCAAGGCGAGTCTGTCAGTTTGTTGGGAAATGCGTTGCTTCCTGCACACCTAGGTAAGGTCCTTGAGAAGGGTCCGAAATTCTGTACGATGCCCACAAGGCAGAGCACCCACATGTTATCTATCGTTCATAACATCGGGGTGAAAGCTCCAGAAAATGACAGGCCCGATGCATCAACGACTGCGTTGATGTGTTACTGAAACAGGGTCCTAATCGTGAAAGCGAAATTAAACTATCAAGCATTGTGGGCCACTTTCATCGTAACAATATAAAACTTAATGTCTGACAAAGAGGGAGGATTCGTTGTGGCACTTCAGAACATCTACCTAGAAAAGGCGGAGGTGGCCTTGGGAAAACACTTCAATCGCCTGCCCTGACTTCAAATCGAAACTTGTCAAGGCCAAGGCTCTTAACTGTGCCACAGGCTGGATTTGAACCAACTACGAAAACAAATTATCACGTCCAAAAGGAACCAATTGGAAGTATTTTTCACAGCCAAGACCCACAAGGAAGGATGCCCTTTTCGTGTAATTGTGACTGAGAAGGGATCTTGGCAGGGTGAAATGTCGCGGTACCTTCTGCGTCATTTGTCTGTCCTCCAACTTGATGACCCCTTCTTGCGATCGAAATCAGTAGTAATTCAGTACCTGAAAGACAATTCACCCCAAACATGATATGGGTTTTCTCTAGATGTTGAAGACTTATTTTATTCAATACCACACAGAGAATTGTTTGACCCCGTCAGCGAATGCATCGACTCCAATGGAGACCTAGGTTTTCAGAACACCCGTGGCATACTGCGGTAGCATCTTTCCTAGAGCTTTTGAAGTTTTATTTGTGCTCGACTTTTGTCACGTTTTCAAGAGACTTACATACAAAAAAAAAAGGAATCTGCCTTTGGTCATGCATAGCTCCCATTTTGTGTGACATTTTTCTTTCGAAGTGTGACAGGGGCATATTCCAGGATTTGACCTCCTATCCAGTCTCACACACATTCAGATACGTTACGACTATCTTGTGCTCATGACAAAAATACCTGACGCAAGCGACATCAACACCATCAAAAACATATTTCTAGGTCAGGCCCAAGGACTGAACTTCACCCACGAAACTCCGACTAACAACAACCTCCAATATCTTGATATGCGACTTACCCGCGAGACTGAATCTCAGTACAATGAGAAATTTCTTTCCTGCATTAAAATTTCGCTTGTATTGTGGGGTCGTGCACTCTGTATGTTTCAGTTATCCTTGAGGTAGTATGATTATTATTTTTAGTCCTGTCATGTACCTAAATATGTTGTCATGTGCCTTATATATATATATATTCTTTTTTTGCTATCTTTGATGGTGTGACTAACTGATGCTGTTCTTTTCGATTTTTTTTTTTTTTGCCTAATGTTAAAAGCTGAAAACTGAATATTAATACTTGATGTATAGTATGTCGCCGTGTGCCAATTGTAAGGCTGCAGCGGCCTTGTCAAGTCAAACTTTTGACTTTTTGCCCCTGCAGCCTACATCAGTTTCTGATGTGAAAAAATGAAGGATTGATTGATTGATTGACCTTTCAAAATGACCAAGTCTGTTGGATGTATTCACCTAGATCTAAGAAACGAATACTTCAGTATGAATCTGCACACTGAAAACTTGTCAAAAGAGGCATTGTGTCTAGTTGTTTGAGTGCTGCCCTGAAAAAGTACTTGATACTTTTTCAGGTACTGATACTTGACAAGCAAGTATCAAGGCTCAAGGCGTCACGCTACCCCACCTCCATCCTGTCTAGGGTGACCACCCGTCCCGTGACTCGCGGGACTGTCCCGCATTGAGAGCGCGTGTCCCGCGTCCTGCAAGAAATACCAAAATCTTCAAAATGTCCCGCATTTCACATCGTCGTAGCATTCACTACGCAAATTATGGCGCTACCGAAGAACGGGCCACGGGGTAGCGCGGAAGTCGCTGATAAACGTGTGAATCTCGATGGGATGCCATTTTCTATACAAGCACTGCGGGAAGCGACCGTCGTTCTTGCAGGAGAAAAACGCGCATGTGCCGTTGTGCCTCTCCCCTTGATGGCAAAATATTGCGAGCGAAAATTGCCCGCCAAAAGTTGAAAAATAAATTATTGTAATTATCTTCAAATCACACTGTGTCATGCGAAAGGGTTGTTGTGGAAAGCTTTTTTTAGTAAAGACGGCCACACAAGACAAAAAACCTGCAACTCACAAGAGTCGAAAAAACAACAACATAAGGTTCTAATTTTGTGTAAGAGCCTGTTAGTATTAGAGCAAGTATCGACAGGAAACAATAAGCCGAAAGAGATTTACTGTTTCTTATTTCCTTTTCATGCATTGGGGTCTGCTGCAGTCAATTTTTATGTTTTCAACTTAGACACCCATAATAAAATATTTACCATTACAATTACACAAAAATATATCACTGTGAATGAAAATTATTTTAGCTTAATTGCCGCCACACAATTTTCAGGTGTATAATATGCTTTCGGAGAGCACAGGATATCGGGGTGTACGTGATGGTGAATTTCTTTAAATACTTTTTTTCTTGAGTTATGAAAATACCGTCCTCCTTTTACTCCCCCTGCCCTCCCCTCCTCCTCCTCCTCCTCCTCCTCCTCCTCCCCCCCCCCCCCCCCCCCCGGTTCAGGGTGTCCCGCATTTCACCTGCTGGAAGGTGGTCACCTAATCCTGTCTGACGTTGTTGAATGTATGATAAAACCACACAGAACAAGAAAAAAAAGTAGAGGAAAAAAAGAAGTCGACCGGCGGTCGTCCCTTATATCCCATCATATCTCTCATAACTTCAAGAGAATTGCCTCCAGATATGACGTCCCGGTTGTGTTTTCAGCCCCCAACAAGCTAAAAAAGGTCTGCTACAAAGTCAACACCCCGCATACAAAGCCCGAGGAATGCGGTGTTAGACAATGCCACAAATACGTCAACTGTTGCAGTGGAGTAGCGTATTTGATCCCTGTGGGAAGGTTTACGTGGGACAGTCGGGAAGATGAATCAGCGTAAGACTCAGAGAAAATGCGCTATCTGCTATCTCTAAAATCCTCTCCATCGGGGCATCTCGCACCACATGTGAGGGACTGTGGATGCACCCCGCTTGTGCTGTCCACAGAATCCTTGTACTGTCCAGGATTCTGAAGAGATGTCCTAATAAGCGAACTCACGAGATTTTTGAGGCTGAAGTCATTGCGACCAAAGGAGACACCTGCATCAGTGCTCTATCGGTGACTTTGTCATCAAAAGAATTAGAGTACCCCCCCCCCCCCATGAAATATTTTCCTTAAATTTTCTTAAATCTGCTTTACCTTCCTCTTCCTTTTTAATTTTTTCACCGTTACTTTAGTCATGCCCACCATTTCCTTTTGTTTTTTACTATTTTCCTTTTTTACCTTTCTTTAATTCTCAGTCTTTACAGATTCTTTCGCTCCTTTCTCATAAATATTTGTAGCTTTTAACGTTAGGGTCTTTTATGTCTTCGTCTTCCTCATTTTCCGAATTAAAACGTCAGCTGCGAGTAAGCGCTTGTCCTGTGTAGTCTTCCTTTTGTCCTCGTCTTTTGCGCTTTTTATTTTCGTAAAGCACAGTAAGGTAACCGGACAAAAGCTCGCCGGACAGAATATCACCTCTTTTTTTTCTTTTGGCTACCCGGGCTAGGCTAAAAAAGGCCGGGCTGGGCTAAAAGGCCGCCGCGATGGACATTGCACCATTTTTAGGAGAACTGCTGCCCCATCCCACGCAACGGTGTCAACAGATAAGCCTAAGAGGCACAGAAGCAACGATTTGGGACCAAAACTTGGGTCACCGAAACTGAGTGGAGCTGATAAGACCAAGCTTGGTTGACTCGAGGCATGCCGGAACAGTCTGAAAAATATCTGCAAGGGGTTCCAAGTACACCGAGATCTACCAAAACTGCTGGAGGCAGTAAGAGACAGCATGTGCTTCTAACCAATCGATAAATAAACTTGTTTCCATTCTAATCAACAAACCATGTGCCTGTCAGATTTATTGTTACATTGTAGCGTCGAACACATGCACCTAAGTTGTCCACGCTCGTGTTAAGATCAACATGAAATTTTCTCCTGGTGAGCTTTTGTCCGGGATTCGCACAGTAAATGTTGGATCAGTGTTACAATATCTTTCATTTCAGTTTTCTACTGTGTTAACATTTTTTTTTTCTAAAAATGCAGTAACAAAAAATAAAATAAAAAAATCCTCAAACGTTACTAGGTGTGCCTCTAGCACACATTGTGTGCCCAAAAATGAAGTAGCCCTTATTCGTGAGTGGGGGTGCAGCTGGTAAACTAAATTCCCAGATCTGAAGACTATTTCTTCAAAAAAATATTGTATGCATTATTCACATTATGACATAACTTAAGCTACAACTTATGCATAGTTTGGGAGAACATATCAATAAACAATCTCTTCGTGCGCATGTTAAATCCTCTTGCTCCACGCGCTTCCTCCGGCTTCCTCCAGACCCAAACACTCTTGTCAACACTTTTTTTATAGTGTAAAAAAAAAAAAAAAAAAAAAGAGTTCTCAAAAGTAGTTATATTAGTCGTGACAATGATACTTCCCGCGCGAACACATTTGAAAACCTATAGTTATCGCGTTTACCCCGGCATTAATTTTGATGACAATCACATTGCTAAAAAGCGAGTTTCGGAAGGTTTTAAATGAGAACCGTAGAACAAGCTGCACATCACACCCACATAAAACCAAGAAAAAAAAAAAAAAAAAGCTAAACGGGCAAATTGTTATAACAGAACAAGGGCGCCAAGGTAGATACTTCTAGCGCTACTTAATGCACCTCACAAATGTGCTTCACTATGTGTTAGCAGAAACAGAAGAAACGCCATTTCCCAAATCGGGGCGGCCAGTTTTCGGAAGCTCGTGACACCCAGACAGGCCACGTTAACCCGAACCAAGATATTTCTCGTGGGATACGCCAAGGAAACATGGCGACAGAGATACTAAATGCTAGTCACTTTCATGTGAATGCACGCCGCCACAAACCCAGCGCCCAGCAAGTCGCGGGCAGCACAGAGCTGCAATGAGTGCAATGCAATGTAGCCATAACGACTAAGTCCGAATTCTAGGCCTAGTCAACGTATTTTCCTACGCTTCTACATGCAGAAAGACTCAACAGCTCGAGGATGTTCTGATTCCCGCAACATCCGACATCTGCATTGACCGGCTATTTATTCAGTACCGCGATTTACTGGCTCCGAATCGCAGCAGACGTCAGCCATGGACACAGAAGTCGAGGTTATGTTCTGAAACACCTATGGTGTGAGGGTATAATACTCTTTTCGCCATGACCGCGCGTCGGCTGATAGCGGGACGTTACAGAAAAAAATATAACGCCATTAAGAGGGTCACGTAGCGTAGTTATGTAAAAATTTAATTTACAAAATAATTTCAATCAAGGCATTTAAAAAGGGAAGCGAGATTTTTGTAATGTTACCTGATTGCCGTCGCCGCCATCACTCCTCCACGCAGAAGAGCTCAGAAACGCCAGGAGAGGGCAGGACGGCTAGTACGTAACTTTGTTCTTGCTCACGATGGACTGTAAAGGACGCTACGAGCACTGGAACTAATCCATAGCTCGGGGGTTGTCACGTGACTTGCCGGTTGGGCGGAGCGACGTGGGGAGCATGAAGTCACGAGACAAGCTACGAACTATGGATTGGTTTGTGTTGCTCGTGGCGTCCATCGCGATACATTGAGGCGTTGGGTGAAACGGAGAGGCACAGCACGGCCATGATAACAGAAAACACTGCCGTCATAATGACGTCATTGTTTTCTAGTAGTTTTAACTACTATTTTCTTTTGTATAATACTACTAGTGCTGCTAAAAAAAAAAAAGAAGAAAATCGGTCTTACCCTTGTTTTACCTTACGTCCGGACGCAGCGGACCCTACGAGCTATCCTAGCCAATCCCGTTCTGTAGACGTAGCCCATGATACGCTTTCCACGCGTCGCCGTGCCCCCTCTTTAAGGGCACGTGACATTCATACGGCCTTGGATTGGCTCCGATGGCTCGTAACATCCGCTGCGCTTGGACGTACGGTGGTATAGTTGCGGCTATCGCTGGCTACTGACTTGACTGACTCGTGAGCTAGCCAGTCCAGAGACTGGAAGTCTAAAAGCTGAAGTGTGTTATGGCACCTACGGAGAATAGGGGTGATTGACGGACTGTCTTTACAGGAATGGATGTGACTGCTTCCAAAGGTGGCCTCAAAATGAATGACCAAAACTCTGAGGAATCTGATTTGCGGGATTCTTCGCCCCGGTGAGTATTCGTTTCTCACTTGTTCAATCCAGTCTCCATTGCTCCGTGGATGTTCACCGGCGTCTCGTCGTGTTCGTACCACGGCTCGTACGGCGTATTTTAAACGTTGGTTGCCCATATTTTCTCCTGGATTTTAACCACCTTCGGTAAATCGGTGACAAAACACTTCACCTTCAGTGGCTGAAGTAACGGTACAACAGCCAACACGGCGATCATGCCCGGTGCTGAAGCCTCGAACTGATCCAAGTCAGTAACTGTCATAACTATTACAGAGTAAACAAGCGAACGGTAATGTATAAAAATTGCTCATCCTGCGTCGGTACGTAGCTGGTGAAAAGGCGGCTGCTCATTGTTTGACTGATCACTCAGACCCCAAGAGAAAGCCTCGCCCTAACAGATACACACTGTAGACACTACTTGTGGCCACATTTTGCCATTCACTTGGGAAGCACGTCAGATCAAGATGAATAAGCGCAAAGTGCTTGAGGACGCATAACTGACCTGCCATATTTGTGTCTTGCTCGTAATCAATCCGCACCGTCCTTGAACTTCCATCTTCCACACAACTATAAAGGCTATTTCTGATTCGAAACTTAAAGGGGCCTTGCAAGGACTTTTTTAGTGGATTTTAATTTGTACCGAACCTGAGCGCACTGAACGTAGTAACTTAATGAAACTTTTCTTTTCTCGAATTTCGTATATTTTAAAAGTTATAGACAAATTAAAATTACAAAAACAAGCAAAAAATAACCTTCTTCATGACGTCCTTGGTTGCTTGAGTGGCCGTGAACTAGAGCAGGGGTAGTGAGCTCAGCGAGCACTCACGGCTGCCGCACTCCGTATCGACGGCTCGAGAGGGCGCCACTAAAGCATGTTCTGGATAGGCTGTATGAAGCGGGCAGCCAGGGCGGCTCGCGTTGCATTTGCTGCGCGATTAAATACTAATTCGGCATGACACTTCATTCGCCACAAACGACAGCAAGCTTGGGGTAAAGGTCAGTTCAGAACGGGAGCCACTTTGCGCTGCCATACCACCAAAGGGCCAAACCGCAAGCCAAAGCTGCTCACCCAGGCCTTCGGAACGCTCGGAACCGGTCGGATCCTCGACTGAAGCGCCGCCGCGTACATCTGGGACCTTTCTACGCTCGCCGTTCGTCGGTGCCTGATCCCACTACACCTTTCTAGTATGCGCCGCCTTTTCCACCGCTTGGCGGCAGGGGTCATTTCCTGTTTCCGCACTTTATAAACTGCATTTGTTTCTTTTCTGATTTAAAATACTGTACAAAAACTACTTTTATAAACAATTGAAACGGCCCGCACCACTTATATTTTGTATTTCGACTAAAAAGAAGCTTTTAGCGGTTCTGACCAGTAAGTAGTAAGCCCAGGACCTAAGACGTCACATTTTGCGCGCTTTCGGCACCGCAGGTCGCCCCCGTAGGTGGAGGAGGTTTCCGCGTCCTCCGGTTAAAATATGACGCACTGATATTTAGTTACTTTCTCCGTGCCTGCTGGCTTGCCCAAACCCCAAGAGACGTGGAAACCGCAAAAAAGGTAGACGCTTAAATATGATTGCATGGCCCATTTAAACTTGGAACTCTAACCACGCTTTAATAGAAGCAAAGATCCCGACGTTTCGGCGCCAACTCGGCCCCTTGATCACGGGCGACTATTTTTGTCTCACGGAACGGCCTGCCCTTGCTTTTATTAAAACGTGGTTAGGGTTCCAAGTTTTAAATCAATCCTAACAAGACGGATGTCCGTCAAAAATGTTTACATTTAAGTCTCTTTCTGATTCGAAGTGTCTAGAGTTCCGTCCAGACGGAACAGTAGCAGACGCAGTAGAATTCCGTCCAGATGGAACGATAGCAGGTCCATCAGAGTTCCGTGCAGATGGAACGATAGCAGGCCCAGTAGGGTCCGTCCAGATTGAACGACAGCAAGCCTTGTAAAGCCCCGTTTGTTCCGTCCAGAGGGCCCAGTAGTATTGTTCCTTTTCGTGTCCAAGCTAGAGGAACAATAACAAGCTCAGGGTCAGTTTTTGGGTTGCCAAGGGTGTTTTGTCTTGTGATTATTTACAAGGTGAAGTCACAATACCAGGTTCTTATTATGCGAACCTAATTACAAAATTATGCGCTGCAATCAAGGAGAAACATCGCGGTAAGGGGAGACAGGGAGTGCTTCTTCATTATGACAATGCACCCAGCCTCAGGTCTTGCATTAGAATGGTTGTCATTCCTAAATAAAGCTTTGAAAATTATATCCACTGCATTCACTGTAACTGGCTCTCAGTAAGAACAAATTCTTAAAAAAAAAAAACAAAAAAAAAAAAAACATGAAAGAAACACCTGCATGGGAAGAGATTTTTAATGGTTATGTGAGGTAATAGAGGCCGGAGGTGGGGGGTTTGCAGAGGTTGGACAAACTGTTATCCAGGAAACGGTAGAAATTGTTATAGGATTGCTGGGACAAGTGAATTTAACTAAAAAAAAAATTAACATAGGAACATTGCCAGTTGTTACTCCGGAAATGGGTCAGGGGTGGAGCATATAGGGATCAACCCTCGTGTATGGACTGGACGGAGCTTCAGTGACACGTTTCTCTTCCGTCTGGACGGAACTTTAGCGGCGGCTATAGTTCCCTCTTGACAGAACTCTAGTGGCGACTGTCGTTCCGTCTGGATGGAACCTTACAGGGTTTGCCAACTTTCCGTCTGGATGGAACTCTAGTGGTGATATCGGTTCCGTCTGGACGGAACTGTAGTGGTTCCGTCTCGACGGAACTAAAGTTCCGTGTGGACGGAACTCTAGCCACAGACTTTCTGCTTTTACTCTTCTTTTTTTTAGCAACTCTCTACAGCATGAAGACGAGGGCATCACAAAGGCTGACACTAACAATCAGGTGAGCTCAATGTGTTTACTAGTAGATTTTTCTCTTTAAGCTAATGTTGGATTATTTTTTAGGGTTTTGTGTAGCATTTCGTCTGTCAATGTTATATCTGTTTTTTTGTTTTTGTTTTCGTTCTAGTTTTTGTGCTTGTCTAGTAGTTAGAGATCATTAGCTTATCCAAGTTTTCTCAATCTACCTATTACCTTTGCTTTTTTTTTTTTTTTTTTGGCAGTGGCTACAATGTGATTAGGCTAAGGGAAGCTCTAGCGACTTTGCATTTTCAGCCACAACCTAGTGCTAATGCGACAGACGAGTTGTGCTTTCATTCTTGCGTCTTCTCCATGACCATATCCCGTTCTGTATGTTTTTTTAATCATTGCAGCCTTGTTTCACATCAAGGACTGAAGTTTTTAGTTTTCTCATGCATAATAGGATGATGTGTTGGTGAGACCAAGACTGACTCCCCAGATAATCACAACTGATGAAGAATGCTTTACTTTCGTTCAGGTGGATGGTCTCGATAAATTGCCCAGCAATGACATATTTTTTATTGACAAGAAAGGCGGTGAAACACAAGAACAACCATCCATGTATCCTTTCTGATCAGCCATTCAGCAAGGCTCAGCCTTTCAGCAAGGGTCAGCCTTCCACTTCAAAATGCTCTGCTGGTGTTTTTGATTCTTCCATTGGTTGGTTTTCTTATGTGACCTCTGTAGCTACACAACTGACTATGTGTACGAGGAGCCAGCGTCGGACTCGACTGAGGAGGCACAACCAGGGTAAGCACTTGCAGATCATCTCAAATAACGGAAGTAAGCCCATCTTTCATAATGGAATGAAGTGCAAGCTTAGTTTTTGGGTTGACATTGTAATTTTCTTTGTTGCAACGTTCCTGTGATTCTCGTGAGTTTTCACAAAACTAGTTGAAAGTCGAAAATTCATCTCATCACTTAGAAGTGTTGGCTATGTTTTTAGTGACCTGTAACTTCACTACTGTCGTTTTTGTTATTACTTCTTTATTTCATAGCTGCAACTAAACTGCTGGAATTATGTGTACTTGTTTAATCCCAATTTACTTTGAGCGGACTGCAGCCTATACAGTTATGTGATTTCTAAGAGTAACCTCGGCAACCCTTCATTTCAGGATGGAGTGTTTCAACTGTGGAGGCAACCATCATGTTAGTGACTGCACCAAAGCACTGGATTCAGCCCGGATCTCACGGAAGAGAAAAGAAATGGCGAGAAATGCTTCTTCCAAAAAAATGTAAGTGGCATACGGTACAACGTTGGGTGGTGCTAGTAGTCTACCAATCATTAGAGGCCGCGCTGTCATGCAATGTACTCATTTCAAATTTCCGCAGCTTCGTTCAAAATACAGTTAAGGTGCAAACAAATTATGGTGATTGCGACACCACGCTGGGTCTGACTCAACAGTTAGTCACTATTTTTACAATGTGCATCTTCCAAGTGGCACTGCTGAGGGTTCCACCCATTGAACGACAAATTTCAGCTTGCAAGAGAATCAACAACATAAAAAATGCATCCCATCTTTGATGTAGACAGTAAAACCATCCTCTTGTTGGCTCTGTCACATGTTCTCCGTTAGACAAATGCATTCCGGTGACTTAGTGCATGAGAAACTTTAATGACCATTTTAACTGACATTTTGTAAAAATTGCTTTGCAATATTGGCAATGGTCTTTCTAAATGATGTTTGATCAAACTTTTAAAAGCTTTTGTTGATGCAGAGGCTAGTTAAACGTTTGCTGTTTTTTATTGCTATTGTTTATATACAGGTAAAGTTTTATGCTATGTTGGTAGCTCATTTTCTAGAATATAATTCTTTGATACCTGCAAATTTAATTTTTAATAAAAAAACAACAAAAAACACATGACATTGTGGAACGTGCAAGTCGACTATAGGATCGCACCTTTGAAGCCAACGAGACAATCAAACAGCGTTGAAAGTACAACGTCACTGCGCTCATCAGCTTTTTCTGTGGGTGTGTTTTTGCCTTCTAATCCAACCCAACACATAAACTCTGCCGTGAAGTTGCGGTTTTAGTTTGCCATTGTACAGGGATTCCACAGCTGCCAATAGAGGGCAGTGTTTTGAGAGGGGTCTATTGCTCATTTTGTTGACTCTGGCTAGGTGGCACAAACTACTGCCTGTTATAAAGGTTACAGCCGTTACCATATATCCAGTCATTTATCCTTTTACTTAATGCTTCTTTTCACACTGCAATTAATTGTCTTATTCAACATGACAGTTTAAACTTTTAATGAAGAATGTGTAAGTCTATCAGTCATGGTATCAATACTGTAATACCGCAATGAATGTTAATAACGAATATATAGTCGACTGAAGAAGAATCTGCCAGCACAGAAACGTTTCCACCATTCTGAAGAATCATCGGCGAAAGTAAAAGCTTTCTCTTAGCGATGCGAGCACATAACAGGCTATCTCACTTGTATAAAAAAGTGCCGATCAATATTGATAAATTGTAGTTGGCACCCTGTCTTCCAACGTAACAAAGACAATATGAAATACAATCTCTGGTACCACATTGACAAAAAGTTCTAGACAAAAAATGTTTGGTATTTCTTATTAATTATAAATATGGCATATGCTTATACAGTCGAATCTTGTTAATTCAAAATCGGGGGGACCGAAAATTTGTTTGAATAAAGCAAAGTTTGAATTATCGGGAGTTTCCTCCCATAGAGACGCATAGGATGGGACCTGCATGTTAGTTTGAATTAAGAGTTTGAATTAATGATAGTCGACTGTAATTTAACTTTTTATTTGTTTAGAAACAATAATTAATCATTCTAGCTTTAGAGCTCACTTTTTCAAAGGTGATAGCCAAAAACTTCTTTAACTTATGAGCAAAGAATGGTAGCCAGGGGAAAACATAAAGCAGTAACGAGCAAGTATTCACGAAAATACTGGGAATAGAGCAAACCTAGACAAAACGAACAACCATACACCACTGCATCAGCACACTTACGCACACGCGGACAAACGTTGTGAAACGCGCTCCTATTCAGCTGATCTCAACACACCCGCACAATAAATAAACACGCACCAGAAATTCTAAACCATGTATGCTCAACGCTGTCCAGACGCGCCCAAGGTGCATATCAAAGCTCTCCACTTTGCGATGAAACCCAGAAGATGTGTAAGAACGGCAACACTCGCTACGAGACTATACTCTGTTCCAGACAAGTATAACCGCAGCCGGTGCTACAATCTGTTTGAGTCAATCAAGCAGTGCTAAAAGTGTGTCTCCACGGAGCTCGTCTCCTTTGTGTGTTTGCTTTCACCGGTTAAAGGAATCACTCACAGGGACGAGCGCAGGATCACGGTGCCTTCGCTGTGCGTGATTCATGCAGCCGGTGATAGCACAAAGACAATGAGGGCCGTGACGACGCTAGCAGTCCTACTGCACTTGCTCTCGTCTACAGCGAGGCACACCCATTGAGAGTGGTTCATTTCCCGCCGTTTAAACAAACGCACAACACAATTACTTAAAAAAATTAAGGATTAATTAAAGAGTCAGTTCCGCTTTCCACTTATCTCTTTCAGTTCCGCTTTCCACTTTTCTCTTTTCCGAATGCACGCACGATAGATTTTTTTTTTGGTAGTTGTATTAACGCAGCTATGTTTTAATTTTCGTAGTGCATAGAAGCTTGGCATTGCATGTGCTTGCACAAGCAGAGGAAGTGGAAGTATCCTCACTCTGGGTTGTGAAAAAATTCCACCAGGTGGCAATATCCAAACTTCTCGCCACGAATAGCAGTGCGTAGGAGAGGCGACGAAAGGGATCGTGCTCCGATGCCAGCGCGCTGAAGAAAACAACGGTTTTGCTCAAACAATATATTAAGTTTTCTTTTCTTTTTTTTTTTTTTTTGTATTTTGCAAAAAGTGTAAGGGGCTGCCCTCAAAAAAAATAAAAAAATTAGGGGGGCATACTCCTTCCCCCCCCCCCCCCCTACCCCTTAGGGGGTGGGTGGGGAAATCACTGCCTGCCCCTTCTTCCCCCGCTTGCATGGGGTCCCCCATACTTCGGCAGGTCCCCAAAGAGTCCCCGACACATCCATGCGTGAGAACCGCTGCCCTAGGGAATGCCTGGCACTACTTTTGCAACAGCTAAATGTTTTGTATAACCGGTTTCTTTATGATGCTTTGCTGACACATCAGTTCCCTGTGATTGACTGGGAACCTCCACTAAATTACGTCTTTCCTCTAGGAGATACTTTGAGCACGAAATGATGAGCAAGCGTTATCAACCTGGGAAATATAGGTGAGCATTCAGTAAGATTTTATTGTGGTTAGTTCAAATTCTGAAATACTATTTTCTGGGTGTTTAGGAAACCCGCTGGACTTACACAGTTTTAAAATTAATTATGGATGATGGATGTGGGTTTTGCTTTGCTCTATGCTGCGATTGCACTGCCTGTAAAATTAAGATACCAGGTGATTTTGTTGACTCATTAGAGTCTCTCTTCTTTTTTTTCTTTTTTTCTACTTCCAATATCGCTGTTTGTCTTTCTATTACAGTCAAACCCGACTATATCGAACCCGTTTACATCGAATTATCCCTTATATCGAACAACCCCTTATATCGAACAGTTCTTGTGCACAGTAATGTTACAGTGATAATATGTAGCAAAACCGCTACCGATATATCGAACTGCCAAGAGCGTCGTTTTGCTTTGCAAGCTGGCTTTCCCCCAACGAGAGCGGCTGATTTCGGGGGAAGGCCAGCGTGCAGAGCACACTGGCTCTTTGTTTCGGGCGACCGCGTCAACCGCCCGAGAAAAAAAAAAGAAAAAAAACTTTTGTGGAGGGAGCGGGGAGAGGGCGCTCTGTCAACACCACGTAGAGCTGAAGCAACACCACATAAAGCTGAAGGCCGCACCGCTCCTCCGATGACGTTACACGAGTCGGCTGGCGAGTGCCGCGGAAAAGCGCTGCACTGAAGGCGTCGCACATAGATTTACCGACGTAGTATGGCATTTTTATTGACCCAGACATTTGTTAATTGGTAAAACAGGATTTATAAATATCTATATGACTGGGAAACATATTTTGTTACACAGGCAGCATATTAGGACGTACAATTATTGTTATGATATGAAAGAACAGGGTTAACATTTCGAGAGAGATGGGTTTTCGTTTCACGCATCCAAATCTTGGGTGCTTTAATTATCTCTAGGAGTGAGAAGACACAAACAAACAAAAAATAAATGCCCTGAAACGTTATTGTAAGAAGTGATGGGACCTGCCGAAATGCATAACAGCAACATCAAGTAGGTGATGCTTGCACATGCATGGTTACTCAACTCGTATGTGAAGCTAATGAAAAGAAGATTATCAAAAAGTGTGGACTTTTGGAGCACGAAAAAATGTAATGTGTTGAAATGTATTTTTTACCAGAAGTAAACATATGATAATAAAAACAAAACAGCAGGCGGGCTGGGGAATGTTTATCATGAGGTAATTAATCCGAGACAGGCACGAAGACGAAAAATTAAACGCAGAAAAGACAAAAAAGAGGGAAAGACGCCGCCTAGATCGAAGTGCACAAGTTTTGATTTAACCGAGTGCAGGCAAACTTAGCAAACTTAAAGCATAATTTTCAGTAAGAAACACATGCAGCTGTGGGAGCTTCATGCAGACATCTAGCTGCATTCATTCACACTACGAATAGATGCTGTGGATATAAGTTCTCTCACCTTTGAAAGCTTCAAATTGTATCTTCTCATGTATCTATACTTTCTTCTTGTATCCATCTTGACACAATTCAAACACAAGCAACTTAGATGCCGTTTTGCAGCTTTCACAACACTAATACACAGCACATGTACGGCATGTAGACTTTAATGCCGCTGTGTAATAATAATGCTATGACAACTGTTGCCCTGAATATAAAATAATTATTTAGATTTTAGGGTTTCACCTTTTCTTTTCTTTGACTTGTAATCAGCCTCATGAACCTGGTCGTTCAACCTTCCACAATAGGTTTTCAGCACAATGTTCGTGCTGCACCGCAACAAGTGCTTCAGCACGAACTCACTTGTGTGTCCTTCTTCACATGTGTCGAAGTCAGAAGTCTCGTTGGTAGACTGCAGTTCCATTGTAAGCTCGGTGATGAACTGGCGCTAGTTCAGAACCTTCAGAAACTGTGCCTGCTTGGAGAGTTCTTGAGCAACAACGTAATTGTGTGTCACGACATTAATGGCAAACAGAGTTGGATAAAGGAGCCTCCCTCCATCCAATTCCTTGACAAGAGAGTAGTTCTCCTGCGCAAGTGAAACTGTTGCCGTCTTATCTTCTTTAGTAAGCGCCACCCTGCATTTTTGACATTTCAGCTTTTTCAAAGCGGCATAAACTGCATACCCTTCCACGTAGACCAGGACTGGGAGGGTCTCACTTAACGCTTGTGACACTGCCTCTTCTGTAACTACTATGTTGCAGCTGGGCCGTGGCGTGTCTACTTGTTTTTCAAGCTCCTCCCACCGCTCTTCTTCACACGTGATTGTCGGCAATGTGCTCTACAGTCGCAGCTTATTTTCACCTTCATAAAGCTGCCTTATAGATATGTGATATTGTGAGCCAGCCAGCTGCCTGTACTTCCCGAAACGGTCTTCTAAGCTATCAGTCTGCATCTTTCCCAGCAGGACATAGTTCAGGCCGAGTTCAGTGAAGCAGTATTCGGTGATCTCCACAAGGGCACGGGTTGTTTGACGGAGTGCTCCGTGAGTCTCCTTGGTTAGCGTGCCACTGGTAAGGTTCTCGCTCTCACATACGTCCAGCCAGGCATCCAGCCAGTCCAAAAGACTGCACAAAAAATGCTCCTTGGGATCGTCCTCTGCAGAAGTCACTGGTTCTTGAAAGTCGTCTCTGAGTCGTGTTCCTTTGTTCGGCGTCTTCACATTTACAATTTTCCACCACTTGACTATGATTTCAATAAAACTTGCATTTCCTTCGAAGTACTTTAGGCCTTTCTACTCTCCGATGGAACGAAGGGCCAGGGGTAGAGAGTCTTAGAAGATTTGCGAAGGCAAGCTTCAAATTTTGTCTCTCAATGTTTGATGGCTTTTCTTGAGAGGCTGATGCCATACCTCAATAACTGGTCGCATTTTGGGTTGAAAACCTTTCTGATGGTTGTAGAAGATGCAGAGAGCATAGACCGCACACCTGTCGGCCCAGCCTGCAGCTCAGGAAAGTAGAAGCAAACTCTGTCATTCTTCTGGTTGAGCCAATTGTTGCGTATGCATTTGAGCAGGTGCACTGGGTCTATCACAGAAGACAGGGAGGGGCCTGTGAGGATCACATGGGTGTGGATAGGTGAAACCCTGTTGTTGTTTTTTGCCATCGTGGTGTTTTGCATCCGGTAGAAAGTGCGACATTGCTTTTCTGTTCACAGAGTTGTTGTCGGTTACAACGCAGAAAACCTTGTAGCCGATCTGCTCCAGTCCCCGAATCACATTTCAACAGCTTGTGCAGAAACTCTGCGTCAGCTTTGTGCACAGGGACGACGTGAGCAACTTCCTTGAACTTGCATGTGATGCTTTGTACCATAAAAATAAATGCACTATTGGCTGCTTCAGTAGAATTGACGGCCACACCAGTTATATTACCCCCTTTGTACTCAAAATAGTGCTTAATGTGAATCTCGTCCACCATCAAAATCACGAAACGTTGACAGTCGTTCAACCCAGAGATTCTCATGTTCATGTAGCATAAGAACGTTTCACTTTGATGCTCCAGTTGGTGATTCATTCTGTATGATGAGTATATAGCTTGGAGGGTCATTGGATGCGACAGAAAAATGCCTCCATAGGTGCGAACAAAGTTGTATACATGAGGTGATATTGTAAAGAAAATGCAGCAAAAAAAACCCTGAAGTTAGCTGAGTAACGCCTTCGCTCCTTCTTTTTTGACAGTCGCTCAAGCTGCTCGCGTAGAAACTGGATGGCGTGGGCCTTGTCCTCTGTTGCTGTCGCATACAATTTGTCAAGCAGCGTTCGAATGGTCTTGCAAACGTCATCGGCTGAATTTGTTGAACTTGAATTGAGGTTGGCGTCCCAAGTCTGGATGTTTTCAAGGAGTTCCATCACTACACTCTTGCTTTTCGCCTCAGTTGGAATACGCAGATTGGATCCTAATCTTGTGGTTGGCGTCTTCATAAAATGGAGTGTCAGAGAAAGGTCAGCTTTCATGACAAGCGAGTATTTTATCCATGGGGCTCCATCTTCAGCAATGTGTAGCAAAATGAGGCGCTTATTGCTCTCCATGGTATGCCAGAAGGAAGACTTTTTGCTTCGCACATGATCAGCAAGATCTTTCAAGCTAGAAATTAGGTCTACTTGTTCTTGCCGGCAAAACGTCTCATTCGACGCTACAATCGCTGATTGTAGTGCAGCAGCATCTCGACGCCATCTCTTAGAGTCCGGGTCCTCTCTTGCGCTTTGTGTCTTCATTAGGTATTTTGGACAGTCCCAGGAACATCAATAGAACTGCGTTTGGTTGCAGGCGGGGATACGACAAGGGCAGAGTCGCAGTGCGCCCGGAAGCCTAGTCGAAATCCGAAGTTTCTCAAAGAATGTCTTCGGCTTTGAAATTAACCTCGCACACCTATAGGGAATAAATTGGTTTACATAGGTAACACAAATAGTGTGTGTTAAAAGTGTTAGGACAATAACCTAGTTCTACAAGCTCTGCATAGAGACGATGGACGTCATTTCGGAATAGGGCCTATGGACAGAGGGCGACCGCCTGTAGCGCACAGGTGACGGGCATTTCACGTTTCTCCCTCTTGCATTTGGCAGCCCATAAGAGCAGCTCACATTGGAGTTCAGGAACTGAAATTAGGCCTCAATAGAGCTCCAAAAACTCTTCAGCGCCGAGACCTGCCCCGCTTTCAAGATCTTTACAGGTAGAAGCCTTGAAAGTAATTACAATGTACGCCGGTGATTTTCAAATCTCCCATCTGCGTGATCAGGTAATTTATGATAGGAAGGAACACAGAACGCTTAAAAAAACTCTTCCGTGCTTCCAGCGGGAATGTTAGAGCGGTGACGTCGCCGACTTGTTACTCGCGGCATCTAAATTTCAACTTCCGCTGTCTCGGCCATTTTTGTGCATGGATGCTTGCTCTAAATTTTCATATTTTTTGTGTTTCTGTTTAATTTTTTATGACAGTATAGCTATCCTTTTGTTTTGTTTGGCCGGCACGCGTTGGTAATGCAAAGCTGAGGGAGTTGTGTGCTCTGAGGAAACTTTTAAAGTTGGTGGGCCGCAACTACGACGACAGTAGAACAGTGAGCCACCACGACCGTATTCCTGTAAATGAAGCCTGCTCCGTTTTGAAAAATGACAATGCAGCTTTACCCGTTTTATCTTCAGCGCCTCCCTAATCTTTGCGTGAGCGTCCGTACCGCCGAGTTCACCCGGCTTCGTCATTGGGGGGGGGGGGGGGGAAGAGAGAGAGAGAGAGAGAGAGAGAGGGGGAAGAGGAGAGGAGAGAGAGGAGAGAGAGAGAGGAGAGGGGAGGGGAGGGGAGGGGAGGGAGTAGTAGGAGTAGGACTAGGGGTAGGGTAGGGCAGAGCCGTATATGTAGAGAGTTTGGCCATTCGTTGGGAAGTATTCGCGTCTCCAGCTCGATGCTCGCCCTCCCGCGGCGGAAACGGGAAGCGCTCTAATGAGGGTCCCCCGATTCTCCTGCTCAGCGGGCACGGCGGAACTGTTCACGATCATGGCTGGCGAAATGTCATTTCCGAATGCAAACAACACTCTTCACTGTCCCAACGCTGTGCTGCAGCCGGTATGGGATTGTACCTTATTAGAGAGTTTTAATATTGCGCATAGAAGCAAACGCAAGCGGTGTGCGTTTGCGTTAGAGTTGCGTGCCCCACGTTGTGCGTGCGCCTCATCGCCATTCGCCATCGAAGACCGCAATTTTGAGCTCCGCGCACGCGCAGTGTGGAACACGCAAAGCTAACGCAAACACACTGCGCTTGCATTCGCTCGTATATGCAATACTAAAACTTACTACTGTTTTACCAACTTCCAAGTTCCAACGCCAACGAAACGTGCTGCAGTGAGCAGACGTGCAAGTAGGTAGGCGTTCTTTAGAACTGGAAAGGCTGAGTTTGGCAAAAACGACAGAGCGTAAAAATGAAAGTAACTAAATGTTATGAAAAAACCGGTAATTAAAAAATGTATTTTGTTGTTTTTTGTTTTTGGGCTATTGGTATGGAAGGATATTCGCGGCGACTTTGGACGTTTTGCCGATTGTCAAAAGTCGCGACTTTGATAGCATAATATACTTTACCCACAATTAATGTAATTTTACACGGATTTTTCACATTAGCTAGAATGTTGTAATTGATTTTAGACTGTTTTTATTTTATTACTTGGTAATTATAAATGCTGCGATTGGCACCAGTGATGATAATTAGCACACTTTTGATTGTCATATTTGTTCGCGCGTTTGAACTTAGATCATAAGCAACAAATTATTTTAGAGCTTGAAAAATTACTGTATTAAAATATCTGAATTTTAATAGTATTATTAATACAAATCGCGGCAATGTATGCCCCCAAATAACGCCAAGATCACGAAAATACGCCATTTAACCATAATTATCTTTCCAGAAGGATGTAATTTAGTTTTCTTTTTAGCATATGAAAAACTCTGACATCGTTATCAAGATAGACAAACAGTCAAACACTGGATGTAATACAAAGTCCTATGCATCACGCGTTGCTATAAAAAACACACACACACACTTCAGCTGTCTGACTCGGATTCCGTCTTAGGGTTGTTGCAGTGAGAACAGCGTTTATTAATTTATATGTTTTCTGGACATATTGTAAAATTTTAATTATTCTCTTATTCTTGTGCTGGGATGTTAAACCAATTAATCATCTAAATACCCAAAAACTCATTAAAAAGCCTGCAGTTCATTATTATCTGTGACAATTATCTGAGCGAGAAAAGGCAGCGAGAATGCACAAATATCACCACGGAATTTTTCAACAACTACAACTACTACAAATATCGGCCTGGATCGAACATGTATGTCACAAAATAAAGTTTCCGCGAACAACTTCTCTAATTAAATAATTATGATGTGAGACACATCTCGAGTTATGAAAGAATCCGAAATTAAGACCTAAATTGAGAAATTAAATCCAAAATAGAGGTTAGTTTCGGTTTCGCTCCAGAACTAAAACGCGCATCCTTGCATAAATATAACACTTAACACCGTTCTTGTTTTCAGGGTATAGAGGTTACCTGCGCTCATAACACTCAAGCTTCCTCGTATAACCAGAAATAATTTGCGTCGCTCAGTGAAGCCAGCACACTAGACAGGCTCAACAACGGCACGCATCTCCGACCCTCACTATAACCGCCATATTGGAAAATGAGTGGCGCCACCTATAGTTAGTTGGAGTCGCGGTTGAGCGGCGCATTCGTTTCTTACATCTTTCTGCATGATCATGATGAAAACAACACGTGTACCCTATTTTCAACCACAAAGAGTTACTACACATCACTCTTACGCGCTTATTAAAACCATTTACGAACATAGACCTTTGATCAGACCTGTTTCTCGCTACCACCGCTAGGGGATTCTTTTCGGCTTCTGGTTGGTCAAGAGAGCATGCCAAGCCCTCTTTCCGAGTCTGCCGCACGCCCTGGCTCTGTCCGCGCCTCCCATTGACCAAACTCTCTACATATACGGCTCTGGGGTAGGGAGGTAGGGTAAAAATGCCACGGAACCCCCGCTCGAAATAAAATCCTGGCTACGCCACTGGTCTCGTTGCTCGCAAAAATCGCTTATATGCGGTTCAGCCTTAAATATATTCTCGCATGTTAAAATTTCCTTCAGATTCCGAGACCCCGACGATTTCATTCATTCATTCCTTAAATAATATGCGCCACAGGTGTAGGGCATAGAGCCAAGGCTACAGGCTCCTGACCGTGGTTTTGAAAACAAGGAGTTGTAGTAGATAGTTTTTCTCCTCCGTTACGGTATCCGTAAAGAAAATGCCGCAGCTGCGCATGCGCGCCGCCAGCCTTGTCAGCATAGTTCAAGGTCTTGTGGCGGATTACGGAGCGCTATCCGGGTGCTTAGCGAGCTGCGGAAACGGTCTACTAAAATTCCCCAACAAACGGGAGCTTGTGCTACAAAGATACGTTTCTAAAACTAAAAGCGGGAGCTAGCTTGTGATTGTCGCCTTTGCTGCCATGTCAGCGTAAAATTAAACGAAATAAATTCAATACTATTTTTTTATATTTTTTTTATGTGAAAAGATATGAAAGTTCTCACCCTGGTATGCGTCGATGGAACCAGGTTTTCTAGAGTTCTCGAGGGATCGCCCGCACCCATTCTTTTCGCAGTTCTTCATTTTCCGGGAACTTCACAGACACTTTCTTCGACGACGTTTCATAGTTCCCATGGCACCCAGGGATACAGCATCTATGAGACATGGCTAGCCCGAAAGCCGCCCGTAACTTGACAACCACCACGCGCTAACCGCCATGCACACCAAACACTAAAGGGACCGTTAGAGCAAGCAGTTCGCGTACTCCCGCCACTTTGCGCACGGCGTAGCCGCCGTGCGCAAAGGAGGCAAAAATTCTCATTGCGCAAGTGCCCCGGGAAAACCCTGGGCTCAAAAAAGCTAAAAAAAAAAAAAAGGCCGGAGCATGCACCGTTTGGTGTCCTCGGGAAAACACTTAGAAGAAAAAGAAAAAAAAGAGAGCTTGTGTTGCGGAGAAGCCTTCCTCTCAGGTCGGGCCACTCGTCGTGAATCTGTGACGTCACAACTCGGAGCCGCTACTGCGCCTGCGCGCCGATGGCCTTTACTGTAGAGTTCCGGGTATCGTAGCAGGTTGCGGAGAGCGTTGCGGGAGGGCGAAAACCATCTACGAAAACTCCCTATTATTCAATTCTTTCTTCCAAGCGGTTCACGCGGCCGCCCGGGAAAAAAAAAAAAAAAAAAAGTTATGCTAGCTGGCTTTCCCCCAATGTAGCCGCCTGCCTTAGGGGAAAGCCAACTTGCAGAGCAAAACGGCGCTTTGGAGGAGGTGCTCCTGCTCGGACGTGCTCCATTCTCTCGTCCATACATGGATAAATTACTTCCAAAATGTAATTTAATTACAATTGCAATCACTTTGCTTCAAAATTAGTTTAACTACAATTACAATTAACTACTATGTGAAAGTAATTAACTACAATTACAAATTACTTTTAAAAAGTAATGCAATTACTTTACAATTACTTACTTCTGAGAGCGACCCAACTTTGGCCATATAACTTTAAACGAGTTGTATAGAATGCCACATATTTGTTCATTCCTTTCCCCAATGTTTGAGGAGGCTTAAGCATCGCTGCATTGTACTTTCCTTTTATAAATTTTCTTAAATTCATGATAGAAATTGACAGTTTGGGGCAATGAAGTACTACGCTCTTATATTTTTAAGAAATAATAATAAATTAGTTCATATGCTGGAAGACGCCAGATCGCTAAAGAAAAAATTGGGTTGACAGACTTTTGTTAGCCAGGCAAATCGAAATGCGACAATTAGTCATATATGAATATTTTACAAGTGTTAATATAAAACTAAAACTGCACACGCTAATATGACCGCATTCACATACAAACATCATGGTATTGTAAATTATTTACATTGAGTTGAAATTATAATGGCTCAGAAATATATAAGAACCAAATCGGGGCTCCCGAATCATTGGTGTCAATATTCACAGGTGCAACATCAGTCTCCAAAATGCTTATGCAAATAATATCCGAAGTAAAAGCAACAGGAAATAAACTTGAAAATAATGCAAAGATTCGACAGTACTGGAAGAGGGACGTAAAAAACTGGCAAAAAAGAAAGACAAGTAACTTCATAGAAAATTGAAATTCCCAACTTCCGCTGAAAGCTGAAGCTAATTTTTTTTCTTTCAATATGTTGGCATGTTTACGCTATTGTTTTCTGCCCGCACCGCAGACTGCGCTACACGGCGCCCTTGAGGTGGGCTCCAAAGAGGATTGTCTCTCAGCCCGCAGTGTAAGCAACAAAACAACAAACCATGCGATGCTACTTTTGTTGTGCGTGTGTGTGAGTGCGTGTCTGTGTGCAAGTGTTTCACAGAGAGCTAGGCCGCTTGTGCGAGCGCTGAGGCTTTCAGAGAGGCTCTGTCGGCGCCACAAAGTTTTGCAAAAGTAATTGTAATTGTGCCTGAAATTGTGCAATTACTGACGCTAGAAAGTAATTAAATTACAATTACAATTCCCTTTAGCCGAAAGTAATTAAAATTACAAATTACCAAGAAAAGTAATTAAATTACAGTAATTCAATTACTGTAATTGAATTACTACCCAAGTATGCTCTCGTCATAGTTCGGCGCTAATGCGCCAATATAGAAGGAAGCGGTCTTAGCATTTTGGAACCGTCGATATCGTAGAAAAATATTGTTATCGCAGATGCAATGAAGAAAAAGCAACAGAAGATGCGAGACTATTTCATTGTGTAATATGTCAGCAGAAAGTGGATTTTTGAGAATCAAATTCATTAAAACTTTTGTATCGAATTGCCTGCCATATCGAACTGGTAGACGTTTTTTTGCGAATTTGATATAAACGGGTTTGACTTAATGAAACATATCTTCAAACTAGACATGACACTACCCCGCGACTGCAGGAAGCAAAAACAAAGTGTGCACACAGTCTTAATTGCTTTAGAGACTGTGTGTGTCGTCTTTGCTTCCTGCAGTCTCGGGATTCTGTTGTCTAGTATAATATCCACAAGCACGTTTGTGCCGTAACTTTCTGTTACGTTTTTTTGTGTGTGTGGCATAGATAGAACACTTATTATGCTATAGCTTTTTTTTTTATTTATTGTTTTACTTTGGGTGACCTATGGAGTCATAGTTTCAGGTGTCTGTGCATGACCTCTCTCCTACAACTGTGACTAGGTACATGAAGCCGAACCAAAGTGTTTTGTCCTCGTGTCTGGCCCTTTTGTGTTGGCATGGAAGTTTAGTAATTATTTTGGGATTCTTCAGCTTATCTCTAAAGTTATAAGCTTTTTTGTGTCTATATATTTTTTTATTCATACATTGTTCTGGATTATAGGGTTGCTTATGGGCTCAGAAACAAGGGTGACAGTGGCAATGTATGCCTTTGGGGACTTCCTCTACCATTCTATTTTTCAGCAAGGAGCTCAGAAATGCCCTGAATCTTCATCCGCAAGAACTTCCTCCTTTCGTCTACCGAATGCGCGTGCTCGGGTATCCTCCCGGCTGGCTGAAAGATGCAGAAATTGAAACATCAGGGCTACAAATTTTTGGTCTTGATGGACAGGGTGAGCTGGTAGCACTCTAACATTGCAACTTCTGTTTAAGGGAGGACGCTACCCAGGAAGGAAAACTTTTTAACCAATAGTCTTATTTGTATGAATTTTGCAGGGCACATTCGTGGGTCGTTTCATTTCAAATCAAACACACTGGTTGGGGTGGATATTTGGATTTTTCTCAATTAAATATATATAATAGCCCCATGTCTAAAAAAAACAGAACTCCATTAAAAAAAAGATGTTTTTTTTTTTTTTTAGAAAATATCAGGCGAAAATATCAGGTGAAAATCATATTTGTGTGTTATTTTTGTACGAAGTTCTGTTACTTGTTATGCATACTGAAAATATTAAAATATTTACAGAATTTTTTCGTGTAAATCTAGTATGGCAAGTATTTTTTGTTATATACTTTGACAAATAAGCCTAATTCCATTACCGAGATAAAAAATGCCGAACATTGTACCTTTGACGTTCGGGGGAGATATTTGAAGCCTTGTATCTCCATATTATTTTTAATTAGCGCTTACCAAATACTGTTCTCGTGTAGTCCTATCCGTGGCCTATAGGCTTATAGTACTTTTGTTTGATTTATATTCATAAATTATTTTATGTTCATTTATGAATTTCATAAAAACCTAATTTTGGCGATATTTGAGACTGTTTTATTAAAAAAAAACAAATTTTTTGTTTTCTTTATAATATTTCTAATAATTCCCAGTCATATAGCTTTTCTGGTGGTGTGATCTGAATCCCCTCTTTTTTTGTTGTATTTTTGCTAGAAGACGTCAAAATCAGATCCATGCACCGGAATTGGCAAAAAGCTAGGTTCTGCAAGTTGACTTTGTTTTAATGTTTATAACTTCTATACTCAGGGTCAACTTTCTACATCGGCACTCAAAGTGCATGAGCGTATGCGCTCCTACTTTTGACAGACATTGCCACAAAAAGTTGACCCCGAGTATAGTTTTCATCCTGAAGGGTTAGTAGATATTTGTGTTGTAGTAACGTAGTAATTTGAGCTAGTTGATACTTCAAGATGATAAAACAGCGCACAGAACACGGAGGTAGAGAAAGGACAGGTAGAGTGAAAGATCGCTGACACCCAACTGATTTATTAATTATTATTAACTATCACATGTATTAGTATTAACTATCACGTGGGGTCCATTTCTATGGCCTCTTTTTTCTCCTCTTTCAAAATAAATCAGGCTGGAGTCGGCGCTCTTTCGCTCTACCTGTCCTTTCTCTTCCTCTGATTTCTGCGCGCTGTTTTATCACGTTAAATATTTGTGCCACATCAATGAGAAGAGTCGTGTTTGGGTGAACAATGATATTCGAATAAATTAAAGATACCCACCCTATCGGCCGCACTAAAAGATCCACCCCCATTTTCGTGGTCAGATTATTTTTCAAACAAATGCACTTTCGCTAGGGTTGAAAGCCCTTAGAACTAGATTGAATGCACAGCTGCAAAGTAAACATTTCTTCTTTCCTTTCAATTGACGAAGGTCAGCAATACTTAGTTTTCTTTGTCCAGCTGGCAGAGGCGAGCAGCATGACCTTGTGACCAGTATGATGACGACCCGTGAAAGATGCATCCCCTTAGCCCTAGCGCCAAGGCCTAGCCCACTATTACTTAGGCAAGGTTTCTTTAATCTTTCCCTTTCTGTTTGCCACATTGTGCTGCCACTACGTCGGCTTGCGTTGTTGCAATAGATGCGTTGCTTAGTATACACATCGCGTGTGGTCTGCAGTTGAAGAGCCGTACCGTCTCTGCTTGTTTTCTAGTTGTGTTCTTATTCTAAGGAGGAATATACCAACTCTGTCATCACAACTGTTAAAGACCACACCAACGAGAATATTTAGAAGGACCAGAATTGTCCTGGTGTCACAACGACGCAGCTAGCAGCGATGTTTCCTGCCCCAGCCTTTTACCGTCGCAGTTGATCCTGTCTGGTTTGGTCAGTGGCCATGCAACCTTCACAGTTCTAGTCGAGTGTCCTGCACTGACTACGATGGTCGCCATAAAAAGGAGATATATTGGAATGAACGTTTTCGCTCTGTGAAGGACCTGAACGTGAATCTGCTGATGTTAGCCCTGCCCCCCACAGCATTCGAGCAGTGAGGGATAACGACATGTTGTGCCAGAATTGCTTCGCACGTCTGGGTGAGAAACTTTTTGTGTCCCATACCTGTGAATCAAGCTCAAGTTCATGCCCAAGCACTGTCTCCGAGCATGAGTCACTGAGAGACATGATTAAAGAGATTTCTAGCAGCGGACTTGAGACAACTCCACTGAGAGTGCCGTCGGCAATCAATTCAAAATATCGAAAATCCTACGTGAAAAGAAAGCAAGGCGAAATAGAAGTGGCTTTCAGTAGAAATGTTTAAAAGAAATTGGCTACTGCCTATGGCACAGAACCAAGCAGCTCAAGTCTCCCGACAGATCGTTCTTGCTTCACTTGCGGCGACAGGTGGCTGAATATCTACCTTGCTTTTGTCAAGGCGCTGACAAACTGGGAGAGGTGCCAGCTTTTGACACTTATTCCTGCCAGCGTTACTTTTACTGAAGCAAGAAAATTAATTCCAGAAGCATCAAAATACCTGCTGCGCAAGTCGAGTCAACTGCAGTCTGACTGTGGTGTCTGGGAATCATCAGATCCATACAGCGGCCACAAAATCAGTGATGATGTACTACGTGTGGCGACTGAGTATTATACCAACGATGATCTTGATTGTTCCATTCAAAGTCCGAACAAAAAAGATGCTATAAACGTCATTAAGGATGGCAAGAAAGAAGTAGTAATCAGAAGATTCATGACAAGGTCTATTCGGGAGAAGTGCCTAGTGCTTAAGAAAGCCAACCCAGACACTAAATTAAAGATAGCGAAATTTTACCCACTCCGTTTGAAGTGGGTGAAGGTGAATCCGAAACAAACAGTATGCGCCTGCATGTGCTGCACGAATTTCGAACTTTGTTTTTCCGCCCTAAACTCTGTGCGTGAAGAAGCAATCACAAAGCAGGAGCTGATGTCTCTGTGCCTTTGTTCAGATCCGATCACGCTTGTTTGGGATGCAAATGCAAGGAATGCCCGAACACCCATACTCTTATGTTAGAACTTTAAGAAAATGTCGAAGAAAAGCAAGTAACATTCTGCGTGTGAGAGAAAGGAAATCTAATCGAGAAGACAACTCAACCACATGTCTTTCTTGAAGAAATTAAATATTGGACCATTCAGTTCATTATGCATGATTACATTCGGAAACTTAGAAAAGAGGAAATTCGGCTCATGAAAAGCGAAGTAACTAAGAAGCGCGTAGTGCTTCATTTTGATTTTGCCGAGAATTGGACCGTTTCACTACCGAATGAAGTTCAAGAGTACCATTGGCAAAAACACAAGCTTTCGTTTTTCACATGCATCGCATCAACAGCTAAAGGTCCCTGAAGTTTCGGCGTCGTGTCTGAAGACCTCTGCCATGGATCATCGCACGCACTGCTGGCAATTCGAAAGATTGAAAAATGGCTTGGAAACAGCTTTCCGGCTTATTAAAGCGTCACCTATGTTTCTGATGGAGCTGCATCTCACTTTAAAACTGATACAGTACCAGCTCTTCGAGTTCAAGCACAGAGGCTCTGATAAAGTGAAATGGTTGCTCTCAGCATCCGGCCATGGCAAGAACTCATGCGACGGAGTTGGTGGCTTATTCAAGCACCTCGCCACAGTGCACAATTTTCGTTACCAAGACGTGGTCTTAATAAGGACGTTGGAGGGCTTCGTGGAAGAAATCCAGAAACAAGAAACGTCGTCCTTTTGAACTTACCAAAGAAGACTGTGAGACATTCAGGCAACACAAGAAAGAACAGTATGCATCCCTAGGTGCTCGCAAAGGGATACGCTCTTCGCATGTTTGGCATAGCTTTTACTCTCCATATAAGTAGGGTTCTGCGTTTTCGGATAATTCCGATGAACTCCGAAAAACATTCGCCGGTAAAAAATTTGGCGATTCGGATTTATCCGAAAAAGGCAGAATTTCGAGACTGCCAGTTCTATGAGCTCCATTGTTTTTTGTTTTTCTTATATATTCCGAACAACTTTGGTGCTTCTCTTCTTTTTTGTACTAACTTTTGTGCGTAAGTTCCACAAAAAATGTATTTTGGCCCCCCGTCAACGAAACGCGTCAGCAGATCTCTACGGTAATTGTTGAATATGGTCTCATGTATGAAAAAACTGCTGGACGAAATGTGCAAACTGCCGTTTTCTGACTTTTATTCGCAGCAAATAAAAGCCAAAAACTCTGAATTTTTATGTACCATAAAAGGAAGCTCCAAAAAACTCAGAATTTGTTTTAGAAAATAAACTCCTATAAGCACCATCTGAATTTGCTCAAAAAGAAACCCTGAAAACGTAGAATCATACTTATAAGCTAGATTGTTATGAAGTTTGGAAATTAATATAAAATAATTTATGATTATAAATGAAACAAAACTACTATCAGCCTATAGGCCCCGGATAGGACTGCACGAGGACAAGCGCTAATTAAAAGTAATATGGAGATACAAGGCTCCAATGGAAATGGAAGTTGGCTTATTTGCCAAATGTACCGTATTTATTAGAGTAATAGCCGCACTATTTATGAACAAGGCCCTTGCTTCTACTTTGCCGCAAAGCAAATATACAGCCAATCATCGAATTGCGCATAAATGACATAGTGAATAATGAGATTGAGAACACGATTCTCCATACAAATGCAATCTTTATAGATGGTATCTTCGCGCGAAGACGTTATCTCTGTCCTGTAAACCGCTGGAGTCATGCTGTCGATCGCGGTGATTGGCAATCCGCGTGCTCTGCGGAAAAGCGACCCCACAGGGTTTCTTCATAAACAGTGCGGCTATTACTCGAGTAAATACGGTATAAAAAAATATGCTCGGCATACAATAGATTTACACGGAAAAATTTTATAAATCTTTTAATCTTTTCAGTATGCATAACAAGTAACAGAACTTCTTACAAAAATCAAACGCAAAATATGATTTTCACCGTTCTCCGCCTAATGTTGTTTCGTAAAACTAATAAAAAAAATTTAATTTTTTTTATGCAGTTTTGTTTTTTTTAGACATGGGACTATTATATACATTTTAATGAAGAACAATCCAAATACTCACCCCAACCAGTGTGTTCGATTTGAAACGAAACAAACCTCATAGCTGGAAAGAAGGGTAACAGGCAAAGTTTAAAGCTTATAAATTTCTCCTTCAAAGAGTTACATAAAAGTACATCAGATAAACACTGTGCCCCCAGAGGAAAACTATCATTTAGAAAAGGTAATGATAATGGCCATTTCTTTTGGTCAAACATACACTGTAACACTGGTGTCATGTGACTGTGGAAAGAAATTACGGAAGTTAGTACTATACCATTTTTAAATGAGAATAAGGAAGTGAAAAAAAAGTTTGATTTTTTTCGCATGCACTAGGTTGAAGATGCGGCAGCTTTTTTCATAACAAAGGGCCATGAAAATGCAGAGAGTAAGCTCACAGTCACGTTCCTTACAAAATTTCAGCTTAGAAGCTTCAAAAACTTGCTCCACACATCAATTCGTTATCAAATGATAGTTTTCATGAACCAAGACTTGATGCCATAAAGCAAGGGTGGCTAAGTGGACATATTTAGAGCCATAAAACGGAACCATTTTAAGTGAAGAGCTGCAAAAAAAAAAAGGGGGGGGGGGTGCACTGTTTCCATTTTTTTTCCTGCTCAATTGGTGGCCAATTCGACTCGTAAAGCAATTGCTCAATATGTTTCCTTATTGTGAGTTTCCTTTTGGAAGACAAGGACATTCTCAGATTTGTGTGTGGTGGCCCAAAGCTGACAAAACGCAAGCTGCCTTTTTTTTTTATATCTCTGGGGGAGAGGGGGGGGGGGGGTTAGCTTTACAAGGGAACCGCAAATCGCATTTGGGCCTCCGAAGAGCCACACGAGGCTCGCAAGCCGTGGCTCGGCCACCCCTGCCATAAAGTGAAACTGAGATAAACACATTTGAAAGTTCAGAAAGCTGCAGTTTAGATGGTGCCAGCATGTTGGAAAGAATTTATTCTGGATAAAGTACTCTAGTTACAGGAGTGCAATTTTTTTACAGCATCCATCAGGATATTTGAAGGCTGATAAGACTACTAGTAAAATATCTGATAAAAAAAGGAGCTATTTTAAGGTAGTGTCTTCCCTTAACAAGTGTGGAATAAAAAAAAATGTTAAGTTTTCTTTTAAAATAGGGCACATCGAAGAACCATGACCAGCGTGTGACAACGATTATGTTACACACATTAAGAAATCCTAGTGAAATCGGTCTACTGACTGCCCCGACCTTTAGGCTGTTCATGTAAGAGTAAGCCGTTCAAGTAGGAGTTTAGTTTTTGCAGGTAATGTGCGATTGAAGTTAGTCTAGTACAGCCTCAACTTGGCAACATCTGGAAGACATACAGGATGCTTTTTATTGTTAATTGTACGAGAAATTCCTTTCATTGTTTAGTTTTATCAACTTCTGACTTGCTGCAATACAAGACTTTGCCATGCATTGTAGTGAGAAGTAAATTTGCAAGTCTAGATATGTAGCTGCATCCGCATACCTAAACTTTTTGGGCTAGTGTTTGTCTCAATAGACCCTTTTCAAAAGTGTGCACCATTGCCTGTCCGCCATTGCTTATCGCATGCTCTGAGCATGTATTGGACACGAGGGCTGCATGAGCGTCTGGCGTGAGCTCGGGTCGGCTCATGTTGAAAACGAGTGCTGCGTCAGCATTCGGCGAGGGCTCGGATTTAATCACACGCTTCGTGTCCAAGCAATTGCGACCGCCAATAATTCTCGATGGACTTTTGAAAAGGTTCTACTATGCTACAGTTCTAACAGACAGAAGAGGGGGACTGAATGAGTACACATTGTGTTGGTGTGTTCATGTCACAAATGCATTACATTGTCACATTTAGAGGATGAGATTGAAGATGGAGAAATAGATTCCACAGAAAAACGAGGTGGGTTAATTGCTTTTGTTTTCTATCCCTAATAACATAGAGGCAGTCTGTCGCAAGAAAGTGTCCCTACCCTTGCACACATTTCCTGCATGTGCTTGGTTAAATATCATTTGTAGTCTTGCCATGCATAGACCTTTGCGTTATGACAGCTGATCTGCTGCTTTAACTTGCACGTTGCTTGCTTACTGGCTCACAGGACATCCTGTCCCCGGGGGTGAGGCAAGTGTGAGGCGACTCGTGTATAGATACTTTGTTTTATGGTTGAAAGCCCGACGTTTTATGAAGGCGTAGCTAGGTGGACAATTAGAGAAAATGTTTGGTGTCAATATTGGCCAAATAAAATCTTTGAAATGTTTGCCAAATACGTTGGTAGAATGTCTATGGTGGATACCTGTCGAGACTAAGGAAACTACCATAAAATACCGAGCAAGCGTCCCCTTGAAATTTTGAGATTATCCAATCAAAATAGGGAGGGGGCCCTTACTCGGTTCGGGAATAATGTTTAAGATGGCGGCCATAAAAATATTAAATTTTCATAAAATGGGAGGGTGCGCTTACACGAGGGAGGGGCGCATGCTGGGTATTTTACGGTAAATCAATAGACATGCATGGAAGTTTTGAACACAGCTGTCTTTGAAACTTCTTAGCTGTGTTTGAAAAGTAGGCAGTAGTGAATAGGACTTTTGTCCTTTTTTATCTGCATTTCTTGGTACTGCTTGGATGATTTAATTTGTAACCAACTTGCTAACTTGCTCATCAGCCAAAAGTTTGAGAGCTGGCTGCATCCCTACATATAGGCCGTTCTCGAGTTTGCAAAGTTTATTTTAATTGTGTCTCACCCCCTGGGAGCAGTCTGTACTTGTATAAAATGGCAGCGCATGAAAAACTGGATGAAAGGCTCTCGAAGGGTGGCATTACTTTATTGGGGAATATATATACATTGGAGTCCTTTTTCACAAGTCTCTTTCCAGCTTGTGCCGCACTTGCCTGCTTCGCTTTGAATGGTGGTGGTCATAGCACTTAAAGGGACACTGACAGGGTATTTATGCTCGCCGAGGACTTTATTTGAACATTACCTATAAGAGCCCAACTACCCAGAACACAATTTGCAGCTTGAAATTAATTTTCTTTCTGCCCGCAAACAGCCGGTCGAGAATTGGCCGGTTTCAGTCGCGCTCACTCATTTTTTCCATGGTCACGTGGCGTTCGGACTATGTGTACCAAATATATTCAAAGTCGTGGGTCATCTAAGGCACAGATTCAATATTAGAAATAGAAAAGAATATAAAAAAACATTTTTGCAGCCTCCAAGAAGCTGCAAATATGTTGATAAAAAAAAAATGTTGCACGGATCACAGGAAGTACATGTACACATCATTCTCAATATGGCAACATACCGGGGGCGGCCGGACGACGAGATGGCAACGCACAACGAACTAACGTTGTGACGGACGGGGGTCTGCTACTTTGGAACTGTTGTTCGTGGTACCAGCCAATCAATCTTCAAGCGCAGAATAATGAGCGGAAGGGATATAAGTGCGAAACAATCGCACAACAAACGGTGCACGCAAGTTCGTCGTCGTCTGCTTCACACGCCGAAGAAGCGGAGAAAAAAAAGAAAAGCTGTCGAGGGTAGCCACATGACTTCCGGCTATGAGCTTCCATGCTCATGTTTCGGTCTCGGTTTTGAGCAGTTTAGTTATCTGGCTTTATTAAAAATATATGTGACTGCAGCAAAATATTGATTGAGTAGTCCCCTGGCAAAAAATTTAAAAAAATTAATTTTTTGGGAGTGTCAGTGTCCCTTTAAGATATTGCTTCAATTCTTCACCCATGTGACCTTCGGCCATTTTTCTTTCCTAAAGCTCAGTATGATCCAAGTCGGCTTATCAGTTTCCCAGGCTTCAATGTCCCGTTGCCACCAGGTGTTCTGGATGTACGTATTCCAAGAAGAGTAATCCTATCTCTGCACTTAATCATAGGAAACAATTTACGTAATATTTTCACAGCAAAGCTGTTATGCGCTAGGATCTGGAAAAAAATGCTTCTGCAGATGTTGACAGAAAACTCCCCATTGGTCGTGGCAAGTATGAATAAATAAAAATAAAAAGGGGGCAACCGGCGTGAGTCAGCCTTCCTTGGCATTATTAGATAGTGAGGTCCTGATCCCTTGTTATCATCTCTAGGCATCGCCCTCGAGGTTGTCTTAGAAGTCGTCCTTGAGGTCGTCCTAGACATCATCCTCGAGGTTATCCTAGAAGTCGTCCTAGAAGTCGTCCTTGAGGTCATCCCTGAGGTCGTCCTAGACGTCGTCCTCTAGGCATGGTCCTCGAGGTCGTCCTAGACGTCGTCCTCTAGGCATCGTCCTAGACTTTGTAAAAATAACAGCTTCGCTGGTCCTCCATCTTCATGTGAAGTGGAAGGGCTTTACAATTTTTTAAACAGTTTTTGCAGATCCCCCAAAAGGGAAGGTCAACATGATAGGATTTCTGCTTCCTTTTAAAACAGTTTGATTATTGTGCTTTAAATTAATTATTACTTAAATTGATTTGGATAATCTACCTACTAAATATTTGGTTTAGAACAACATAGAAGTTCTGTTTTCTTACACAAAGATGAACTGCAAATGAAGAAATGAACCAGCACTGTTGAGGTGTAATGTTGGACTCCATTTTAATTCACCATTCGGTTGCCCTGTTATGCTAGAGATAGAAGGAAGAACTGTGTGAAGTGCAAGGACATATTTAGTATTTACAGTTTATGGAATATTGTACATTCAGTGATGTAACGTGGTTACAAACCTCAATAATATGGGTACCCTACTATGTAGAAAACATTTTCGAGGACGAACTGGGTAAACCCATGCAGTTTTGTCTCGTTATTATGGACAGCTTGCACAATGGATGCTTTTCTCGGGGAACGGAGGTGTCCATATCAATGAGACATCACTGTACGGGGGGGGGGGGGAGGAGCCCAAAAGTAACCGGAATGAATTTCTTCAGGCCGGGCCGTTCATAGTACCACCTTCCGCATCTAGCAGCACTTAGCGGCACCCCTTCAGAGTCAGTTTGCGGACCGGCATCATCTGCTAAAGTTCTAGCGGCATGTTGTGAATTTTTTCCCCAGGCGCTTCAAAATAGTTCTTCGTTTATTGCAGTGTCTGATCTGAAGGACCTTCCACATCAGCAAAATGTTTTCCTTTCAGGACTTTTTTTATACGGGCAAACAGGAAAGAAAATTTGCATGGGTCCAGGTCCTGGGAGGGGAGGGCAGGGGAGGGGAGGGGAGGGGAGGAGAGGTGAGGGGAGCGGTGTCATGCCATTTGTGTTAAAAAATTGTTGCGTTGACAGGACAGTGTGTGCTGGTGCATTGTCATGATGGGACTACCATGTCGCCATTTCCCACAAATCGGGGCGTTTCTGCCTCGCTGAGTTACGCAAGCGTCGCAGATCTCCCAGGTAAAACACCTGATTAACAGTTTTACCAGGAAGAGCAAACTCAAAGCGAACAATGCCCGACTTTTCTTAATGTTTTCATCAGTTGGAGAGGTTGAGGGGTCGCCCTGAACGAGGTTGGTCGTCGATCAATAATTCACTGGCCTTGAAGCGAGAGAACCACTCGGAGACCTGCGATTTCTTCATTGCATCATCTTTTTTAAGCTGTCTGAAGCATTACAAGAGTTTCTGCTGCTGTTTTTCCTAAAAGGAAAACGGAAAATTTTCTCGGCCGCACGCTGTTTCTATAAATCAGATGTTGCGAAAAACGAAAAATGATTTTTAAAGCGCTTGGGGAAAACAATTGCAACATGTCGCCAGAACTTCAGCAGACGACGCCGGTTGGCAAACTGGCTCGAAAGGGGTACCACTAAGCGTTGCTAGCAGTGGAAGCTGATACAACGAATGGCGCGAGAAATTCATTCCAGTTACTTTGGGTCCCCCCTCGTAATCTTAATGCACTAGTCTCTCAGTGCGACTGAAGCGTGGCTTTCCATTTCATTCGTTGTGAATTGGTGATGTTTTTTTTATAATCTAAAACAAATATTTCAAGGGGAACGAGGCAGATAAGCAGTACTTTAGATTGATTGATGATGCATTTTGATGCAGTGGTCGTGTGGCAGTAATCTTATTGTATATGTAATTTTGCATCTCCCTACAGTTGCATGAAGAATATAATATGCCTCCCATGCAGCCCCATCAGCAAAAGTATGAAGCGGAAAAATATATGTCGCCACCGGTGAGTGATGGGAGTGCAGTACAAAAATGGATATTTGCAGTTGTAGAAAGAAGCTCTTGAAGCTAGAACTTCGATGGTTGTACGGTTGTATGCAAGGTTAAAAGTGAAAATTTTTTAGAGTGCAGCTCTTCGGCGCCCGTTTCCGGGTTGAGCGGCGTTGGCGTTGCCGTCAGCGTAACCGCTCGCGTTGCATTATGGGACGTTTCCTCGCTAACTTTTAGTGAAAACTTTTCCCGCCAAATTTAGCAGGAAAATTTTCCCGCTAAATTTAGTGGGGAAATTGCCGTCGCGTGACCTCAACACCAATTTAGTTTCCCCGCTAAATTTAGCGGGGAAAATGACGTCACGACTTCATGTCACATCACCCATGAACAAATTCAGTGGCAGGAGGAGGAGGAGGAGGAGGAAAGGGAGGGAAGAGAAGGAGGAGGGGGAGGGACATACCTTCCCCTCCTCCTCCTCAAGAACTGCTCTCCACTTTCGCACTACAGAGATTTGTAAATGTCTTTCAGTTTTTTTACAGGTGAGGTTGTTAGCCAATAGTGCAAAGCACTCATTCATTTTTAATTTTTTTTATTTAGAGAGTTTTGCAGGGTGGTTAGTGCAAGGGTGATATCCACATTGCCCAGCAGCCTTTGTTGGCTTAAAATCATCCTCTTGTGAAGTGGCAGCCATGATTCAAAGTGATGGCCTTAGTGTATACCAGTAGTGGCCAGTCGGACATATTCAAAGAGCCGTAAAACGGAACTATTTTAAAAGAAGAGCCGCAATAAAAAGGGGCCGCTTTTAAATTATTTTTTTCTCAGTTGGTGGAGAGCCTTGTATATCTGTGTATGATGATAAAACGCTAACAAAACACAGCTGACCTTTCTTTTCTACATGTCCTTTATTTTTATGTTTTCTGGTGTGTGTGTGTGTGGGGGGGGGGGCACATGGGCCCTGAAGAACCACATGAGGCTTGCGAGCCGCAGTTTGGCCATCCCTGGCATAGATGATAGCAGGTCAGGAAATGTTTGATTTCTAAGCTGTCATTTCTCGAAGAATAAGCACCACGGATGTGCACTTTTGACAAAACTGGAGCAGGGGCCCGGATGCCTCTCAGAAGAAAAAAAAAACTAGCCGAGCGTTTTGTATGCATTTCTTTGATTGTGTGTGTGTCTGCACCTTCCAATGTAGGAAGCATGAATAATATATGTCCTCACAACTTTGCACAAGCTGTGTTGGCACAGGTGACAAGGGAACACTTCTGCATTCTAACTGGTTTTTGTAATGGCCGTACATGTGTTTCACTTGAAACAAAACTCTTATCGCACCTGCAACTGCAAGGGAATTCCTGGAGTGAAGTTCTGTACTGTGACTTTTATGAGCACTAGGGGTGTGCCAAATGCCATAAATATGGTGCCATGAGCATTGACTAGCTTCTTAAATCTTTTCATCTGATACTCAGTGAAACATCCTAATGCTTTCCACTTTCATTTAGTGTAGTGGTCTGCCAGGCAAAGTTTTGAATGGGATTTGCTTTTGTGGAGTCACCATCAGAGGCCATCCCCATGAGAGGGATTAAGCAACATGTGTTGGTGAAACGCTAACCCCTGTAGGTGTTAGCATTGACGATGTAAATGTGAGAAATCAAATGTCTCGCTCATCTTCCTATCATCTTCTTGATACCATCTAGCCAGGTATGCACGTGAAATGTATACTGAAGTCAAACAAGCATGTGCAAAGCGGCAGCACTGTGTGCACACTTATTTGCTTTTCTTGCGAGTTTTGTTGCTTTTTTGTATTTTGGTGAAAAGTTTAAAGAATAAAGTGGGAAGTACTGTAAGCCTTCCTGTAATGTTGCTCTATTTGCACCTCATGAAAATTGCCTTTTGATGATAGCATTTGTATCCTCAATCCATTCTCTCACAGCAAGTGAAGCCTCTCTCTCGGCGTGCAAAGTTTCCAGCTGTTACTGTCAAGCCGAGCACTGATACTGGGCCTGTTGTTGATATGGATATGGATGATGGAGTCGAAGATGGTATGCCCGCGTCTTACATTTGATCAATTACTTTTGTACACATTAAATTTTACATTCTAATATTATACTCTTAAGGTCAACATTTTAGGTTAGTGGCATTTGCTGGTTGTGGGAAGTTCAGGCACCCGTGTACCAGATTTCATTCACATGTTCATATTTCAAAACCTAAATTATTGCAAAAGCATATACCGTAGCACTGCATGTTGCCCCGAACGTTGGTGCAAGATCTGTTAACTGATTGACTTATGGCAGTCAAACAAATAATAAGAAACACCTTGCATTGAGATAAAAGATTTATCTTGAGGAATCCGCTTTGCTTGTCCTGCAGGTCAGTTGGGCACACCAAGCACAGTTCCAAACTATGCGCCTCTCAACGGTACTAACGAACCCTCGACGCCAAGCAAGCCTGTTTACATCCCAACTCCTTGCGAACAGCTGGCACTCAGAAGCTTGGAAGCAGAGTCAGAGCAAGAGGGTGCGAAAACCTTGAGCAACAAAGTCGAAGCAGGTGCTGTCTTGGAGACGGCACAACCGGACAGCCCGCCCTCAAACTCTGGCTCGCAAGAAGTGGTCATGGGCACTCCATTTCTCATGGGCTTCAGCCCGTACACTCGTCTTCCTCCAAGAGAGAACTTTGCCAAGGGAGTGTCCGAGTACATTCCATTTGAGAATTTGCCTGGTTCCACTGGCACCTTTGAGAAACTCCGTGGGGTGATCTCCAGAGTGCGGGCTGCCCTGCAGGGTAGCCAGAAGGAGGGCGGGCTAGCAGACAACTCGTGACTGGACACCCTAACTGTAGACTGGACACCCTAACTGTAGACGTGGCGTTGGCCAGTGAAGTCTGTGCAGATGATGCAAGAAATTGTGTTTTGATGCTCTTCGGTGTCTAAGAGCACCAAAGGAAAGTGTCTTTATTTGCTGAAGGATCAAGGCTCTATTGAATGTTTTCATCACCATCAATCATGTGTACAAGGAGGAAGAATATACCTAGTGTATATGCTGCTAACAGACATACATAAAGGTGTTGTGACATTTTCGTGCAGCTCTTTCCTCTATTTCTTTAGCTGTACCTTTTTAGAGGTGAGTAAAAACAGGGAAGACCAATGAACTAGGGCATTTGTGAATACGTCCAAATTTAGGATGCCTTTTTTTGCTGCCCCTTGTCTCCCGTTTCAGAGTTCAGCCCCCTTTTTCTAGCGCCTCTATTTCTACGATGGACATGTTCCTTTGAAACATTCACCTATTCATGAATACCATGATAGCAGATAGTACAGTATACTGCTTATCTTTTCTTTTTTGCTTTAAATACAAAAATGTTTAAATGGTCTTTAGACAGCGGGGTCTTTCGCTACATCAGAGATCTGACCGGGTTGGAATTTTAAGGCCCGGCCTGGGGGGGGGGGGGGGGGGGGGGCGCCCTGATCTTGACCTGAACTCGGTCTGACTGTGCTTTTTGAATATGAGCCCTACCCTGACCCAATTGAAAAGTATTTCTGCCTATCCAGCTCGAGTATGATTGAGCTCTGCCCATGTGCAATGGGCAAGTGGCATTTGCCCGCCATCTTTTTGAACTTCGGGTTCTCTCTGCTATAGCTGTTCAAAAACAGTGGTTTTGCCGGGCATGCGCTCAGGGAAACGAAGGATTGACGACGTTTTCATGCCTTGCACACGCTTGCATTTCATCACCATCGTCTGCCATCTGTGAAGCAAACTGCACTAACCAACCGGAAGTTGGCAAACACTGCTCACCCATTGGGTCTAGGTGGCCTAGCTTTGAGGCCCCCAACTCTACAGTTTTGGTTGGGCCGGATTGGGTCTGGACATTTTGTCGAACGCCGTTTCATTGAACGCCGTTTCATCGAAGCCGTTTCATCGAAGCAGTTTCATCGAAGCCGTTTCATCGAACACCGTTTCATCGAACGGCGTTTCATCGAACGCCGTTTCAACGAAGCCCTTTCATCGAACACCGTTACAGCCTGTAATATTTTTGTAATTTATTTGAATTTTTTACACAACTTCATCTAATTCTCTCTGCTTTTTTCGTTTTTATATCACAGTGACGAGATAAGTTCCATCGTGAACATATCCTGCTTCGAGAAAAAAGCCTCCATGAAACAATGACCCCTCTCCATTTCACATGAAACAGTTAAAAACGAGACAAAACAAAAATGCACGACGTGCTTTCTGGGAAGCGGGTAGTATTTTATTGCCTGAGAGCGTGTACGTGTAACCTTGGGTTATGTGAGGATCCGGAAGGGTTCAGTCTTTTTGGGTAACAGAGTGCACCCAGGGCTTCACTACTGTCTGGTGCGGGTTGGCCTTCCTAAGAAAGCGTCCTGAAGATCATTCATTGGCAAAAGGGTCGGTGATAGAGATGACAGTGAAGGGGAGGTGGTTCCAGTCCAGGCTTGTTTTGGGGACAAAAGAGAGAGAGAAGTGTGTGGTGAACAGCTGCTTATCTTACCAGAAAACATACTCAGTGGTCTGAAGTCACTAAACATAGAGGGCAACAGAAACTGAAAGAAAAAACAATGTCTTTGTAATATACCTCACAGCATCCTACCTTAGTCTCAACAAATGCAAAGTAAAACATCTATAAAGCACTGTTATGCCCCAAAACTCGGTACAGAGAAATTCGATGAAACGGCCCTTAGCGATTCGATGAAACGGTGTTCGATGAAATGTCCATTCATTCGATGAAACGGCGTTCGATGAAATGTCCGCTACCCGGGCCGAAGGCATGCGGTTTTGAGAAGCTCGATTTAGCGAACGCTGTTTTACCGACCCCAGTTTATCGAATCCCTTTATAGAGAAATCCAGTTTAGAGAAAATTGCGATGAGCCTCCTTTTAGCGAATTCAGCCACCACGAACCGGCGTGTACGGATAAGTCAGATGCAGTGGCGTCACAAGGGGGGGGCGGGGGGGGCGGACCGCCCCGGGTGCAGCGCTCAGGGGGGTGTCGCGGCGGGCCACGAAAGCGGGGGGGGGGGGGGGGGGAGGGAGGGAGGGAGGGGAGGGGGAGGGGGAGAGTCGTGGCGGGCTACCGCCCCGACTGCCGCTGACCCTCGTGGCGCCACTGGTCAGGTGAGTTAACATTTCTGTAATGAGCCGCTGCAGACTGCCGCTGCGAAGCGGCGGGAACACAGCGAAAGGCCTGGGTTAACACGCTCTTTTCGATAAACTGCGTTGCTCTAAACTGAGGCTCTGCTTTCTCTAAATTGTGCTTCGATAAAACGTGCCAGTTCTCGAAAACGTGTTTTGATGAAATGACATTCGATCAACCGTAGTAAACCCCAGTTTGGCTCGGAGTATGGATTTGCAATTACTTCCTCTTTCTTTTCTTCAGCTTTTGCTCATAACAAATGTAGCCCATGCACCCTCTCCCTCATTTCCGCCCCTTTCACCGGTTTTAAAAATATGCAAACCGCAAGTAATTTTTGTTTTGTGTTGAAAATAGAGTTATGCGTCCCTAAATGCATCAAAAATAGAAAAAATAGTTCAATTAAAAAAAAGTCATTCGCCTCGACTCCCGATTGCTGGGTGAGGCACACAGACAAGATGACACTACCTTTACTCCCCCCTCCCCCCCCCCCCCCCCCCCCCCAAAAAAAAAAAAAAAAATCGCTTTGTTTTTGTTTTTTCAGTCTCGAAATGACAACACACTGAGAAATCGCCAATCATCATCCGGATGGGTTCTGTGATCGGACGATCCCGCGATCCCGCCTCGGACCACAGTTTGAACCAGTTTGTACTTAGTTTGTACAACTGTGAGTGAGTAAAGGCCCGTTCACACACATGCGTCCGCAGCGACCGGAACGACTGGAACAACCGAAACGAACGTTGCAAGGATCCAGTGTTCGGACGCGTCGGACGCTCTGCAAGGTTGCGCTCTGTTCGGACGTTTTTGGTTTCTGCGCCCATAAGAAGAATTTCAGTGGTGCCCTCTGCCATATCTGCAGCCTCTGCAGTCAGGTGTACTCAAAATATTTTGGAGCGAAAAGGTTGAGTCTGAGTACACCCTCAACTATACTAAATTATTTAAAGCTTCAGATTATATTCCTTCAGGAAACTTTGCAAGCACATAAGTTTTATAAATATTCAAGCGCACGAGCCGCACGAGCTGGCACGAGTTTGGTTTTTGGTTTTTAAAGATGGCGACTTCCGTGCGTTCAAGTCGTCGTGGTTCCCGCGTGCGCTGGCATTGCACCTTTGCTTTAGTTTAAAGTGCCCATCACATGACGAAACTCAGAGGTGATCACTTGAGACAAAAAAACTCATCTCGGATTTTTTCTTTTTTTTTTTTTTTGCACTCCGCATGGCATTTTTAAAATTAGAAAGGATATATGCACGGGGACCTACGAAGGACGGTTTCACACGAAGTGCGACTCCCGAGTTTGGTCGGACACGATTTCGCTCCCAACAGAAGCGCTTGTAGAGTGGATTAGCGGCGAAGCAGGTCCAGGAGGTGCTTTGCGTGCCCTCCTATGGGGCTCGAAGTCGTATCCGCTAAAATGCGAAGGGAATCGTGGCCTATGGGGATAGCCATGCAGGCACGCTAAAAGCTGAAACACGATGTTTTGATGCTAGCCGGGAGTTGTCGATTTAGTGGAAAGAAGGGGGGGTGTTCACATTTCTGCGAGGTGCCCGGGGGTCGTATCCCATTATGTAGGGAAAAATGTTTTTTTTTTTTTTTTGGTGGGTGGGGGGGTGGGTATATAGCACTGGTGCTAGCCTTTAAACGGCGTGAGTAAAATAGGATAAATTATTGCGGTGTTCAGGACTGCTCTCCGTACAGCTGTACGTACCCAGTGTCTTAAATAGCGGCCAGGCTCTTTAAATCGACAGCGAAAATGTGTTTCTTAACTATCGCGTTATGATTTTGTCTAGCGTTGCCCACAGGTAGTGCATTTTTTCTATAAAATTTGCAAAGATCGAACTTACCTGAGGAAGAAGTAAAAAAAGAAAAAGGCTCAACTCCTATGAAAACGCAGCGAAGCTATTGGTCTTCAAAAAATAGGGCGCCCTATGGTTTAAAGACCGGTAGCTTCGCGCGCCAAATGCACCCCAAATATGCGTGCCAAACGCACCCCGCAACTCGACTCGGTTGCCTGCGTCGCTGTTTGCTGTTGACCCTAGCAAGTTCTTTGGCCCTATGTTTTATAGAAAGGGAGCTACGCTTTGTAATCTTTCAAGAAAAAACCGACCTGTTAAATACACCTTTGACGAAAAGTTTAGATTGCAACGTGCAGGCGTCAATTTTTACGGTCCATTTCAGATCGAGCCTGATGACTTGGACACCCTATATGTATATATATATATATATTTTTTTTTTAAAGGACTTTTGGAAAGAATAAGGTACAACACTTCTACAGAGCTTGCTTATGACAAGTATGTGCTCCATAGGTTTATGTGGCTAAGCATGAAGCTGTGTCTAAAGGTGCTATGTGGGATGTATCCTGTCAGTGTCTTATGCCACAAGGTGGCCCATTTTTAGCATGCTTTTTAGTGCTCTTCCTGCGGCACCTCCGCATGTCCAGTGACTGCTTTACTTTTGGGCAACGTTACTAAACCACTCAGTTGGGAAACTGCCATAGAGACTGCTCTAAAAAAGTGGCCCCGATCTGTCCTTGAGAACCGAGCTAATGACAAACACAACGCCACCATTTCTCCCGCAGCAGCCACTCGAGGAACTTCGCGTTACTTCTATCTTGGCTTTAATCGGCCATTTTGGCGCCGAAACAGATACGGTGGTAGAGGTTACAGGGGCGCCAACCCCGTCTCCCCAGCGGACGCGCCGCGTCGTACTAACGAAGTTAAAATGCACCTAGGTTGGGACGCGCTACCTGAAAGCACCGCTGAGGCATGGTTGTATAAAAACAATATTAATTGTGCCACAAAACCTTCCTAACTAAAAATTTTAAAAACATCACGCGCCCTTCATTTTGTACCAAACTCTAATAAATTTCATACAAAAAGAGTCTTTTCCATTTGTTTTTACGCAAAAACATGCTTTCTAAAAGCTCAAGGTGACCACAGTACAGACAAATGATAAAGAGTGGCTCTGTTGTCGTATTTAGCTCGGTCTCGATGGACGCCAGCGGCCCAGGTTTCGACGGTGAGTTTCCCAACTGAGTGTTTTAGTAACGTTGCTTTTGGGTAACCGCCACTAGCTCAACCTTTGGGTGTTTGGACAACCAATAACGACGGCATGAACTTTAGGGAGCACCCTACATAGACTTATACTAATGTGATCAATTTTCTAGGCAGTACTCATGTGGGATGTAGCCAGTCAATTTCCATTCAGACGATATGAACTACAGCACTCAATCTGGCCCTTTGCTTTGTTTGCAGTCCCCACAAGCTCCAGTTTCTCTAGATATTACTCGGGAGTCTAAAGACCCGGACCTGAATTTTGTGTTGCAGCCACAATGGACCTTTTTCACATACCGACGGCACCAGGCGGTGGCTGCACGAACTAAAAATCGAGGAAGTGACCTACCTGCGCTACCAATCGATAATGGGAGCTACGCTACCAGTTTCTTCGCTCTCCGAGCAGCGGCGCGTGCCCAAGGCGACTCTAAAGAGGGGGATATGTGGCGTCCACCCAAACGTCATGTTTTTCTTTCCGTCCACTTTCTTTTTTTGTGTAACACAATTATATATATGTTGCAATTACGTGTTCTACTTGCTGATCCACAGCCTCCTTCCGAATTTCCTCGATTTCTAGTGCCGACTTCCGCCGCTTGGCATCGAGTGCTCGCGCGTGCGCAGAACGCTTCTCGAAAAAGGTCCATTGGCGATGTGTGCAACCAAAAGCGTCGTGGTCGTCTTTCCACGATTGACCAAACACACTATGATGACTTGAAAGCAATTAATTTTCCTTTCATCGACGGAAAAGAGTTATGTCAGACTGTCAATGTTGACTGTGTCGGTTTAAGCATGCGATAACTCCAAGCTTCCACTGTGCTTTTAGAGCGCAGCTCTTAGGCGCCCGTTTCCGGCTTGAGCGGCGTCGCCGTCGCCGTCGCCGTCGGCGTAACCGCGCGGTGCATTATGGGACGCGTGACGTCACTGATGACGTCATCAGCATCCGCATCGTCATCGTCATCATCACTGATGACGTCATCAGTATCCGCATCGTCATCGTCATCATCACTTATGACGTCATCAGTGACGTCACTGATGACGTTATCGGCATCCGCATCGTCATCGTCATGATCACTGATGACGTCCCCCCCCCCCCCCGAGGTCACGTGACCCCCCAGTACTCTTCCCGCCTCCTCCTCAAGAGCTGCGCTCTAATTCGGCGTTACAGGGAGTTGTAAACGGCTTTCATTTTTTTACACACGCCATCGAACTTGCTCACAACTGATGATAAGTAGCCAGGGTCATAACTTGTAACCTCATGGCAGGGCAAATCCTGGTAGTGGTGTCGCATAAGGAACCCATAAGAGGGCACAACCGAAACATCTCGGCACTAATACTCCATCTCACAAGTTGCCTTCGGCAGTCTTCATTGCTGGCAAACGCATGGGTGTGAGCACATAACTCTCTAGAGTGCAGACGGTTGCACGAGCACTCGCGCACTGAAAGCGCTTTTGAAAACCACATGCTCATGCCTGTGTGTCTGCAGCACTGAAGATCTTGTGAGATGGAGAATCGTGTTTTGACTGACGTAATTTTGTCCATCATTTTATTGTTGGGAGTTTTCTGGCACGTGCCAAAGGCGAGTATTCCAAGGATTCATGTGACACCCTCGTAGTGCACAAAAGCTTATAATGCCCGAGTCCCACTAGATAGACAAACAGAAACAAGTGACACCAACAAGCCTCATACACGTGCAGCATGCATTTGATGGTACCTTTGCAGGCCTGCAGTCTCTCGGTGCTCGTGAAGTAAGCACGAGTGATTGCAAGCCTGCCAAAGGTACCTTCGTGTGCATGTTGCACATGATTGAGGCCTGTCGGTGTCGCTTGTTTCTGCTTGTTGCTCTAGTGGGACTCGGGCCTAAGTATCATCACGCGGAAATCTAACAAAATAGCCCACAAAGTTGTATGCTTGCACACATTTATTGTACAAACACATTTGCTTATCATGTCAATTTCTTCTGCCTTCCCAGAGTCGCAGTCAATGTGGAAAGCCAGACCAAGTCGGTTATTTCAGAAGCATCTTACGAAGCTGCTGTTTTGCCTGGGGATCTTCTTTTATTGTGAGGTAAGGACATGGTTCATATTCTGATCCTCTACAGAGGGCATTTATTTAATAAAGCGACGGCTGTGTCCATAATGGCAATCAAGTTGACCAAGACCTATTTCTTTGCGCTTAAGACAGGGGGCGCGAAAAGGTTACAGATAATGATCACATGTGTGGTGAAGCTCCGCCCCCACAGACACCATTTCCTTTGGTGGGTATCGAACATCTCGGATGCGATTCCTTTGTTCGTCGTAGCGTGTCTAGTAGTTACTAGTCGTTAAAAACAATTCACCCTTCAAACTATTTCCTCTCCGCTTTCTCGAAAGCTGAGTCCTCGTTTGTAAAGAGCCAGTGGATTTCTGACAGCCATAAAAAGGGCAAGGCAGCCATTGCTGCGACTAAAGGACGATGCTGGAGCTCGGCGCCCTTACGCCACTGCACTCTCTGTAGAAAGTAGACGAAATTCCGCCCTTGTGTCTACCCTCTATACCCCCAATCAGAGCTTGGGACCGTGACATTACTCTACCCTCTGTGAAAGGAGCAGACTGACTTGCTCGTGGTATAGACAGCTGCCAGATTTATGTGTATAGGTGGGCATAGCGTGCAGTGTAACCTTTAGTCTCGCAATTTTTTGTTGGGTGAGAGGGGAAAGGACATTCTATTGCAGAGGATGCAAACATAGAGATGAATAGATAGAAGGTGAGGCCATAGACGGCCTTACAGTAGTTACTGTTATACTCATTTGGTTTGAAGTCACCTGAGTGATGCCATACCTTGCAGTAAATGTGTTTAGTGACAAAGTATAACTTATTGTGTATTACTTTTTTATTGCGAGTTAAGGATACACTTGTCACGCTAAGGGACACTGAATACAATTCAGACTTTGAATGAAAAGGCTGTTTTGCTTCCAAGAGAGCCAGTACCGGCCCTAGGGGTGGGCGACCTGAACGGTCGCCCTTGGAGCCATCAATAGGGCGGTGCCACCACGGCCCCTTACGGATTTTGATTTTTAATACGTTGGCATTTATTGCTTTGGTGCATGCAGCTGTCTTTGGTTTGGGCTGGACTGGTTTCGTGAGTCCGCGGCCCGGTTCCTGCCGTGCTCTTTAGCTCCATTCGTTCGCTCGACGTTCACTTTTCCTCTTACGTAAGAGGAAAAGAATCTTCTCGCATTGTTTCAATGACGCGCCGCTGTTGGCGCACACTCCTCCTACGATGGCACTGGGTCGTAGGCACACGGTCTCGTTTCTCCAGTGTGCACAATGTACACGACAATGTAAAACTGACGATAATAATCCATAGAAGAGGGGGACAAAGGACAAACACAAGTCTACAAACAGCTACCGTAGAATACCGCGCATCCGCCCATGCCACACTAAGCAGCCCACACCCAAATTTGTAAGATCTGAGAAAATGTGCACAGTACATTGATATGTAAAATTGATGACAGGACAAGCGCCCATCCCCCATTTTTTCGGGATTATCCCTAAATTTTGAGTGGGCACTTGCCCGGTATTTTACGATAGGTGAATAAAAGGCTAAAAAAAGAGTGAACAAATGGGGACAACGAAGAAACACGGACGACATAAAAAAGCGCACCAGTCAGCTAGGTGACTGGTGCACGACCGAAAAAATGACAGGAGGACACTTAAAGGGGAACTCCGCCAATTTTTTGGTAGACTTCGATTTGGCTGGAAATTTGCAGTCCGCATCAATAACCCTTTCTCAACTGATAACCAAAATATTTTAAAAAAAATAAAAATTTTCCGTGAAGTTATTGAATTTTCCAGTTACGCCGGCCGCGGGTCCCAGGAGGCGACTCTCTACTGGGAACAATACAAAATCCCTTCTTTTCCCTACCCGCGTACGTCACGGATGTGCAGGCGGACGAGCGACTCGGGCAGCCGCGAAGTGGCTTTCCGGACACCAGCGATCAAGATAATTTTTTTCGCAGCTTCAAGGTTGAAAGTTTCTTTGTAATGGGTAGCAATCTGTGCTCTGCGATTGATTGTAGAAACAGTGCCGGAAAAAGCTTTTTTTTACCCTTGTTTTCGTGGGAGAAAAAAAAAAGTGTTTCCCGGCAGCAATGGAGGCCAGCCACGTCAATGTGCTTTTGCGCGAGCTGTGTGCCGAAAGAACTAGCGTCACGCAAAACATTTTCACTTTTGCTCGGAATACTTTATAGCCGCGTGCTGCGATTTGAGTATCCTTCACCAGCTGGAACAGCTTCAAGAGCAGCAAGCGCAAACTCAAGCCGGCTGTGACCATTACGACATCCGTCCAAAGAAGAGCGCTAATAATATCGAGAAATATAGTACACAATCTAGCACTACAGTCGGCATTTTGCACAGTCACATTTGTTATTCACAATTGGTTCAGTGATATTTCTTTAAATTTTTTATAAACACTATATTTGTTTCGGACGTCGAATCTAGTTCGCGCTACTCTCGGAGTTCCCCTCACGCGGCCGATATGTTGAAGACGAGAAGTGAAATGTCTAAACAAAGTTCAAGTCTGAATTTAGACATGACTTTCGACATATTGCTATTCCTGTCTGCTATTACAGAGGTTCATGGAGCAGGTGTTGAGCTCCATTAATATACGATAGGGCCTTGCCTGGTTTGTCAAATGGTTGGCGTGCAATATTGTCTGTAGAAGAAGTGGTGAAAACGTCTTTAATTTATTCTATTGCGAAGAAATTTTATATAGGGCTGAAAAGTTTTTTTTAAACCATGAAAATATTAATGTCGTTGAGGGGAGGCATCCAAATTTACAGCTGATAGAAACTGTGCTAAACTAACTTAATTTAAAAAAAAAGAAAGAAATCTTATATAGAATTATTCCCCTCCCATGTGCTCTCGTGGATGGGTGTTTGAACGCGTTGCATTCTACTCCAAAAGTAAAAAGAAAAAATATGGGTACACATTTTTTTAGTAACTTTTGTTAACTTATTTTGAATTAAAAGATTTATGATGTCTTTCTGTACCTCACGCACTATTGTATCTTCAAGCACATATTCTTTATTTGGAGATGAACAGTGTATTTGTGTAAGTATTTTATAGGCATTCGTTTGCCTATAAACGCACAGACGTGTTCTTCCAAGACCAAAAGGTTCAAGTCAACTTGAACAAAAGGTTCAAGTTTTGTTCTTGGAAGAACACGTCTGTTGGATGTATTCCCTGCGGTCTCGAAAGGAACTCCTGCCGTATGACTCAGCCCATTCAAAGGTAGTTAAAAGAGGAATTGCTAAGCTTTGCCTTGAGTCCGCCCTCAGAAAGTTGTGTGCTCACAGGATCCAGGCCTTAAGCTTTAGCAACCAATTGGCTCGACTATTGTCAGCGGGCTTCCCTGATTCGGTCTTGAGGAGTGTGGTGGAAACCATCCTGCAAAGGGTGAAGGGACACACTGCTAGAAAAAAGATGCAGTCAGCACTGAGGACTGTGAGGCCTGAAGCGGTACCATACGTGCACAAACTCTCGCATAACCTCAAGAAGGTTGCGAACAGACATGGGGTGCCGATTGTGTTTCAGCTCCGACAAAACTCGGGCAACTCTGCTCCCGCATTACTGGTGAAAGCAGACAGAAGCGAGGATGCAGCACAAAGCATGCCAGGCCGTTTTTTGGCTGCAAAACAGAGGTCGTCTATGAAATCCCGCTCACGTGTGGGAAGACATACGTGGGGCAAACGGGAAGGTGGGCCAACGACCGTCTCAGGGAGCATGCTCAAAATTTAAAGACTAATGACGAGGCACATTTGCCTGCTCACTGCAGAAACTGTAAGTGTGAGCCACGTCTTTCTGACACTGTAATTTTGGGTAGAAGTAAGGGACAAAAAGCACTTGAGCTGTTGGAAGCCTTCTTTATCAAAAAGAAAGGTGACCTATGTGTGAGCGATACCTCGATAAGTTTGTATAATGCTGAGAAATGCTTCCTTGATGAATTTCTGTGACGAGCGTGTGATAGTGACACGATGCATGCGTGGACGTATTGAAGTTGACGATATATCTGTATGTTTTCTAAAGGTTCCCTCAATACAGTTGTAAGTTGCGCTCGTGTTTGTTTTTCTCTCTTGTGTCTGTCTTTTTTGCGCAAAACCATGTATCCTCCCCTTTGTACCCTCCCCTCCTCTTCCTCTTCAAGAGCTGTGCTCTAGTTTCGCGTTACAGAGATTTGTAAACGTCTTCCATTTTTTTACTCACATGTTTACTAACAAAGTGATGTCGTACCTAGTAGATATGGGCAAATAAAAAAAAAGGGAGGGGGGGGGGCGGGGGGGCACGGCTGGAGTTCGCCCAGGGCACTTGATGGTGTAAGGCCGGCCCTAAAGGGAGGTCAGTACGCTGCCCCATCTTTTCTAGAATTTTTACCTGAATGTTTCTTTTAGATTCACCCATGAGCATTTCGTAAATATTTCACACTCAGTGTAGGCATCTATGAGCGTCAATCACGTTGCAGATATTTCTCTTCTCTCTGGGTGGTCGTCACTGGGATGAGCGGTGCACTGGCTGTTAAATTGATTTGGGGGCAAGGAATCACTTGTTTGCATAAAAAGTTTTTTTCAGTATTGCTAGCACTACGGGTTTCAACCGTAAAATAGAATCTTGGAATTCTCTTCAATGTCCTCTTAAATGCAACAGACCTTAAATGCAACAGACTTTGGACAGCTTCACTGATCCTCTCATGTCTGTTTTAAAGAAGCCTTTACTTTTGCTGTGGGGACATTTGACATTTAGAAAGCTGTAAAATTGCTATAAAATTGCTCTGTGGCAAGGAATTATATGTTATTTTTAATTTGGTTTTCTTACTGTTTCTTCAAGGTGATCATCTACTATGTGGTCATTGGTCAGTGCTCGTGGCCATCCTTGCATGATCACTCTCAGCAGAAGAAACCTTCATTGCAAAAGGAGGCTGAACCACTTCAGATGATGCTCTTGGCTGACACCCATCTCCTTGGTCCTAGAAAAGGCCACTGGTTCGATAAGCTTCGCAGGTGAACATTACCGGCAAATATTCTGTCATTGCTGCGGTTTTTTGTCTGATCAAATATACTAATGCCAAATTTGGTACCAAGTTGGCATTTGGTTCCTTTGAAATGCTGTCAGATCTAGTAGTATGTACTTTGCCGGTGCACTCTGCAATGCTCAGGCTGTGCATACTGACTCTAGTATACTGAAAGGGATACTGCAATGAAATCCTAGTGCCTATTTGATTATATAAATGTCAATCACTTTCTGGCCACACCACAAAGACATCATTTTTTTTTGCTTGAAACGACACCGAAACATTATTTAAAAGGAATAAACCGAATTGTTGTTGCGTCACTGTGCACTTAAAAGCAGCATCACTCCGCGGAAGTACAGTGGCAAGCTGCATGCACGCGAACCAGGGTTGGGCAGTATCGCGATACAAATGTATCGCGATAGTATTTCAGAAATACATTTCATGTCTGTATTTCTGTATCGCGATACATTTTTTTCACCAGTATCTGTATTCCTGTATGGAAATACATTTGGAATGTTTCTTTGTATCGTGATACAATCAGGATGAAATGTATTTCGTTACATTTCCTGAGAAATACTCCCCCCCCCCCCCCCCCCCCCCCCCTCCCGCCCCCCCCCCCCCAAAAAAAAAAAGATACAGGTCCGAACGCTTTTCTTTTTTTTTTTTTTTCTTCTCAGGGCATTAGGGCTAAGGAGATGTTGGGGCATTGTTGCTATGCTGACCAAGGTTCCTTCCGATTCTCCATACTATTTTTCTATGCGTCGTCCTCTCTCTTCTGAGAAGTGTTGCGTAGTCGGGGACTCGAACCAGGTGGCGTGCCAGGATTGGAGTCAGAACATCTTCTGCCGCAGGTCCTTAGGTAGGAATTTCTTGAGTCATTGTTTGCTGGCATCCAATGTCCACTTATAAATGTATCTCTTGCCTTAGCGTACACAGTACACCCAGCCGGCAAAGCTGAGTCACAGTCCGTTGAAGCACGAGCCTGGCGGTGGTTGACTTGAAATAGTAGGATGACTCACGCACTGAAGTAGGATGACTCACGCTCGTAATATTGCACGGCTCACGGGTACGTCATCAGCCGACGTGTACGTGACCCGCTGCTCTGGGGATCCGAAACCCAGGAAGGAGGCCAGACGTGGCCTCGCTGTGCCGACCCATACTTCGTACACCTGCGACTCGTCTCGAGCGCGCTGTTTCTCGGAGAGCTCGCGCCTGTGCTGGCAATATCAGGTCACAATTCACGAGGTCTTTGTTTGGGTGATGCTAGGCGAAACTTGATGACTGCAATCCATGCGTTGGTGGCGGAGGGTCTGCAGGAAGGACCTTCACAACAGGGATGCCATCGTATTGTTTTTCCAACCGTAACAAGATGAGACACGTGTTCCAGGATGCTTGAGGTGGTCCGCTATTCTCGAAAATTTCAAATGACACTGGCTGCACGATCTTCAACGAGGTAACCTACAACGAAAGTATCTATTGCACTTTCATACAGCAGCGTGGTTAAGTTTCATGTTCAAGGCCACACCTACAGATAAAGAATACCAGTTCATTCCACCGTGACGTCATGTGATCAATGTTGGCAGGGACGTCCTTATTGGACAGGGTCGTGGTGACGTTTTGATGGGATTTAGGGTGACATAGAATTTATTTAGAGGTCGAAGTCTTTTCGCATCCCTCATCAGACAGACAGGATGTCAGGGAAGGGACCGCAGTCAGTCCTTGATGGACCATTTTTTTGAGCCCATTGAAGACTCCTTGTCATCCGAAACCACCACCTTTTCGGGATCAAAACCTTCCACTTCAAATTTCATGCTTCATCTCACTTGGTGTCTCTAAGAAATGTGAAAAATGTATTGCAGTATCAGTATTTCTGTATTTGTATTTCTGCCCTCCCTAAGATGTATTTCCGATACGTATCGCGATATATTTTTTGCAGATGTATTTTAGTATCAGTATTTTGGCTACTATTTTAATGTATCCCAGTATTTGTATTTCCAAATACATTTTTGAGTATTTCTGCCCAACCCTGACTGCGAACCCTGTCGAACAGGATTTCCCTTCTCTCCCGGCTTATTCAATCAACTCTTGCAGGGAGTGGGGAGGGGCAACTAAAAACGGCCAGGTTGTAACGCGTCGATGGCACCAAGTGGCGGAGCTCATAACCACGCCAGCCCCAAAGCAGCTTTGCCCGAAGTTGAACCAATTGACATCATGTCTGTGATGTCAATTGGTCTAGCTCCTGTGATGCATCGTGCTCTTCGATGGCTGATCTTTGAGCACTCGATCGCTGGAATCAGTCCTTTGGAGCGAAAAACATAGCCATCTGTTCAAAATAGAAGCTTGCGTGAGTTGATCATGTTTAACATTTTTCTGATTGTGAGAGGTATTTTATGTTTCAATTCAGTATTCAGTATCCCTTTAAGGTCAGCTTTGCCAGATTATAAAAATATGATTGACCTGTGAAAATGAATGATTTGGCCATAAACTCCTAAGCACACTTTGGCTGTTTTCATTCCTACTTGTGTCAGTTATTTACTTATCAATAATTTGTTTCATAGAGCGTGGGGTCAACAAGACTGGTAGATCTGCGTGCTTGGGCACCGGGGCAATGGCCTTGGGCCTCGCTTCAGCAGTAGGGCCCCACCGCTGTTGGCTAAGGCTGTTTACTCTAATATTTTTTGCATTATGCCTAGGTATTTACTGGGAAATACAGAAAAAAAAAAGAGCTGTCGCTTGTGGGACAGGGGCCATCTCTCACTTTTAGCCCTTTTCTTTTTCCCATCCTACCTTTCACCCTGGCACTGTGTTGACCGTTTGGCCAAAAACAAAACTTTGTTGTGTTCTGATACAACAAAGCTGGCTATGACACTAATGCTTCAAACCAGGGGTCTGTTTTTTTTGTTTTTTTTTAAATCAATTTTGAATGAGAAGAAAAGTACCCATAATTCTTAATGAAATTACTTTCTTTTTTTTGCTTTCTTTCAAACCAGCTTTGTTTCCTCCCTGTGAGGCAAGATGCTTTGCAGAGGGTGGGCCCACAGCTAGAACAATTTTGTGGAATATTGTGTCCCACGGATACAAAGCGTGTGAACAATAGATGCTATGTCAAGTATGCCTGAATGAGATTGCTATGCTGTAAATAAATTGAGTGAAGTAAACCCTGCAGGTGTAGATATGCTTCTTTTCTCCCTTTCCTTTCTGCCCAGGGCCCCGCATTGTCTAGTGCTGGCTCTTACTGCATAAATATAATATCAGTTTGCAGTATGGTAGAATTTGCCAAGGGTCTTCTCTCTGTCTATGACTATATTTACTTTTTTACCAGGGAGTGGCAGATGTACCGAACGTTCCAGACTGCCTTAACCCTTCAGAGCCCACATGTGGTGGCATTTCTTGGTAAGATCCCATTTTTTCCTCTTCATTATACTCAGTGCTAAGAAGAGAGCTAAAACTGGTCAAGTCTGGCCATTTCGTGAAGTCATATAAATACAATAAATTGTATCATAAAAATTTGTTTTAAATATTACGCAAATGAGTAATAAAAATTATGATCAGCTTCCACTAAAGAATACTCCATTACTTTGTTTCGGAGAAATCTAGAAGTTGATATTTTTAAATGGCAACAGTAGGCTGACATGTGGTCACTGAGAGGTGTGTGAGAGGGCTAGCCATGCCAGTGCTTATTTTTATGCATTTGACATTCTGCTACAGTATAGGGCAACCATAATCTACAATGTAGGAAATTGGACATTGGAGGGAGGAGGGGGGAGGGAGAGGGGGAAAGGGGGGGGGGGGGCAAAAGAAAAAGCAAGCTCTGCAAATATTGAGTTCACTGTACAAATGCTCACTTTTCCAGAGATCTTCGTTTAGCTGACCGCACAAGCACCTTCTTCATTTTTAAACAAAACTGAAGCATGCCAAATATACCGTAAAATCCCGAGAGATAGCCCACCTAACATCAAGAGCAAATCGGCTGAAAATATTGAGTGGGCTAACTTTCGGTGTACAATCAAGAAAAGTTTTAAAAAACTGCTATTTCTAGGTTGTGTTCATTCCAAGATTGTTATGGTGGTGGGGGCAATGAAGCAAAGATGATTGTACTTCCCAGTCAGCAACGTTGGCTTATATCCCGCCATAATGAACTAGCCACATTTACGCCGAGGCCATCATTGATCCCAATGCTACTATTACTAGAAGTGGGCTATCTTTCGGCGTTTAAAAAAAATATAGCAAATCAAGCCAAAAATAAGGCTGGTCTATCTTTAGGGGGTGGGGCATCTCGGGATTTGACGGTAGTAATATTGAAAAGTGCCCCGAACAAACCTCTGTGTGAGCAAAAACATATTGACAGATGAAACCAGAGAAAAAGCTCTAAATTTACTCTGGGAGGTAGCATTTTTATAGTATGTTTATTTTTACAAAATGTATCACATATTCCTTTAGATTTCTTCCACTCATTTCGAAACTATGAACGAGCGTTCCCACGAAAATGGGACATGGGGCTTCATTGAAAAAGAAATGGCGGGATGGCAGAAATGCAACTCTAAAACGGGACTGTCCCTGCCAAAACAGGACGTCTGGTCACTCTATTACAGTAGGAACAAAGCAGGCATGAAGAGAACTGAGAATGACTGGGGACATCTCTAGTGCTGTGTGATACAATAATAGTAAAATGTACTTGAAAAGATCATTTAAACTAGCCACCGCAGTCACAAAACTCCTGGCTTACACTAGGTAGTCTAGTTAGGCCCACACTAGAATATGCTAATATTGTCTGGTTCCCTCACACAAAGGCCAACATATCTAAACTCTAGAAAATACAATGTAGGGCAATTAGATTTATATACAATAAATACAGGTGCACTGCTCACCAACTGAACTTCTTAAGAAAGCAGATCTTTTAACCCTAGCTAGCAGAGCTAAACAGCTAAGGTTGAAATTCTTGTACTTTCTTCTTCAAAATGCCTTTAAAATTGATAAATCCAAGTATATTTCCTTTTCTAACTACTAGCGCAGCCCGGCATAAACACAATACAACCTTGTCTGAATATTCCTTTAAAATCGACTGTTTTCCGAACTCTTTTTTTTCCTTAGTCATCAGAGAATGGAACAAACTTGGTCATTCCATCACTAGCAGCACCACAATAACCCAATTCCTAGCCTATCTAGATGCTTTGTCACATAGTAATGAGTGATATAAGATTACTTTTTTTTTTTTCTATTGTATAACCAGGGCTGGCCTGAGTTTTATTTAATTATATGTTTGTTTTAGATATGAATTCTGATTTTGTTCCTTTTTTAGGTACTGTTCAATAGCATTTATGTGTATGTTTTGACCTTGAAGTGCCAATTATGATGCATGCAATTTTCTTGTATATTGTGTCCTTTCCTGCTAAAGTCCCTCTTGGGATTGGCAGTATTTTCATATAAATAAATAAATAGTAGCATGAAGGAAACCGAATTGGCCTCACCTGATGTCCATTTCTCCCCAAACTGGGTTAGCTCAGCAAACCTCGCACATTAGGAAAAGTCCAGTTCTGAAATTGGTTGACCTAATATCTAATTTTCCGTGAGTAACATATAACTTGTATAGTCTTTTGGCGTGCTTATGCTGGGCTAGGTAGAAATATTGTGCAGAAAATCTCCTGAGTGAATTGTAGGTCCATCCAACCTGTTTGCCTGGGAAAACACTGAATTATCAGTGAACTGCTCCAGGCATTTATGCCGTGCACTTGATTGGTCATTTGTCTTGTATTGTCAATTTTGAAAGATCCTCCAGGAGGTGTCATGTAAGGAGTTCCACTGATGTCTTTTAAATGCCAATTGCCTAAATCAAAGACTTCACTTGTTGGTATAGCATAAATGTGGTAGCATAAAAAGTGTTGTTTTTTGTTATAGGTGATGTTTTTGATGAAGGCCAATGGAGCAATGACAAGCAATTTGATACCTACATGGAGCGATTCTGGGAGCTTTTCTACATTCCAAGGGGCACTAAGATGCTTGTTGTGGCTGGGAATCATGACATCGGCTTTCATTACAGGTCTGTTGTTGTTGTTCATTTAGTTTTCTCTGCTCCTTTTTTATCTTGTAGACTCTGAATTTGTTTAGGCCTAGAAATACTAACACAAAGTGGGTTTTCAAACTGAGTTCATTATAGATGTGTTTATGCATTCTCAGTTAGATTTTATCGCTCTGAAAGTATCTCTACTATCAATGTGTTTTATAACATCTTTGCCCCTTTCAGGATGCACAAAAGTTTTGTGGATCGTTTTGACAAAACCTTCAACACTTCTGCTGTGCATATGAAAACTATCAAAGGCAACACATTTGTATTGATAAATAGCATGGCAATGCATATGGACAACTGTAATTTATGCGCCCGTGCAGAGGCACTGCTGAAAGATGTTGAACGCAGGCTGCAGTGTTCCTTGGTAAGAAGCCTTTGTACATGTTAGATGCTACAGAGTTTTCTTATTTTATTAATTTGCAAACTGCCTTACATTACTTAAACACTTGCAGCTATATACTTTGTCTTAATCAGCACCACAGCAAAAATTTGCCATACATGCCAAAAAGTAGTCATAACATGTTTTTTTTAATTCAACAATCATGGTCAACCTTTTTTATAAATTTTATTAGGAATGACGCCTAAACTTTTACAAAATCTTAAGTCAACATTTGCTTTAAGGGGGGACACTGCCCAGAAAAAACAATTCCTGCAAAAAAAGTTTATTTTGACAAATGTCATATTTACATCCACCAACATCCAGAGAGTATTCCCAGAAAGTTTTATTAGTGTTCACTGCATAGTTAATTTTTCATAAATTTTTTTTAGGTTCACCAATGCTAAAGAAAAGGTAGAGGTTGGAGCGCTTTGAATGCATTTTTCTCCATTCCAGTTTTTGGCACAAATTTCACTTTAGGAAAACTATTGTTTTGTTATTACATAACTTGGATTTTCTGGGGTGAAATTTTAAGGGGAAGATAACTATGAGCTTGTATTTTTTATTTTTGTCATTTTTCATGCTCAATAACTAAACTTTTGGACAAAGGATGGAAATCTAAAAAAACAGTATTTGTGTTTCTCTGGCTTTTCTGTCATGAAAGATGGTATAATATAAAAATATAGCTCCATAGGTATCTGCTCTGAACTGTCCTAAAAAAATATAACACATGAAAATGACAAATTTATAAGTAATTTCAAAACGATAGTTTTCCTACACAGACACATTCACTTTCATCTTTGAACATTTGCAATTTTTTTGTACATCACCCAGGTTAACGAAATTTGGCAGAAATGTTCTCAACGTTAACAGAAACAAGCCCTGTAAATCTAATTTAAATCAAACAAGCGGTTCAAACATTCACTTTTTTGGGTAGTGTCCCCCCTTAACTTCCAATAACACTATCACTATCATTCGCTGCCTCAGTTCGTCCCTGCCTTGTTGCCTTGCCCGCTTAGCACAAACATTGCACAAAATTTTAAGTCAACATTTGCTTTAACTTCCAATAACGGTATCACTATCATTCGCTGCCTCAGCTCGTTTCTGCATTGTTGCCTTGCCCGTTTAGCACAAACATTGCTGTAATGCTGTTCCATGCATTACAGCAAAGGGACTGACACCTTTTTTTCCATACATGTTTCAGTTCTGCTCAGGAGTTTTCCAACGGCTAAATCGTTTTTGACCAATCAAAGTGGGCCAGTTGATACAGTTGAATCTCGATGTAATGAAGTCACCGGGACCCGCTAATTATTTCGCTAAATCGGGAACTTCGTAAAATCGAGGAAGGGAGACCTCGCGCATAGGCTGCGCGGGGAATCCGAATTTCTTCATTAAATCGGGAAATTCGTAAAATCGGGTTTCGTAAGATCGAGGTTCAAGTGTACTTAGGGTTCAGTTCAATGACCTGATGTGGCTTTTTGATGCAGATTTGCAAGCCAATTGATAGTATTGCAGAGAGGCATTAACGATTCCTTAAAACTATCTACCGTAATGCTGCTACTAAAGTCGGCAATATTTTGGCATTGGCAGGAGGTAGACATTCCTCTCAAGTGTATTGATTTGGTAGCAGACGATAATCAGACCTCCAATCCTTACATCTGGCGTATTGATACATAAGCTTTTGTAGAATGATGTCAGAGGCCTCGCTCCGAACACGGTTACAGGGTTTGGACTATGATTGTGATTGATGGGGGCAGGCAGTGGCTGGTTTGATCATGGAAAGCTATAGCTTCCAATTTGCCGAGTTACCATGAAACACGGCATAGTACTGTATTTTTCATGAGTTTAAACGGAGCTTTATATTTCATAGGCGCTGGATTCAAAAATGACGTCTCAGCACAATGTCCCACCAAAGGAAACTTGCACCAAAGTGGAATTTGAGCACCACAGTCGTCCAGTTTTGCTCATGGTAATCTTGTTTGGTGCATTGTTATATTCAGTTTGCTTTTAGTAGTTAAAATAAGAGCACCAACTTGACACAACAGAAAAAACAATTTCATTAGATGTTTCGCCTCCCATGCGGGAGGCATCTTCAGTAGTTACAAAGCAAATGCAAATGCAAATGCACGAAGCTTATACGGACATTCTTGATAAATAGCGTTGACTTGAGGTTGAACAAAGCAAATGCAAGTGCACGAAGCTTATACGGACATTCTTGACAAATAGCGTCGACTTGAGGTTGAACCTTGCATTTGCTTTGTAACTACTGAAGATGCCTCCCGCATGGGAGGCGAAACGTCTAATGAAATTGTTTTTTCTGTTGTGTCAAGTCGGTGCTCTTATTTTAATTATGACGTCTCCCGGCTTTTGGAGTATTTTTGCTTTTAGTAGCTCAGTATTTGATTGCATCTTTGGCTTGTTCCAGTTCCTTTTAGTATAGTCACACCCGTTTATAATAAACTTGGATACAGCAAGTTACTGTCTATATCGAACTGCCCAAAAATATTTAAAATTAAATTGCATGTAAAATGTACCTCTAGAAAGAAAAACCTATTGGCTGTATCGAACTTTAAAACAATCAACGGCCATCGGAAATGCGCAAACGCCTGTCCCATTTAAAGAAGAAGAAAAAAAAGGCTCTAGCTCGGCCCGTTGCGTTGATGTGCGATGGTTTTCGAGCCATGACTTCTCCGCCGGTGCCTGAGGTCCCAACTTGAGATTACGAGCGCAGACGGACAGCCCGACCTCTTCACGAACAGCAGTCTCAACCAGCTTCAGTATGAATCTTGTTCTCGTTGGAGTTTACTATGCACACAAGCGCACGGATGCGCGACAAGAGAGCATCGCTGTTTCCAGTCGCACGAAGCACATGGTACGCTTCTCTATGGCTCCGCTGGTTTCATTTAGATTTTGGCATTAAGGAAGGAAAATCTTCTTCAAGAACATGCCTGTCATACTGCCAGCCCTAAATTTAAAGCACAAGCGCTTGTGACTCACTCGTAATCGGCGTGCCTCGTGCAGCTTTTCGGAGATAAGGGCAATTGATTTCTATCTACTTCGCACAGGTCTAGGTGCTCCAGTCCAGCAAACGTCCCAGCAGAAGAAACGGTTGAACTGGAATTGCTTCCTGTTTTATCTCTTAGCCCACTTACCGCATTCTCAGTTATGTTTTCTTGAATTAAACGTTTCTTTCGCGATCCACTGAAGTAACAACTGAAGTGTTTACTGCACATCCACTGTCAATATGTTGTATTTCGAACTCCTGGCATTCAAATTCACTGTACTATGCGAGTTCCGATATGACAAACTATTTTATATATCAAACTAATATGCGCGTCCGAAAGTGTTTGTCGAAAACGGGATTGACTGTACCACATTTCAGTCTAGGGACATGTCCATGGTTCAGACTTATTACCATAGCAGGTAATGCAGTTGGGGGCACAGTAGGTTGTCCCAGAGTGCTGTAAGGAATTTGGAAATTAGACACTGCAAGGAATACTGTCATTACATGCTTGACAGCTATTTTCCACTCTAGCGACCTATACGCCGAGAACGTGAGGGAGAGGAGGAGACGAGAGTGCGTGGAGACGTCAGAACACCAAGCTCTGGTGTGAATGATTAGTGGGTTGACCTAAACTAGCTGCCTTTGTCTCCACTGCACGCGTTTGAATGCGAGAACCAAACGCCGGATGCCGGCGTTCCACATTCTAACGCGTTCAGCGGGTGCAGTGGAGGCAAAGGCTGCCTTTGTTTCCACTGCACTTGTCAAACGGATTCGAATGGAAAAGCCAAACGCCGGACACCGGCGTTCCGCATTCTATTGCGTTTGACGACTGCAGTGGAGACAAACGCAGCTTGCTTTAGGTCTGCCCGGAAATCATTCCAACCAGAAATTGGCGTTCTGACGTCCCTGTGCGCTCTCGTCTCCTCCTTTCTCGGTTTGTCGGTGCATAGGAGTCACTACTATCGGCCAAATATGGCGGAAAAAAACAGGTCGTGTCGTACCATGTTCTAGCTCAACACACACCGCTCGGGTTTCAGCAGGCAAGCATTCGACTCAAAATAGTTTGCCTCGTTTTTTATTCGCTACATTTCAAACCTGCGGCGATGTGTTGGCGTAAGTGAGCTTCCAGAGGCTTGCCCTTCTACAGGGAAGCGATGGAAGGACTGTCCTAAAGTGGCGAAGCTGGCTAATCGGTTCATTACTTATAAAATTAGAAGTGCTGACAATAGACAAGGACAAAAAAGGAAGGCGAACAGGACGAGCACTTACTCTCAACTGAACATTTCAGAAGGACTGTCCTTCTACGGTGCTGAAGGTTGATAAATGCACAATGTCTGCTCACACAGTTGCTTAGGTTACGCTCAGAACAACCTGGGCAACACACTGATACGATTGTAACGACCGAGCCACTGGGACAACTGTTTCATTGCGCCGCCGATTACTTGAAATCATGGAAGCCACAGGAGACACGCAGAAATGGCGAAAGGACCTGTTCCGTCCAGTTCAGTGTTTTGTTTTTTTTTTGCTAGGTGCCGTCCGCTTTGCTGTAGTCACAAATAACCTTACAAATGCAAGTGCAGGGAGAGTGGCTTGTGCAAGTCTTGCCCCTTCGGAGTCTTTCAAAAACTTCTCTAAATCATGGATGATACTGAAAGTTGCCCTATGTTTTTGGGGCCATCAGCCATTTGCGATAACAAGCTGTGCCAGCTTGTTCCCTCTGGATGGGACACTTGTTTTCCCAGATGCCACGTTGAATGGGAGGTGGTGTTCAAGATCGGTTTTCTTGGTTCACACGTTTCACATTCGACTCATTGTTGTTGATAAATGGTTGATTATGGTCATTGCTTGGATACACTGGAACAGTTCTTAGTGCTCCCTTCTGTCTTGCAGCACTTCCCTCTCTACAGGACATCAGATAGTGAATGCTCAGAGCCAGACGCTGCTCCCTATCCAGACAGAAATGAAGTGTTCCGGGAAAAGTGGGACTGCCTGTCTGAAAAAGCTACAGAGACGGCAAGTTGTCTCTTCTTGAAGTAGTAATTGGGAGGGCATAGACCAGTGGTTCTCAAATGGGAGTCCGCAGAACTTTTGGGGTCTGCAAAGGCATTCTAGGGGTCTGCGAAGCCCTGCCTCATCAGTCAAGCCCAAGCAATAAAAGTTGTATTTCTTCTAGATTGAGATGAAATGTTCCAATTTTAGGGTGAGTTGTCTCGTGTGTATGTCAATAAGAGATGTCTACTTCACTCTAGCCCTTAGTTCTATTCATTTATTAAATCATTATCATAATTAACCTATCCCTTTCCCTTCCCCTCACCACAAACGGGGTCCTCCGTCATCTCCGCTGATCCACAACGGGTCCTGCAAAACATCAGTGGTTGAGAACCACTGGCATAGACCGTCAGGGTTATATCGTTTAACCGTTTCGCAAAAAGTTCACTTATGTTGTGTGCTCTTTTGACACTGGCAGGTCCTTAGTGCCCTGCAGCCTCGTGCTGTATTCACCGGTCACACGCACCATGGCTGTTTGACATACCACCGGGGTGATATTCCGGAATGGACGCTGCCATCAATCAGTTGGCGCAACAAGAAGAGTCCGAGCTTTACTCTGGTAAGGCTTGCTGGTTATAGTTATCTCACAGCACATGTTTTTGGAACTCAATTTATTTCTCTTCTTCCCGCATATGGTGGTCAAATGAAATGAAGCCAAGACGTTGCCAGTTTAAGAAGATAACTGGAAGCTATCTTCTTAAACTTAAGTCAATCTTCCTTTAAAGGAAGATTGACTTTTATTTGGTCGATTTGAAGCATAGTTACCAGAACACATACTTAGTAGGGTATGTCTTATTTTGACTGAATGCACAGTAAGTATGGGACAAACTAATTGAAGGAAGCAGGCCTGCACATTAGAGAGAGTATACTGATGTTTTGATGCATCTGACATTCCGTGTCTCTCTCTTGTTTAACTTATTTTCAAGAGAAGCAAATTCCAGGAAGATATTTGGTAGTTAGATAGTGGTATTGGTTGGTCCGAAAACCCTGACTGCTTGATACATCCAAATATTCCTTCAGTGTTTTTCTGAGTGGGTGGAGTTGCCATTAATGAAAGAAAGGGAAGAAAAAGACAAAGTCCATCCTGTGTTTTGTAAATACTTTGGAAATTGAGTATGAATTCTTAGCTTTACTGTGTGGTTTTGAATTCTGAAAAGCGTACATCTAGTGGCGGGTTGCTTCGGCCGGAATTTCAGTTAGGCAGTTTGCTGAATTTTCTGAGCAGAATTTGACAGAATCCACTACTGCATTCAATGTTTGAGGTACAAAGCGTGCAAAGCTCATGTAGTTGCCACCGGTGCTTTGCATTGTCAGAAAATCTAGCCCAATTACTGAACTTTAAGGTGCTCAAACAACAGAGGTATAGGAAACAAGAAAGCTAGAGTTGCTCTAAGATAATGCAAGGTCGATGAAGAAGGTAAGAGAAAAAATGGTAACATTTGGAGCCTGTGGAGAACACATGTGCCTGCAATAAATATTTATAGTAAGTTACAGCTTCAAGAAGGTAGGGCGAGGGAAAAGAATGCTGGGGAGGAAGAAGCAGACAAAATGCTGGAGAGGAGAGGGGGAAACCTCCTCTCTTCAGTGTTCCATCTGGTTCCTCCTCCTTGGCCTTCCTTTCCCTCGCCCTACCTTCTTGAGTTGCAACAGAGCATATAGTGAAAGTTATTTTTACAGCGGAGCTGTTAAGGGCTAGTTTCCCCAGGATCGTGTCCCCCGCAAAGAAATAAGACACCGAACTCTGGACGCCTACCGCCATCTATGAGCGATAGCGGCAAGCCACGTATCTTGTTGCCGCCGTCGCTCATAGATGGCGGCAGCCTTTCCACTCTGGCTTGCCGACTTCCTGCCGACCATTACTTTCCATTGTACAGCTCCGCTGGTCTTCCTTCTTCACCAGAGTGGAAAGGCTGAAAGTTTTTTTTTGTTTGGGTGTCTCTACGCTGCCCTTGCCCAAGCACTTTTGCCCCGGGTATTTTCCTATTTTGCCTTTCTGACATTGTGTGCATGGATGGCATGCCCATGTTTTGGTGTCTTACCCTCATTAGAAACGAAGTTTTTTTTATCTAAAATTAGAAGGAAGCACATTTCTGAGAAAATCAAGCAACTGGTCTTGAGTAACTAAAAATATTGAAACTTTTTCTTTTTGTTAATTTTGCCTTGAATATTTACTACTCACACAAGAATTATGATTCAAGAATGTAAATGCTTTCGTTTACTACATTCTTGGAGAGGAATAAAACAGGAAAGATGGAGTTTGTGCATTGGCCATTTAGATTGCGAGGTGTCTCCATATCTTCATTGCAGAAGACACTGTCGGGTCAGAACACAGCATTTTTTTATTTGAACATAGTTATGAAGTTTTGTATGAATCATGTAGTGATGTGGTTGCTGTTTTCTAAGGTCACACACAGCAAGAAGTGCATTTGCTTCTTCCATTCTAGCTTTTATTTTTTGAAGGAGGAACTTTTATGTCACAACGGGCTGGTTTGATTTTCCCTTGTTTCTCCACACTTTTCAGGCCGTATTTACACCTGATGACTTCGCAGTGTCCAAGTGCTACATTCCCCAAGAGACGACTGTTGTTCTTATATATGTTACAAGTGCAGTTCTCCTTGTCTCTTGGTGCGTCTTTAGCCACTGAAGTATGCATCTGCAACGCCGAGGAGGCGTTGGTCTCTGTTGTAAGGCTGTCCCACGGCGGCCATCTTGAAAAACCTTAAAATTTGACCCCTAGATGGCGACACCGATCCGTGTGGCCGAGAAACTGTGGTATGGCTCGTGTCGGCGATGTTCCGGCTAGAGTGCCTTCATGAAGGCACCCTAGTTCCGGCTAGTCCCCTGTGCAAGTTGCACGTTCACTGCGTGCTCTTGCCTGCGTCACGCGGTGCCAGCGTGCCTAGTTTGCTCGGCTGTTAAGCAAAACAAGCTAGCCCAGCCAGCTCATCTATCGGAGGATACCAAGCTGGGTGACTTCTATTCTCTAATATGGGCTTCTGATCCGTGGTGCACTAATTTCTACATGCTTTGGTGCAAGGCATCACGGAGTGAGAAAAATATATGTCGGCTTGACTTGTTGATTTTTCGTGAATTAAAAAAAAAAAAGAAATTGCTCGGCATAAACGTTTAGCGTGCCCTCTCTTTCAAGACACAGGTTGACAAGGGCGTCTGCTAGAAAGGTAGTGATGCGTCGCGATTGACTATCTGATCAATACGATAACAATTGAAAAGTGACTGGATGTTACAGAATACTACCTCAATGAACAAAAAGTTAGGGCTCAAACTAACTGGTGATGGTTGAACATATTTTAAGAAAAAACTCCGAGATTAGAGAAAAAAACAAAGGACTTTGTCTGTTGTGTCGTCCTTCGTCCCCCCCCCCCCCCCCCCCCCCCCAGTCTCAAGGTTTTGTCTAACAATTTCGTCTCTTAGGAAGGCGCTGCATATTGGAAGTTCAGTAGTTTGAGTAGAACGTTTCGATATCTCCGATAACTATACCCGATATTTCGCCGCGCCTTTGTGAAAGTGTAAAACGTATCTGGATGTTTTCATCTCAATTTAAGCATAATTTGCGGTCAATATTTTAATTTTTACAAAAATATATTTTTTTAGTTCATTCTTTAAATAAAAAAAAACTCAAACTGCAAACTTAACAAAAAAAGTTTTTTTTTTTTTTTTTTTTTAATGTTATTTATCATTGATGCGGCCGAGGCCAGGACTAACGTTTCTCCGACCTGTCGGGGATCACAAGTTTGACCGCTCGCTATTTAGTCACTTCTCAAGCAATGCACTAAGACTATTCTCTGACGATTTGAAAATAGATTTCATATTGGTAAATGAAATAAAAATAAAATCTTGTATCTTAAAATAATAAAATAAAGTGTCTAACAAGCTCCCGTTGGTGATTTTAGGCAATTTTAGTTACCTTGATATCACCAGAAAGCTCAAATAAAGCTATTTTTATTGAATATAATTTCGATATTATTTGTGCAAATGAAAATGTCCTATATACATTTGCTTAATTTACCAAGGTGTTATCGTGATCTATCATGAATTGTAAATAAAATATAGGAAGTATTCACTGGCGGCCATAGCTGTGTGCACGACTGCTGAGCGCGTGATGATGGCGAGCTTCCACAGTTCTTTTGTAACGTGCATTCCGCACCCGCTAGATTGCCGGTCTTAGCAACCTATTATTGTGGGCTCTTTCAGAGCATGCGCTCTAGACATCACCCACAAATATGGCGCCCAGTGAATACTCCTTATAGTATTTTGTTTATATAACCGGAAATCACGCGTGAATCTTTTGAAATGTGCGTTGGAAAACGGCGAGCTTATTGCGGATCGAAATAACTTCTACTTGTAATTGCACACAATTTCAGGTATTTTTAGGCATACGTGTTAAGCATTTTTTAGGTAATTAACTATATATTAATGCAATATTGTCCAGAATGTCACCTATGCAAGAACGCTGTCACAACGCACTACTGATAAGTTTCTCATTATTTTCTATTTATATTTTCTGATAAAACACAATCATACAGTTGTTAGTAGTAAAACACGAAGCAAATAAAAATTTTTTTTAAAAGAAAATAGGTTTTAAATTTGCTAGGTTTTTGAAACGTTTGCTCATTCAAATATACAGTGTGCTCCCCCCCCCCCCCCCCCCCCCCCCAATATTTGATTATTTTCACCGGAAAAATGAAGCACGCATCGCTGAACGCTTATTCTCCGCCCAAATGCAGCGTTAGCGGTCCGAACGAGATGCCAAAGTTTGAGCACTAACCGTTACCTTATTCAGAAATTTGAAGTGATTTTTTTTTTTTTTTTTACTTTTAATTTGAAATTGAGGCCCATTTTCGCGCGTTTTCAGTAACTCGCGCCACAAGCTGTATTCGGGAGCTCTGTCGGCCGGTGTTTTTATTTAAGAAAATCCAGAACTGTCGAATGAAGTGAGGGTTAGTGCTGGGTCATTCCACGTAAAACGTCCCAGACGTTGCGCTCGACCACCTCCGATTTCTAAAAAAAAAATTCATGGGCTTCGGCCACAATGTACGTAGCCATACCCTAAAATAGTTTTGACGAAAAAAAAAATTGTAATGACGTGAGCGCGATTTTAATTTTTGAAAACAGCGTGAAACTAGGCATCACTCAATAATTTACGAAAAATCAGCTTTTTTATGAAACGCCCAACAATATTTTTTTCTTAAATTTGCACGGTTGTCGACTTACAATGTGGTTGGGTTTGTGCAGTTTTGTTTAATTTAAATATTTTTTTAAAAATACATAATTTTATTCAAAAATAAACATTTTTGTCATTAATATTTTAAACCGATCAATTAAACATCTTGCAGTAAAAAAAAAATCCTGAAGTTGCCAAAAAGTGCGTTTTGACGCATAAACAGCCGTTTATTCCACCCTGAGGTGGTCCAAGTAAAAATACAAAATATGGTGGGTTTCGAAGAACGATTGATCGTCTTTTGATTCTGAAAGTTTAATCAGAGTAATTTTTGTTTAAAGCGAGAAAACAATTTTTGAAGTTGAACTCTCGCACCACTACCCGGCGTCGCTTCTTAACGCCTCTTTGCCGCACAGCACGCCACCTGCGACGATAGCCGAAGCGATTAGGTCCAAAGAAACAACGGAGTTTGCTGCCCGCTTCCCCTCGTCCCTCTTTTCTGGCTGTAAGGGAAGAAACGGCGGGTATCGTGTACTAATCGGAGGTGCCGCCAGTGCGTCGCCATAGCAGCCCCGTTGTGCCCTTTGTACCCGAGGGCGGCTCCTCACACTCCGAAACGCGATGCCTAATCGACGGGCGGCATCAGATCGCTAAAGAAAAAAAATTGTGTTGACAGACTTTTGTTAGCCAGGCAAATCGAAATGCGACAATTAGTCATATATGAATATTTTACAAGTGTTAATATAAAACTAAAATCTGCACACACACAGCGGCGCTCGATTCGGCACTCATGCTTTCTCATTCACAATTCATAAGAAGCGCTTAGGTGTCCTCGGAATTTTTTAAAGTTTCCTGTGACGGCTTGCGACCTGATGCGCTGCTGTTGAGCCGGTCGTAAGCTGTCAGGAAAATCTTAAAAGCCGGTTTTTAGCCTCTCCGGTCCAAAGAACTCGCAAGTCTGTGAGTAGAAATCGGTCTTGTCTCAGTCGGTTGTAGTCAAGCGCAAGTCTGTGAACGGGCCCTTAGCTTCGTTGAGTGCTCTTGTCCCTGTGCACTGGTGTGCTGCAGTGAAGCGACCACCGAAAAAGTAGGCATCGCGATTTTGCATGCATTGCTACGCCGCAGCGCACCCGCGTGCTAAGGGGAAATCACTTCCCCAGAGTGTGACATTACGTACGATTTCTGAATAAAATTGAGGCTAGTGTATATGATATAGACAGCGATATTCTGACCATATCGTTTTCACATTCGAAATCTCAAGGATATGTGAGTTGTATGCGTCTGTTTTCGTCCCGAATTTGTGTTTATTCTTTCCGATTGTTTAAGTATATTTACCAACACGCTCGTTTTTAATGTTGAGCATTGCGTTAACACTTTTATGTAGTGCTGATGCCATCTCCCGCTTAGTTATTACCTTTATATAGGTTTCATCCATTCGATGGCACAATCAATAGAGAAAAATTAAAACTAAATTAGTTTTAGCGGTAAATGCAATATCGGGGATAGCCTTGACGAGCTCCGACGGGATTTTTCTTTTTTCTTCAACAAGGCATATTTATCGTTGCATGCTGATATTTGTCATGAAGTTCTGGATAAATGTAATTGCTATTCAGTTAAACAATAGCTTAATATTATTATTTTTTTTTAAGAATTAAGAACTGCATTTTTATTGCAACCTTTCGAACTTAAAAAAAAAAATTAAAAAAAAATTGAAATTGTGATCTAAGATTATTTAAGTGGAATATCCTATTTGGTTTATGTTTAATTTTGTACCTAAAACTTCCATTCACAGCACTTCGTACTGTCCTTCATCAGTCAACATCTTGTTTTCATGCCTGGAGTATCTACGCAAAACTAAGCAGCTGGCAAGGGAATGAAACCTGCCATGCCATTGATGCTATCGCAAGGTTGCAAGAAGTGGGATGGCAAAGTAGACACACACATAAATCAGTGTGTGCTAGTTGTGCTCCAAATTTTATTTTTGCTGCTACAAAATGCTCTTTTGGTTCCCCCAAAAGGACTCGGACCAATCACGTCACTGATGACGTCATTTCACGTGATCTCATGACGTCATTTTATCTGGTTACATGAAGTACATATGGTCCTAGGTGGTCGCGTCGCCCATTTTCGCAACAACCTTATGACTCGTGAGACCACCTGCGTGATCATGTGACCCATAACTACCGATGACGTAAGAAATGCATTACCTGACGTAGAGGGTCACGAGCCGCCGGGCAGCTGTGACACCACCACCTAGAATAGTCAAAGCCTGTGCACCGGAATTTTGACGTGATCAGAGTGAGTAGAGCTAAGACACCTATTGGATACGAGTGCTGCGTCAGTGCTCGGCCGTAACTCGTGTCCAATCAACGCGTCGAAGGACGCTTGCCATCGGGCTCGGGTCCAATGGCTGAGTTGGTGCCATGCGACTATGATGACGTTCCATATGGAGGAACAGGTACGTAGCCAGGGGGGGGGGCGGCATGAGGCCCGCCCCCCCCCCCCCCGAATTCCATTTTGCTGGGGCCTCCTCTCCCCCCTCCCGCTCAGAACACATTTTGTCATAGGTGCCCCCCCCCCCCCCCCCCCCCCAAACCAAAATCCTGGCTACGTGCCTGTGGAGGAAGATGGGGGGCCTTCAGAGGCCTTCATTATCCTAGATGGTGTTAGCTGTGGCGGCTCCTCGCACGTTGCAAAAAAATGTGAACTTAAGGCCCGTTCACGCACTTGCAACCGAATAGGACGGACTGAGACAAGACCGGTTCTTCGGCCTCTTGCGACGTCTTAGGACCAGAATGGGGAAGTAATCCGTTACTTTTTCAAGTAACTTTGTAATTGCCACGTTACTTTTTTTCGGAAGTAATTTTTAATGTAATTTCGTTACAAAATATTGGTAACGGATTACTTTAATTACTCGTTACTTTTTTTAAAATATGAGCCTAATGCAGTAACTGGAGCAATACGAGCAGAACATTCAGCAGCATAAAAAAGCAAGTTCATAAAAAAAAAAAAGAAACAGGAAGGGGAGAATAGCCGAAAAGTAAACGCACGAGTTTTTGTATGACCGGTCACTAGAACCACTAGAAAAACGGGCAAGGTATGTTAAAATATAAGACAAAGATCAAGTTAGACATCGCCGAGTAGACTCTTTGTTGCCTTCCATCGTGTTTTTCTTCTCCCGAGCAGGAAAAAGCTATTCGTGTTTATTATTTTTTTTTTTTGTCTTTTACACCGTTTCACCCTTTCCAACTTCTCCGACGTCTCCCGCCACCTGCACAGACATCAAACGCGGGTCCGTACCCCCTTGATTCGCGGGTTCACAACTCGCGTAACAAACGATGTAGCCTCGCGCGAGGGGGTCGAATTCTCTTTGTCTTTGATGTGCGCTACTGTATTCTAGCTCGCTCTTGAGGCACGGCTGAAAAGCGCGAGGCTAAGAGCATCGTCTTCGAGGGTACGGACGATACTTCTTTTGTTTACTTGGCGTGGTGGTCGAGTCCGCGCTCCTCACTTTACAGTCAACATAAAAGCGGGGGGGTTAGGCCATCTTAGGAGTGCTGACAGAGAGAGGACGCGTAAAAGTGGTGTGATCCTTTATTGTTTTTGGAGAACGATGGCCACGGCTTCTCTCGCTCTCTACGCCCTCCCCTCCCCTGGCTTCCACAAATATTGGTATGAAAGTGAGAACCGATGAACGATCGATAACCCGTAACCGCCACTTTTTCTCTGACACTGTTCGAGTTTTCGGTCATGGAGTCGTCTCCATGGCCAACTCTTAATGAAATGCTAAAAATTTAGGGCATTAAGGAGAACGGAAACCTAAAGTTTCAGTGCATGCTTTGCTTGCCAAAATACACATTGTCATCAGCAAGAACAATAAACTCTAATCTACGGAAAGACATCAAGGTAAGCTGGGGCACCATTATTCTGTATTGGCTATACATTGTAACGTTAGAGCCAAGTTGTAAAGAGCAATGCACAAAACTCGGAAATGCAAAACATATTCATGAATGTAGCAACTGCACGGCGCTCTGGTCGGAGACGTAAATAATACACAAAGAGAGGAACGATGTAAAGAGAGTAGTAAGGGAGACCGTGCGGATAAAGTCTCTAGGCTAGGGAGCCTTCATGTGCGCTAGACAACTGCATAAGTCAGGCTTCACTACAGTTTGGAAGCAATTCAAAAAGCTTTCTAAAAATGTAATTTTTTTGTTATTTAGGTTGTTTAAAGCGCGACCTGCTTGTGATTTTCCAAGAACTTGTAAAACATTTTTGCTTTGTGTGGTTCTCTACGTGTATTGGCCCAACTACCGTTTCAGTGTTTTTTTTTTTTTTTTTTTAAGTGAAGAGGGCGTGTTTATGATTCAGAAGTATGAACTGTGTTAGGGGAAGAGATCATTTTGTTCAAGTTTGAAGGTGGATGGATGTTGCCTTATCGCGTCGACCTGTAAAGGTTGTCAACGTTCTTGCATTGTGTGATGAAGACGGTGGCGTTTGAACTGTATAGACTTCGTCCTTTTGTGTTGGTGGAGATGACCTTGTGATTGAGACTATATAAGGAGGTGGACTAAATAAACGAGTTAGCTGAGTTTGAGACGTCGTCCTGTCTATTTTCTGTCCCTTCTACGTTTTGATGTTTCTTCTCTACCCCAGTCTCAGGTTAATTCAACATGGTTAATATTCACCAGCTCGCCTGCACCCTTACGATTTTTTTCCATTCGTGGATGTTCTGAATCGTTGGACCTTTTGACGCGTTAGACGTGCTGACTCGGATGGACGTTCTTTCTCGCTGTATCTGTTTGAACTTCGAGCTGTTGCTAAATGTGCATAGATTAGTGTCCGCGTCCCCTTCGCCGGCTCACTTAAACAATCGCTAAAGCTAGGGGCACACGGGGACTTGAAAGTAACCTCGAGGGCCGAAAGTGAAGACGACCCACTCCAAAAATTTCAGGAGAATCTCTTTAAGAGTGACTACCCAGACGAGTTAGTTGAGAAACAACATGCTATCTAAACCGTGACCTTCTAAAATTATCCATAAATCTCATTCAAACCCCAAGGACTCGTATACATGCCTTGCACGTGACGTCATATTGTCACGAATGACAAGTGATGAGGCGGCGAATAACTGAGTAAACTGAACGTTTAATGGAGCGAACTTGTGCCAAAAACAAAAAAGGAATTATTTCTCAAAATCGGTATGACGCGCAGTTCTTGATTATTGTTTGTGAAATATCACATTTAAAACGTAAATTTTATTTGTGATTGCTTTTGCGGCACTTTATTTTTTTCTAAGTCTAAGGGCGCCCCTAAATGAGTCTTGCTTTAAAACATCCGACCCGTCTGCTCACACTGGCCTTAAATCATCTGCGTTTACGAGTTTCTATTGCGTGGTGAGCGACTTTTTTCTGTTTAGCAGCTCCATTTTTCCGCAAAGTTCTCACTGAAGTAGCTAAATAGTGCCCGGAAGTAACGAACCACGTCGGAGTCTCACGGTTACGCCAGTCACGCCATCGAAAAGTAGGGACGACGACGAGGATAAAAGGTCCTGGGCGGGAGAGTCGGACGACTCGTCTACAACCTCGAAAAAAAGCTCGCAGTGGTCCATCGCGTTCGGGTTCGTAGCAGACAGTGTTCTCCACGCGCCTCCGCTGCTACCTGCTAGCTGGAGTATGCGTTCCTCGTTAATGTGTTATTCCATCACATTTGTGTTCACAATCATTTCATAATTTGCTACTTATGTATGTTCTATTTGTTGTAATGCATTAAACAAGATATATTTATATATCTGTGATTTTTATGTTGAGTTCGTGGGTCCGAGGCTACTCCCTGTAGCTGTAAAGGGAGCTTGGCGAGCTCGTTTAACAACACAAGACCTCCCTTAGCGAAAAGGACCTTTATGCGCCGTGCGATTACGATCTCCAGCTCCCTTTACTACAAGTACCTGTGCCAAAGGTACCTTTACGCTGCCGTGTGAATAGGGTATAACACACCGGACGAAAATCCCATAGCGTTTTGGAACCAATGAGGTTGTATTAAGCAGAGAGCATTTCATAAGCCTGTTAACCAATTTTATTGGACACAAACTAGGGCATGCCTTGTGGTAATTAAATAACACTTCGAAAATACCCCGCAGGGGGTATTTTCGAAGTGTTATTTTTGGTGAGTGGCGTCACCACGGACCCCGAGCCATGCGGGCCCGCCCGCCCACGTGTGGCTCTGCGTGGCTTTCCCGTGTCTGGGCAAAAGGGAATTCTGGTGGTTGAGCCAAGCCCGGGGCCGGTTTGGACCTTTCGGGGCCCCCCGGGTGAGGCAATACACCACTTTGGCCCCTGCTTCTCAAAGACGGGTGTCCTGGTAAGGCCCGACCAGGAAGATTCAGTCAGTCGCCTACTCTTCTACTATCCCCTCCCTTCTTTCACTTCCTACCTTTACTTATACTGTTCCTCTCTCGTTTCTCTCCATTTCCCTTTCACCTTCTTGGCGGCAAGGGCCAACTTTGAGTGGAGAAGGACGATAGTCTAGACTCTAGACCAACCCTTGGGTATAACATCTGGGTAGGTGCTACTGGAGTAACGTGCACAGCAAAGCCATTTTTGTTATGTGCTGTTAGCCTTTCCCATGTTGGGCTCCACGGAGGGTGGCACACCGCAGATGTCGAATATCTCCTATTTTTAATGGGTCCCAAAGCAAAACAAACAAAAAAAGTCAAATTTGTTTTAGAGACGTTTGTTCGTTTGTCCTGCGGAACGGGGGTCTGTTTTAAAGGGAAGCTGACAGGGTATTTATGCGTGCCTATGTATGCGAAGCGCAAGTTCGTCTGCTTTTGGGGTTACACTGACGTCATAACGACGCCGAGCTCTGATTGGCTCCGATTGGAAGGATAGTAGGTAGACCTCGAGGCAGCTAGCATTGAGGTCTACCCACTATCCCTCCACCAGAGCCAATCAAAGCTCGGCGTTGCTCTGACGTCAGTGCAACCCCAAAAGCAGACGAACTTGCGCTCCGCATAGTCAACGACAGCTTCAGAAAGGCGGGGCATGGCGTGTGCACCGCATCTCATTATTGTGCTACAGCCAATGAGATCGTGAGATTAGCCGATAAGAACTCCCAAGAACCAATCGCGAAGCGTGAACGTCATAAGCCACGCCCATGCAGTGTTTCTTAAAGGGATACTTCAACGAAATTTGAAATATACCCGTCGTGTTCAAAAATGGGTTGAATATGATCCACAATATCCGTAAATGACAATCAGACGTTTGTATTTGGAGCCTAATGGCTGTATTTTTCGTTATAAACGGCCCACTCTGGCAAGCGCTCGGAGGACAGCCGGCAGAGACCACGTGACATCCAACGCAATCGTGGCGTAGTTCGTCTCGGGACGAGCAAAGCTACGGCGAGGCTGACGTCGAGAGGATGGCCTAGTCGTTCTATCCACCGAAGCGGCTGCTTTTGTACGAATTTTGAGTGACGGTTTAATGTTCTATAATCTTGTAGAGGGACAATAACGACTTCTGGGTCACACAAAAGGGATTCTCGGGAAGAGGGGAGTTCCTCCTTCCCCTCTTCTCTCGTCGTGGCCGGAGGCGAGACAAACGTCGTCACTATCTGCCAAGGTTCCTAGACGGGCATTACAAACGAGGCGTTAGCGACAACCACCAAGTGCTCTTTGTTAATCGTTTAATTTGTTTTAAAATTCCTTTTCGTGTCTTTGTTAACAGGATATTGGTGTGTCTGATGTGATACTGCTCTTTTGAACACATATAGACCGAAAAATAAGCGCCGAAATTTCGTTGTAGTATTCCTTTAAAGACTACTGTCAATGCTGACGCCTTCCTAAATGCACTGCGAATACGAACTACCACTTGGAAAGCTCTTCCCGTTCCTTTTGGCAAAAACCCTGGAATCATCTGTTGGAAAATCTTAAGAATCAAAAAATCTCCACTCTGGAGACCTCCTTGTCGAAGTTGAAATAGAGCAACAAAGTATAGCCCTCTTTGGACTTACTAATAGCTGACCACAAAGTCACAGTAACGCCACGCCGATCTTTCAACACCATTCGGGGCGTGACCTCCGAAGATGATTTGTTGGAAAGCACAGAGGATGATATTCTTGAAGGACTCAGCAAACGGGGTGTGATTGCAGTGAAGCGTATTACCTTTCGTCGAGATGATCAAGAGAAGCCTTCGAAACACCTTGTGCTTACATTTAACTCCACGACCCTCCCCCAGGCGGTCGAGGCGGGATGTCTCACCTGCAAGGTTCGACCGTTTATCCCAAATTCGAAACGTTGCTTTAGCTGCCAGCGTTTCGGACATGGGGCAGCCACTTTTAGGGGACGAACAACCCGCAGAAAATGTTCAAGCAACGATCACCCTACTGAGAACTGTGCAAGTGATTTCTCCAGATGCGTGAACTGTTCAGGTGCTCACCCTGCATACTCCCGCTCATGCTCAAAGTTTAAAGAAAAAAAATACTAACACTGAAAGCCAAGGAAAATCTGACCTACTTTGAAGCCCGAAAACGCCTCTCATTCTCCTACGCCGCTGCGGTCAGCAAGAGGGCTGCACCGACAACGGCGTCCGTGGGGACACAGGTCTGCCCGTCTGCCTTTCTGCCCCGCGCAAACCCCAAGCCCCCAAACTCTCACCTGGAGTCCCTCAAGAACAGAGGTATCCAACTCAGACCGGACCCTCAAAGGCGATGGCCCCGAGCCGTCTGCCCCCACGTTCTCGTGAGAAAATTGTGATGACAGAGTCACAGTGCCTTGAGGGGCGCCCTTCATCTTCCTCGCAACGCGAGGGTGAGGCAATGGATGTCTCCTGTAGTCCGCCGGAGCCGCCTCCTGCCCCGAAAGGTGGTGAAATCTCGTCAAAAGTTGAGGACCCAAAGAAAAAGACTAAAGCGGCAGGTCCAGAAGCTGGCACATAGCAAGTGCTTATTCATGGATGCTGCTTCAACTCTCCCAAAAATGTTCCTTGACACTCCAAACACCTTACAGCATCAATGTTGTTTTGTCGCTCACCTGCATTACCCCACTCACTCTTAGTGATCAGTTGAGACAGAGGAATAACGGCGACTCCCTCGCCAGTGACGTTGGCCCGAAGTCTCGACCTCTTTGGAGGTCAGAGGGGGCAGCTCCACAAAGATCAGCCAGAGGACAATTGGCGACTCCCTCGCCTGGGGCACTACTTTCATTTGCTTTTCCCCGAAGCTTTTGTCGGAACTGTCCTCATGCAGGGTCCATCCACACCCATTCATGTCCTCTTTCATTTTTATGGAATTCTTTTTATGTGTTTCCTTAGAACCCCACCTTGTGAGTGGTGCATCACAGCTTTAGCTGCTCCAAACTCGAGGTCCTCAGCTTAAAACTCGTTATCGACAATGAGTCTTATTCAATGGAACTGCCGAGGTCTGCTGTATAACTATGACGATGTTTGCTCCCTTTTAAGAGGAATATCGTCCACTGGCAGTGTGTCTCCAGGAAACTCACCTGAAGGAGAGTCAGTCGAATGTCTTCAGGCACTTTAATTTTTTTCCGCAAGGATAGTGATCCCTCGTCTCACTGTTCTGGCGGGGTAGCCATAGTAGTGGAAAAATCAGTTGCATTTGTTGAGGTTCCTGTGCACACCGACTTGGAAGCAATGGCTGTTCGCATTCCGTCCGACCGCCTTATAACCCTTTGTTCACTCTACATTCCTCCAAACTTTACTTTAAGGTATGAATACCTTGAGTAACTCATTGCTTAACTCCCCCATCCATTCATTATTCTTAGTGATTTTAATGCACACAATTATTTATGGGGCAGTGCTAGACGCAATACGCGTGGAGCAATCGTCGAACGGTTTATTTTGTCTGCAAATTTGTGTCTGTTTAACGAAAAGAAACCTACATATTTTAGTGCACCCACAAACTCATTTACATCAATTTCCCTTTCTATAAGTGAACCTATTTTATTTTCCCTGTTTTCATGGCAGGTTACAGATATTCATTTAGGCAGTGACCACATGCCGATTGTTTTAAGACGGAATTACCCAGGTGTGACCCTCCCCACCCGAACTCCCCGCTGGAAATTTGAGAAGGTAAACTGGTCAGAATTCAGCCGATTCTCACTGCTCGCATGCGCATCTCTTGACAAGCTTTCAATTGACAAAGTGAACGAACACTTAACGAACTGCATCCTTCAGGCAGCCATAATGGCAATCCCCATGACCTAGGGACGATTCCCACGACGTCCCAAGCCTTGGTGGAATGAAGAATGCTCGGAATCACGAAAAAAAAAAAAAAAAAACAAGGCATGAAGTATGTTTCGACGATATCTGACATCAACCAATCTTCTTCACTTTAAGCAAATGAAGGCCCGTGTACGGTACATTCGCCGGCAGTCGAAAAGAACACGTTTTCAAGGGCTTTCGACATCAATAAATAGCCACACATCCCCGAAAGAGGTCTGGGATTAAATTAACAAAATCAATGGACCCTATCGTGCTTTCACCATACCCCTGTTATCCTGCAATGGAACCTGTCCAGAAAGTCTAGAGGAACAAGCTGATATTCTCGGGGAACATTTCGAGGTCGTTTCAAGTTCCAGCCACTATTCACCATCATTTCTTTGGCAAAAAGAGCAGAAAGAAGCCAGGACCATAAAGGCACCTGGTGGTGCACGGGAGCCCTATAATAGATCCTTCACCCTTATTTAAGATGGTCCTTCATAGTGTCAAACCCTCGGCAGCTGGGCCTGGCGGTATCCACTACTTCATGTTGAATCACCTGCACCCATCTACACTCGATCTGGTTTTATACCTCTTCACCAGTATATGGGAGGAGGGACGTTTTCCATCAGCATGGAGAACGGCTACCCGCTGCTCAAACTAGGAAAGAACTCAGATGCTGCTACTAGTTACAGGCCAATAGCATTGACAAGCTGTTTTTGTAAAAACCTCGAAAAAATGATTAATAGGCGATTGATGCAGCACTTGGAAAATCGCATCCTGGATAAATACCAGTGCGGTTTCCGCTCGTCCCGCTCGACAAAGGATCAACTGGTTCAATTGGAGACAACTATACTCGTTTTCACCTCAAGAAAAAAGGAAGTTTTGCGCATTCTTCATACGCCGCGCGAAGTAGTTCTTACAATATTTGGTTGTCAGAGGAAGAAGCGATACTTTTGGCGTTTGATACGTGTACGTCTTGATAAGATAACATATATCTCATCTAAAATGCACTTACACATATCTTAATTCTTTATATAAAGGGGAAAATTAGTAATGTTCCGCGAAAAGCCGGACTTTGTTTACTACTGTTCTTGAGGTGAAAACGAGTATAGTTGTCCGAGAGACTTTTAAGTTTTGTCAATAGACAGTACTGCCTCTCGGTGCTTTTCGATCTCGAGAAAGCATACGATACTGCTTGGCGGTATGGAATTTTGAACGACTTGATTCACATTGGTGTCCAAGACCGCATGTTCCATGCCATAATCCGTACACCAGGCACCGAAGACCGGGAATCTGCCGTCCGGGCGGTCACACTCTGTCCGAGCAAAACAGAGTTCTAGCGGCACATTCGTTTCTCACATCTTTTTGCGTAATCATAATCGAAATATCGCGTGCACCATATTTTCAACGAAGAAGAGTTACTACATTTAACTCTTACGCTCTTATTAGAACTGTTTCTCGCTACCCCCGCTAGGGAATTCTTTTCGGCTTCTGGTTGGCCAAAAGAGCATACCAAGCCCTCTATCTGCGTCTGGTGCACGCCCTGGCTCTGCCCGCTCCTCCCATTGACCAAACACTCTCTATAGACCTTTGCAAAAAAAAAAAAAAAAATCCCCTTCTGCGCGCTGCCATCCTTGTCTGCTGGCCTGTGGACCGCCTTCTGAGCACGCGCTGTTGATCTGCTGTGCAATATATCAGAAGCTGCGCATGCGTCCGCAGCTCAGTGACTCAGCATTTTCGGCCCGGGTGATAAGCGATGAAAAGGTCTAACACGACTCTGCGCTAGTGCGAAAGAGCAAACTATAAAGAAAAAAGAGTGTGTCACGGGGGAGGAGGAGGAATGCCTACGCTGTCAAGAGCGCAGCGGACGCTTGAATATGGAGTTTTCGTAGATCGTTTCCGCTGTCCCGTAACGCTGTCCGCAACCCACTACGCTAGCCGGAACTCTACAGTCAAGGCCATCGGCGCGCAGGCGCAGTAGCGGCTGCTTCGTTGCGGAGGGCTTAGCGGAGGGGGAAACGCGGTCTTCGAAAACTCCCTAATGTCGCCAATCAACGCCAAAAGCGCAACTTCGCGCATCGCCTCTCCTTTGAGCATATTCTTCGCGGCTCATCCAATTGAACACAGAAGGTATACACCGTGACTGTGCACTTTTCGTATGGTTGTATGTGCTTGCGTGCCTTTTAGCCTTTGACTGCACTCTGATTGAAGCTGAAACGAAGTATAGGAAGGCCGCCTGCCGCCTTATCTTTGAGCGGAGGAGGCGGCGTACCATCGGCGCTTGCTTGCAAAATAGCAAAAAATAACGATAAAAAGTGTGCGCGCCAAAGGAGAAGGGGGAAGATGTCGTTGGCTTTATTCGAATATTTTACTGCGTTATTATTCAAGGGCCTTACCGTTATCCCTTCTAATTTTCTTCAATGTCACCTGGTAGAGGTTGAGGGAGGAAGGAGGAGCATATAGGACGCTGTCCGTGTTCTTTCCTATGTGTAATTCTTTCGTAAGTTTTTAGACCAAACCAACGCGCTCACCTCAATACAGCATAATTTCCAGTATGTGGATAAGAGTTTCATAAAAATCCACTAATAAATTTGTATATTTGTTTGATAACAGTTGCTCCTGTTTCATCATCCAGCTGAGTTAAGTTTGTTTTGAAACGAGTGCGCTTTTTCGTGTCCTGGAAGATTAGAGATGTTAGTAGAAGACAAAACATATAGCTGGCTGTAGCATTTTACGCAGCACGTAAAATCTATATGCCGGTAAAACGTCTTAAATGAACAAGCAAACAATCAAAGAGGAAAAGCCCTGGAATTTTTATTTGTTTCATGTCACATTGGTTTTGCTTTGTTGTCAACAGATACCTAAGAAATGCCTGCATTTAACATGGACAAGAACCAAAAACCGCATTCCCTGAATATTTTTTGTACACGGAATATATGCTAACAAAATCTATTTCTCCTAATTCATTATCAAGTACCCTAGTTGTCACAGTTTACTTAACAACATTGGTATAAAAGTTAGCGGATTTACGGATTTGAAATAACGAATAAACATAGAGCTCCTGATTTTAGAACTAATAGACAATTCCTTTGACATTCCTGGGGCACTGGTCTGGCTACACAGTGTCAGAGACTCTGTGAACATTTTTGTCTTCATTCTTGCTCTATTAGTTTTCTTTTTATGATAATTGCAACCCGTTGATGTAAAACAAATCCCTAGGGATACAGGCTCACATATTCACACTGTTTACAATTGCGCTCAGATGGTATTAGGTGGTGCACCCTATTGTTACGAACTGTACCATGTCTTTCCTGTAGATCACAAGCCGGAAAGAACAGCACAGTTAGGAACACTACACAAAATATATATTTTACAAATGCACCCACCGTCGCCGACTGTTTAGAGAACACAGAACATTCTGGCTTTGAAGCCACTCGGCGACAGTATGAAAAAAAAAATATTTACAGATCGTATTTGCTTTGCACTTCGTGTTTTCCCATATACGTATGTACATATAATCGCACAAAAGCTGAAGAGACTGGATCTTGGTGTGTTCCAAATGTTTTCCAGTGCTTCCTAGCACACAACCACACAATATAAATTTAAAGTTAAAGTGCTGACAAATCAGTTCCAGCCAAAGATGTTAATAATGAGATCACTTTCAATGCTGAACCAGTTTGCGAACAATAATTTCCTTTGTAATCACACTTGGTGAGCACTAATAAAAAAAAAACAAGTTCTGCCCCGAATAATGCTCTTGACTATTTCTTTACACATCACTGGCGGCTGCATGTCCCTATAACATTTTTATTTTCTGTCAATTTATATAAACTAAATAAGCAGAGAGGGCATTGAAGTTAATGGGACTCAATGAATCATTTTTATTATTCAATCATTAGCTTAACATTTTGATTGAGACAAAGGAATCTCTCTACTTTTTCTGTCAGTTCCATCAAGAAAGGAAATGGTGAATTTGCTTGAAGCATTCTAAAAAGGTTTGTAAAGATTACACGAAAAAATTGCTTAAAGGACGTTTATGAGTGGTGCATATTCTATGCGACACGGTGTTGACTAGTGAAAGAAACCCTTTAATTTACCGTTTGTAAATCACACAAACAAGATCCTTAGCACCTATGTATATGACATTGCTCCAAGAACCGTCATTAAAGATCAGCCAAGTTCTGAATAAGACATCCGCTGAATTCACATGCAGATACTAAATAAGAAAATCTTGTCTGCACACAAGACTTGGAATAGATCTGTCTGGTATCTAGTGAGAATCTTAAAGTACCTCATATGAACCAAGACCTACAACTGAAACAATCCATGTATAGCTTTATTAACATGACTTCCCTTGCTGATACGCTGTTGATAAAGAATACGGTATCCTTTAATATTAGTAGCTCTTGATATTTCTCAGGATACGACCTTTTAAATGATCTTGCAACGATTTTTCCAGCAATATTTGTAGAGAGTTGCCTATTTCCATCAGGAGAATTAAGAGGGTCTTTATCATGTTCTTTTTTTTTTTCAATTGCATATATGAATCCAAGAGCTCAGAACGCGAGAATCGAATGTCTAAAGTAGTTTGAAATTATACATTAGGACAGAATGGAAATCCCTTTTTCTACAATGTATTTGTATGTTTGTCCCGAGCTGGGAATACATTAAAATATCCAATAGTGAAATGCATTGGGATGATTCCGTGAACTTTACCGCAGTCGGAAAAACACGTGGAGATAGCGTCCCCTCTCATAAATAGGCCTATTAGTTTGCTGGCAGAGAAAGAAATGAATTCATCATATGCCCTCTTAACGGAGAAAACAAATCTGTGAATGTAACTCTAAGTAAGTGGGAGGTGGCAGATTTTTTGTTCTGTGGTACTGTGGAAAACAATTCAAGGCAGTGGCGTCAGAACAAGGGGGAAGGGGGGGGGGGGGGGGGGGCCGATCGCTTCTCCAAACTTTTTAGTAATTTCTAGTAAGAAATTCAGGGGAAAAAAAAGTGCACCCCCCCCCCCCCCCCCCCTTATTTTCCCGAACATTTCTGACGTCCCTGACTTCGGGTTCTCGAATGCCCCTACTGCGCTATTTTTTTTTTTAGTACGTTTACTTTTGAGCATGATCAATGTATTAGCACTGCAATTAGCAGTATGGTACTTTGAATCAATGTAATTTATGGTTGGGCCGAAAGGTTTGAAGGCACATTCACACAAGGCCAACTCTGTCCGCCAACAGAGGACAAACATATTCTAATGATTTTCGAGTACAAGCAGCGCCAACCATTAACAAACGTGCTCGTGTTGACAATGCATACACATCTCGTTAGCACAGACTCGTCCCGACCTGACGCCTTTTCGGTGCGGCACGCAAACAAATGAAACAAAAAGATAAGTTGGGCTAGTTCGTTCATGACTGGATAGAAACGCCGAAGGATAGGGACGAAGTGAAGAAGGTGACGACAAGTCCATCTGCCACCTCACACGCTCCCCCGTCTTGTCGTCACCTTCTTCACTTAGTCCCTGTCCTTCGCGGCGCTTCTATCCCGCCAACAAATGTTTATTCGGGATTGGCGGACAGTTGTGGTCAATGGACTTGGTCCAAGAAGAGCCCTGTGCCTGCGCACGCTCTTTCTACCTAGCAGCCAAGGGCTGCACATGTTTTGGAGGCAGCTGAAGCAGATATTTTTATGCTTGTTGCCCTTAGAGCTGGGAGTGCAGCGTCATCGTCTCCTGTTTTTGATATGTGCTATCCAGAACATCCCATTCATCACGTAAGATATCACGCGCACGCGGCAAACGTAGATCGATGTCTACTGCGCAAGACAAATATTATACTGAATGATTTTAGACTTGCCACCTACAAGCAAGTATATGTATCCAAAATAACCTCGTCACTACGCCACTCTCCGGGCCGCTTGCCTCCAAAACAGTTTGGAGCGCGTGCCACTAGATGACTTCTTAATTTAGAAAGGTCCATTGCTTGACCTGGTGAATGTTCTTTCAAGCATTTTTTTTTTCCCCGTGACGGGCTTTTGGTTAAGCAGAGATGCGGATGTTTGTGCTCTTACCATAAACACGGCCCGTGTCAAGAATGCTCGGGTATCGGTTGTTCTCCGAATAGAAGGTGCTCGGTCATTGTTGTGTGTTCAGGTGGTTGATTCAAAGAACAGGTGCAGGTCCCGTAACTGTGCCTCCTTGTCTGCTGGGCTAGGGAACCACCAGCGCGAGTGGAGGTTTGAACATGACCGTACCCCAGAATCGACGGCAAATGAAAATGTGGCGGGGAACTCTCGCCGTCGTCCTAGAATACAAACGCTATCGCCGCGGATCGCCGTGGTCCAGAGCAGCCTGCCAGCCGTGCCCGTAGTAAAAAATGGGCTGAAAAAAATCCACGGCGAACAAGGTGCGTGGGAGACGGTGAAAAGAGAAGCGTGACCATGGCTCTGACTATACAATCTGTGGAACTGTCCATTGCACTCGCGCACCGGGCACACGCACGCAGTTCGGGTTCACACTTGCGGCGCGATGCTGTCGTACTCGACCGGACTGCCCTCCCGGGGCGCGGCCGAATGCAGCAACCTGGGGTGGAAGTAGGGGTGGTATTTAAGTCCCGGGTAGACGGCCCGCGTCGAGTACAGGGCCGCGGCTGCTGTGGTCGCCGCCGACGGCGGTGGGCCCGACGGGGGGCCCGGCGAACCCGCGCTCGGCACAGGGCCCGGCCTGCCAGGCGACGCGGGCGTGGGCGACGACGAGCCGCCGCCGGCCGCCGAACACGGAGACCGGGCCGGCGGCGGAGCTGGGCTGGCCACCGGGAAGTGCGGGAACAGCGCCCGCGGGAAGCCGAAGTAGAAACCGGGGAAGTTGTGCAGCTGCTGCTGCTGCTGTTGCGCGCTCATGAGCGCGCTCAGGTCCGCCATGGCCATAGGCAAGGTGGGCATCTTCCACGGCGACGACGCGGCGCCGTTGGCCAGGAACAGGAGCTCGCTGCCTGGAGGAAGCCGCCCCAGCGCTGCGCAAGCGACCGGGTCGCTTAGGCTCAGCTACTTCGCCAAATAAGCAGAGAACTTCAAAGAACAAAGACCTCTCCAACAAGGTTGCGTTTTAAAAGTTTCTGAAAAAACGGTGCGGGCCGGAGTGAAGTAAACGGCGTTATTATTGATTTTCGTGTTGTTGTTGTTGTAAAGGACTGAGTTTGAAGATAAATTTATTGCTGCGAAATAAATGCCAGTTTAATACGCCATGCTACCTAAGATAAACAGAGAAAACCAGAAACCCTTGTGGCACAGGGTGAGTCAAATGAAAACCTTAATTTATTTTTTGCTCAAAATTTATTAAGCAAATGTTGTATACATCTGTGCTGTTTTTCAATATAGTCTTCATTCTGCTCAATGCAGGTATTTTAGCGCTTAACAAGGGCGTGAACTTCTGTAGAGAATAAAAAACAAATATGTCGGTCGCGTGCGAAGCCATTTATGCACCCCGGTTGCACCTCTTCCTCGGATTGGAAATGATTTCCTCCCATTGCCTCCTTGAGTGAGTCCAAAAATGTGGTAATCACTTGGGGCGAAACCATCACGCAGCTCCTCTTTGGTGCGTGACTTAAGTGGGGCGGTCATATTTACACAGAGACTCATGCTGTTGTCTGCGCTGTGCTGACACCCGTTGGAGGCTTAATTAAAAGATAGGCTGCCAACTTACAGGACAATGGCACCATGTATCGAAATGTTATTGCACTTTTAAAATTTTGATTTGACTCGCCCTCGTAGGAACACAATATACAGTTCCAAAACTTCAAACCCAGTTTAGATGGCGGTGAGACGGTTGCCGCAGAGATGGTGAAAAAGTAGAACGTACCTCCAGCAGAAGCCAAGAATTGATGCTCAGGCGGAAGATCTCCAGTCATGAAAGCTCGGAAGGGGGAATGCCGGAAAGCGTGCTCTCGTAGCAGGGTTTCCACAGACTCCCTGCAAAATTCAACGCGTCCTTTTGTTTGGGCGGCTCGCTCGCGCGGTCGCGACGTTCACACCTGCGGCGTGATGCGAATTTCGAGTGCCTGCGTATTATTCGTTTCTATTGAGCAATGCCCGAGCGAATATCATTAGAAGGCAGGTGAACGAGGCCATCGTCAATTCAAAACCTTCGGCGGACCAGCGAGTTTAGGTTGGCTCACACACTTGCGTGAGTCGGACCGAGGGAGTGCGACTGCAGCGGCTTGCGACGTCCGGGTTGTTATGGCAACAGCTGCGTCGCCTCCAACAAAACGGGGTAAAAACCGGTTTTGTTGAAGCCGACGCAGCTGTTGCCATAGCAACCCGTACGTCGCAAGCCGTTGCAGTTGCATTCGGTCGGATTCGACGCAAGTGTGTGAATCGCCCTTTACTCTTACTACGGATACTACGAGACCGCGGAGGACGGAAAAGGGTGGTTGGCGCACGCAGGCGTTCGACTTCAGCGCAATACACGCAAGGCGCTCGCCTGTTGCGCCGTGAAGCCGACCTCGCGTTGCGCGGGCGTAATATTTGGGGTTGGAAACTTATTTCGCCCTCAGATACGCCAGTATTTTTTTTCTATAATTCTGATTTAGTCTTGGAGGAGGGTAGGATATTGCTAGTCACCACTGTGGCGATTAATTTAATCTGCTTTTATATGAGCCTTGTTTGAGGCCCAAGAAAGGTTAACGCCAATACGTCTTGTTAGTGAGTGTTTGTATATATATATATATATATATATATATATATATATATATATATATATATATATATACATACATTATCACCATAAAATGTGTCGTGCATGATCATTTTGTACACCATTAAAACACAAAACAGGGCAATACTGATTGTATTTTGTTTTCTCGCTTTGACGACGTGGGTCTTGGTGCGTCCTGTTTTCTCTCTCTCTTCCTTTCTTTGATGGGGGAGGGGACGGGAATCAGGTTGGTTTTATATTACTTCGATAATTTTTACTTAAAGGGACTCTGAACCGAAATTTGGAGCTCTCAAAACAAGGCTGGAGCGATAGGCGGGACGCTACATAACCCCAAAACATCACTCATACAGCGACGTCTCTAACGGTTCACCGTATTTTCGAAAAAGAAGTGCGCGACTGAACACGGCTGACGAGGCCGACGAGACATCTGACGACACGATTCTCATTTGCTCTCCACTTTGATTCGTCCCCTCGACCGCTACTCGAGCAGCTGAACCGAAGCGAGGAGGAGAGTGGCAAGGCGGCCTCTCCTCATTCTCACCTGTTCCAGGAGGATCGTGACATCATAATCCTAGCTTGATCGCGCCCTTCTTTTCCAAAATTACGGCCATCCGTTTGAGATACCGATGTATGAGTGATGTTTTGGAGTTCGTAGCGTCCCCTTCAACGCTTCTGCGGCCTTATTTTAAGAAATCAAAATTTTGGTTCAGCGACCCTAAGGTCCGGTGGCGCAGGCAGAATTTTCCGCAGTTCCTTCGGAACAGTAAAGTATGCTTCATGTTGAAGGGTTCTGTGCAGCGTTGCAAGAGGAATAGGCTCTAGCGCGTGGCTTCACCAGACAGGGCTCTCCCTCCGCGAGTGCCCGCGCAAAACAGAGCACAGCACAAAGCTATAGTACGCTTTCGCTCTTGTGCTTTCGACAGCGTTGCCCACAAATTATGAGATGGAGTGTGCCGATTTCGTAGTTATATATTACTCTTTTGAAATTGTACGATCTACACACTACAAGCACTTGCCAGGAAAGCAAAAGGAGGTGCTGCAAAGATGCGTTTCGGGATAGGCTCAATGCAAATGCTCCAACATGTAGTACCTCTGTGATAGCTTGCTTTTGCCCAATCTGCTAGCGATGAAGGATACGTTTTCAGAAAAATAACTTACCCTTCTAAGTCCGTTAGCCTGGAAGAATCTCTGAAGCCCTTGGCGAAAGGATTGCTGTCTATTTTCAGTTTTGTTATCTGTCAACAAAAGGGAAAACACACAGAAATGGTCTAAATATATAAAACAGACACTTATACAGGCATGTAAAAATGCGTGTTGCCTGGTAAACACACCATACTGTTTTCATCTAAAAACTTGTTAAAAAGGCGCAGTCTTATGCTTCTCGCATTTATTGGGTATAGCCTGCATCTTAAAAAGAAAGGTAAAATGTAAGTGGAGGCTTAACTCACTAGTTGATTTTGGTACGCTGTGACGGCGGTGAAGACTGTCTCCGGGAAGATGTAGGTTCGAAATTGCTCCGCTTCGAGATCAGTTATGACTGGCGGGTTTGAGCAGCAGTCGGGGCGAAGCTTGACCAGGTGGATCCGGGGCTGGTACTTGTGCATCGAATTCAGCACGATCTGAAAGCCAACGGTTCAGTAAAATACCACGTGGTGTGAGACTTCGTGTGTTGGTGTCGTGTAACGCAACGATCAAAGACGCTGGAGTACAACCGTGGGATAGATATCGCGTGAATTTCAGTCCTGATCAATCAAGCACGATTCTTGATAATGGCAAAACAGGGAAGAGCAGACAATGGGCTTTATTGACAGTAGACCGAAGGCTATGGCTGTGGTGCAATGCGCGTAAGAAAGGGAGCGTGTACCTTAAGATATGCATAGCCATAAAACATCGTTGGATTAATGTCGCCTTTAATCTCAGTCTTAATTTGAGAATGTGCAGCTCTCAAAGAGTTGAAGTGTAATTCTCGGAAAAAAAGAATAATAACACAGAAATTTGTATCTTTTTTTGTACCGGCTTTGCGCACGCGAGAAAAAAAAAAAAAGAAAAGCTACACTTCTAAGTTTCAATGTGATAGACAAAAGGAGAAGCACCGAACTGCACGCGAGGTCAGTTTTAAAGCGTACAGTATAACGCCTTCATAATCTAACTACGATCATAATAGTGCGTCTTTGAGTGTACTCCAATATAGAAAGCTGAAATTTGTTGTGGGAAATTGCTTCCTTTTTCTTCCCCGTATAACGAAAGACAAACTATACTTCGTTTCACCTTATGTGCGAGCGAAGGCAAAGCTGGAAGCGCGAGCACGAAAGCTCCGTGCGTTCAGGTTTTGCTCGAGCGCGCGAGCTGGGAAGAAACGCAAAAAGCGCTGGTCTCGCGCTTCTAGCGTTGGCTTCGCTCGCAGATAAGGTGAAACGAAGTATAGTGCAAACGAGCCGTCCTTTTAAACGGGCCGCTGCGGGACGGCAGTTTGGCCCATCGTGCAAGCGCGTGCGCAGGCTATGCACTCACATGTCCCTGTTTGTCCATCTCGTTGTTGGTGAGCTTGACCTTCTCGAAGGAGACGACCTGCTTGCGCAGCTGATCCCCCGTGAAGGGACAGTCCGGGTGGGCGTAGAAGCGACCCGGCGACGGCGGGTCGGCTTTTCCCGCCACGAGCCAGGAGGACCGGTGGTACGCGTACCGGTACCTCTTGTTGTCCACGGGCACGATGTCCAGGAGTACCACGTACCGGCCCTCGGGCTGCAGGCCGTTGAAGGAAACTCGCAATGTGGGGAACATCCGTCTGCGTGGGAGGAGAGAAACGGGAAAGTGGCGTCCACTACCTCAGAATCGGGCATTCATAACCGCAAGGGACGCCTGGTTTCGAAGGGTTTCAAGTGACACAAACATCAAATGTCCCAGTCGTACCAAATGTTTTTTTACTGTTAGGTAAGGATTGTCAAATCTTGAGGAAACGTAAAGAAGTACGGGTGAGGCCGCGGTCTGGGTGCAGTAAATTGTGCACACGAGACAAAAGGCGGGAAATACTGTAACGACAAAGTGAAAAGTACAAAAAGTCAAACTAACACTTCATCCCCCCCTTTTTTTTTGTTTTCTTTTTTTTTTCTTCCAAGTAAAAGGGGGGGGGGGGGGGGGAGATGCTCTCTGGAGCCAATGTCGTTTTCGGTGCAGTGCTCGCCTGTCAGTATGTGAAGCCCACCTCGCGTGAATGTAGGACACTTCGAGATCGTAATTCCAAGCAGTGCTGTGCCCGCTACCGAAAATAAGTAATGAAATAGCGTTACTCGTTAGCTTGGAAAAAGGCTAACGCGTTAGAGGGCTCCGTTACCATTTTGCAAATGTAACGAAATACCGGTGTCGTTACTTGCCATGACTAACGGACGTTACTTTTACGTTAGTTTGTCGTTACTTTTGTGTTTCACTATTAGTATATGGCAGCTGTTCATAATGAACTGTCTCAATAAACTTCTGCAACAATACACTTGTTCAGAGTGATTATTTATTAATTTATTTGTACTGTGCGGCGCCGGAGCATTACAGCAGAGGAGTGGGGTAAAGATCACATTTCTACGTTGGAAACTCACACAAACAACACAAGCCAGCAACCAACAGTATAAATAAACAATTCAAAACAACACACAATAATAACATTTGAAAATTTTAATAACGCGAAAAATACTAACAAACAAATTCACATTGCATTAATCAGGTTAATAAAAGATTCACTGTCGGTAGGATGTGTAATTTATATCCTCGAAGTTCGAACACGTGACGCTTATTCCAGCTTGTTTGTCTGGCCTCGGCAGGATGCGTAATGTATATCATCGAACACGTGACGCTTCGCAAGCGTGATTCGGAGAACTGAACCTTGCCCATAGCACCTGCCTGGGAAGAAGAAACCACTCTGAAAAGAACGACCGGATGCACGCCACGTAACGGACGCAATATAGACCTCTTCATGTAATCAAAGTTATTCCGGTAAAATAAACTTTATTTTATTCCTTCACAAACCAACGTCGCATTTCCAATTAACAACACGTCAGCACCGGGCCACCGCTGGCACACTTGTTTTGGTTGAAAGCGTGGGAACGTCAGCGCTTCCAAACTTAGAGTTTATCCTTTCTCTTGTGGACAGAACGAGAATTTGTTTGTTTTTAAGAGAAGGATATGATCAGCTGGAATAGCTAGGGACGCTGAGGCAAAATCCTCCGAGCGGCGGCTGACTGTCGCCTTCTGAACGGATGTCTCTTTCCAGCGAGACGACTGCTCAGGGGGGTGGCATTCAGTTGGTCGAACGACGTTTTAGCGAACGCCGTTTTATCGAAAGACACTTTAGCGAATAGTCGGCTGCCACGAAGCGGCGTTTACGGGCGGGCCAAGTGGGTTAACATTTTTGTAATGAGCCTCCGCAGACTGCCGCCGCGAGCAGCGTAAACGCAGCGCGCGTGTGTGTGTGTGTGTGTGTGTGTGGGGGGGGGGGGGGGGGGGGGTAACGCGCGTCGGCGATCTCTGCAGCTTCTATAGAAAGGACGCTTAAAGGGGCCCTGCAAGGACTTTTTGTCTGGTTTTTAATTTGCACCGAACCTGAGCGCACCGAACGTAGTAACTTAATGAAGCTTTTCTTTTCTCAAATTTCGCTTTATTTTAAAAGTTATAGGCAAATTAGAATTACAAAAACAAGCAAAAAATAACCTCCTTCATGACGTCGTAGGTCCTGGCTTGAGTGGCCATGAACTAGAGGAGGGGTAGTGAGCTCATCGACCGCTCACGGCTGCCGCGCACTCCGTGTCGACGGCTCGAGAGGGCGCTACTAAAGCATGTGTTGGATAGGCTGTATGAAGCGGGCGGCCAGTGCGGCTCGCATTGCATTTGCTGCGCGATTACAGACTAATTCGGCATAACACTTCATTGGCCACAAACGACAGCAAACACGGGGTAAAGATCAGTTCAGAACGGGAGCCACTTCGCGCTGCCATACCGCCAAATGACCAAATCGCCAGCCAAGCCCGCGCCGAAAGCCTTCGGAACGCTCGGAACCGGTCGGATCCTCGAGCCGGTATACGACGATAGCGCCGCCGCTTACATCCGGGACCTTTCTACGCTCCGCGTTCGTCGGTGCCTCATCCCACTATGCGCCGTTTTTTCCGCCGCTTGGTGGCGGGTATGTCGACGGGTCATTTCTTGTTTACGTACTTTATAAACTGCATTTGTTTCTTTTCTGACCTAAAATACTGAACAAAAACTACTTTCATACATAATTGATACGGTTCGCGACACTTATATTTTGTATCTCGACTAAAAAAAAAAAAGCTTTTAGCGGCTCTGACCAGTAGTAAGGCCAGGACCTAAGACGTCACATATCGCGCGCTTTCGGCAACGCGGGTCGCCCTCGTCGGTGGAGGAGGTTTCCGCGTCGTCCGGTTAAAATATGACGCACTGATATTTAGTTACTCTCTCCGGGCCCGCTGGCTTGCCCGAACCCCAAGAGACGTGGAAACCGCAAACAAGGTAGACGCTTAAATATGATTGCAGGGCCCCTTTAAGGGTTCCGCGCAGCGATAATCTTGTGTCTCTTGGGCCTGGCCGTGGGAACGTTAAAGGTGTTTTCCGAAGAAGTTTGAAATGACACCGCTTATACATAGCTTTGTTTTCTTTGCCTTTTTGCCACTTTTACATAGTGTACAGATTAATATTTATTTTGTTTTAAAACAATCGTGCGGCCATTTTTATTCAAAAGTAACGAATAACGGGTAACGTAATTTGATAGGAGATACCGTTAAATATTAACGACATTACTCCTTAGTCATTTGGGATTTTAACAAGGACGTTAGTATACGTTAGTCAAACAACAAACGCGTTACCAGTAACGTCGTTACTTGTAACGCGTTAGTTCCAACACTGCTTTCACAACCTTCGATCATTCTTTCGCAAAATCACTTGCGTTTGAAAAAAAAAAAAAAAGACGAAAAGTATCGTGCGAAACTGTCTACCACAAGGAAAGATGTCACGTAGCGGAACCACTTTCTTTTTTTTTTTTTACTTTTTTTTTCTAACCCTTTCACGATTTCGTTTTATGTGCTTACACGATGCGTATTTCCCACGGGTGCACGCAACCGTGATCGTGCGCTATACCCACGTGCGCCCTGTGAATGAAGTGACGTGTACGCAATGCGTTTTCCGACTCGATCGTCGGGGTTCCATCGATCAGCGCGAACGTACCAGGCATTACGAAATTGTTCTCTTCTTCTTGGCACCGCTTGGTTCGCCCGCGAGCAAGGAGATAGGCTGTCGTTACAAACGAACTCTGACACTTTTTTTTTCCCCTCCCGGCGTAAAGACAAGGCCTTTCGACAGCGCACCTCGCGCTATCATCATGAAGAAGAGGTGGCGAACGTAATGCGAGCGTGGCTCTATAAAGACAATAACATAAAATAAGATAATAAAGTAAAAAACAAAAGCGCGGACGAGAGTACAAGCAGACCGGAAGCCAGGCACGCGAGGAGAGCACGTCACCCACGATCTCCTCACGTCGTCCATCAGCACCAAGTTTTCCCTTAACTGTCCTTGTTTTTCTTTGTTATTTCTCGGTTTTTAGCCCGTCCCTGTTGTACCGTTTTTGCTTGCGCCTTTTCTGGTGTGTGCACGAGCCACCGCCGCCGCCGCCTGCGCAGTCGCCGGCTCCATCTGCATATCCGTCACATCGCGTTTGCAAAAGAGAGCCCCCGCTGTATACTGCGCGGGGCACGTCGTTGCGCGCCGCTTTGCTGCAAAGAAAAAGCCGGCTTTTGACGCCGAGGGTTCGCCAGAGACCCCGAGTTGAACGCACACGTGTTGCGGCTGAACAACTTGGGCGCAGCGAGATAGTACCCGCCGCCAGCATGCAGCCAGGGCCCCCTCGCGGTCCTCCTCCCTCGCTCCCGGACCTCCTGGCTTTTATTTCTTCGGCTCGCGAGTTTGGCGCTTCGTGTTCTTTCAGACCGCGGCAGCGGCGTCGACTCGCTGGGAGTGCGGCTGAATTATTTAAGTCGACTGGCTTTCATTGCGGCTGCTGGGCTCGTTTCGCGCCGCTGGTGCGCGTGGCAACATTGTCTCAGGCGTTATAATTGTTTTTTTTTTTGTTTTTTTCTCGCTCGACAGAAACAATTTGAGCTGGGCCCGTGACTCGACTAGGTGTTTATTTTAAATATTTTTTCCCTTGTCCTTAAACGTTTTCAAACTAGTGGGGAGGAATAGAGAGATAGAGGACGGTCGATTAGAAATTTTGACGCTTTGAATCGTGTCAGCATTGAAAGAGGGCTTACCGATATCATATTTCGCTTTGTTTTGTAAACCTCGATAGCATGTCCACATGTGATTGGGAAATAACGAATAGTAGAGATAACAGGCGGGTTTTTATACATTTCCAACGCGGAGAGTGGGTTTAAAATTTTGCTAAAAAAGCAGTGCTAAAAAAAAAAGATAAACAAAATCACGAGAAACGTTGAAGGTCAAAACGGGAAACCTTTGATGTGAAATCGCTCTTAATGTTCTCACAGTACCGGAGATTTTGTAACTCCTGATGAAGAAGAAAATGGGAGCCTGCGGGTTGTCCCTCGATAGCAGATGATGGAGTTGGCCGAACAGTTAAGTTGCGGACCAACGCAACTGACTGGCCACAAATCGGCGTAAAAGTAAGGTATTCGCAGTCAATTTATATTACTCGTTTTCGTTTCACTTCGTTTTTACTCTCAGCTTTGCTAAGCTCATAGAGAATCCTACACATGAAGACTCTGTGAAGACGACTCTAAGGCAAAAATAATAATAATAAAAAACAAATGTTACCTGTTTGATGGGCTTTCGAAGTATACATGGCTTGTATTGACGTCACATCAGCCGCCATTGCTCCGGACCATGCTTCTGTGCCCGTATACCTTCTGCAGCACACATTTCGCGACATCGAATTTCTTCTTCTCGGCAAGCCTTGCTGAGACAAACAAATTCGATGGTGCGAAATGTATGCCGCAGAAGGTACGGGCACAGGATTGGTATACGGAGCAATGGCGGCATGATACGGTGCCATATGACGTCACGTGCAAGGCATGTACATACCTTGACATTGTCACCGAACTTTAGCCGCCTGATGGACACTCAAAAACGTTCGAAAACGACCGGAAGCGGCTGAAACGTCATATCCAGCGGCGAAATCTGACGTTAAGCGTTTATACGGCGTGCAAGCTCGTATGCTCCTTGCGCACCTCGCGCGTTTCTTGACCCCCCCCCCCCCCCCCTCCCCCCTTCCCTTCCCGATTTCAAGCAACGACAGCGCGAGCTTGGCTGCCTGGTCATCGCGCAACCTCTCCACGCGTTCCCTGCGTTGCCTTTTGATTGGCGTGCCCCTCTTTCCATTTCGACGCGTCAAAGACGCAATTTTGGCACACTTGCTCGCCGTATAGTCGCCCACAGCTCAAGAAACGCAGGGCGTAGCGACTTCCGAGCGTCCTTACTCGGCAGCCAATGAAATTGCAATATTAGCCGATAAGATATCTTCAAGAAACCAGTCACAAAGTGGGATCAGATATGAGGTCACGCCCTAGTTCTTTTTTTTTTAAATGTAAACCAACTCATTTAGTTCACCATTGAGGCCACGCAATGAAGTTTGCTTAGACAAGAAAAGCTCTCTGTCAAAAAAAAAAAAAAAAAAGCGTCGAATTTTGGCAATGTTGTAGAAATGCACCGTCGCATTAGTCGGCTCCGATGTCCTGTGCATCTTAAGAGCTCGAGTGTTATATAGCGCTGCCAAACTGTGCCATAACTAGATGTCCTATCTTTCGGTGACAAAAACCACAAACTTCGGTAAAGCCGACTTGGCGCCTCTTGATCTCAATGTATGAACCATTCGCCTAAAGTTCTATGCATCCGCGGACAGGTTCTGATCCGCAATAAATATTACAATGACTCACTTTTCCAAAGTTGGCTAAATATATATGTGTGTGTGTGTGTGTGTGTGTGTGTGTGTGTGTGTGTGTGTGTGTGTGTGTGTGTGTGTGTGTGTGTGTGTGTGTGTGTGTGTGTGTGTGTGTGTGTGTGTGTGTGTGTGTGTGTGTGTGTGTGTGTGTGTGTGTGTGTGTGTGTGTGTGTGTGTGTGTGTGTGTGTGTGTGTGTGTGTGTGTTTACAGTGTTTACAGATAGTAGAAAAACAAAACAGGACGACGAGACACAGACTGCTAGATATACAGGGTGTTTTTTTTTTAAGCTTAACAGATTTGTTTAAAAAAAGCCGTGAACGTTACACTTATGCCACTTGCGGAGGTGAGTTATACGGCCAGGGGGACATATTATAGTTGGCTAATCGTAACGATCAGTCGGCTAATTAATTAAAATTTGATAATTAACTTTTTAATTAATGAAAATAGACATATGGTTCCAATTAGAAATTTGCTCAGCGTCATCGAGAACCCCTAAATCAGTCATTTTCAGAAAGACTTTGAGCGCGTGAGAAGCGTAGTAGTGCACTGAAGTTACCGTTCGTGGAGCACGTACAAAGCTAGAGGTTGCGATAAGGCGCCCGCGCGATTTTTCCGTCTCTTATCTAGCCCCAGCCTTGTACCTGCTCCACGAGTGGTAACTTTAGTGCAATACTACGCTTCTCACGCGCTCAAAGTCTTTCCGAAAATGACTGATTTAGGGGTTTTCGATGACGCTGAGCAAGTTTCTAATTGGAACCATATGTCTATTTTCATTAATTAAAAAGTTAATTAATGAATTTTAATTAATTAGCCGACTGATCGTTACGATTAGCCCCCTATAATCTGTCCCCCTGGCCGTATAACTCACCTCCGCAAGTGGCATAAGTGTAACTTTCACGGCTTTTTTTAAACAAATGTGTTAAGCTTAAAAAACAAAAACACCCTGTATACTTAAATCAACACGCTCGTTATCAATGTGTTTTCCTTTTCTCACGCATTTCACCTTTCTTGAAATAAGTACCACCCTTATCTGAAACATTTCCGTGAAAACAGCGCGTGAAGAAATCCACAAATCCCAGTCCACATTTTCACCCCTGCCAATTTCGGTACGAAGCGCGCGCGGGGGGGGGGGGGGGGGGGGGGGCGTTGTATACGGGCGTGCATTAGTTCCTCTAATCACTACCGCGTCGTGCACGTTAAAGGCCCTAAGGCTATACCCGCCAGTTTGCCCCTAGCTCGATTTCTAAAACTAAAAGTAGCACTTTCATTCCTAATTTACGTTGACTTTAATTAACCTAATAATGGACAAATCGTGGTATTAATAGCAGTGACGCCGAATTGAACCTTACCGCCGCCCTCAGGATCTTTTAGCGGCGGCTTTTATAAATATAGCACACATCCCATTACCACCGACAGTGCGGAAAACACACAGAGAGAAAAATCGCTCCGCGCTAAAATATGCATAATACGCATCGTCTGGCTCGTTCACACGTCAGCTTCAATCGAGTCTCGGCCTCGGCTTTCGTCGCGAAGACGTGGGGAAAGAACAAGAGCACTTGTTCTGATAAGCACGGCTCCTCGAAAAGTGCACTCGACAAGCTATCTTTTAGCTTTTCTTTCTTCGCATTTTTCTGCTTGTTTTAGAGGTATATCAATCGCGTGGCAATCACCTGGATCTTGCTACTATGCTGCGGCTTCAATTTATGCGGCAGGACGCGCTGGGTCGATATTTTTCTTCCTCTATGCGTATAACGGCGTGGATAAGAGCACATTCGCGTGATTAGGAGCCCACAGATGCGTGTCCTGCGAACGCCGATATAACTTCTTCGCAGCGAGCAACGCCAACGAGAAACAGGCGGGTTAACGCTCGCGACTTGGAACTCGTTGATGTTCTCTGTTTGCGCGCCGAGGCTGCTATCCATCATTGCCGCCAACTCCTGCCTGCAGGATGCCGTGAATCCGTTCTCGAGCGACGGTCGTGTTGATTGCCTAAAACCATGCGCTCGACTTGTCGAGTTGCGCGGTTGCCATTCGCGTGTGATGTCCGTTCATCGCGGAGATCGTATACCTGCATGTCTTCAATCGTTTCGTATCACGCAGGAGTGTATAACTATACAACATCGAACTCGTTTTTTTTTTTTTCTTCTCGTGTATGTAAGAGGTAGTGTTTGAATGTCGTAAAATCTTCGTTTATTGTTCTGTATGTCAAGATACGGTTACTGTCACGCAACTGGCCCTCTTTGTCGGAGCACAGACTGTCCACTGCGACGAGGGGCACGTTCTAGGTCCACTTGAAAACAGCATGGCGACACAGCGCAAGTATAAGTACAATATACGGCCAAGTAACTTGATTTGATTATGCTGGGATGAATTGTATACGTCAGCTACAGCGGGCCAGCGTACGGATCGGACAAATGTGCAGCGTCAGTTTTCGCGGCTTTGGTTCACTCATACGTTCGGAATGTATGTTTTGAAATCAGGTTCGTTGACACATATTGCTCTGTCGTGTTAAGCTATACGCATTAATTCGCTTATTAATATACGCATTACGTTATACGCCATAATCCTCTGACCTTCCGGTTTTGGTGATGATCATCTCGGTGCCGAGCTCGTGGAACTTCTCCCAGAGGTCCTTGGTCTCCAGGTGGGCGTCGGCGCTCCTCAGTTCTTCGCTGTTGCACCGCGGCAGAATCTGCGGGTTCTCCAGCCTGCCGGAGGAGCCCTTGTTGGTGCTCGCGCCGCCTTCCCTGTGCTTGCCGGAGCCGGCGGTCCCGGTCGGAGACGCCGCCGCGCTCGAGGCGTCGCTCGAGGCGTCCGCCGCCTGGGACGCGAGGCGCCCGCCGTCGGCCGACGAGCCGCCTTGGCCGGTCGGGAAGGACTCGACGGAGCCGCACGGCGTCTCCGGCCGCTGCAGGTCGTCTTCGCCGAGCGAGGACGCGCTGGAGGGCGGGGAGGACTCGGCCGGCTGCGCGAGTCCGCCGAAGCGCCCCAGGAACTTGAGGCTGGACACGGCCGCGTGGCCCCCCGGGGACGACGCCAGCAACCGCTGCTGGTGCCGCCCGAACCCGGGGCTGCCTCGCTCTCCGACATTTTCTGCGAGGGAAAGGGGCGAATGGTTAGTCATCTTCGCTGACATCCTTATTTATCTCTCCTCCTTTTCTTTTTCTTTTTTGGTTTGAAAACGAAAGGGGTAAGCTAAGAGAGATCTGGACTTCACTGTATCACTACTGCGTGGTGTACGTTCAAGACCCCAGGCTTGCAGTCGTACTGCACTGGCTAATTTGCTCATCTATAGTGGGTAACAATGTCGCCATGTTTTGGCAGACTAAACTCCTGCTGTTTAAACAACTGACGATTAATTTGTTTTTTGGACTTTACTGACACCTAAAGTGCAGCTTTTCAATACTATTTTACGGCTGCCTCCGAAGGCGTTTTGTGCAGCCTTCGGCTTTTTTACAGTGGAGTTGTTAACGTGTACCCCGCAAAGAAATGAAGACACCCAACTCTGGACACCTACCGCCATCTATGAGCGACGGCGGCAAGCCACATATCTGGTTTCCGCCGTTGCTCATAGATGGCGGCAGCCTTTCCATTTTGGCTTGCCGACTTGGGGCCGGTCATTACTTTCCATTGTACAGCTCCGCTGGTCTTCCCTCTTCACCAGAGCGAAAAGGCTGAAAGGTTTTTTTTTTTTTTTTTTTTTTTTTTTTTTAAGCGCTGCGCTTTGTTTCAACGTCACTTGGTAAATATAACTAAGAGTTTCAGAGCGAGGCACTTGACTTGTGAGGACTCCTGTGGAGCGAAACCGCATTGCCTCTCTGCGTACATCCAATTTGAAGTTGAGCCGTCAGGCTCCGAAAATTCGGGGAATTACCTAAATTAATAGGGATACGCAAATTGATCCGTCGTTAAAATTAATGTACAGGGTTTGGGCATGCGCACTCGAAAGTATCGACCTGGTCTCGTACTGTGCTCATTCGGAGTTGCGCACCGCTCAGTACATGCGCCCTCGATGCCCTGCAGAAAGAGAGCAGTGACGTTACAAGCATAGCGCTTTTATTCCACTTCGTTTTCTTACTCGGCGTACAATTTTTTTTTTTATTCACGATATCTATCGATGACATTAAACTTTTCGACGCACTGCGGGGAAAGCTGGCTTCGAAGCAAGTAGCGCCGATGGGTTGCGACCCCAAAGCCCATCGTCCTTCGGCGGCTCTGCTGGCGAGCAAAATAGCGAGTATTGATAAGGCGCGCATGTAATGACGTTCACAACTCGCTTAGCCAGAAAGGGAAGGTCGATCGCTACACTCGATCGGCAATTATCATAATATGTGCCGGCGTCCTGGCGGCTCTCATCCGCCATTGGACGGGGGGACTCCGTTTTATCGCGGCCGCAATTGTTTCCTCCGTTGTGGCAGCCGGATCGAAGCCTCCGCGCGGTGGCATCATACTGCCTGAATATATCATTCGCGGTTTTATACCGAGGAGCTTTGCGCAGGCGAGTATGCTAATGCTGTCGCTTCGGTTGCGCGGTTACAATAGCAGCTCTTATCTGACTTCGCAACGATCGGTCTACTGTGTCGAATGGTTGTGTTCGAGTTGGAGCGTGGCGGTCGGGCATGACAGGCTCGAAGACATTCGCGTCGTCCCCCCCCCCCCCCCCCCCCATATATATAGCGTGCGCTGAGAGCGGCCCTTTTCTTTTATATATATATATATATATATATATATATATATATATATATATATATATATATATATATATATATATCCCGCAACTATTCGCAGTGCCCTAATCGTTACCTTATTCAGTGGAAGAGGGAAAGCTAAGTCAACTAGAGCTGGACACTGACCATAAGATAGTTTCACACCCATGGATGGATGGATGAATACGGCTGGGCCCTTTGGATCGGGCGGTAGCTTACGCCACCTAGCCATTTTGTCTTACCCTTTAAGCTTAGAATATTTAAATGTGAAAACTATATTCACTCCGTACTGAAAAGAAAGTGAGGCTATAAATCCCCCTTGCCATCAGTTAATAAGAAAATGCCTAGTTTTCTCTCGCTTTCTGCCACCATTCACTTAATCTTTGCTTGGTAATCTCTACTGTCTTGAAATCCACTTTTCCTTCGCTGTCTCTAAAACCCAATGACCTTATTAAATCTATGTTGTCTTCGGTATGCATAGGGTGAAGCCCTTTACAGTAGAGTATCAAGTGCTCAGCCGTCTCGTCCTCCTCTCCACAAGCAGCGCACACTGTGTCCATTTCCTGGTACTTCGCTCTGTATGTTCTGGTTCGCAAAACACCTGTCCTTGCCTCAAACAACAATGAGTCCGAGCGCAGCAAACGCCACCAGCCGACGGGGGTATTCAGGCATCGTCAAAAGTGAATTATCTCCGACACCACAGGGTAGAAAGACGTGAAGCTTCTTAGAGATTAACACACTAAAAGCAGATTCAGAAGATCCGAGCGTGTGTGGTACGATAAGTGAGTAGTTTTCCAGGGGAGAGAGAGAGAGAGAGAAGAATAAACTTTATTAAGGTATCTAACGGCTACGGGGGAGTCTCCGCCGCGAGCAAGAGCCCTTGGGCCCTGGCGGCGTCTTCCGCACGGTGGACGACCCAGAGTTGGTCATCTCGGTCTCAGCTGAGCAGCACGGGCTTTCACTGCTCCGAAGTAGTTCTTGTGCGACCTTTAAGGTTCGCCTGTGGGCAAGCCTGTAAAATATGTGGTAGGTACGTTCGTTGATTACATTGCTTACACATGTTTGAATACTGACCCGGGTAGTAATGACCATAAGCCACCGGGTTTGGGTAGGTGTTCGTTTGTAGGAGGCGCCAGGCCACCGCTTGCTTCTTATTGGGTACGGGGTGTGCGGGGGATACCGAATTCTACCCAATCTATAATGACCAGTAATTTCCTGATAGGTAACCATGCGGTTAGCTCGGCGTGTAAGTCAAGTTTCAAATCAAGTTTCCAGAAACTCTGGTGGGAAAGCCCATACAAAAGGCTGTTAAAAAACAGCTCGACTAGGTATGGGTCCTGGAGCTGTAGTTCTCGAGCTGTAGTGTGAGCCGCCTCGTTTCCGGGGAGAGAGCCTAGAGGTGTGTGTGTGTGAGTGCTCAGATGAGTTAGACTGCACGCTGATCGCGATGGTTAGCCAAGATCCTTTGTGCTTCCGACGATATGCGCACCCTCACAAAGTTTCGAATTGCGCCTTTCGAGTCGCTAACTATTTGCAATTTGTAGACGCTATCGCGAGTGCGATAGCCGACTCCTCACCGACTTCGGCATCACTGGCCAGACTGTGCCGCATGTTCGGGTGTGACCGACCGCGTCTACTACTACGATAGACATACCGCGGTGAGCTGCATATTCTGCTGCGTCGACGTAACCACTTCCAGAGAGTCCTGAAATCTCCCTTCTATAGCCTTAGCGCGTTCTGCTTGTCGTTCTTTATGATGATCGGGGTGCATGTTTCTCGGCAGTGGATTTACTTTCAGGTGTCTTCGGATGTCGTGCGGGATGTTCACCTTTCTGCCGTATTGGGATTCGTATTTAATATCTAGCTTTCTGAGTACGTGTCTGCCCGTGGGGCTCTGTGTTAGTCGTTCGTATTGTGCTATCGTGTGGGCCGGTTTGGTTGGTTGGTAAAAACTTTATTGAATGCCTGCAGAGCTTTCGCTGAACGAATCTAAGTCACCCGCTTGGGGGTGACTTATACAGAGGTCTAATAACCGTATACCGAGGGCTAATAACTTGTCAGTAGCCGCTCTGATGTGGAGACCGAGTGGCTGTTTATATACACTCTCATGATAATTCCGTCTATTTTCTCTCGCTCCGAGACCTGGGTGCAGAGATATGGGGCCACATACACGATACGACTAATTACAAAAACTTGCAACAGGCGGAGAAAAAAATGTTTTTGGCGTTTTTTTTTTTTAATTTACATTTACTAAATACGAGTATGATCAATGCACTACCTCAAAACACATTTGTGAAAAGTTCCATGGCACTCTGCTCAATGGCTAATTTAAACGAATTTTTCGTACGCCTGAATATCGCTCGAGAACACAATGTATATAGTGGACGACCAGCTTAAGCAAGGACTTCGTGGCAGTCGCATTAATTCACACTGTTGGAGAGGGGATGGAATGGTTTCCCATCTAGCGGAAGATTTAACTGTGGGGAATAGAAAAAATTAATACATATTTTTCCCCTCTTATAAGCGCAATTGAAGACTTCGAGAAATCGAATCACTGCACGGAGGAATTGAATTTAGGCGAATATAAGGTTTAAAAATACAAGCATGAAATAAGCTGGGTGGAAAACAATATAGGAAACGCGAATCCTTATCGCTGATTTCACTTCATCATAATACGGGTTTTGCCAGAAATTGTCTTACTTCCTCTAAATAAAATCAGTTTTTTTTTTTTTTGTCGTTTTGGCTTTAGAATTATTTCGTATCTACGATAAATGCGCACATCGCCAGTTCTCTGGACGTGAGAATAGGAGTGAGGCATTCATGAGTAGGATTAGAATGGGTATATCGTTTAATTGTTCAAAGAATGAATACTGACTTCGAATCGGGATGCGGCTTACGCCGCCGAACTATACTTTTTTTTTTTTTTTTTTTATACCCAAAAAGATGGGAGACCGGAAAAGCCGCCTAGTTAACAACAAGAGGAACCATAATTGGTACCTCTTATTTTTTTATTAGTGGTAGTATCAGTTATGTTCGCGAATGAAAAAGCTTCGTCACATTTTCAATTGTTCTTCCGCTGTCTTCTTCATATAAAATGTTGTATTTTTACTGCTCGTACTACACAAATCGCAACCCGAAAGCGAATAAAAAAAAAATGTATCAAAAGAAGCAATAAATTGCTTCGTGCCAGGAAATTACTCCAGAGGTTTATGGTCTTCGCAACACTGTTTAATTTCGGAGAGATAGCGCCGGGCAAAGTACCGCCGCTAAGCAAATATAAGAAATTTATGTGGCGATAACGCCGTGCTATAAATGAGCAGCCCCTATATCTTTATTTAATAAGGCACGAAACAGTTTATTTATAACACATGTTCAACGTATATAAATAATTTCATACGTCTGAAACTTGAAATGTTTTGCATTGTTCGGCGAGTTGTCTATGTTGTCGTGCCTAGTTAAATCTATTCATCGAGGCAAATTCGGAATAAATAAATAAATCTGCGGGCTTTCTTTTTTTTTTTTTTTCGTTTTTCAGGAGGGAATATGTGTTGCGTTTTTTTTTTTAAGGGTAGATGAGGGTCGAAAAATCAAGTTTATTTTGGAAATTGTGAATTTTGTTGCTTTTTGCTTGGATTACTATCCTCAAACATCCTGCTTTTATGAGTAAAAAAAAAAAAAATCAAAACAATATTCGTACGAGAAGTTAGAAAAATAATGTGCCTTGATTCGTGGTGGCTCGAAAAATCATGAGTTGGCGCGAATATCGGCCATCTTCGAGAGGCCGTCGCTCGGGATAGCAGCACTTCCTACGATTCTCCGATTCAATTTGCGATAGACAACACTAAAAAGAGCGCGCGTTTGGAACTACCGAGGCAATCGCAAGTTCCAAGAAAGGCTGCGCAAAGGCAAGCGGAGAACGTCAACGATCGATGTAAAGTTTACAGCGGCCTGCTAAGCCTAACCACGGTAACGGTGACTGTTACGAGGCAATCGATGCTCCGATCACGTGTGTCAACGGTACGAGAGGAAAAAAATCATGTCCTTCGGAAAAACAAAACAAAAACAAAACAGAACACGTGGTTGTGGCTCTGCGAGTTTAGTGACGTAAGGGATTTTTATCTTCCCTCAAACTACACTGCGAAGAGCAAATGCCCCGAGGGGGAATTATTTTCTTTGACGTTTTTGTCGAAATGCGCGCGTCAGATGGAGACATAAGCGCAAAGCGAAGCTAATGACAGCGGGAGCTCGAACAAGGTTTGTCGTCAACTTTAAAGCCGTAAACTTCTGCGCTTCTGCGCAATTCTCAGCCTGTTAGCACCAATACACCACAAGACCTTCGCGCAAGGAAGTTCATGCCGCTGCGGCGAAAACTGTGCCAGCCAAAACCCCGTGAAGACCGAAATGCCAATGTGGGAGGAACAGAACGCTGATGATCTGACGGCACGGGGTGCATGCGGGACAAGAAATGTCACGGCATACAGTGTGCGACGGTTTTATTGACTCTGAATGTATTCGGAACACCCTACCTACCTATGTTCTGGCCATATTTCATGTATAATATACAGCCGATATTTGAAGAGTGTACATCTGTTGAACTTTCAAATGCATTTGATCTTGTTTTTCAGCTTTGGGTTGTCTTCACAGTTTGTGCACCCAGTTTTCGGTACTTCGAATCTTTCCGTCGTAATAAAATGTGTTATGTATTATCTCGAGGATACGTAGGTAGCCGTTATCTACTTGGAATCGCAATACCTTAATTATGTTTCTGCTAATTCTAACTAACTTCTAAATGGCTTCTAAAAAGAAGGCTTTATGACGTCTTTATTGATCTTTTCTCAATAAAACAAAAAATGTGCGCAGTTCTTGGCTAGGTAATGGCGCTCTACACTTCTTGGAGAGCGAAACGCGCTATTGCATTATGCTCCTTATAAAACTTTAGTCTGCCTAGGTGTGTGCACAAAAACATCCTTTCAGCGTAATTAAGCAATGGTGAGGGTGCAAGCTAGCTGGTGTAAATTGAGCATAGTTGTAAACCCGACACTGGGGATACAGACAAGGGACAAACACAAAGCCTATGAACCGCCTATGAAAACAAAGCCATAAAAACTACGTTAAAAATAATAATTGTCTTGAAAAGAGAGGACAAAACTTAACAATTAGCTGAAGTCCCATTATCCTAGGGCAAATATATATTTAAAAAAAAGTATCTCCGAGTCGCATCTAAAGAAGTGATAAATTAGATATGACTATAGTCACTATAGTGACGACATAAGAAACGCAGGGCGTGGTTTCCTATGTTCCCACTTTTTGCTTCGTGATTGTCTCTTCGCCGTTCTCATAGACTAATCACGCAATCTCATAGGGTGCCGAGCGATAACAGTTGATGCTTGAAACTCGCCACACCCTACTTGCGACGCTTTAGAATCGACTGATTTAAAGAGAAGCTGAAGAGGTCCTTGAGTTCTAACAAATAGTAAAAGCTGTAATGCAGACACCTTAAAAAATTATGTCTTGAGTTTTCTTTCGATCTTTATAGTAGAAGCTTCGTAATAGCCAATTAAAATTTCGACGTAGACACGCCCGTTGCGGCGCGTCGAAAATATACGAAAGCGCGAAAGCGGGAAAAAAAAAGCAAAAAGCAAAAGTGACGTCATCAGCAGGGTCAGATGACCCTTGCTCACCACTAAGCTGACTCGGGGATGCCGTCGTCGCGACGCTCTGGACAGATAACAGGCGGCAGAGAGGATCACCGCATGCCCGGCGGCAATCGCTGCGCGTATTTTTCAAAATAAATGCGGCTTAAGCTTATGTACTGCCCCAAGTGCGGTAACTGAATTTCTAACTGAGATGTCTTGAAACATGCTCCGGCTTCCCATTAAAACCTTTTAAAATTTCTTACGACAAGGGAGAACACACTGGCGCCATCTATGCCGTGAACTTCCAACTGCATTTCACTATAGAGCGAAGGTTTTGGGGTATTTGCGATATCAAACGTACGTACTACCATAGCCTCCTATATACTGACAAAGTCTGGCAGATCGCCACGACAAGCGGCTGCCGAAATGGAAATGGTGGAGCGGCAGATAACGGACGAGAGGAGAGCCACGTGACTGGCGCCCCGCTGCGGCGAGATGCCGAAGCACACTTCTCCCGAGCGAACAAGTGTGTTTCGGGTCCTCGCCGCTGCAAAAGCTGTGCGCTGACGTCCACGTTCCCCTAAAGCCCCTCGATAAAGGCGTTTTTTTACAAGTAACGCCAACCATTGTTGTGGTAATGCGCATGACACGTGCCACGAGTATGTGCTCCGCTGCCATTTGCTTCCAGTGGCCGCTCGAGACACGAGCCTCGTGCACTGGCGCATTTGGCGCTACTTGTAATATCGTGCTACACGGGCAACTCGAATTCGATTTACAACGAATGACATTTGAGCGGACGGCCAATCAGCGCGCGACACTCCGGGCGTAGCGCAGTGCACGCGCAACGGATTGCGAGCTGATTCGCCGATCACACAAATGTCATTTGTTGTAAATGGCATTCGAGTTGCCCGTGTGGCACGGGTACAGACCTTTTTTGCATAACCTCCAACCAGCCTGTGACTGACGTACCCTCGACCTGGTGCATATTTGGATTTCCCGCTGACACAGGGTATGCAATCGCCAAGGGTATGGGCGAAAAGGCTTAAAAACGGGCGTCGTGCATGAGTTAGTTCCGAGTGTCCTTTTTACCATGCAGCAATTTCCGAAAATCTGCGGTTGTCTGGCTACCACTTCGTGGTCGTCTGCTGGACAAATAATTTTAAAAAGCACAAGAACAATAGCAGAAAGTGTGACATGAGCACAAGAAGCTGCAGCCCGAGTGTGGCTGCAATGTTATCGAGTTTCGCATTTTCCCCGAGAATTTTTATTTATGAAGTCAGTCGATTGCGAGCTTGAATCGCGAGGGCTTTGTATCAGACTCATCGTCACGTTTATGCTCACAACCACTTCGTCTACGACAAGAGAACCGATTTTAATTCCCGGTGCAGGTGGTCGAATTAGGTTATCACTGCAAGCCCCATGATATGTGAAGCGTATGAAAAGGTCTACATGCCACCACTCAAGATGGAGCTATCAAATGCCGAGAGCTTACCTGCATAGACTACATTAAACTGCTCATATGTACTTCGCATGCGGAAACTCAATCATTACGCCCCACCGTCTTCGTCCTCGTTCTTTCGAGGAGGCAAGGTGATGGCCTGTCAGTAGCCAGCTGGATTCAACCGAACAAGCTCCAGCCAAGTTATTGCAGCCCTCCATAGCCAAGTCTAGCCAAGTTCCCCCCATACCCACACCGTTGCCTACCCAGATAGCTGTGCAGCCAGACCTAGCCGGTATTTCTTTTTCTAAGCCACTAGACGGCGTCGTCGGCGCCGCAATTCTCAAGATGGCGGCGCCCTTAAAGAAAAGGTGTATAAGACAAACGCAGACCCATCGAGGGGCATTAGGTTCCCCGAGAAATGGCTCTTTGATGCTCTGTGTTACCAGATCCTCGCGCTCCAAATCTGCGACCGGGCACTCTATGGCTCCGTCGTCGAACTGCCAGGTTTTGTGAGTATCGAGGGAATATCTACAAAAAAAAATTTTTTTTTTTCGACCCAAGAAAGTCACAATGTATTACCAACCAGCCCAAGAAAGAAATAATGATGCCCGAAAAAAAAAAAATTGGGAATATACGGGACCGCCAAGTGTTCCCCGCGGCTACCCGATAGGTGACGTCTCGTCGTAAGAGAGTTTAACAGGTTTCGATGCACACGGTCCTAAGAAGTCGCCGTTGTGTGAAAGGTCCTTTAAGCAGTTACTGGCGGCCAACTCAACACTTTGACGTCACACCATTGCGGTGGCGCTACGGTCGGCAATGCGCATGTGCAGACGCTTCACTTCTCTCAGATCTGGTTTCTGCGCACGCGCATTGCCCACACCCGATGTGGGCAAATGCGGGCTTGTTTGTATATAAACAGTCTCCTGGTGTATATACGCTGCAACTCACTAGGATTCCTTTTTTTTTTTAGATTATATATAGAAACCTTGAAAATCGATTACGATGCGACATATTTTTTTGAAATATGCAAACACTAAGTCCATGGGCTGCGACCACCTCGTCGGTGGCATCGGTACATCATATATGTAGTGAGGATGCTTTATCTTCATCAGTGTCTATATTAAACGGGGGAAAAAATGATGATACTCGCAGCTGGCGGGCATGCCATTGCGAATTGATCGTATTATAATAGGTACACCTGGGCGAGTTTGACCATTTAGATTAGTGCTATAATTTGACGTTCGGTGCGCGTACATTGCGGAGTTAGCCCGGATACCCGATCGTCGAGCATATTTTGTTGTTTCCGTGCGGCTGAAGAGCTATGTCTATAAAAAAAAAATAAAGAAAGCTATATATATATATATATATATATATATTAGCCCCCTAGAATGCCGTAGAATGCACGTGCGGTACGTGAAGTGTAGAAGAATGCGAGCCTGCGGCTAGAAGCTCCGCAAACTGTATACAGACAACCCGATGGAGTGAAAGGGACACTGACAGGGTATTTATGCTCGCCGAGGCTTTTAGGGGCGAAGCTCCTTAGGGGCTAGCCATGTCCGTATGTCCGTCCGCCGTAGGCCCGGCGTCGGGTGCTCGTGCTTCTGCTCGTGAGATCACGTGCTCACGAGCACGTGAGCACATGCTCACGTGCTCGTGTAGGGCAAAAAAAAAAATTGAAAAACAAAGATGAAAAAATTATGAAAAAAGAAAAAGAAGAAAAAAAGAGTAGGGGGTTCTGAGATGCCATCCCATCTGTCTGCTTAAAAAAAAGAAAAAAAAAAAAGAAAACCACACATTCTCCTACTGACATGAATGAAAAGGCTCAAAGAAAAAGAAGAAAAAAAGAGTAGGGGGTTCTGAGATGCCATCCCATCTGTCTGCTTAAAAAAAGAAAAAGAAAAAAACCACACATTCTGCTACTGACATGAATGAAAAGGCTCGGCATGCTGCGGCTCGGCGTCTACGCAGACAAGCACCACCAGAGCTTCGCCCCAAGCAACATCATTCACCACGTGGAGATGCGGTCAATTTTAGTTGTACGTGACACATGAGAGCCCAACTACCCCGAACAGAATTTGCGGCTCGAAATTCGGTTTCTTTCCACCCGAAAACCGCCGATCGAGAACTGGCCGGTTTGAGTCGCGCTCACTCTCTTTTCCGTGGTCACGGGCCGTTATCTAAGGTTTCGACGCGACCACCAAATTTATTCAAAGTCGTGGGTCATTGAAGGCACACTGTCAATACTAAAAATAGAAAAAAAATACGAAACCCATTTTTTTGTGGCTTCCAAAAAGCTGCAAATACGTTGATTAAAAAAAAAAAAAAAAAAGGTAGCACAGACAACCGGAAGCATTCTATGCGTTCACTGCATAATTCTCAACATGGCGTCGTTTCGCGTCTCGTGGGACTCGCGGGTGGCAGCGGGCGACAAGCGTGGGACCTCTACTTCAGAACTGTTGTTCACGGTACCGGCGAATTCTGTCTTCCTTCGAAAGAGAGATTTTGGACCGATCAAAAGAATTGATATTCATCCCGTATGACACGCCCGACCAGCAAGCCGATTGCACGAAGACGTCGCCGAGCCGTCGTCCCTTCTCGTGGTTGAATGCATACTGTAGCTCGCTCAAACGTCAAGCACGAAGTTCGTACATCGAGTTGAATACGCACGCGTACGGTTTCTTTACCTGGTGCGAATGTGGCCAATGCGTGGTGCTGCCCGACTTCAAGCCGGGAGTGCATGTACTGGAGGGAAATCGGCAGCAAACTTTCCGACACCGATCGGAGGAGTTCCTTCACTAGCTCAGTGGAAAGACGTCCGCTTCACACGCAGCGAGTACGGGTTCAATCCCTGGTGTGGGCGTACCTATTTTTTTTTTTTTCAAACATTTTGCGATGTTTACATTTCTTTTCTTTTTACAATTATCACAAAAAAAAACAACAACAATTGTTGTGGACGATACGTCGCTGAACTAAATGGTATGGGATTCCATTTTTGGCACCTCTGCCGCACAGTGCCACTTTTAGATGTGAGGCAGCTCTTCACGCAACATCTTGGGAGTATTCTTTTCGGAGCCGATCACGGGAATTCCCCACGGGCACTCACTACTAATTGCCAACACTTAAAGGGGCGGTGCAACGGTTTCAATGTTGAAAGAATTGCCAGTTTGCATTTTTTATATTGTTTATACAAGCCCAAGTGACCAAAAACGCGTCACTTTTTCCCCGAAAAACTGCTATTCTGCTGCGTAATCGCAAGGCAAAAAACGAATTATTTGCCGATCTGCAGCCGCCTGTGGTGGCTACGGGAACTAAAATGACAGCGTCTCTGAGGGTACGCGGAAGTCAACAAACCCTGTCCCCCTCCGCTGCTACACTCGCCGTCAGCCCCGTGGCGAACCGTCCTTCGTGTCCATCGCACGCCGCGACCTTCGACGGGGCTAATCCTTTGAAAGTCGACAATCGCGGAGGAAGCGGCTGGGGTCTCTGAAGAGAGGGCCCAAGGGGAAACCACGTGAACCCCCAGAGTACGTCACTCGAAAGTCGGCGTGGAGAGTTGAGGCACTTCGACCTTCGATTTGTTTCATTTTTTTTTAAATAAGAACTAGCGCTCGCAAGAAAATGCGGTTTTCGGTTTTTCGTTCCATATGTGACGCAGATTAATTTCCGCAGTTAATTGGCCAAAGTCTGAAAATCGTTGCACTGCCCCTTTAAATGTACAAAACAACTCATCTTGAAGTACAGAACAGCGAACGGAACAAACATAACTGCAAAGGAATCGCACGGCGAACGAATCCCGAACGCATTTCGTCTGCTGCACCCGGAAGAAAAAAAAAAAAAAAAATCTCACGGTTGGGTGTAGCCACGTGACTTCCGCCACTCACTCTCTCCTCTCCACATATCCGTGCGGTGCGTCGGTTTCGGTTTCAGTTTCGGGCAGTTGCGTTTTTTTGGCTTTATTAAAAAAATACGTGACTCTGTAGCAAAATATTAATTGGGTAGTATTCTGACACCGTAATAAATCGCCTGGCAAAAAATAAAAAAAGAAAATTTTTCGGGGCGTGTCAGTATCCCTTTAATGTGCATTTCCTTCATGTTTTCCATGATTTTATTTTTGGTTGAAACGGGAAGGCATTCCCAGTGTAAAACTGATGTCATAAAAATCAAGAAAGCAAAAAAAAAAAAAAAAGAAGCAGTTTAGTGAAATCTTTATTCTACCAGAAAGTTTCAATAAATTACGGTTCCGCGAATGTGCTTACTATGGCGTCTAGTCTACTGGCAGCTTTAAACTCTTACGGACAAACGAATAATAATAATAATAATAATAATAATAATAATAATAATAATAATAATAATAATAATAATAATAATAATAATAATAATAATAATAATCTTGATGCAGGTTTTTTTTTTTTTCCGATTCTACAGTGCTGTTTTACGAAACGCTGTCGTGCTTGTGTGTGCAGGTAGTCCAAAAAATAATTCCATAACCTTCTCAGGAAAAATGATACAAGCAAAATACATCAAACAGACTTACCATACCATGATTTACAATCTTATTTTTTAATTAATTACGACTGCGGATTACTACTTATATGAATTTTCTTTTTATCCAACGAATAACCAAAAAAAGCAATAAAATTCGACAGAAAACAAAACCAACCAGAAAAAGATGAAAATCACTAAAAACACAAGACCAAATAATTTTGTTTTTGCGCTACTATAACTTCTAAATTTTCTCTACTGAGAAAATAAAATGCTTACAATTTAATTCAATTCAGTGAAAATTATTACTGTCCACAACGCAAAAAAAAAAACAACGCCAAAAGAGAATTTAACGTTCGTGGAGACTTAAAATCAAAAGCAATGCTAAAAGTCAGATTTAGAATTCACAGAAACGTGAACGCACCAACAATGCCAAAAGACAGACTCCAACATTCATAGAGACTTTAAACCAAAAGCAATGCCAAAATACACAATCTAAAATTCATAAAGGTGTAAAAAAAAAGTGTGACCTAAACGACAAATGTCGAGTATAGCGTCTGACACCGGTGCAGGTTCACAGGAACACTGAACCCAAGAGAGTAATCAAGGACTATATAAAAATGTCCTGCCACGCTAAACATTTTTACTAATAAACATGGCCGGTGAAACGGCAATGTTTGAAAACGTCCTTGTATCACCAACCCCAACCAGAGGCCCTAAACTTGTCAAAAACAAAGTCGGAGCCGAAAGTTAGCGGAGCGCGCCGATTGGAAGTCGGCGAAAAAAGCGCGAAGTCATCGTCGTGATCGGCCAATTGGTGCGCTCCGTCAATTTCGGCCCCGACTTTGTGCTTGACGAGTTTAGAGACCCAGGCCTCTATATATCTCTTCGCGCCTTGTCCACGATCTTTCTGGCCGAGTTCTGTTGCGTCAGAGTCCCGGCTGCCTGCTCACCAGAGGCGTAGTTTTAAAAGGAAAAAAAAAAAAAAGGATTGTTAAACTCAGGAAACCGGATGGCTCCGTGAAATATGCCCACGAATGTCTCATGTCAGGAATGTACTAACATTTTAATTTCATTTATATATTTATTTTCTGGCGGATACTCGCAGCGCCTTGAAGGCACCCTTGACATGACCTATAGCTGCCACATTTCATCGGCTTCATTCGTACGATTCCTTCAGCTTTTATTTTCATGAATACGCCTTTTGCAAGATCCGACTGCGCGTGCGCCGTCTGCACTTGGAGGCCAACCATATCGTTTCTCGTCGCGCCCGTGAGATGGCGCCACAGCGCAACACGAAAGGCGTCCGCCTTTTGCAAGATCCGACTGCGCGTGCGCCGTCTGCACTTGGAGGCCAACTATATCGTTTCTCGTCGCGCCCGTGAGATGACGCCACAGCGCAACGCAAAAGGCGGATTACGAGGGATGCACGCTACAAACTTAAAATACAGCATGTTAATATACATATACTTCTTATGACTCTATAGGTGAGAGTGCATCCAAAGCTGTGAGTTCGAGAGGACAGTCAGGCAGCGTCAGAAGCGCAGCGTCATGCCGACGATCGTCGTCCCTCAGCGCGTAAAGTGATCATCGGATAAGCCAATCGAGCCCAGTGACTGCTTTGTGACTTTGCGCTTTTAGTCTGTGCGTTTGTGTTTGTGAGCCTCCTTTGGCTGCGCTCTTCTGATAAGGTGGAACGAAGTATATAGATCGCGACTACTTCGACATTGAGGCAGTTACAGAGTCTCTGCTATGCGCAGAAACCCGTTTTCGCAAGAGTGAAGGCTCGCTCAGACATCTGTGTTTTGAATATGACGGACTGCGTCACGACCGCTTACGACCGTTTGCGGCCAGATGCTACTACGCGTTGCTATGGCAACCGAGGGCGGCGCAGTAATGAAAACGCTAATGTCTGAACGAGCTTCCAACTGTTTGCGCTTGCTCCGTTCTCCAGCCTTGACGTGACGTCAGTCTTTCTCTCCAGATTCTCCCGAGGATCCGCCGATGGAAACCGCTCTGCCGAGTCGGACGACAGACGCGGCAATGACGTCGTGGCCCTGTACGCAAGGAGGACGGTGCCTCGCGGCGCGTCCGGTGTGTGACCGTCAACTCGCGTCGCCGGGCATGCACACCGCAGTGAGCGTCCTGTTTACGAAGGCTCCTTTTCGTGCCGGGCTTCGATTATTCAGGCCGAGCCGGCCGCTGCCCTGCGCTGGACGGACGAGCGCGAGAGAGTGGCCTCCCCCGGCGCGACGCATACGCTTCCCCCCGAACGGGCGTGTGGTCGCGGGCCGCCGAGGGTATAACTCACTTGGCCGATTAACGACAAGTTGACGCTGCACGGGAAGGCGAGTGCAGCAAATGGTCCAGTCGAATACGTTCGTCAGGTAAACGTCTGATCAGTTCTGCCGATGGCGGTATATTAATGGGCTTGGCGAGTTTGTTATTCGCTACACCGGCCGCGCTTGCCGTATCGACGGTACCCACACACACACACACACAGAGCGCCTGTCATGATTCAGAGCCGATTGGGCAGCGACGCACGCTGTGAAGCCCGAGCCCGCTCGACCGCTTTTTGGGGCTTTGCGGGACCGCCGCGACGATCGGTGCGTCAATAATTTATGCCCCATTGAGGCGCTGCCTGACGACTCGGGCCTGAGTGCATCTCGACAGTGCACTGTATTGGGGGACTAAGCGTGTGTGCTTGCGTACACGTGTGTGTGTGAGAGGGGGTGCTAGTAGATTTTGATCCTGGCCTTACGAATAATATACACCCCGCAACTCGTGAATCGAACCTGCTTTCATGAACTTATGCGTGGGAGGGATGCGTAGCAACGTCTTTTTTTTTTTTTCCCTCTGAATCTGGTACGTTTAGTTGCGTGGGTAATTGAACTAAAAAAATGGCAAATTTTAATCCACTGCGTAATATGAGATACGCTTTTCTTATCTCACGTATCCATACATCTACCGATGCCACACAATAATATCTTCGCGTTTTCTGGTTTGCAGTGGAGGGAGAACCAATGTAGCCAACGAATTAAAGGACTTCGTCAATAGCGTTGGCTCCAAAAGCATAGCAAGACCACATAAAAAAAAAACATCTTTTTTTTGGTCCACGTTAGTGTTTTCTTGAAGCTTTACGTGCCCCGTGGAAACAGCATAAAATTAATTTTAAAGTAAACAGTCTAGTTTCAATTATATACGGATCTAATAAAGCGCGAATTTCACATCAAAGAACAATAGGGACCTTTAGCAAACCGTTGCCGTGCTCTGCGTATACGCGGAGCACGGCAACGGTTTGCTAAAGGTCCCTAATAACGAAGACACGCTGTGCACCCGATATGATTTTTTTTTTCTCTCGCGAATTGATAGCAGTGTTCTTTCAGCGCTAACATAGCGTCTAGCAGCGAGTAGTAAAAATAGAGAGAGTGAGAAAAAAAATAACAGATTGAACTATAGGCCCTCGTGCTTATTGAGGCAAATGTTGACCAGTTCCAGGTTCGTTCGTTCTTACTATGGCAGCGAGGATAGCCTGCGTAGTGTCCGTTTACAGGCGATAGCTAAGTTCACCGGGCGACGACCCCGGTGGAGCCAATCAAACAATGCCAAAAGTGCGTCGTCACAACGATCATCGCCTTCGTGCGTCTGCTATCTACGATACAGTAAATTCGCAGCGATCTTACGTTTTCTTTCTGTGCGTGATTGGTTTAGTTGGCGATAGCGAATGGACAAAAACGACGAGCGCCATGACGATGCACTTTTGGCTCTGCTTGATTGGCTCCATCAACTTCGAATGTATGCGGAGCGCAAGTTCGTCTGCTTCTTTTGCACGGGTTGTGGTGACGTCAGAACCCCGGGCTCTGACTGGCTCTGATCGAAGGATAGTGGGGGTAGACTTCAAAGCAAGCTGTCGTGAGGTCTACCCACTATCCTTCCAGTCAGAGCCAATCAGAGCTCGGCGTTCTGACGTTACCACAACCCTTGCAAAAGGAGCAGACGAACTCGCGCTCCGCATAGCGTTGGTCGCGATCGGACTTTATGTGAAACGGAATATAGAAATTATTGTGTCAAGTCTGTCTTGCGATGCTTCGGGGCTTGCGATTCATTTTAATTACTGTTTAATGATGTTACGAAGCACTTAACACTCCGTATTTTGAGACCAGCAGCTTGAGTGAGGCTGTAATGCTCGAGTCTCCTTTTACAACCACAAACAGAAACGACCGACACCGACGGGCCTCAAGCACGTGCATCGTGCACGCGATGGTTACCTTTGGCAGGCTGGCGTTCTTGCAGTCTCCCGGTCCTCGTGAAGTAAGCGCCAGCGATCGCGAGCCTGCCAAAGGTATACCCTCGCGTGCGTGCTGCACCCGTCTGAAGCTTGTCGGTGTCGGTTGTTTCTGTTTGGTCGCTCTGGGACTCTGGTATTTATGAGAAGACGAGAGTCATATCGGATCTCAAGATCTGTTCCAGTGTGACGACAGCACGCCATTCCACCCCCGGTGTCTGAAATAGGAGTAAGAAGGCAGGCGAACTGATCGATGCTATCCACATAGCAAAGCTCGCGACTCGATGACTTCCTACGTCTATTTTGTTTTTCTGGTGCCAAGTTATTTTATCAACGGCCCCATTGCCTGTTTACACTTTTTTGAAAGAAATCGTGTACAAGTGTTTCGTGACATTCGATACCTCCCAGAATCGATATAGATAAATTTAAAAAAAAAGAGAGAGGGAGGGAGAGAGAGAGAGAGTGAGATAAACTAGAAGGACGTCAGCGGTGCGATCAGCCGTGCAGGAGAGGTAATCAGCTAACGAACCAAATCAAAATATGTGACACTGCCCACAGAATAAGATATGCCCAGTGTCAAACAGGGGTCGTCTGTCACATGACCAGCTTATACGGCAAGTGTTGCATTGACCGAACAGGCCGATGCATCGACGACAGAAATAATTTAGGAAACATGCAGCATCTGTAAAGGGCACAGCAGCAGGCCATCACCAGCTCATTGTGGGACAGGCAAATGCAGTCCAGCATTCAGCTCAGCAACACTACAACTCTTGCAACGAACAAGAATCATTTTGTAAGTGAGATGCTCGAGGCACTGGCCATCGAAGAAGACGCGGATGAATGTGTTTGCACCTCGTCCATCACTATCACACCGAAAAAAAAACAAAAAAAAAAAAAAACAATATTCGCGGTAGTGCCGCACCCAGATAACTCGAACAAGACGCAGATTCGTGTTCGTTCCTCGTCCATCACTATTCAAAAAAATAAATAAATAAAATAAATAAATAAATAAATAAATCAGTATTTGCGGTGTGCCACACTTACATAACTCTGAGGATGAATTTTGACGGGTAACGTTATATTTAATTATTTCCTCGTGATCGCTGTTTTGTCCTGTTTCTCCCTTGTTCGTTTCGGTAAGTTCAAGCTGCCTTCACCAGAAAGTCACATACAAGTTAAGAATGTGCCAGAAGCTCCGCCTCCAGCACGCGCTCGTTGCCTTCAGTTGTGCTTTGCCTGGTCGTGCTCATGAGTTCCCGAAGTGTTACCGAAGGTTGAACGCTTGCGTGGCACTTAACTTTAAGAATTTGCATCCGGGTGTCTGAAAGTGTATATATAATCAGAAGGTGCACGGAGAGCAATTTATGGAACGTTGAACGAATCAACATTACCGCGTGCTCAATGAGTATGACGTACAATTGCGAGGTCACCTACGAAACTAATTTAAGAGCCGAGAGAAGGGGAACGGGGTTAGAGACGCTTAGCCGAGAGCAGCGTGCTCGGGGGGGTCACGGTCTGCTTTCTCGGCGTATCGCCGTCGCCCAGCCGCGTGCCCCAACCTTCACGGTGGCGATTAACAGGAAGGAACGAGCTAAAGACAGGAGGCGATCGAGTATCGAGTCTCGGCGAGGAAACACGGCGGAGAAGAAAAATAGAAGCGGGAGCCGCAGCGGCACGCGGCCAGCGAGCGGCCCCCATGAGAGACGAGCGAGACCGCAGGCAGGCGGGGGGGGGGGGGGGGGGGGGGGGGGGGGAGCGCTTTTGTTTTGCCTCGCGGCTCGGCGCCCACCCCGAGCGAAGCTGGAATGTCTCAGGGGAATTAAACGTTCCCTGATAGCGACCGGCCGGGAGCTCGGCGCGCAGCTTTAAAATTTAATAACGCCAGACCGCGCACGATGTCAGCGGACTGCAGAATCAATCGCGCAAAAATTGGATTACCAATGGAAAAAGAGTCCTACTGGCGAGGCAGTCGGCGCAGCTTTCGACGCGCATGCGAGCCAGGTTTTTTTTTCTCTTTTTTTCGTTTTTTTATTATTTTTTTTTTTCCGGGTTCTGCCACGGGGGAGCCGTATAAAACAGGTCCGTTCACAGACCATCAGGGTAAAGTGATATGGTGATGGGGACGATACTGCGGCCTCCCCTCGGCCACTATCGGGCTGCGCGGCGGCGGAAATTAGGTTAGCCCGCGCGATATGTCCGAGCCTTTGTGTAATATACAGGCGTAGACGTGATAGTGAAAGCTCGAAAAGAAGGCGCGAAGGGGTTGAGCAGCGCGCTGTAGCCTAGTTGGCGCGGCGGTGGCCATGTGCGCTGCTTCTCGCCGCCGAGCTTCTGCTGCTGATTGCGGCCGAGCAACTGCGGTGCTCTCGGCCGCGCGATTACGTTGTCCCCCCCTCCGGGCACTCCGAAAAATGAGCCTGCGGGGAGGTGGGGGGCACGACGGCGCCCTATCGCCGCCCACGCCGCTCTCTGGGCCCGCGGCGGCGACGACTGCGAGCCGTTGGCCGGGGGCTCGTGGCCGCGGGTCTCGGAAACGACCGCTTGCGCCGAGTCCTTCAGCCTCCTGGGGTGATCTGTTGGTTATTCTTTTTCCGGTGTGTTTGTTGGAAAGGTGCGGCGAAGCCGTTCTTTCCAGACATTCATCGATCCATGTCGTTTGACATTTCCGAATTTTTGAGTAAAAAAATAAAAATAAAAACATTATCCTGTTTCTTGGTGTAACCGGCATATTTCTCGGAGAATGATTTAAAATAAAGAAAACGCCCATTAAAAAAAAGAAAAGGAAAGTGGGTCACTTAAGATGCGGGTACTGCATGAGCAACACAATGCCTGTCGAGAACGACAAGTCTGGCGGTGTGTAATGCGTGCGGTGGAATGCTCACTCAAGCGGAGCAACGCGTATGACTGTAAAGAGAAACAATGATGATTCTGTTTTTTTTTTTTCTTCTTTTTTTTTTTTTCAAATTCTTTTTTTTTGCGCTTGGAGCCGGCACGAGACGCCCGACTCGAAAGGTGAGTCGTTCGTTTGTCTGTGGTTGGGTGCCCCGGAGGAACTGGCGATTTGCGCGGCCTCTGAGCAGAGGAGTTTAGTCGCGGGGCAGCGGGAATTCTTTTTGAAGCGTAAAATACACTACAGCTAAAAAGAAAAACGAAAAAAAAATTGAGGGAGAAAAAAAAAAAAAAAAACGGGAGGAAGCCGCCGAGGAGGGCACGCGTGAGAGCGTGGACGAGACGCGCTTGGGTGCGCCCCGCAGGCACCTGTGAAATCTGGTTTTGTTGTGCTAATCGGCAGCCGAGTGTCGGACTAGCTTCCTTCCCTCTTTTCCGTAGCTTTCTTTTTTTTTCTTTCTTTTTGTTCTTTTTTTTTTTTTGGCGGAACTTGGACCAAAAGAGATGGCAGCTGCATTGGTTAGGAGCGCGATTCGTAAGCACAACGTAGCTAAACTGCCCCCCCCCCCCCCCCCCCAAAAAAAAAAAAAAAAAAAAAAAAAAAAATTGTTCATCCACCTTTCGGTGGGACTGCCGCTTTTTAGTTGTTGCTGCAAAAAGGCCCTTTCGCGTTTCTGCGCGCGGCGCTTTTTTCCCCGCACAAATAAGGGTTAGAGCGTGACGAGTTGCCAACGAGATGAGACCAAAAGTACGCGATGTGGCGTGTGTCCACTGTTATGGTGTGAAGCATTCGCATAATCTCCCAAAAGGAGGAAGAAAGGGAGAGGCCGAGAGAAGATGGGCCCTTGTTTAATATTTCTCTGGATGAGGAGAGAGGCGCGTGCTGATCGCCACTCTCGCGTTTGAACCGTGCCATATTTGCATCTGCCTCTGAGTGGCGGAAGTTTCTTGCACAACAGGGCGACAATTGGTACGGGCGGATCGAACAGGAGTCATCGTTCTATGTGCTTCTTAGGACTCGAGGGGGGTTAAATATTAACTTATAATCGAAATCTTTGTCTATTTCGTCTCGATTGATGGATTAAATAATTGTTGAGAGTTGGACTGTCAGGTGAGTACTATATAGAGCAGACTTCATCTACGCCGGACCCAGTGGCGTAGCCAGGCGGAGGGGGGGGGGGGGCTTATGGTGCTTCAGCTCCCCCCCCCCCCCCTTCCCTCCTTTACAAGAATGGCCAGTGAGTTTCAATTGAGTTTCTAATGTTTTCTTCGAATAAATTTGAAACTCAATTAAAATTTATTGATTCTTTTTGTACGCCCCCCCCCCCCAAAAAAAAAAAAAAAAAAAAAATCCCTGGCTACACTACACTCTAAGAAATGCCTGCGCGTCTACTTACCCGCAAAATACTCGAAGAGCCAATCCCTGCATTCTACAAAATCAGCTCAGCGATGATGAGGCGGAACATCTGTTTAAACCTTAAAATAAAGTATGCGCTGTGGCATTACGCAATGCAAGCATGACGCTTTGCATTGCGTGATGCCACAGCGCAGACTTCATTTTGAGGTCTAAACGGATGTTCCGCCTCACCATTCGCTGAGCTGATTTCCCAGATTGCACAGATTGGCTCTTTGAGTGTTTTGCGGGTAAGTAGACGCGCAGGCATTTCTCAGAGTGTACTGGCCGGACCTGATTTTTCGCGAATTTTAGGAAAAGCGCCGCTGGTTCAGTCATTGGGCTTTTCAGTGGTTTCGCTAACCTATAGAATTAGTGAAATTCATCCCTGAACCGTTTGTCCATTCGGGTGAAGAAAACAGTTTCGCTGCAAAAATAGCACAAAGTTGGACGTTACTGACTGTGAGTAGACCGAAATTTGGATGCGGAAGAAGTGGGAACCCAAGTGCACGTGGACAACGTCGTTGGCGCGGAATTCAGCCGGCTGCTTGCGCCCGACAAATAGCACGAAACAAAATCCCTAGGATGATTGTCGTGTTCTTTCTCGCACACCCGCCCCTCTCTTTTCTCTCTCTCTCTCGTGACTTTTTTGTTTTACCATTGCGCGCGTTCTGGACGGGCTAATTTTACAGATAGGAGTGATGGGGCAACGCGTAAAGTCGGCCTCGCAGCCTAATGAAGTACGAGCGAGGGAGCGGGCCGGCGATGCGCGCGGAATGCCGCCGCGGGCCCCAAAAGTCGGCGCGACTATTCCGTAAGTGTCCTTTGTGAAAACCCCTTTCGACGCTGGCGAGCTGCCGAATCGGGGTGTCTAAATTACAGGTCCCCGCGCGGGGCCTCGTCCGACCGCCCTGTAATTTGGTCACCGCGTCTCGTATCTCAGCCACGCGTTCTGGAAAACGGCAGCTTTGCGATGCTCCATTGCGCGCTGGAAAAAAAAAAAAAAAATATTTGGAGGATCGGCCAGAACCGAAATTCGCTCGACGCTGTCACTCAGGACTTGACAAGCCGTGGCATTGGACCCGGTTGGACATGGGACGCGCCGCTTCCAGCCGCCGGAGTGCTTTGCGTGGTCGGCGGTGTGGTCGTCGAGGGGGGGACTACCGGCCGGTGCGCTGCGCGCCGAATCGCCTGACAAGTCTGCGGCCGCTTGCCGCTCACGCCCATGGAGCTGGTGGGGCCGGTGTCGGGGCGGCCGCACGTTGTGCTCGGGGGGCAGGGGCTGGGTCGAGAGCGCTGGACACGACTTACTCGCCACTGGTTGCAATTGTGATTCCATGCAACGCATTCAACGGGATGGAAGAAAGGAACGGCTGTCTGATCATTCACGGGGAGCACGTTGACTGTTTTTGATGCTACAGCGGGAGTGTTAAAGGGTTAAATTTTTATTAGCGAGTTTCAGTAGACCGCTTTCGTGCTTAGCCGGCTGCGCATGAGCAATGCACCAATCTCACTATGCGTTCGGCGCATGCTTGACGCCGCCATAGCTTTAATAGACCGATCTCACCAGCCAGTTTGACTACGCCACCGCTGCCGCAATGCATCGAGGGAGCTTTAGTCTTTCTGCACGTGCGACAACCTCGCTGGAGCTCTGCGCGTGTGGAGCATGAGGCGGCACGAGCCATCTTGTGCACTGCTGCCTGGCTCCTGCGAACTAAAGTTATGGCGGCGTCACGCATGCGCCGAACGCTTGGTGAGATCGGTCTATAGGAGGTATTCACTGGCCGCCATATCTGAGGTCACTGTTTAGAGCGCATGCTCAGACCGAGCTCGCATTAATAGGCTCCCAAGACCGGCAATCTTGGTGGTGCGGAATGCACGTGGCGAAAGAACTGTGGAAGCTCGCGTTCAGCACGCGCTCCGCAGCCGAGCACACAGCTATGGCCGCCAGTGAATACTCCCTATTCCCAGGAGGCAGACGGCCGTGCATGCGAGGACTCGTGCCGTCTCGTGCTCCACACACTCAGAGCTCCGGCGAGGTTGTCGCACGTGCAGAAGGACTAAAGTTCCCTCGATGCATTGCGGCAGCGGTGGCGGAGTCAAACTGGCTGGTGACACCGGTCTATTGGGCAGGCTCGGAGCGAAGCGGAAAGGGAAAACGATCGACTAGAACTCCCTAGTGCCGTATGCCATAATGAGAGCGAGAGGATGGAACGTGTGGTGTTGAAGTGTACGGGGCTTCGCCTGACCCTCCCGGAGGGGCAACAGGTCCGGCGGAGGCGTGGGGGTTTGCTGGCGAGGATTAAAAAAAACGAAAAAAGAGAAGAAAAAAAAAAAGGATTACAATAAAAAAAAATTAAGAAAAGGTTAGATGATTGGTGGAAAAGGTGATGTTACATAAAGTAAGCGTGATGTTACACAGAATTGATGGGTTAGACGATTTAACCAGAGAGGGAATTTCGAGCAAAATTTAAAGGGGGAAGGAAATAAATGTTTCTAGGATAGGTGGCGCAAGCTACCGCCCGATACTAAGGGTCTACTCACTACCATCCATCTCTCCGTTCATCCAGTGGCGTAGCCAGAAATTTTTTTCGGAGGGGGGCTAAGGTGGCTGGGATGTCCATGACTTGCGGTGCGGACCCGGGGTGGGGGGTGGGGGTGGTGAAGTTCCATTTTCAACAATACCTTTTCCTGTATACGTTGTTCCGCTTTTATTTTTGTACTGCACGCTCCGAGCAGAAAGGACCATAAGCTTCCCCCTCGCCACTGCGTTCCTCCATCCATCCTGTGTCGACTTGGTGACACATGCCTGTTGCGTTCAACATTTTCAGCTTCGCGACCTCATAATTCGAAGGCAGACATAGTGCGATATAGTTAATTGAAATATTTTATGGCAATACCAAAGGAGTAGGTACATATTACTGAGGACTTAAATTCATCTTGCCTTACTTCGTGAAACCCCCAATTCGAACAATTTTCGTAGTCTCGAATACCCGTGCTTCGTGCGTGATTCAGACCTTCAGAACGAACTCCTTTCAAGACTCGGCAAGCGTACCAACGTACGCTGAGGCTGTGCAACAGGGCCACTATCTTATGCAGATAAGGATGTTTGATCTCTATGATAATGCTGAGGCGCACAGAATGTTAGGTATAATTTGCTTTATGCTTGTTACGGTTTCGTTATTTGTTTCTTGTTCTGCTTTTATTTTATTACACAGTGTTTTTTTAGTCGGTGAGGAATAATAAAAAAGTAAAACTTGCGTTAGAATTCTTTTAGCCCTAGGGCCAAGCTGGTGATTATGGCGGCCACTAGAAACGAGGTGAAATAAATTAATCGCAGCTAATTAACAAACAAAATGTTAATTACCGTTATATATATATATATATATATATATATATATGTAACTTTTTTTTTAAATTTTGGGGCTTAATGTATTTGGAGAATGGACGCCTCACCTCAATACGGCCTAGCCGTGCTGTGAAATTTCAATGAGAGTATCCGTAGCGGACGATACGGGTAGAGACATGTCAACATTCTTGACAGCTTCAAACCAAAATCAGGCGGGAAAAGAGAGGCGCTATCACAGCCGGCTTCGCTTGCGGAGGTGGCGGAGGGTGGAGGCATCGACATCAGTGGCGGTCTTTGCCCGCTTAGTTTCGGTTTAAAGCCGTATAGAACGATGACATTTCTTGCCCCGTAGCGCCCACTGCAGTTTTTTTTGTTTGTTTGTTTGTTTTTTTGTGAGGGCAAATTGAATCAAAGCACTTGAATAATACAAAAAAAAAAAATCAAGAAATAAGTCGAATGGGATCAGCTAAACCTGTAATTAATAATCGCATGGTTGTATTTTAAGCGGATGGCTATATTTTTCGTTCTAAACGACGGGATTTCGCCATGCGCTTCAAAATCAGCCATCGAAGAACGCGATGCATCTCGGGAGATCCGGCAGATCCGGCGCGGCCTTGACGTCACCATGCCCTGAAGGGCCAAGTGTACCGTAGTTATAAGCTTTGGCACTTGGAGGCGTCAACGCGTTACAATCTCGCTTCCTACAATTCCTACAACTGCAGCGCCTCCAATACGGTCAGTACCGAAAAAAAAAAAACGATATAAAATGCCAGCTCCGGCCTCAGCGAAGAAATGTAGCGGCGCTTCTACCGGTATGAGATGAGACAGGTGAGATCATTGAACGCTGACTGCCTCGCGTGAACCGCGCAGTTCTATTTGCCCACTTATATTGGTCTTATATTCCAAAAAAGTAAAATGTTGTTTAAAAAAAATGTGGAATTTTTAGGTTAAAAAGGAAAAGGCAAAAAAAAAAGATAAATGACCAAGTTGTTGAGCATTAGAGCCATATGCGGAGTTCCTACCGCAGCCTCCAGTTCATAGGGCGCAACAAGACTGTGCTTCCTCAGGCATGCGCAGAATTCTACCAAGATGAGCATCCTTATGCCGTGAGTGAGTAACTCAGAGGCAATTTTTTTACTCCTTGTTACACGTTGACGAGTTTTCACGCTCCTTTTCCATTGATGGAACCTATTGACTAATGTGCGAAAGAAGGCTGCTGATTGGCTAGCATAACTATACTGTTGTGCAGCGCTGAACCTGGCCATGACGACGCTCTGCATATTTCGGCATTCCTTCGCTCGTGTAGGTCATGTTATATTGAAATGCGAAGCAGACGCCGAGTGAAGTTGTTAATGCTAGCAATTGTCAGCTATACGTCTTGCACCGGAGCCACGCTCCATCAAGGCATCAAAGTTAGGAAGAGCATGTATGCCCATAAACGTTGCCCCGGGGAATATAAAGCCTTAAAGAGTTTCGACTTTCAACTTTATTGTTTCCCTTCAGTAAAAGGGGGGAGGAAAAAAAAAAAAGAAAAAAGAAAGCGGACTGCTCTCGCTTGACTAAGTTCCTCCTCCTCACCCGCAACAGAGAAAAATATATTATACGGAGTTCTGGAATTTGAAAAAACACTCGCACAGAAATCGGAAGCGCACTGGCGAACACGACAAGAAAACCCCGACACAAAGCACTCCCCACGCTAACAGTCCAACAAACCGAACATTAAAAAAAAAAAAAAATGACACAGGGCACACAAAATATGGCTTGCACCAAGGACCATCTCAAGCAAAATTTAGGTTGGGTTTGGTTAGGTTATTTTTTATTATATTATATTTTTTATTATTTATTATTATATTTTTTTTTCTCGATGCGCTCATAACATCCATGTCACATCTGTTCATAATGCTCAAACATTTGGAAGAGAAGGACTCATCATTTGGAGGCCATAATTTGTCCTTGAGCGTGGCTTTGACCAAGTGTCAACACAACGGCTTGGCTAGGTATAGACACCTTCGGTTTCATATCAGCAATTCATTAAAAAAAAAAAAGTTGATTCTGTTTGACAGACATTTGCTATGTAAAAAGAGGTTTATAAGTGTAGTGTTCTGTAATTTGTACTATTCTATGCGTTTTGAATAATGTTTGCGTGTGAGCGTAACGTTAAACAGTAAACATATAACGAATATATCCCGCTTCTGAACAGTATGAAGCGTATATTTCTTGCTGTTGTGTTTCCCCGTATACAAGATAGCAGTAATTGTAGCGTGAGTAAAATAGAGAGTGGTATACACAAGGGTTATCACTGAACGGGGTAATACATGACGACATTTATAAATGATTTCTACAACCTGCGAAAGGTTTCTTGTCGGAAACTCTTATAGCAGCTGGTTTGGTGGAATAACTGACGGGAAGGGGCTCATGATAGCTAAGAAACACGGCAATAACTCATGACTCTCCTTTTATTTTACAGCGATCCTGCGAAGCAGAGTTGGGATTTATTTTGGCTGGTACGACACCATCCTGTATTGACACGCCTTCAGCACATGCACATATCGCGCACAGCAAGAGGGCCGAGTGTGGAACCATCAGGCTCGCCTAGGAGGTGCCCAAAAAGCGACAATAGAAAAAAAAAAAATGGAGACAAATACTCAGCCTCCGGATGGAAATTGCGCACCGATGCGTTCAATAAAATTACCGAAAGCTTCGCGGCAAAGATTTTTGACAATGTGGTTGGCAATTTTAAAGGAATAATGGTTGACTACATCTGAACATTAAACGAAATGCGTTTTATTTGGTGTCATATAGAAGTGTGTAACTAATGAATGTCACCTAGATCACCCGAGAATAAATAGCTATGTATTGTGCACAGTCACTCAGCGCGGCTGCTGAGTCAGCAGAAGAGGACGCGAGGCATGACAGTCAGCGAAACGGCAACTTGCGCCCCTGGCGCCGACTCCGGTGATCAGGAGTGAGTCGGACAGCAACGAGCGAAAGAGACATGACTGCCAGCACGAAGGACGCGCATACGCAAAGCGCGGCTTTTTAATGCGGCGGCGCGCCGTTGCACGGCGCAGCGATGCATTTCGGCACGCGCTCCCGTGCCCCGCAAACTTTTGCTCCCGACTGTATATTATTCCGCCTAAATCCGAATGTTCCGCAAGCGATAAACATGTTTAGGTACATAATTATCCATCTACAAAGTCAATCAGCTTTCACAGCATTCTACCTTGAACACATGGAACATTTTTCCGAGTAAAGGCCGGTTCTCACATGCAGCGAAGCGCTGATGTAGCACTTCTCACGTGCCGTCAGCTACTTCTTGTCTGCCATGAGCAACAGTTTTGACGGTGCCATACAAAGCTAGCATTCGCTTGTTTAATTTATAATTAAGTTCATTCAAAATAAAGATAATTTCAAGAACACGTGATAAATAATCTTCCGATAAATCGAAACAGGAATAGAAGTCTAAGCACATTAGCCTATTTCCCGAAATAAAATGTACATTCCACATTTCTCTACTTTTAAAGGCCAAAGACGACCGCACAATTTCGCGTTGTGGTATTGTCGCCTATTGTTACATCTGGCTATGGGCTTGCATACATACGTATTATTATATCGCTTGGGGCTTTTAGAGAAGCGCCTTAGCCTTCTGTATTTAATACATTTTGAATGGGTGTTTGTTTTCGTCGAAGTGGGGTTCCTGTATTGAAATGTGAAGAACTATATCTGCATTTTACAATCAAAAATGCCGTAAAACATCGTCGATTTTTAAAGTATCTTTACATGCAGCCGGGACGAAGACAGTAATTACAAGAAATAACATATGAGCAGATTCAGTTCAATGAGGTGTCAAAAGTGTCAACCTTACATAAAACGCAGCAAAGCAAGAGCCATATAAACAAAAGCAAAAATAACCGAAAAAAAAATTGTGCAGTTAGTCGTTGCGCGAGCAGTTTGGGGCGGTTGATGCCTTCCGAGTTAGCCGAGTTCGTGGACGTGAACGAACCTCGCCGGACCAGGAAAAAGCGACAATAGAACGGGTTTAAAATCGCGATAACCGTGTTATAGGAAAGGTCCGCGGACCGGAGCGCAAGTTCGTCTGCTTCTTGTGCACGGGGATTGCGACGATGTCAGAACGCCAAGTACTTATTGGCTGATTGAAGAAAATAGTGGATATACCTCGAGGCATCTGGCATTGCGGTTTAACCCACTATCTTTCCGATCAAAGCCAATCCGAACTCTGCGTCGTTCTGAGGCCACCGCGACTTGCTCTCCGCATTTCATGACGTTTACCCGCGTCACACACAACATTTTCTCAGGTCCGCGGATTTGTCCCCGGAAATTTTCCTGTGGTCCGCGGACCAGCTCTCTCGAGTTTTGCATGCTTTTTTTTTTTTTGCCTGGAACATGGCGGATGTCGAACCGCAGGAAAGCTGACGTCACCGATGTCGTAGCAACTTGTCCGGGGACAGGTCCGCCGAGTGAATACACCTTAACGCCGCGGTCCCACCGCTAGTACATCATACATGAAAGACAGTCTGCGGACACACTGTCTGAGGTCTTCCTTGTACGACGGTCCTATTAGTCATACAAACACTGTCTGCACACAGGTATGAGGCGGACCTGCTTCGACCGTGCGTGAGGTACGCAGATGTCATCATGTCTGCGGCCGTATCTTTTGTATGCTGTAAGAGCACAGTGACTGCAAATTAATGCAAGTTCTCTTTAAAAAAAGATACCGAAAAAATGTACCTTATACCTTGTAGAAGCCCAAACTATAGAGAGATTATGCAACAATTCAATTTCCACGCTACATTTAGCGGTATCATACACCAATTCGATTTCCCTTCTAAATTTAAAACTATTTATTTTTAGGTACTCATTTATTTGTCTCGTGTCCAGAAACAGCCGAGGCCTTAGTTATGGTTTGCTGGGAACTCAGTACTTCACTTTTACGTTACACTTGCTTGGAACATCTTGTATTGGCGACGTGAGCGAACGAAAGCGTCGCTGCGGTCGGCCCACCACAATTGGCCGAATGCTGACAATGACGTCAGTAAAGGGATGTCTCATCGACGGAAATAAGAGGAATGTAAGAACTTCAATTTCGACAGTGTTGGCAATGTTCCTTTGAGAGCGCTATGATTTCAGGCTTCCACCATGCCTATTACAAACACCATCGAACTTGTTGTTCACAAGGTAATGACGTCACGAAAGGTAACCGAACAAGGGCGCCACCGAAACATCTCGCCGCTAATAGGCCACGGCGCACAACGGGTGCTCTCAAAATCTAAGATAGCTTCACAAAAAAAAAAAAGCACGTGTTTCATAATCATTGATTACACATGCGGAATCATGCATGATATTTTTTTATGGTGACGATGACTCAGGGACGAACGCACGAGGTTAAAAGGTTAACCTTTCCTTTGCTCTATCACGACCAGCTGCAAACTTCATAAATGAGGATTAGAAGGCACATTTTATTCGTCGCCTGAAGGGGCCTGAAGAGACGAGCTGAAGCTGAAATACACCGGCTACGCCCTAAGCTAAGATACATCCATAAACTACCTTTGATTAATCTAGTTGATTAACCGACATGCTCAACATGCTCGCTGCTTCGATCTGTGTCATGTTTTCTTCTACTGCGCAGTATGTACTTGGAATAGAGTGCGTGCTGGTAGGGATAATAGAAATCATGAGAAGAACATAAGACACAGGGACGGACAAACGATTTCCCAAATCGTCTTGTGAGGCGTGAGAGATTGGGAATCCGATGAGGATGAAATGTTTAAAAATAGTGCCGGATTAACTTTAGGAGACCCCAGCACGATCTTGCTGTGCTGTAGGCTTCCCCTTGGTCGCGTCCACTCTACGAAAGTTTTCGGGCGATGGCGAGCGTATGTTCGTAGTATATGAGAATATATAAAACGGTCTTTACGCCACTCATTTTCGCATCGAGTAAAAACAAAACCGCATCGGCATATATTTTCCTCGCAGTGGGACCTTCCACGTCATTCAGTGTCTGTATGTCCAACAAACTTGCATATCCTATAACAGACGAAATTTCCAATAGTGGGCATGAATACTTTAGTTACAAGTAGGGCTGAGCGATTGATCAATTAACCTTACGATTAATTGATTGAATTTACCTTACGATTAACTGGATGAATTTAAAACCGAATAAACCAAGACTAAAAAAAAACTTTTTATTTACGCTTTTTTAAGTTTGTTTTTATCGCCGTGCTGTCCATTCATAAAACGCAAACACCATCTTGTTTGTCGGTAGAAAACTCGCAAATAACAACACCATTAGTCATTGTTAAAGCGGCCGTGAAAGTTTTTTTTTTTTTTTTAATTCTGATCTTGTATATGCTTATTCCGAATCCTGGTCCCTCATTAAATAACCCACGTACGTTTATTTAATCTTCCGGGTTCATCTACTACCGTAAAACAGATAATTTCGGTTTCCCAGGGACCTTCCCTCTCAGTTCTTCAAATAGGCCACGATAGGTAGCCAATAAGAAATATTCGTCGTCTGTGGAAGATGGCGAAAACCGGACTTGATGCGCCCAAGTCAGAGCGTCAGATATCACTCCAACTGCGGTGCCACGATGATGTCACGCATTCAGGTCAACGGGTGACGTTAGATATTTCGCTCAGATAATTGTATGACGGCCGACCTCTTTGAGCTCCAGGGTCGCCTATGCGGCCAGAAAGTGAGAGAGAGGAGGAGACGAGAGGGAATGTCAGAACGCCGAGCTCTGATTGGAAGGATTAGTGGGTAGGCCTGAAGCTATAGCAGCCTTTGTCTGCACTGCACTCGTCGAACGCGTTAGAACGCGGAACGCCGGCGTTCGGAGTTTGACTTTCCCATTCAAACGCGTTCGACGGGTGCAATGGAGACGAAGGCAGCTAGCTTCAGGTCTACCCACTAATCGTTCCAATCAGAGATCGGCGTTCTGATGTCACCGCGTGCTCTCGTCTCCCTCGGTTTCTCGGCGCATGCCTTCGTCGGTGGAATACTAATCCGCGAGTATCTTTCGAATGTATACTCAACTGCACATGCTTGTCCCCAGCTGAAAATGCACATTGCGGCGTTTATCACGAGGGAAACATAAAAGGAAACGTGGTTTCTTGCCCTTTTGTCGCTATTATGCCTGGAAATTAATCGACCCATTAATCGATATATTAATTGATTAAAGGGTGCCGATCCATCGGGTTAAAAGTTGACAAGGGCACCCATGACCGCAGTGAAGTTTCACTGAGGTTAGACTTAATCGCGGTTTCGAAAAGATTTTCAGACTCGTAGGACATTCCGTCTCGATTAGGCCTTGCGGCTCGTTGGATATTGATATTTGGTTTGGTGCAGCTGATATGGTATTGTTAGTGGTTATGAATGAAGAAAACGAAATGTAAAACAAAGTTCTCGGTCTTTGGTCTTTCTGCGAAGAACGAATGCCACGGTGAAAATTGGTCGAACAACGTGCACAGACACCGAGATGGTGTGGAGCCGTCGAAGAGTGGCTTTTGGCATGCAAGCGCTTTACAACCAAAACAAGAAAACAACAACAACAAAAAAGATTAAGCTTATATTCGGTTTCGCCTTGTGTTGTACCGCAGGAAAGGCTACAAGCGCGAGCTCCTTGCTCTAGGGCACATCTCGGCGGCAGAAGCTCTCGTGCACCAAGGGCAGCTGCCAACGCTATGAGCTCGCGCTTCTAGCCTTCACTGCGGTACAACATAAGGTGAAACGGAGTTGATGCGGGGAAGGAGAGAGGGTTCCACATTTGCTTTCGTCGGGCGCAGCCCCCGTGTTAGCGCGCCGTAAGCGCACGCCACGACCGCCGCGGCCGAGCCCGGGATTTCCTCTGCCCGATCACGCTAGAGGAAGACACGCGCGCCGAGCGACGTTTAACGCTTCCGTGCGCCATGACGGTTCCCGGGATGCGCTAGCGAAGCACGGCCGAGCGGCAGCTGCCCACTTGGCCATATTGACTGCCTTTTGTCGCCGCTCGCCGGACTCCTTCGTTTTTTCCCACAGGGCACCGTTACTCGTTCCGCTCTCGCGGTGCACCCATTGTCTCCGCGGCATCCGCTGCTCGCTTTTCAGCGGCTCGGAAGCCCCGCTGGAAACTTCACACGTCCTTCGGCGCCCATCCCGCGCCCGAGTCTCTCTCTGCCCGCCTGACCGGCGCATCTGGTGTGCTGCTGGAAAACGCAACGCGTCGGTTCCCGTCCTCCGCTGGCCGCGGCTCGCGCCCGCACTAATGTATTGGGCGGCGCCCCCGCGCTTTGAGCGTTTGTGTCGAAAGTGGGATACGCCAGATAATTAAAGGTTGAGGCTACACGGCGGCCATCTCGAAGAAGCTTAAAATATGACCCCTAGATGGCGACGCCGATTTGTGTGGCCGAGAAACTGTCGAATGGCTCGTGGCACCGACTTGTTAGTTCAGCTACTCTACTCAAGTTACAGTAGTTTAACTACTTTTCTGGGTAGTTTAGTAACTTTCAATTATATCTTTATTTCGCTAATTAGTAGTTTACTTTAATTACTTTTTGAGTAGCTTCTACTCTAGTTACAAATTACTTTTGAATTTTAGTGGTTGTTTTGCCTATCAACAAACATTCCTGCACAAAGGAGATAAGAGGGTTGGAAGATCAGCTGATATTTGCAAAGAGGTCGAAGCATGTGGCGTAGGAAGGGGGGAGGGAAAGAAAATTGTTTGGAGAGTCGGGAGCGAACAGACACGACGCAAGAGAGGTCGAGTAATGGCGCGTTCACACTGGAAGCGGATCCGCAAACGCGAAGCGGATCCGCGCGTTCTCAACCGCAAAGCGGCTAGGATCGAGCGGTTGGAGTGCGTTTTTGCCAACCGCTTCGGGACCGATTTCTCCCAACCGCTTTCACGAACCGCAAAGCGGCAACCAATCAGAACGCGACGCTGACGTGACGTCAGTGACTTTCAAAACAAGATGGCACCTGTCGCTGGTGAGGCGTCCAAGGCGCTGTAGTCCTAGCGTTACAGCAGACAAATCAACGGAGAAACGTATTGTTCACGTCCGTCACTCGAATCCGCCGCGAAAAAAATTGACGCGTAATCTTAACGGGCTTCGCACCGGTGATTTGGTTCGGGTAAGAGTTTGTTTATTATTCCGGGTGCCATAGCCTGAAGCTCGCTGCCTTGTTAGCCTCTGCCCGTAAACGTCGGAACCCGCCCCTGATCGACCGAAGTGACAGCTTTTCTGCCCACTAAGATAATCGCGTGAACTATTGAAAGCTTTCGACACCGTGCATGACCACCACGAAGGCCGATAGAGACGTCGTGAGCATTGCGTAGCCAACGCACTACCGCGGAGCGGGCAAGGTACCTGCACTAGCTCGACGTGTAACGTTTACTACTAACAAAAGAAATAAAGGAAACATACTCAAGAAATAAAGTGTACGTACCAGACGATGCAGAGGTAATCCATACGGCGTTTATTTGAGCATAATGTCAAACAAACAGTCGACTGGATCGATGTGCGAGTGATGAGAGGAGAGTCCGCCACCATCGAAGCCACGACCGGATAGCACCGAACACATTCCTTCGCACCACGGTCCACCAGTGCCGCTCACAACTCCGAAAATGATAGAACGAACAACGAGGGGGGAAGACTGGCCCTCTTTCCCGAAAATAAGATCAGCTATTCATGCGGGTCCACTTCGAAGGAAAGGTCGGGGGCATCCTGTTTTGAATCAGCAAGGCGCGCCTAGCTGGGCTTTGCTTGGGGGCGAAGTGGAGGTTATCACAGGCGAGTTTTGCGGGTCCATGCCTCTTTTTTCGCTGCCTGAAGTTGGGATGCGTGCGAACATCCCGAAAAAAAAATCTTCAGTGTCATAATAGCAAAATGTTGGCTTTGGATCGTAGATTAAAGTGGATTTTGACTTGTAAAACAAGGTTGCCAAACGCAAGTCTCAAAAGACCACGCGTGATTGCCGAGAAACCGCCAACCGCCCCTCGGTGTGTCTGAACGGGGTCGCTCGCGAACCGCAGCCGCAACCGCTTCGCGAACGCGGATCCGCTTCTAGTGTGAATGCGCCGTAACTGCGGGAATAGCGCCGAAGACTGGCTTTTCTCTGTGTCCCGAAGCTCAAGGAGACTTGACCCATTTGAAGAAAGGGCTGGTCCCCGCTTCTCCCCAACGTAGAAACTCTTGCCCACTACAGAAGGTGCATACACTGTATCCTCACTCAACGGAGGCAACAAAATGCAGCACCTGCTCTGAAACTCATCTGGTGCTCCCGTAGTTTGTGCTGTACTTGAATAATCGCACGCTAAAGGGCAACGCAAAGATTACCCTTTTGCGTTGCCTTTCCTCCCAAAACTCAGAATATGCAGACCTTCAAAGATTCATAGATCGTTCGAGAAACCTGTAGTAATTCCGCCAACGTTTTTATTTAAAAAAATAATAAGCAAGCAGTGTTGGGAAGTATTAAAATGTACATGGTACTTAAAGTACCACTGTTTAGAAAAATTGTACTTTACTTGAAGTAGATTCTTTGAACATGTACTTGTATTTTCCGAGGAAAGTAAAACTCCCGAGTTCAATGTACATTCCCCGAATTTGAAAACAAAAAAATGGTGGTGTCGTCTTGTGAAAACGCGCTCTTTCGAGACGTCATCTGGTCATTTCTCTGAGTGAGGTAATGGCGGCTGTAAGACCGATGGAAATAAGTGCCTTATAAGTTGACTGTGTCAAATAGCTCGTCAGCGAGAGTATAACAACTACTCTGCTGCGACTTCACCTTATACAATATTTGCTGCCATTTCCGTAAAAAACACTGATTCAGCTCCGATTACCCCTGCAGCAATGCATACCAGTTAAAAAAAAAAAAAAAAAAAAACTGTATAGGGAATGAAAGGGCATCATGAAAGATTGTGTTAAAAGTGCCTATACTTTACCTTGAAATATATTGTACTTATATACGTTACGTCAAGTACATTGCACCCGGTGTACTTACTACTTTACTTGAAGTACATAACCTCTCATTTACTTTGTACTTTACTTCAAGTCCTTTTAAATGTACTTTATGCAACACTGTAAACAAGCAAACACTGTCTAAAAAAGCAAGCTCAGACAGTGCTAACCTTCAAAGTACAAATGAAACATTCGCAGAACATCATTGACCAAACAAACAAGAAAGTACAAAACAATTAGGCACGCAGAAGCAGAACCAGCTATTAAAGCATTTCTGTGAAAAAAACAAGCCGATTCATATTTGACTAGCACAATTTCGCTAACGGATCAAAACTTCTGTACTTTCTTTTAACCATAAAAAATAAACATATAGAATTAACTTCAAAAGTAATTCGCTACTTTTTACGGTAATTAGTCATTTTCTGATTTACTTTCTATTTGAGTAATTTCTACTCTACTCAAATTACTTTTGACGTCAATACTCAGTAGCCTAACTTAATTACTTTTTTTGAGTAGCTTGTACATGTCTGGCACCGATATTCCGTCTTTTCCCCTCCCCTGTGCACGTTGCACGTTCACCGCGTGTCCTCGCCCGCGCCACGCGGTGCTAGCGCTGCCCAGTTTTGCTCGGCTGCTAAGCAAGACAAGCCTGCCCAGCCAGCTCTATATCGGAGGACGCCAAAAGCTGGGTTGCTTTGATTCTCTGATAGTAGAGAGTTTTAATAGACCGTTCCGACGACTCCGATAACGATACCCGATACCCCGCCGCCGCCTTTGCGCATGCATCGTATCGGACGTATCGGGGATATGGGACCGATCTACCAAATCTCTCTACTTCTGCTATGCGGTGCAGTAATGTCTGCATGCTTCTGTGCAAGGCATCACAAAGTGAGAAAAAAGCGATGTTGGTGCTTACTTGTTAATTTTTCGAGAATCAAAAAAAAAAAATGCTCGCCATTAACGTTCAGTAGGCCCTCTCTTTCAAAACTCAGGTTGATAAGGACGTCTGTTAGAAAGGTGGCGACGCTTGGCGCATTAATTTATTTGATCAATACGATAATTGAAAAGACACTAAATGTTACAGAATACTGTTTCAACGAACAAAAAGTTAGGGCTCAAGCTTGCTGGTGGTGGTTGAACATATTTTAAGTCAAACCCCCGAGACAGGACTTTGCTTGTTGTATCGCCCTTTGGTTTCCCCCCCAGTCTCGGGGCTTTTCTCTTAAAGTACTGTTTCGCAAGAAGACGTTTTTAGTTAAGGTGCCTAGATAAAAGCTGTGAGTACAGACAACGGTATTTCTTGAGGTGCCGACTAAGTTAGGTAGTTTGAGCAGATGTGATAAATTCGACAACTATCGGAGTTATAGGAAAGTATATATGGGTGTTTTCATTTCAATTCAGGCACGCTTTTGGGGTCGATATTTTATTTTTTACAAGAATATATTATTTTGGGGTCTATTCAAAAGGAAAGAGAACGCACACGGGAACCTTAGCAGATTGTTTTGTTTTCGCGTTATTTACAGTTCAAGTGGCCGAGGCCAGAACAGACCGTTTCTCCCACCTGTCGGGGATCGCAAGTTTAACCCCTCGCTATTTGGTCACCTTTCAAGACTCTTTTCGAAAGTCAGTCTACCCACCCCGTGCAGAGGCAAACCCGGAGCTCTAATGGCGGCACTACACAGCTTCTCCACACCAGAAAAAGCGAACGTCTTCGAAAGCATAGGGCAGAAAGGGGAAAAGATGGTGGTTCTTTTATGTCACCTTCGATTCACGAAATCGAGGACGATGTGAAAAAAGCGCAAATGATTAGGAAGAGACTCGGCGACAGGACAGAGCGCTTACTTACAACTGGCGTGTATTGAAGGAATTAGAAAATGACGAAAAGGAAGCGAGGGAATCATGAGTGATAGAGAAGAACCATCGAAAAGAAGAGAGAAAAAGGAGAAGGAAAGGAAAATAAAGTCATTGAAAGTATTTTTTAATAAATAAATAAATGAAAGAAACATCATCAAATTAAAATGTAGGTGTTGAGAAAGGTCATGTAAATTGCTCCAAGTATAAGTGTTTTTTGCCTGACAGTGCATGCCATACACGATGCGCCAATGCATGATGTTCCTTTGGACAAAAAGAGTGTTTGCCTCACATATGTTCACGAGCTCCCTTGTTGTGGGTTCACCTTAGGATCAACGTATCGTCGAACACTGGGGAACAACCGCAGTCTCGCGCGTGTACGGCTAAGTGACCAGATGGTGTCGATTTGAGCGAAAGGGCATGCTCCCGCAGTCTCACATTTACACACCGGCCAGTTTTTCCCACATAAACGTTTTCACAAGTGCACGGGATTTGATACACGTTGCCAACGCAGCAGTTGGTCTACTTGTGCACGTGTCTTGCGTCACATTTGTCAGTGGTGTCTTTTGGCCTGTTGACTTTGGGGCAGAGTTTCTCCGGTGCCGAAAGAATAGAGAGAGAAGCAACAGGTGTTTCAAACCCGGAGGCTATCCTCTTCAAGTTGTGAGATAGGCGGTGGATGTACGGAACAACGGCAGGCCTACGTTTCTTTCCATGTCTTTCACTCCTTCTGTTGGCATACGCCAAGCATTCAGAGATGTCAAACAGAAATGAACTTGGATATCCAGAATCCTGAAGTCGTTCAACCTGCGAGTCGAAGCTTTTCCGGGCCGTGTGGTAGCATGATTTCATGAGTGCCGCTCTAAGACAAATCAAAAGGAAGAAGGCGTTTCTTTGACCGTGGTGAATAGATCCAGCAACTATTTTGAAATGTGAACTTCGGGTCTAAAAATTGAAGCACGCTCTCTGCTGCTAACTCACGTGTAAATTTCAGCACTTGAGAGTTATCGGCGAAGATATTGCGCATGCTTTCCACCACTAGGCTGATACTTATATCTGGTTGGTCAAGAAGTAATACCAGGCAGTCATCAACGCACCTGAAAATACGTGAAACCTGGTTCGTATGTGTGCACTGTGCTATGGCACGATCACAATGCGATAGGAAAATGTCACAGAGCATTGGTGCGACACACGATCCTATACATATTCATTCCTTTTGTGTATAGGAAATTCCGTTGAAAGTGATCCTTTTGGAGGAACGGTAGAACCTCAAGAGCTCCAAGAAGGCATCAATCGTGCATGCCTACGAACCAGGTTTCACGCATTTTCAGGTACGTTGGTGACTACCTTCTTCTTCCCCTTCTTCTCCTTCTTCTGTCCCCTTCTTCTCTTCCTGATCATTTGCACTTTTTCACATCATGCTTAATCAACTAGCCCACCAGTTAATCTTAGTACTTCATTTAGCCGAGCATGATCGCCTATCACCGCCATTAGAGCGGCAATATTGGAGCTTTTGAGACTACCATGCAAGGCGACTCTGACTTTTGAAAAGGGTCTATTGCACTAGGACTCTTCTCTGACACTTTCAAGATATATTTTATTATGCTAAATGAAATGAAAAAAAAAAATATTGTATTTTAAAATAAATCAAAATGTTTAACAATATCCCGTTGATAACGTTCGGCAAGGCTTTGCAAGTTCTTGTGTGAGGCCTATTTAAGATATTTTAATAACCTGGATATTACCAGAAGGCTCAAATGTATCTATTTTATTTGATATAATTTTAATATTGTATGTACAAATGTTTTTACATTTGCTTCGTTTTTTTTTAATCTATAGCAAGATATGAGCGTGACTGATTATAAAATGTAATTAAAAGATACAGTATTTTATGTATATAACTGAAAATAAATCTCGAATCTTGTTAAATGTATTAATTTAAAATAATTACCCATATAAATGCGATAATATTAACCAGAATATTACCAATGCGAGGAAGCTGTCACAACGCGCTACTGATAAGTTCCATCAAGAAATCCAAACAAAACACTATACTTTCTATTTATATTTTTGATAAAACACATATCGTACGTTAAACGAAAGTAAAAGAAAGAAAGAAAGAAAAAACGAAGTAAAAAATGTATTTTTAAGAAAATTGGTTTCCAATTTGCTAGGTTTTCGAAACATTTGCCCATTCAAACGTACGGCGTGTCCCCAGTAATTTGTTTTGTCTAAGTTAGTCATTTTCACCGCATAAATGAACTAAGCATCGCTGAACGCTTATTCTCCGCCCAAATGCAGCGTTAGCGGTCCGAACGAGATGCTAAAGTTTCAGCACTAACCGTTATTGAGAAGTTATAAGTGATTTTTTTAAATTTTTAATCTGAAGATGCGGCTCATTTTTGCGCGTTTTCGGTAACTCGCGTCATAGAGCTCCATGTACTCGAGAGCTGCGTCGGTCGCCATTTTCCCATTAAAAATTTTAAGAAAATCCCGTATAACGTTTGAATAAGATAACAGTTAGTGATGAAACTTTGGCATCTGGCTCGGACCACTAAAGCTACATTTGGCCGCAAAATGAGGTTTCGTGAAAACGTAGTTTATTTTTGCGGTAAAAAAACAAACAAAAACAACTACATTTCATTGTGTGTGTGTGTGTGTGTGTGTGTGTGTGTGTGTGTGTGTGTGTGTGTGTATGGGGGGGGGGGGTACCCTCTATATTACGGATTCTATTTTGTACATATGTTATTGAATTTATATGCCCCAAAGGAGCTAGATTGGAGATTTTTTTGGGATATCAAGGTCATTAAAATTACCGTATCTAGGTCAGATGTAAGAGCTTGGCAAGCTTTGCCAAAAGCCATCAAAGGCAAAAAGCTCGACTTTTTTTGCTCAAAATTATTCTGAATAACTCGTTTTTCAATGTATTAAGCATAGTAAAATCTATTTTGAAATTGTCACAGAAGAGTTCTAATGAAGTAGTCTGAGAGATGAAAGCATAGCTAGCGTTAGTTTCTAGCTATGCTAGAAACTAACGTTTCTAGCATAGCTAGAAACGTTAGTTTTCGCCTTGGCCCCTTCAATTATCAGTAACGTCAATACAAAACAAAATATCCGCCAAGCTTGCCGTTTGCGCTGTCGTTCATTTAAAAAACATTCCCCCAAAACATTTTTTTTTGTGTGTAAAAATTAAAATTTTTACCGCTCGCTATGCTTTCACTTCTCAAACTACTTCATTGTCTGAATTGAGATTAAAAAAAAAAAAATACTAACATTGTCTTATGACAATAAAAAAGCTTATAAATATTATAATTTGAAAGTCTTAATTATACGGGATACCAGCGCACTTGATGCAAACAAGTTATTATCGATGTGCCGAGAAGCCTATAGCTCGGAATGTCTCTCTTCTAACTGCCCCTTCTGCACGCACGCTAAGCCTAATGGCCCGTTTAGGCCTTCTCCTCTTTGTTTTATTTTTTTTTTTTTAAGGAAAACTTGCATACACCTTGGGAATGTGCAGTGCTCCCTTAACTTAACGCCGCCACAAGATGGTTCGTCTTTGACACTTTTTGTGCTATTTTTGGGATTAATGGTCGAACTGCGTGGTGAGGTCTTGACTCTCCGATCACAACCCAGCCTGTCGCGTTTACCTAACTTCCCCGAATGAAAGCCATTTTTTTATTTTTTTTTTCAACAATGTCGGTTTGTCAATAAAGACTTCTTGGGGGAATGTCAGGCTACATTTCCCTATATCAAAGTAAGTTTTGCGCAGCACTGCATGCGAGAACCGGCTATCCCACGCCGCCATGCATACCTCATGGCGAAGCTCTTAATTGTGTAATCACACGACGGAAATTTCTCCACAGAAAGGAGTAAACGTCATCGCACCTCGAGCTCACGTGCGCCACACCACGGATGCATTGCTTGCTAATCCCCGTACTCCGCCGAGAGCCGAGGACTGCCTCATTGTTCCGGCGAGAACAAAAATAACGTCAAACGACAAGTTCGATGGGGTGTGCAAAAAGCATGTGGGAAGCTTGAAGTCCTCACGTTTTTACACCAACAGCGTAAAAGTTGACAGCCTGACATTGCTCTGTGGTGTACTCACACGACAGAGATTTTCTCCATGGTAGAGGAATATACGTCACCGTGTTTTGAAGTTACGTGAGTCACGTCACGGACGCTTGCTAATCCCTGAACTCTGCAGGGAGGCGAGGACAAACTGTTTCCTTCCTATAAAATGTCCCATCGCTCCGACGAGAAAGGAAGATGGCGTCGAACGATGAGTTCGATTAGTTTGAAGATGTGCGTGAAAAGCATGGTGAATTCTTGAAGTCGCTGCATTCTTAAAGGGATGCTGAACCGAAATCTGGATCCCACAAAACACGGCCGCAAAGCGTGCAACGGGATGCCACAAACACCAAAACATCACTCATACAGCGATATCTCGAACGGATGATCGTATTTTTCAAAAAAAGGAGGCGCATTTGACAGATATGTCTACGCCTTGTTTCTCCGAGAAGGAGAGGGAACGGCCTCGCGTCTTCTCCGCCTCGCCGCCTTGAGGGGCCGAAGCGAAGAGAAGAGGAAACGAGATATCTTCACGTCACGCGCGTCGTCGGCCTCGTTCAATCGCGACATCTTTTTCCAAAAATACGGCCGTTCATTCGAGATATCACCTTAAGGTGTATCCACACGACGGACCGGGCCGCGGACCGATTGATCACGTGATGCACGGCCCGCGGGCCGCCCGGCTGCAATGAGCGTCCACACGGCGGACCAAAAGAGCAGACGATAGAGCGAAAGGGCCGGTCTGATTCTCGACCTCACAGCTCCGCCAAACGCATGCAGCGAGCTGCTTTGAGGCTATTTGTAAGGAGCCAAGATGGAGGTTGAACGAAAAAGACGTTTGGCCGCGGTGGCCCTGGCGTTGACTATTGAGGATGAGGAGGACTTAAGTGAACCGAAAAGGGCATGCTGGATGAAGTCCTGGATGTCCAGGAAAGATCTTGGTCTGCATAGTCAACTCTTTTCGCCATGCCGCCATCGTCGCACAACAAAAGGTTCGTCTTCTTCGTCTTCAACAGTTGGCACCAAAAGAAAACGACTTTGGATTTCGATTCCAATCCCAACAACAAAAGTCAGCTTGTTGCCAGACTTAGCGCTTGAATTATACTAAAAACGCCGCGGTCCGCCGCCAAGGTCCGGGCTAGAGCCACTATACTTCGTCTCACCTTAGCATGGACTAACCGCGAATGCTGTGCTAGCGCGAGCGGCTAGCCTTGACTGCCTTGACTGGAGCACTCGCTGCATGAGCGCTCGTGCAGCCGCCGGGGCTTCGTTCGAAGCAACTAGCTTGCGCTTTTAGCATGCGCGGCTAACAATAGTCCATACTAAGGTGAGACGAAGTATAAATGAGCTGCGCTTAGAGTATCGGCACTCCGTTCCCCGACATTGTTGTGGGGGTCGCCATATTGGGGCTTGTGCAGAGCAGACGCAGCTGCAGATCGTCATGATTCAAAAGTGTGACTTCCTCAGCATTCGAATCGGTGTCAGGAAGCTCATGTAATATTGCTTATCTCTGTCGCGGACTGTTTAAACATTTGTGGAGGACGGAAAAGCGTTTCCTGTGATTTCAGATAAAGCTTCAGATAACTGGCAACCATGATTTTAAGCCACAATATGGCCAAGTGTCGTTACTCTGAAGCGTAGCTTATTTAGTGACACTAGTCCGGGCAAGAAAAGTCGCTGCATTTCTCAGAAGCGCGGGCCGCGGACCGCCGGCGGACCTCGAATACCGGTGACGTAAGATCACGTGATGCACGGCCCGCGGACCAAAACAGCAATTTGGTCCGTCGTGTGGATACACCGTTGTAGGGATTATGGCATCCCGCGTACATCTCCTGCATTGTTTTTTTTTTTTTCTTTTTTAATCCAATTTTCAATTCACCATTCAAACGTCAAAGTTGACAGTCCGACGCCCCTCCTATTTCCGTTGATGAAAGAAAAATCAATCCCAATGTCAGACTGTCAACCTTAGCGCTGTTGGTGCAAGAAAGCGACGACTTCAAACTTCCACCATGCTTTTTACACAGAACATCGAACTTGCCGTTTGACGCCATGTTATTTTATCGCCGGAACGGTGGGACAATCGTGTAGCTCTTGGCGGGATGGCGGAATGTTGGGATTAGCAAGAATTCATGATGTGGCGCACGTAACCTCGAAACGTGTTGACGTCTCCTTTCTGTGTAGAAAACCTTCCTTGTACGAATACACCGTAAGTGATATGTTGCTGGATGTTTCGGCAGCGGAAAATTAAACTACCCCAACAGGCGCCTCCGATGTGGGCGAGAAATTTAGCACGCCGGATACGATGCTCATCCATGGATCGGAACGGGCGGCGGCGTGGTTTGAGTCGACGATTCATGGGTTCTGTGGCTCAAGTTTTCCCTCCGCGTTATTTTCCTGATAAGTGAATAGGTTTACAGCCAGGTCTGCTGATGAACAAGCGCTTGCCTCGTTCAGTAGTTGGAAGAACCATGGCCGGGCTAGTTTGAACAGACGCGATCTCTTACGGCAGTGGTTCTCAACCATCGATGTTTTGCGGACCCCTTATGGATCGGCGGAGATGATGGACGACCCCGTTCGTGGTGAAGAGAAGGGAAAGTACAGGTCAATTATGAGAGTGATTTAATAAATGAATATAACTAAGGGCTAGTGTGAAGTGGACTTCTCTAATTGACATATACACAAGAAAACTAACCCGAAAATTTGAACGTTTCTTCTCAATCGGAGAAAAGACAACTTTTATTTCCGTGCTTGACTGATGAGGCTGGGCTTCGCGAACCCCTAGAGTGCCTTCGCGGACCCCAAAGGGTCCGCGGACCCCCATTTGAGAACCACTGTCTTACGGTATTTGCACGGGGAGTAGTTGCCCCATGCATGCGGCCGCAGCTCGAAGGAGCCGCTTTAACCATACCCTTCCTACAACGCTTTAATTCCTCCTGAGAGGCACCTACACCTCACCGTGTTGGCCTCTTTGCTCCGGGGTCGAACTGGAAAAGTTTCCAGAGTAATTAGAACCACAGGTCATGAGGCCGTCGGCCTGCAGGGAATTACGCGGAACACCTCTTCCTCTTCGTCTCACCAAGAAACGAGTTTCTATAGACAAGCGTTTAATTATCGTAAGCCCAAACATATTTCAATCGGCACGCCACAGTTATTTCAGGAAAAAATATTGGCACACATTTTCAATCGCAGTGGTCGGGGAACAGTTGTTCAGGGTGGCTCAGGCAGTGCTGCGCAAAGTAGTGTGGTCGCACCCCCACGCGGCTCAGAAAAAGTCCCACTACTCCTAGGCGAGAGCAAAGGCCACAAGGAAAGCCGCTCTCTAGCCCGGCAAAAGAATATGGTAGGGCAGCACTGAGCATCTCGCTTAATTTTATTTCGTAGCACTAATTGCGGGCACTTGCAAGAACGAAAGAGACGTGCGAGGAAACGTGACGAGTTGTGATCCGGGCTGCTTATCAGTAGTTGACGGTGTAAAAAGCACAGCGGAAGCTTGGAGTCGTAGCATTATTAAACCGACACCGTCAAAGTTGATCGTTTGACATTAATCGTATTTAAATAAATGACAGAAAAATTAATCCAAATAAAGACGACCTAGGGAGGGTTTCGCCCATCGTGCAACGCTTTTGGTAGCGCACTTCGCGGGAGAGGGGTTTATTATACCCGTTTCCCGGGTGTCAGATGTAAGTCGCAACAACTGGCTTTCTGTCACCTCACCGAGATACCCAGCCGCTCTAATGGGCAATAACGAATTAACTCTAAGACACGGTTTTGGCCATAACACTGTTGTGTATAGAACACAATAACCTGTCTCGCGACCAGAGGAATGGAGTGATGCGTACCAAATGAGAGGAAGAAAAAAGTGAAGGTCAGTCATAGCTGCGCCCGTGCACAGCTGCTTAAAAGAGCCTATATGTCAATGACAAGATCAGAGCCACCCTAGAAATTTTCCTGAACAAGAAGTTCTTCAATTTTGGTCACAACTCAGCAGATGGCACAAGCGACCTTTAAAAAGCAAAACAAAAAACAACAACTTCAAGAATTAGCTATTATGTCTTTTGCTGACTTTAGACAAAATTGAGCAATCTTTATTGAAATCAGAAGCTGATAATTTCTGTATGCGATAATAATATATCCTGATTAGACTAACATTATCTGGGTTGCCCGCTTAGCCCATGAGCTGAGACTCCCGCCACTGTATATATCTATATATATATATAGTCCCCCGTTCTCTACACGACCTCTTCTTCTTCTCCTCCTTTTCTTTCGTTTCCTTGTCCGTCACACTCGCCCCTCCCTGTTTGGAAGTCCGTCCCGGACGATGCTAAGATAGTCACCACGCGTGACATAAAGTTTCAGATGGCTTGAATGGGCTGCCAAAGTGCGGTGTCGCCCACGCTGAGGCAGGGTGTCAAGATTTTCGAGGCGGTATGTTACGGGTCCAAGTTTTCTGCTGATCTTGAAAGGTCCGCAGTATCTGGGCAAAAGCTTTTCCGGTTGCTGTGGACGTCTTAGGTGCCTTCGAAGAAGCACCACATCACCTGGTGAAAACGGCGGCAATGAAGTGTCTCTGTTGTGACGTTCGGCAAACTTTGATTGCTTATTTAAAATTGCCAGCCGAGCAAGTTTTCTTGCTTCACTCAGTCGTTCAGCGAAGTTCTCTTCATACTCTTGCGCCCGACGGGTCCACGCAGCGCCCATCGAAGATTCCTGCGGAAGCGTTGGGAGTCTTCCGTAAACAAGCTCAAATGGAGATTTGGCGGTCACTTCCCGTTGTAAAGTGTTCAAATCGAACGCCGCTGTACCAATGAACGTGTCCCAGTTCTTGTGAGATTTATTGACGAACGCCGCTAATACATCTCCAATGCTGCGGTTGGTACGCTCTACTAGGCGATTCGTTTCAGGATGGTAGGGTGAAGTGGCCGCATGTTCAATTCCGTAATCTCGCAAAGCACAACCGAAAGTACGGGTCATAAATGACGTTCCCCTGTCAGATATTATCAGGCGGGGTGTATCATGCCTCAATACATGGTGCTTGTTGACGAAGGCGACGAGATGCACAGCTGAAGTATCGGGGACTGCCTCTGTTATGTTGCTAGTTAAGCTCAGGAGGATGGTTTAAGCAAACTGTTTAATAAGTAACATATGGGATCAAAGCAGCAGCTATGGCTGCTGCTTTGATCAAAGCAGCAGCGTGCCACCTCCTGCGAGCGTGCTCACTGGATGTCCTCTTCTTCTAAGGCAGAGAGCCTCATGACATCATAACAGCCTCCACTTCGACCCACTTCGTCAGGTAGTCCGTTGCGACAATGACGTACTTGTTTCCATCATCAGATTTTGGAAACGACCCCAGGTGATCAATTCCAACTACCTCGAACGGTCTGCCTGGAGGTGGTATTTGCTGTTGCTCGGTCTTCGCCGGGTGCGGTGGTGTTTTCCGCAGTTGGCATGTTGCGCAAAACGCGACGTACTGTCGGACATCCGTTCTGCATGAGGTGCGGCCACCAAAATCCCTTGGCGGCTTTGTCGAGCGTCCGGTGTTGCCCGAGATGACCCACAGTTGGAGCATCATGGCACATCTCAAGAACGTTCCGACGCATTTTTGGGGGAACTACGGGGAGCCACGGTCCTGAGGGATGTGCTCGATGACACAACAGACCGTCCCGAAGCTGGTAGTACGCTCGTAGACGCCGTAAGCGACGTTCTGAAAGTCGCGGTTTCCCGTCCACTTCGTCAGAAAGCAACTGGACTATGTTGAATGTGTCGCATTCCTCTGCTTGCGGCGACTGCAAATCTAAGAGTATGAGTACAGGAGCAACTTTGGCGTCTTCGATGGGGTATCATGAGAGGAAGTCGGCGTCTTGGTGCTGTTTCCCACTTCTATGAACGATCGAAAAGTCCAACTCTTGCAGTTTCATTGCCCACCGAGTCAATTTCGGAGTAAGATCGTTTTTTGACTGAAGCCAACGGAGAGCAGAGTTATCTGTCACGACTGTAAAATGCTTTCTGTAGATGTATGGACGGAACTTTTCCACTGCCCAAACAACAGCAAGGCACTCGAGTTCTGAAGAATGACATCGACTTTCTGGTTCGCTGAGTTTGCGGCTCGCGTATATTGGGGTATCCACACGAAGGAGAACTCCGCCACGTTCCTCCGGGGAGCGCGCCGTTCTTTTCCGTGGCGGAGGCGCGGAGGCTTCGTACTGTCAGCACGAAAGCTCCGCAGATGGGCGGCGGAGCCGAGGACGGAGTTTCCCGGGTTGATGACGTTACGACATCCGTCCGCGGAGTTCTCTTTCGTCTGGATACCACTTGACGGGATGTTCTACTCCTGCACTGTCCCTCTGGAGAAGAACAGCGCCAAGCCTGTTCTTCCCTGGCATCAAGTTCAAGCCTGTTCGCCACTGGCATCAGTGTGAATGAACGTCGGTGCTCCTTCTGAAAAATGAGCCAGGGTTGGTGGTTCAAGAAGTGCTCTTTTGATATCAGCAAAAGAAGCTTGTTCCCTTGCGCACCAACGCCACTTGGTGTCTTTTTTAAGAAGCTCAGTCAGAGGAGAAGCTATGAGAGAGAAGTTCCTTACAAATCGACAAAAATAGGACGCAAAGCCTAAAATACTTTTTAACTGGACTCAGGAATATTGGCTAGCGCTGCCAGCTTGGTTGGATCCGGGCGAAAACCCTCTTTGTTGACAACATGCCCTAAGTAAATGACTGTGTCGCATCCGAAGAAACATTTCGATGGTTTCAGACGGAGATGCGCATTGGTGAGGGCATTCAGCACTAGACGCAGGCGGTGCTGGTGTTCTTCAAAGGTGTCAGCGTATACAATGACATCATCAAGATAAACTAACGCCATCGTCCACTTCAGGCGTCCAAGCACCCTATCCATGAGGCGTTGGAAGGTCGCAGGTGCATTGCAGAGTCCGAATGGAAGGCGGTTAAACTGGAACAATCCGTCAGGAGTCACAAAGGCAGTTTTTTTCGGAATCTTTCGGCTCACAGAGTAAAGTAGCTGGCACCATGAAGGCGATCAAGGGCATCTCAAGTCGTGGCAAAGGATATACATCTGGTTTTGTTATGCTGTTAAGTTTCCGGTAGTCCATGCAAAATCTTGTAGAGCCGTCTTTTGTCCTAACCAGGAGGACTGTCGGAGCTAGTTATAAAGTCTCCACACTTGTCATCGAACTAGTGGTTTATCGCCTTCCGTTGTCTCATCGAAACACGTCTTGGATTGTGATGTACTTGACCGTGATCACCAGTATTGATGGTGTGGCGCACAAGTGGTGTGCACCCTAGCTCTTCTGGTGTAATAGCAATGCGCTGTCGAAAGTTCAAGAGCAGATCTTGTATCTGTGCCTTTTGTTCTGTTAAGTTGTGGCCGAAATTAAATTCCGACCACGGAAGATCACTAGCTTTTTCAAGGCAATCTTGCGGGAAAGACATCGTTGGTGCCGTACTAATTGTCGCGACAGTGGCATGTGAGAGGGCAAATGTCACACGTCCCAAGTCTTCACCGGATTTCAGGAGCAGGTCACCATTCGTCAGGTTTAAAACTGGAAGCATCATACTCCTTCTCGCAGGAAACAAGGCAGCGAGGTATAGCAAACTCCATCCCACGACGAGATTGTAGCAGTGATTCAACTAGGGTATCTCTTGACGTCATTGAACCTGGAATTATTGCTGTAGCCCAAACTGCAGATAACTTAGGTACAACAATGTCCGATGCTGCGACAATACGGAACACCTTCTGTGGTTTTCGATTTCCATTGGTGCCTTTAGTGTAGATACAAATGTCTGAGCAGTTGCGACGGTCGAACATACTTGGGCAGCAGCGGTCTTGTCAGGTTTTTCAAGCTGGACCACGCTAGGACAAATCCATCGAATAAGCTCTCAAAATTCCAGGAAGTTGCTTCATTGTTTCCCCCGCTATCGCCTTGGGGCAACTTTGTCGCAGACCAACTAGACTGATCGCCAATACTGAAAGTTGGTAGGGCTGCCAAACAATGTTCACCTCCTCGAAACGATAGAGAGAGCTGGACGTTTGAACACCAGTCACGGCCGAGTATCATTTACCATTGTAACTTGCGCACAATTACAAAGGGGAGGTTGACTGTTGTTCCTAAGGTTTCTACAGTCAACGAGATCTGTCCTTCTTGCCCGATTGTAGAACCGTCGGCTGATATAAGACAGACGGTACCAGGAAGTGTTTTGGGCGTGGTACACCTTCGCTGATTGCAGTAATGCAGAATCAATCAGGCTAACTGCAGCTCCGGTGTCCACGATAGCATTTACATGTTGTCCCAACTCATGAAGATGAACTGAAAGACATGGCGTTGGTGAGGTGCGCAATGACGTTGTCACCAGAGGGACATGATGCACTATATGAGACTCAACCTTGCCAGGCTCACTGTCACTTGAAACGTTTGGCGATGGTATAGGTGGCGTTTTGCACGGGGCCAAGTGATTTGGGCAGGATCGAGCTAAGTGCCTAATGTCACCACACGTGAAGCAACGACGTTTACCTGAACATACCGGAGAAGATCGTTGAGCCAGACCCGGAAGCTGGATTCCAGATGTCGACACCATGTCCATTGCTTTGTTGGCTGCTTGAACTTCGAGTGCGCGAGCCAGTGCTGCACGAGTCGTGGTTGGGTGGGCGAGTCGCACAAGAAGCTGGATGTCGGTGTCTTCGATTGCGTCGATGAATGCAGTGGTTGCTATCTGCTCCACGTCGACTTCCGTACATCCGACGAGCGCTTTTCTCGCCATCCGCTGGATTACGTCAGCTAGCTCCTGGAGTGTGTCCGTGCCTTGGCGGTGGTGTTTCAAAGCAGGTCAGGTGAAATTGCTGGAGATGTTCATCACCAAAGTGGGACTTTAGGGCTTTTATGAGTAGCTGATATGAGGAACGACTTGTTGCAGACATGCTCTCCAAACATTCAGCAGCGCTCCTCCTCAACTGGGCCACCATTGCACGAGCTCTGGACGTTGCGTCGAACCCGTAAAAGTCTGCAACCGTTTCGAATTGGATGATGAAGGCTTGCCAAGACGACTGCCCATCGAATGTCGGCAGCTTGAGTGGCAATCCGTGGTGCACAGCCAGTCGAATCCGAGATTCCACGGATGAAAGGCCATCATTGAGGCGTTGCCCTACATCGGCAACCTGACGTTCGACCGCAGTTTCCAGCAGAGATAGACGGGTTGCGAGGCAATCGTCGAGGGTTCCAACCAGGTTCACAATGTCCGTAGCACTCCTTTCAGCGAGCAAATTAGCTAACGGCTCCGTGATTTGCATCGCCACAGAAGTTGAGATCACGCCACTTGCCTCCGATTGGGTTGCCATTTCGTAATCCACCGCTGCCACCAAATGTTGCGGGAGTCTCAGCTTATGGGCTAAACGGGCAACCCAGAATTCAGTCCCCTGTTCTCCACACGACCTCTTCTTCTCCTCCTCCTTTTCTTTCTTTTCCTTGTCCGTTACATTATATATATATATATATATATATATATATATATATATATATATATTTAAATGACCGTTTCGTGTCTAAAAAAAGATGCATTTCTGCTGCAGATTCAAGCAATTAAAAAAAAAATCTAAACGTGATATTGGAAAAAAAGGGCCACGATATGCAAACGAGCATATACTGAAGTTTGTCTGCCAAAAGTTTGGACACCTTGTGTTGACACCTAACTGTGGTGCATTTGTACTACGAAACAGTTTTTGCCTATTTTTGTCATTTTCTTACATTTTCACGCGAGCTTTACAACAAATGTTTTGCGCTAATATTTATTAAATTCAGCACATATTTGGAACTATACCCATCAATTACTGTTACAAGTTTCAGACGTAAAAACCAAGCAGTTGTCATAGAAATTGATCGTGCACTTCCTTCCATGAAGCCTATTTTGCAAGATATATATCTTTCAAACAAAGAAGAAAATATAAACAAATGGCCACGATATGCAAAGCAAACACTCTTAATCTACACATCTTACAAATTGAAAACAAATCGGTCCAACTCTGCCCATTTGTACTACCAAACCATGTACGGCCGAAAACGCCACTTTTCACATGCTCCCACCGACCTGATCATTTAATTTACTCATACTTATTTGATATCAAGGTGAAGACAATTTCCTCTTCTATGCAGTGCTATATGTTAAATTAGGAGGCCTTTTATTAATGACTAAACCATGATTGATTTAGGTCAAGCGTTAGAATCCTGCTGATCACGAGAGCTTACTAAACAAAAGACGACGACGAACCCCCGCGAAACACGCAACGATCTGGACATTCTAAGCTCTGTATACATATTAAATACCTTCTAGCTTTGACAACTGAGTATTCGACGACTAATCTTGATGCGGGCGAACAGCGTGGGCGAACAGGCTGGAACTTGCCCGGCGGCTCGGCTCGGCTTTGTCGAGCCGAGTCGAGATGACCGGAGAGTCGGACACATCGGTTGACATCACGCGATGTGGAGAGGAGGTATTGGAGAGGCCTTCTTAGTCAGTCTAGGTGTTGTTGCTGAGACCTTCAAACTACGTCGTCAAGATTTGCGGAGAGATTAAAAAAACAAAAAAACACTCGATTTTATTCGTAAAATTACACCACACCACAACAAACAGGTTTCTTGGTCAATGGCGTTGCGTGCGACGTGTATAGAATGATAAAGATTCGAACTGAATATTGTTGCACCGCCCCTTTAAAGGACAAGCTGTTTTGTGGTTTAGGCTGTTGCATCCGCAGTTTGAAAGGCTACGCTTGTTGCGTGCGCTCATCTAACACCTACGCAGCCGAAAGTGGTCTAAATGAGTCTTTTGTCTCGCAAACCGTGCGTGAGCAAGGTTCCGAATAAGGTTTACCACGGACGGTGGGTTTCAAAATGGCACACACGAGAAATACAGCAACGCTTTGAAAGTGGCGCAGTAAAGTGTAAGAGAGAATGTTCCCCTTAATCGCTATATTGATAATGTTGAGTTGCCGGGCGTTCCAAAATAAAGCCCCCTCATCCCGTCGATTAAGCTTCCCTCGCGGTGGTGATTAGCCGGGCAGTTGATTTCAGTCCCGCACAGAGTCATTTGTCTCTGCGGCACTGCATGTGACGCATTCAGGACCATATAAGCTCGAGCGCAAAAGGGGTCATTGGCCACTGAGTGTCTTCAGATACATAACGATCTCGTGGTGTACTCGTTCCGCGGGCAAGCGCATCTCCGATATGGTGGTCGTTCGAAAGCGGTCGGTCAAAAGGCGCCACTTTATGGGTGTTGTTTTATCATTATTTGTTTAATCTCGACTGAGAGAAACTTGTTTCCAGCCGGCAGCTCGGCTCGGCTCGCAAAATGCAGAAAACAACAAAAACAACAAAGGACTCGTAATGAGTCGCCGTAATGACTTGAGCTGAACCGGCTTCTTCTTGGGCCACTTTCGTCCCTCAACGGGCTTATTGAATCCTGGGAGTGTTTCCCTCGCAATCATGCTTTACGTACACCGACGTCCATTTGCACGACGCCGTCGGGCTGCTGTTGGCGCGTGCGATAAAGAGCCTCGCGGCCGGACCGTCCTGGCCGAAATATAGTACTGGCGACGACCGCGTGCGCTTCGCCGTGCCGCGCTTTGTTCCAATGGGCCGCCGGCTGCCGGGCCACGCGAAAGGCGCACCGCCCGCCGCGCTCCGAACGCCGGTTCCACCTGACGGCCGGCGGCAGCTGCCCGCCGCAGGGACGAGCAGCGCATGGCTGCGTGCGGTGTGCGCCGAGCGCGCTTCCACGACGCCCCGCTAATCTCCAGGCAAACATGGAAACGACCGAGCCGTTGCTTGCCGACTGATCGAAAAATCTAAATCGCCGTTCGCTGCCGCATAACGGACGCCGGGATGTTGGGACCACACTGACGATTTTCATCGATCGATTGCCCCCCCCCCCCCCCCCCCTCGCGGTAGAGGCCGGGCGCGGCTGTAGTGGGCCCAACGAGGCTCGGATCGCGTGCTTTGTTGGCGTGGTGACATCCCGACAATGGGCGACTCGGTCGTTGTGTGGCCGCGCAGATAAGCGATTATGCGGCGGGACAGGCGCGCCGGACGCGGCGCTATGCGTGCCCGCGTTTTCGACTCGGAATAATTGACGAGCTAACGAGGGGAACCGCGTTTCTCTCGACGCTGCGTCGAGGCCTCGGTTTCCCCCGATGGCTGACAGAGATGCGCGGTTCTCGTTCGAGGGGCTCGCGACTCTCTGTCGTCGAGTCGTTCGATCCGAAGCATGGGCTTACACTCTCCGTGGAGGTCGCCCCCAATGGAGCGGGGAATCGGGTTGCTCAGCATGCCTGGCACCGCACCACGATTTTGAAAGTTTCATCCCGTTGATTTCGCTTAAATAAGGTGTACAAGCCTCATCGGTAGTTGTTTTTGTACATTAATGCCTGCATGATCTACACAAGAAAAAATGAAAATTTGTTCTCTCCTCAGAGTCACATTACCGTAACTCTCCGCCAGCAAAATACGCCTTGAACTTTCCTTTTGACTTTCTTCGAGCTTATTGAGTTGGCCAATGAGCTGAATACCATGAAATGTTCTTATTTGTAATTTTAAGTTCAGTCCTCTCTGCGCCTCAAACGTCACTGATTGCAGAGCGGCTGTCACCGACAAACGCCATTACGCGGAAGTTCTCGGAAACGTATCAAAAACAATTTTTGGGTCAATGCATCGCATTTTGCCAACAGGTTGGTCCCCACGGAGACCTTGACCAACCACTCTGTGTTGCCTGGTCCTCCATCCACCATTTTTCCTAGAAGATAGGCGCTTGGGAGGAGCATGAAATAAAATAAAACCAAAATTGCAGAGGGAAGCAACAACAGCGAAACATTGGTTGCGTCAAATAGCCTTTACCCATTTGACGGCATGTTACTCGGTCTTTGTAACGCTTCAGTACCCTGGGATGATGATAGGTCATTTGCTTCACGGGCTCAACAGCGATCGAAGACACAAAGTATCCAGGTACACAGAAAAAGTAAAACGAGAAAAGAAAATATCCCACAGGCGTTATCAAAAAATCTTTTTCGTGGTATGCAATTTCAAACCCGAAAAGTGCCGCAGGCAGAACCAGATCGAGCACCAAAATGGATACAGAATTTCTGAGCTCGCCGGAAAGGAATCCAAGAGAAGCCGAGATGGGATCACGTGAAAACTGGTGAACAATAAACGATTCACTCAGTGTTTGGCACCGTGGCTTCTGCCTTTTAGGAGCAAGTTAGAAGGCTGCATCGCTTCCACAAGTATAAATAATAATAATAATAATAATAATAATAATAATAATAATAATAATAATAATAATAATAATAATAATAATAATAATAATAATTTCATTTCATTTAATTTATTTAGATACCTTCATAACACTATAGGGTGACGAGTCGGTCAAAGCCAGTAGAGGCTTGAAGGACAGAACCCAGCAAATGGAATGTCACAGATAAAATAATAATAATAATAATAATAATAATAATAATAATAATAATAATAGTAATAACAGTAATTTATTTGAGAAAGAGGAGCATATCTACGGCACAACGCAGGTTCGTCAAAGCCTTCAAGGGCTTGTTGGACAAAGCCAAGGTTGCAGAGAGAACAAAATAAGTATCACACATACAAATAATAATAATAATAATAATAATAATAATAATAATAATAATAATAATAATAATAATAATACAAAAAATAAGAGTGTTGTCAAAACTGTTTCCGTTGAAAAACAATAATACTAGTTTCTGCTGTGATCTGCAGGATCCCAGAGTTGGGCAGTTTGCAAGGGCCACTCGGATCGCTGTACCACGTACTCGAATTTCAGTCGTTCCTAAGTCGGGGACTGTATTGTTCACCCTTCCTTAATAGGTCGTTTCCTGATTTTGCGATATTCCTCACATCGACACAGAGCAGCGCACCCGATATAGTTTCCGTACGCAGACGGTGTCAGGTTCAGGGTGTGCTAGAAACGGGCCGGAGCACAACATTTGATTCCACGTTGGGCGCCAAATGCGGTGTTCTGGCCCATGGCTAACCCAGAGGAAGAGGCAGACAGACGTTTTCACCGTATACCCTCGCAATTACCGGCTGAGCGTTTTCTGTCCCGTTCTCTGCCCGCACGCACGCGGTGTAGCTCCTGGCTTTTACTTGTTTCACAGTGTCTATAGACCTTGTCCGCTTACTCTCGCCCCCGACTGCCAAGTAGGCATATCCGGTATGGGCGACGAAAAAATATTAAAACGTTTCAACCTGCAAGTAGTAAAAAAAAATAGAGGGGAGAGAAAACGAGAATGGGTGACGGTTACGCTTTTCTCCTAAATGCATTCTATTGGCGTGGCGACGGCAAAACAATGTTTTCGCCCATACTGAAAGTGACGACAATTCAAGATGGCGGCGCCCTTGAAGAAAGGGTCTATACACAGGGTGCATGCTCATCTGCAGACACCTCGGAGCGGTCCAAGCGCGAAGTAGTCCAAAGGCCGGCGTTTCGATTGCCGGTGTCCCAAAACGACGAAGCGCTGGCACTCCGAGAGCGCCCGCCGCAGGGTCGCAGCAGGCCGTACAGAGAGCCCGGAGCGGCGCCCGAAGTCCTGCGAAGACCGTCGCTATCCGCGCCCTCCTCCCCGTCCGCAGACGGACTCGCCGTGTGTTGGTGTGTTTATACGATTATCGCGCGGACTCGGTATCTCCCGTCGAGTGGGCGAGCGCGAAGAAGCGCGCACACAGAGGCCCCAGGAACATGTGGTAAGAGAGCTATCACGCTGTCAAGCCGCCTTTGTTTCCTCCTGAACAGGCGCCGTCGCGGCGAGAACGTGCTTTACGAGTGTGAGAAAGCCCTGGCGGACCCTGCCGCGGTGGCGACTTATCGCCTATCTCTCGCCTAGGAACCCCGGGGCTGCTGCTGCTGCTGCTCTGCACTGCCTCGCCGCCTGCCGCCGCCTGCCGAAGGGATCCAGACGCGGGAACCCTCGGTTCTTTTCCTCCTCGCGCCTTTTTTTTAAGGGGTTAGGGCGTCAGGGCCTGGCGGCCGCTCTCGCCGGAAGTCTTGCTGGCGGGTCCGCTGTCGGCCGGTAAGGAGCTACATACTGCAGAAGTCGTGCCGCCTCCATCGCGTGCCTTCAGTATATGGCCGCGTTGTTCGAGATACACTGAGCAAAATGTGTCATACCTAAAGCCGCGGTCCCGCTGCTCATACATCGTACAAAAGTCAATCTGCAGACTCTGTCCGAGGTCCTTCCTTGTACGACGGTCTCATTGGTCGTACAAAAACAGTCTGCAAACATGTTCCAAGCACGTAGGAAGCAAACAGTGTTTGTAACATGCGCGAGGCCGTGTCCGCAGATGTCATAATGTCAGCAGCGGACACCGTGTCTTTTGTATAATGTACGGGCAGTGTAAGTGTGGCATAAGGCAGTGCGAAAGAAAACAATGGGCCTAGGCCATGTGACACGAAACGAGTGGCACGCGGAGACTGGATCCTCCAAGCCCTCGTACGGTTCCTGCCAATGCTTCTTTTCAAGCTGTTTCAGGCAAGAGCTCTGCTCAGCCGTTTCGAAAAATGCAGTCCTGGCGTACAAGATCGGGGCATGCACGCGCGGTCAAACACTACCAAGGCAGCGAGCTCGTGTTGGAGGATAGAACCGAACGACGTCCCCGTCGATTATACGCCGCGGGAAAGGACCGCAGCAGGAGCGGCTGTTTCCAATAAAATGCAAACGCTGCTCCTCCCGAAAGAAGACAAGGAGAGTGATTTTGTCGTCCTCACGTTTTCGTCTGTTCGTCTCGGCTCCGTCTGCTTCGGTGGTTCTTGCATCAGAGGCATAGGTTCCAGTTTTCTCCGGCCGAGTTAAAGACGGTAGACTATACGCCCAACTGTATACGCGGCCCCCAGGTATAGCTTTGTGCGAGCTGCCCATATTAACAGTCGAGAGACGAGCGCTCTTCCCGAAGGTGTTGCGGCACAAAGGCGCGATAACGCTCGTCACTTTGAGCCCCGTGGAGCGTCCATATCTGCGGCGTCGAGTCCACTGTCCGCGACGGGTCCCACTAATTACCCCCCAGGCCAAGTAGCACGGGAGAGATATACTCGTGCGGGGGAGACTATATCTTCTATCTTGGGCAAACTTTCTCCAGCGCCGCCGAAAACTCGAGAACATGGCCAACTCGGGGCGCACTCGATGAACACCGAGCGTGTGTACCCAAGCTCTCAGGGCTGGCGCCTCGGCTTATCGCCAGGAGCCGGGGGACACGCGACCGGTTTCTGCAAGAGACGCCTTCGAGCTGCTGTGGGACGACGCTCTTGACTGCGACGAGCGCGCTGCAGTTGGTCTGCAGCCGAACGGCTTCCGAAAGTTCACCGCCGCGTTTCGCCGATCGGCATCGGGAAGATTTACTCGACCGGACAGATAAGGAGATGCTATCCCTGGGCCTCCACGAGATAACTAAAACAAACAAAAAACACGAAACAAAAATAATAAAATAAAAAAAAATGGTACGAGAGAAAAGAGGGGGCAGGTTTTGTCTTCCCCCGCAACGATTTTCTGTTTGGTCTTGGCAGCTTTCACAGTTTTCTTTCCGCTGGCCGTGCCGTATATCTCGCGGCCTGACAGAAATCGCTCGTCCCCGAAATTTGTGTGCCTTAATCTCCCCTTGTTTTATGGGGGCTATAAACGTGGACTGGCGCGGTACAGACTCGGGGCGAAAAGTGGTCGATTTTAAAGTATACTGCGTACGCGGGTATACTGCGCAGGATCAACGTGGCGCTTGGGGGCTTCCTGTCTCGCGATTTCTTTGTTTCTTATTTTGGCTAACGTCGACCTGGAGAATGGCGGACGTGCATGTGTGGGCGTTCCTGTTTGTGCGATAAAAATAAAGGAAAAAGAACATTTGAAGCTCTTGCGTTTTGACCTCCTGCTTAAGGTATCTTTTCCTTTTATTAGAGTGCGAAACATGCAATGATCAGTTTTATGTACAGTCGTTGTTTTATACCAGAGCTCGTGCGCTGTTATTTATGTTTGTGTATGCGTTAATACCAAGACCTGTGGTTTGTATTGGAATGGTCTAAAACACTACCTGTGCCCTCCAAAGAAACTCGAAAACACACACACGCACACAAGACAATTTAAGAGATTTGCGTTAAGGAATTGTTGCCTGCCGTGTACAGCGTACGCAACGGAAGCAAAGAGGTTCCCGCAATTCCTGTCCTCAGTATTTTTACGAAGGTTGGCTAAACAAAAACTGTAAGACAAAGCTGGTTACTGCATTTGTTTGTTGAATAAACGTAGACGGTTGGGGTTTGAAAAATAACGGAATAAATGTCAAAACAAAGTTTAAATTGCAACCTCCCTACTATATGAATACCCATCCAAGCGCACACGCATATATATTGCAAATTCTACTCCCATATCGTGAAATGGTGAGTGAATATTTCCCACGGCATCGTGTGGGCATCTCACCTGGAGAGTGTTTGGTGGAGCAGCAGTAGCGGTAAAAGTGACTGCAAAACTTCATTTACGGGAAAGAGAAGATTAGTCGTACCGAATACCGCGCGAGGACTTTGTCAGCCAAGGAGGAGATGAGAGCGTTTGAAGATAAGGTTGAACATTTGAAGAAATAAGAAGGTGACTAATGGCAATCCTCTCGCACGGAATTAGGCCCTTACTTTTGTGCATAATTTGTTAATGTTATCGAATACCTGAGCAAATGAATAGTGAGTCAATGCACACACGCACTCCCGCAGCTTAGACGCAGCACAAGCTTGATGTTTTTAAGAAATAGTAGCAAGTGAGTAGAAAAGTCAGGATTGTTTGTAAAGTAGACAGCAACATAAGCCAGGGAAGGTAGAAGGCTGTATGGACTAAGCAAGACAGTTTGCGAAAAGGGGTTCTGTTCTTCGCTTCTTTACACGCGGAAACAGACAACAGCAACAACAATAAAAAAATATAAAAAAAACTCTCTTGAGGTCAGTAGTTGTTAGGGCACCTGCTTATCGCGAATTTTATGTGATTTAGTCCTCTAACGATTGACGTCAGCAGCTTCACACACAGTCATTCGTTAACTCGCATTCGCACTTCCCCTACCTCCTCCGCGGTACTACGGCGAAGCCTCTACGCTTGAGAATATGGTACCGTTTGAAAACTAATCGCACGCGGCAAACAGCTCGTATTCTCAAAGGAACTTGCGGAATGTGAATCCGGACCTGCTACCTTCACCTCCTTCCGAAGATATAAGTCTGTTGCAACGTAAGATCTGCAAGTGAAACTCTGCCCCCAGCACGCGCCCGTTGTGTTCCCGAGCGTTTTGGCTGCAGCGAAGTACTATCGAAGGTTAACACGCTGGAGGCGGAACTTCCACTGTAGAACTTATGCTGCAACAGACTGTACCGTGAGTGTAATACACTTCGCAATCGACTATGTAAATGCCAGAGCGCCTCGATAGCCTCCGTCTCAACCCATCCTAGTTGTTCTAAAGATGAACATGCGGCGAGCCAATGCACATTTAATGTAATTCAATTCATTCGCCCAAATCATTCCGAATATGTTGGGCTGAAGGGACAGAATTTGTTGCATAACTACCTGACAGGCCATGCACACCAACGTTTTATCTAAAAACACATTTTGAGTACAACCTGAATATAATGCGAAATTACTGCAGAAATGAGAACTAAAAGAGCACTTGAAGACAGCGAAGAAGAGAGGGCGCCACTGCAGATATAACACGCTTCACATTCTGTTCACACGAACATAAAAATTCGTAATCCTTTGATATTTTTAAGTATTAATCGAATTAGGATTGTTGCTGAATACTCTCATATTTTCAGGCAATCAATCGATTCTTTGATTATGTGAAATGTTAGTTTTTTTCTCCCATGCGCAGTTCACATTTTAAGCTACCTATTTAATCACCCGAAGGTAATAAAAATACCTTTCTGAAGGAAGTGCTTTTTTAGTGATGGGGATACAACTACGGGTTCAGGGTGTTGAGAGGAAGATACACCAAAGTTGAAAGCGAAACGTCGCATTTAGCATATTTTCGGCCATGGATGGGTCGACAAATTTGAGGTCTAGATTTTCCCTATATGTTACTGTTCCTGCGTGATGCCAACTCTATGGGTTGTGAAGTAAAGGGACCCTCTAATGCAAGGATCTCGTCAACAAACTAATCAAAAGTGAATTCCCAATCACGTGATCACGGCCTATCCTCCGTGCACGAAATTGCAGTGGCTCCTGAGTCTACATATATAGTTCCGCGCCCATCACTGCGCCAGCATGCAACAGTGAAGTGTTCTCGAACACATTTGACTTTTCTACACGCATGGCGGGTCCGGGTGCGTTCGAACTTGATTCCTGGTTATATCCAAGTAATGCTTCGTCGTTCCTAGTTTTTCCCGTGTATCAGAGAGCACCAAAAGGAGGAAGCGTATATCCTTGCATTGTACTCGGTGAGGCTATAGAATGACGAGACGTTTCAGGCTGAACAGTTTTGTTGTCTTTTTTGTTATAGTACTGCACCTTGCCACGAACCTAATTGTTATATTGGTCGTCGTTGAAATGCAGGCATCACTGACAGCCAAATAAATTACGCTTATAAAAGTGTATTTCAAGACCAGAGCGTCTTTTCATGAGTATGTGCAGCTGCGCGCCGCTGAGCGTTAAAGTAATGCCATATCGTCCAGTTAAATATTCTTAAACGGTTAGGTGAGTTCACTTTTCGACTTGTAACCTTTGTGTCTACACTCACTTAATAATTGCCGGCAGTTACTGAGGACATCAACATTCCGATGACCGAAAGGCTGCGGTACAAGCTCTAAAAACGATGTCTCCTTGCTGCACCAGCTCTGCTATCAGCGAGCTCTGGGTAAGATAGGACGTGCGAATGGCCATACTGTGCAGTCGAAATTATGGTGCATCCATGATCAGAAGGCATAATGCCATCTGGCTGCACAAAAAAAAAAAGGAAACAAAGAATCAATTAACAGAGACATTTTATTTATTTGAAGTCTCTCTCTACACAAAATCCACTTTGTATTAATTGAAGGTGGAAAAAGGAGACTAGAGGTTTAATAAGTCTAGGATAGAAGACTTGCTTGATAGCGCACGCACAGTTTATGGTGTATACATGGTGTTTCTCGGGGGATCGGTGACCGAGTGGGCTAGCGCACACCAGCTCGGAGCACGGGGAGCGAAAGCTCGCGCTGCAGAATCCAAGGATCCTGGTTTCAATCCCCACCCCTGCCCGTTCCGATCTGGATGTATATCGTATCGGCGTGCGGTCGTGTATCACTACTGCGTGGTGCACTTTAAAGACCCAAGGATAGCGGTTGTACCGCACTGGCTAAATTGCTCATCTACAGCTGGGAGACTCGTCGCCCGTTGATGCAGACCAAGTTCTAGGCTGTGTAAACATACACACAACCCAATTTTGTTTTACGTGGTGTTTCTCGGAACGCCGGTTAAATCGTTCTTGCGAAAAATACGCGTCCCACAAAAAAAATAGAAGGTTAATGTCGTATTGATCTCTGCCAGAGTCCTATTTATGGAAATGAATAATATTGGCATAATTTGTGTATGTATAAATATTGAGTAATAAACTTTTTAATTAGTAAATTTAGAGGTATGGTTTGAATTAAAACCTTTCTGGGCAACTTCCTAAACCACCTAATCAGCCCACTTTACGAAACTATAAAACACGCAGCATTTTACCGCAAAAAAAAAGAAAAAAAAAACCCGCTAAATTTGTTCGCGTTTTGAAGTTTCGGTGTCCTAACAGGACGCACGTCTGCGCCAGTGGTCCTGTTCCCCGTGGCCAAAGCGCGCAACTATACTGCTTCGCCTCCCTCGTAGGAGGGAAGGAAGTGTATCACTCGCTGGCGAAATGAAACGCTCTACTGTTTGAATAACATTGCAAGAATAAGTTCTGATTCTTGGTTTCACCCAGGCACGTAGCCAGGATTTTGTCTCGGGGGGGGGGGGGGGGGGGGGGGCCCGCCCATGACAAAATGCTGTATGAGTGGTAGAGGGGAGAGGAGGTCCCAGCAAAATGGAAGATTTCGGGGGGGGGGGGGAACCCGGGCCCCATGCCCCCCCCCCCCCCCCCATGCATACGTGCCTGGTTTCACCCCTGTAATGCGAAGGGTACATACGGCGACACACGTTAGTTGCGCGGCACTTTGGTCACAGGGAGCAGCAGCGGTGCGCTCGGATAGGAAACCGAAACCTAGAAACCCGTCCAAATCGAGCGTTTCTTCAAAGTGCCGTAAAACATAGCACGTACTTTTGATCTTTGTAAAGCGAGTTTATTCAGTGATTTTCGACTATGCCCAACAATTTTCTAACTGAAACTGTACCTTTACGTCTACTAATTAAAAGGTTTATTACAAAAACAAACAAAAAAACTAACCAATTATTGCAAAGGTTATTAATTTTCCTGGCCCTTTCGCTGGGACCATTGCGACATCAACTTTCTTTTTTCTGAGTTATGCGTAGTTTTCGCAGGAACGGTTTGGTCGGCGTTCCGTGGAGTACTGCCCTGCACGTATGGAGTACAAATATTGCATGAAGAAAAAGGCAAGAACTCGAGATTTACCTGTACATGAATCGACTGCTGGTGCATACGATGGGAGAGAGGTGACGGAAATGGCGGATCGGAAATGGCGGATCTGTTATTCGCGTGTTAGCGCAAGAACAAAAAGAAGCAGCTAACGACGAAATTGACTTCTTCCGTCATTCTTGGGCGGTTGCGCCAAGTGGTTAGGGCAATTTTTAAGGTGCTGTATTCTTACGTGATCGTTTGCTAGAGCCTCAATTGCTTCTTAAAGACATGCAGACAACTGGAGGAGGGTAAGGTTCGGCCTGCCACCTCGTTATACATTGCTTTTTATCTTATATTATAAAAGGCTGAAGCGGATTTGGGGGGTGGGGCGATTGGGGGAGGGGGGCGGAGAAGGGGAGAGGGAGTTATAAATCAGATGCTACTTTTGCACTTGACGTTCAGTGAGTATAGTCGTTTTTTTGTTTGTTTTTTTCAAATCACCTTGATATTCATGCGCGCGCGCGCGCGTGTGTGTGTGTGTGTGTGTGTGTGTGTGTGTGTGTTTATCATTAGAGCAGGGATTACTTTATTTTCTGAAATCTTCAATTTTTGCATCATTACATTTGTGCGTCTCTATATACACCGCAACTAAGCGTCGTAATCGTGTACAGTCTCAGGCATTTTTTTTTTTTTTAATTGATTTGACAGTTGAATAGTCGTTTTTGGGAATTGTAATCTCACATTTTTTCTATAAATTATTAGGATATAACGCGACGTCTACCTGTATAGAGTCGATGCGACCTCCGCACGAATAAAACGAAAAGAGCGTCGATTGAAATTTTGTTTTTTTCGGATCAGTTTTAAGGGGAGCTCTCCCATACATCTGCAACGTATCCCTTTAAGGCACATTTGTCTTTTTGAAATGGCCAAAAGTCGTTCGGTCGTTTGGAACAAGGTCTGGTTAGTAAGGTCGGTATTCCATCACCATGATCGATTTTCGGGCCACAAATTGCTCGGCTGAGAGGGCTTCGCGGGTTGGGGCGTTTTCAGTATGAGGGATCGGATCGAAGGCCCAACATCACTCACTCTTCTAGCGGGAAGACCGATGCGGTCAATATTATTGTCAAACGCTTCTCGGAACGAGTTCGACTCAGTGACCACATGTTTGAACTCAGAAATGGAGAAATCTGAAATAAGAAGTATTCCCTGGCGTCCCTGATGAGTCCGTGGCTGCTGGGCGCGTGCTGACGGCGAGCTTCCCCACTGTGCATTTGAAACGTGCGTCTCTCACCACCAAGATTACCAGTCTTAGCAGCCATAAAGAGTGAGCTCGTTCTAAGCATGCGCTGTAAACAACGCACTCAGATGACGTCCAATGAATATCCCCTTGAAAAACAACCGCCGTATTTACTCGAGTAATAGCCGCACTATTTATGAACAAGGCCCTTGAGTCTAATTTCCCACAGAACACAAATAGAGCCAATCACTGCGTTGCGCATAAATAACATAGCGAATAGCCAGATCGAGAGCACGATTGGCAATCCTCACAGATGGTATCTTTGCACGAAGACAATTTTCTTTGTCCTGTAAACAGCTGGAATCATGCTGTCGATCGAGGTGATTGGCAATCTGCGTGCTCCGCGGTAAAGCGAACCCTCAGGTTTTCTTCATAGACAGTGCGGCTATTACTGGAGTAAATACGGCATTTCTTTTATCATATTCATCTCAAGCATCCTCTGCAACTGTGAAATTATCCGGAGCATTATAGCGGTATTTGTCTCTGCTACACATCAATCAATCGCATCCTTCGTACTGCACTTATGCGGTTGGATTTGTGGTGCATCACCACTGCGTGATGCACGTAGAAAGACCCCAGCGGTCGCTGCGCTCATCAAATTACGCATCTACAGTTGAGACGTCCGACGCCATTTCAAGGCGTACTCACTTCAGGCTGTTTTAACCCCTACACAACACATTTGACTGTTGCGTCCAGAAACGGACCCCATGCTTGTCGGTCAGTTGTTGGAACAACTGCTTGACGCGTTGCTGCACCACCAGGTCTCTATACCGTTACGTCGAAACACATTTCGTGGAAGTGCGTTATATATATTTTTTTTTCTTTTTTTATAGTGGATTAGTTTGGATGACTGCTTTCATTTCCCTTTCGATGAAACGTTGCCGTGTCGACGAAACAGTTTTTTCTATGAAGCGTTGTTCGACGAACTCATTGCCACCACCCAGGGGCTTGAGCACGAGCCGCTTGGGGCACGCCTTGGGTCGCGTCTCGTTTGGGCAGCGTCAGCAGCGCCAGCCGGAGGAGGGAGAGGAGGTGCCATTGTTTGCGCCGGGGGCGGTACTGGCGGCACGCGAAGGAGAAAGATGCCAGCCCCTCCTTTCCACCCACTAATTGCGGCTCTGCGTCGCTCGGCGTCCGCCAGATTGACGCCAGTGAGTCTTATCGTGACGGCCCTAGACGCATAGCCGATACCGGCTCTGCCGGCCACGATAAGCGGCGCTCGGCCGGCATTCCTAGTTAGGGGAGACACACGCACACACACACACACGTGCATGCTTCCCAATGGGATGTAACTTCGCCGCCACTATACGCTCTCGTACGCCCGTGTATGTGTGTGTGAGGCTCTGGGCCTATTTGTTGTTTTATTTCTTCGTTTCTGTCCCTGTCCACGTCGGCCGTATGTGTTTCACTCGTGTCGTTCGGGGCGAAGCGTCATCGACATCGTTGCACTCATTTGCGACAGCTCGGATTCTTTGCTGGGTGTCTTGCGCGACCAGTAGGAAAGACCGCTGAGTCACGTGACGCGTCCCGCCACCTGGGTGTCTTCGCGAAGTATAGTGGACCACTCGCCAGCGGAGGAGGGTGCTTTACTGATACAAGCGCCGTTTTAATGAGCGCGGGACGCCGCCAGTGAAGTTGAGACAAGGAACAGGTGTAGAACAGCGATCGTTAAGTCTGGCCTGGCGTTGTTCCGAGATAAATCACGACTTCTTTTGTGCGCCCGGGGGAGGTGCCTCGATAGTATACGTGCCCGCATGTCCGTGTGTTTGTGCTCGTGTATGTTTGCGCGCGCAGGTTGGAACCGGTGAGCATCCTCGTACGCAACAATAGCCTGGTCAGGGGAACTAATCTGCTTTAGATGGGTTCGAGAGCACAGCTGTGTGAGCGCGTGCGTGTTTGCGTTTCAGCGTATCCGTAACGTTCGTGCTCAGTCTTTTAATGCGTGATTCCGAGTGGGTTATCGTAATGCACCTCTTCTGCCAGGTGGACAGAAACGCGCAGCTTGCCTCTTCGGTGTCCTTTCGAATCGTACCTTGCGCAATTCTTCTCCGCGTCTCTTTCCTCCCTTGTCCTGTTTGTTCATTATTTCTTTGTACTCTTACCAACACCAAAACTTTTTTCTAATATTATTGTGGTGTGTGTATGTGTTTAGACGGCCTGAAGTTAGTCAGCCTCAGTGGACGCCCGGTGTTTAAGCTGTAGATGAGAAATTTAGCCAGTGCAGTACCACTGCCGGCTTGTGGTCTTTTACGCAGGCCGACGAGGCCGACGAGACAAGTCACGTCACGATTCTCATACCCTCTCCTCCTCGCTACGCCCCGTCGAGCTGGTGAACCGAAGCGAGGAGGAGAGAAGCGAGGCCGCTTCCTCTCATTCTCGAATTCTCCCGGAGGACAATGACGTCAAAGACCGCGCTTGATCGCGCCCCCTTTTTTTTTTTTCCAAAAGTACGGCCACCAGTTTGAGATATCGATGTATGAGTGATGTTTTGGAGTTCGTAGCGCCCCGTTCAACGCTTCTGCGGACCTATTTTGTGAAATCAAAATTTTGGTTCAGTATCTCTTTAAAGGGGCGATGCGTCAATTTTGTTTTTTTTTAAATACAGCTTAGAATTAATCCTTGACATTTACGACCTATGAAACGCACGTTGCTTTTCTTCTCTACGCAATGGCAGTCGCACAAAAAAAAAGTTCAAGAAAAACAAACACCGTTTACTTCCTCAACTCGCACCCAGAAAAAGCGGCCACGTGATCTGGAGCCGATTATATGCCGCTAATGTTTTTAACATAGCCACGCGCTGGGGTTGGCAGAGCCCAGGGCGCGCGCTGAGTTCCACGCATTGTTAAGGTTCGGCTATTCCCGTCATCCCAGCGATATTACACGAGCCATATACCCGAATGCATGCGTGCCGAGGCATTGATTGTCACGAGCCCAAATCGAACGCCTACGCAGTCTTCGTATCCACTGTATGAGCGGCATCTAACTATCGCCACAGCGGGGATATCGCAAAGCTTGATGACGGACTCCTGGGGATCGCAAAGTTGTCAATGTCCCCACAGCTCCGTCATCAAGTTTTGCGAAGGAGAGACTGAAAGAAAAGGTCCGCTTTTATCCTGGGGATTCCACCGCGCCGAAGACGTTTCTTGCTCAGTGGCGCTGCGTTCGAGTATTCTTGGGTCCTATAGGAGCGAAGCAACGAATCTTCTTGGATGGCGAAACGCCTTGAACCGGCCGAACGATCGCCGTCGAGCGGCGGATCCGGTGACGAGCGGACGCTCGTCACCGGCTCGTTAGGCTTATCCTCGGAGCTGTCCACATCCACGCACACACTCGCCCCAATGAGCGCACGAACGTTAGCTATGCACACCAACACGGGAACACGACAACAGCACACAATCCTCCGCAAAAGCGGCAGGTTCAGATCGCAGAAATGAGCGTCTCGTAAACTTAGACTGGTCCCAATTAACTCAAGTCACTGGAAGTTCCCGATCACGCGGGAACTTCAAATTAGACTTTTGCACATTTTTTTACTTCACATGTCCAGGCAATCGTTTTCAATCGTTTCGGATAATAAAAACTTTGACCTGCCAGTGCAAGGGAAACTAAAGCGGTTCTGTATTTGAGAGAAAAAAAAAAAAAAAAAAAACACTTAAATCGTCTTCATTCGGCCTCCAGGATCACGAATATCGAGTATATTTTTCAGTTTAGTGCACGGAGGCTGCAGAGAACATTTTTTTAAGGTACCGTTGAAGCTCCTCCTTCCCGGAGCGTGACGTCATATACAGAGTTTTCGGAATCTCCGCTCTCGCGCATCTTCAGCGCCTACCAAAGCTATGTAGTACGTACGTGCACTCTTGCTATTTTCAAAAGGTCAGAAAAAGACATCATAACTGGTGTCAGTGAGGGGAAATGTACCTGGCAAGCTTGCAATTGCATGCGCTGTCCACACGAGCGACACGCGCAGCTTGGCGGCCGAAAGATCTGCGTATGACGTAACGACTGGTCAGAGGTTTTTCGTGTTTTCTCGCGTTTAGTTACATCTTCGGGAAAAACAAGCGTGATATTCAGATTCACGGGATACAAATATTCTAAAATTTACCTCTAACTCGTTTTTTTTTTTTTTAGAACCATTTTAGCTTCTTTTTAAGTATATACTGAACTATCGAAAAATTAGTTCGTCACATTCAGCCTTTATTTTGGAAAGTTCGCATGGCCCGAAAGTAAACAGGCGTAGAGTCTCCACGTAAAACGGTGTTTTGAAAGCGGTCGCTAACCTCTTATCCGTCGAGGGACACTAGTCCAAACTCCTGTGGACGCGCGATTGTGTTGAAAAATAGTACTTAAGGGGTAAACATTCATCTCTTGTGTCGCCATCGGGATGTACTGCCGCTGTGTTAGATGGGGGTGCGTACAGGCTACAGTTGCACTCAAAAAAGAAAAAAAAAAAATAGATATAGATTAACACGTTGACAGCTGAAGTAATTGAAATGCAAAACGCAGCGCACATCTCGCTGCAGAAGGCATCTTCACCGCATTTGCAGAGCGGTGGCGGTCGGTGCCAGGTATTTTTTTTATTATTATTTTTTTTTTTCAATCCAGGCGCATTTGATGACAAGATACGGATATTTCTTCGCAGTGACAATTGCCACGAACCTGCATTTGGTGCGAATGTGCCCTAACGAGATGAAGAATTCGACCTGACTTGCGTCCATCCAGTCGGTCTCGGCCCCAGTGCTAAGACAGTGTACTCGAACCACGTAACGATACTGTCAACAACGCCATGCCTATCACCGCGTTGTTTAGTCAGCACCACCTAGTGCAAGACGCAACCCGCTACGTACGGGCGGAGATCTCGCTCGCGGCACCGCCACGACTGGCAACCATCCCAGCCCTCATTGAGAGAGGCTCTCCGCTGTCTCCGCACGGCTCAATGAGTTAACGCGAGAGAGGATTGCCTCGTTCTGACCAGAAACGTGCTCGGACTCAGTGGTCCATGGCGTCCAGCAGGATGTTCGCTTGTTTCCAGTCTCACGATTCGGAGAGCCACCTGCGTCACGCCATTGCCCCATCCTGCATGCCCAAGGTGCCACGCTCGACATTTCGTGTCCCTCCGCGCTTTGTTTAGGCTTTCCCCCGAAAGGAGAAATTGGCCGGACTCGATGGGCGCTGCCCAACGAGGCAGTCATCACCTCTCGGCGTAGCCAAGCCGCCGCTGCATGCGTGCTCCGTACAGAAGCGGGCGCACGGCCGCACGGCCGCTTCAGCTTCCCTGCGCGTCTTCTGCCTTCTTTGTTTTACCCTGTCTGCGGCGCGGCATGTCGTTTACGTCTTCGTTTGGCACGTCACGACGTCGTTTGCCGTGCATGCACACTCTCGAGGCACGGGGTTCTCTCTTCGGGGGGGGGGGGGGGGGGGGGGGGAAGGTTGTTCCGAGTGTCCCTTCGGGAGTGCTGAAATAACACCCTTAGATATGATGGAAGCGAGTCCCCTTTTTGCGGGGGTAATCGTAGCAACCGCTGAAAAGGTGGCTGTCATAAACCCCCGCTGGGAATTTCTCAAGCGACCTGTCGGTCACATTGACATTCTTACTTTTGCTGCGCGATGTGTTGTCTCAACGTGAACGCGGTCTGCGGTAATGTTCCTGTGTACATAATGTGTTTGAAAAGCTATCACGAACAGAGACCTAATATAATGTACAGCATTATATTTTTCGCTTGTTACGCTTGTTATCAAAATCTTGGTTAAAAGAAAGATTTTTAGCATGCTGTGTGTGGACGTCCTAACTGACACTCCTCGATTTCAGTTTAAGTAAAGTTCTCAGAGTTGTGTCCAGCTCCCCATTAAGCCGGGGTCACCGCGAGGTCCGTGCTTCAAATGCCGCATGACAATGCGTTCAAGGAGAAAACTTGGCACGTGGCATTCAAACCACTGATATTGCGGTGACTGTCGTTTGCAGACTGTCTCTTGTATGATGTATGAGCAGTAAGCTCATAATCAGATGTCGCAGAAAACGCTCTTTTGGATTAAAGACATAAGCTGATTGGGGATACCGAACACGCAAAAGATCATGCCCAATACCCTCACGTTGTTCTTATCTTGGAACCGGAATAGTGCACACTCCGCTCTTTGCAGACATCGCGATGATCAGCATTCAGCGTGGTATCGGCACTTCTCAGGGTGAAGAAAAAAACAAAAAAACATATTCGTCCACGGAGATTGATCGCGGGCGCTCGCTCCGCCTCTATACCTGTATGGGTGAATTTTATTTTGAGAGCGAGAAGGAGGGCGGCTGTCCTATCAGTCCGGTATATAGTCCCTGCCCCCTGTGCCTTCCTTACTTCTACAGCATTCGCCACACCCCTTTAGTCCTCTTCACCTTTCCGACCGAGATACACGCGCAGACATCGGAACAGGACAAGATGAACGCGGGTTTTGTTGCACCCCAGCTTCGGACATTGTGTGACGTATCCGAGTTTTGCCCTCATTGTTGGGATCTATAATTTCGTGATAAGGCTTAGAAGGATCACGCCTTCATGTTCTCAACCCGTAGTGAGTACGCGATTAGATACACGCTTCTTGTCGCCAATGTCGACACCGATCGGAGACTTACGCGGTGCACTTTTTGTGAGGCTGACGCCAACGCGTCGTATAACGACGACTTGCGGATTATCTTGTCTCGCACCCCTGTCGTGTAGATCAACTATATCGGGACGACACCGCTTGTGTGTGCGGTCCGTGTAATTAGGTTAGAGCGAAGCAAATGTCATCTCACGTCCGAGACATTCAAACGCCACAAGGAACTTGGACAAACTGACTGCGGGGGCAACATGGCATTTTACACTGCACATTATGTCAATGTTCTGACAGCTGCAGGCGCCCTTTCGCTACACTCTAAAAGAAGCCTGCGCGTCTACTTACCCGCAAAACACTTAAAGAGCCAATCTCTGCGATCTACGAAATCAGCTCAGCGAATGATGAGGCGGAACATCCGTTTAGACCTAAAAAGGAAGTTTGCGCTGTGGCATTACGCAATGCAAAGCGTCATGCTTGCATTGGGTAATGCCACAGCGCAGACTTAATTTTGAAGTCTAAACAGATGTTCCGCCTCATCATTCGCTCAGCTGATTTCGTAGATCACAGGGATTGACCCTTCGACTGTTTTGCGGGTAAATAGACGCGCAGGCATTTTTTAAATTGTAGAACGCACCTTCTCGTTTTGTGCCTTGGGTGCTATGAACGACAAACAACAGTATGTCGTCCACGCGTAGCTTTATTTCACTGATCTAATAGGTTACTTATATTATAACCGCTCTCTTTATTTGTCGCACCTCCGTACGATAGATTCGTCACCCTTTTCTAACCACTCTACTGTCTATACGTGATTGCTCAGTAAGAAATTTACCCTTTCACTGCCACATTCCTGCAATTACGCGGCGTCTCAGTTAATTTAATCACCTTCTGAAAATGACGTGCAACCCTGGAATTTCTGAAAGCGGCGTAATATGTTGTGATAGTAAGCATCGTAAAACATAGAATTCTAAGCCCACAGGAGAAGAAAATTACGGCAGGCGTCTTTTCCAGACGCCACTGGGATCGAAGACGTCCAGATGAAATTTGGAAAAATACATTTCGGACATTTACGTGGCACACCAACGAAGAGCAACTTCCCGCCCCAGCGAAGGTCCGTGAGGATTGATGTACAGTTGTATAACCACATGGAAACGTGTGAACGTGGGACTGAAATCTCAATTACACGACCGTAGCCGGGAATCGAACCCGCCAACATGGGAACCCATGGATAGTGGCTGCAGACTCTGCCTTGAAACCAGCCGTGCACTCGTGCAGATGGATTCGCTATTTGGAGCAACACGCACACGCACCGGTTCTTCAAGTGCGATGCAGATGCACCTAAATTGCGGATTCAAAAGAATGAATGTGCTGCCTGAAGGTATAGCTGCTGTTGAAGAATGCTCGATGTTCCCTGGGAGCCCCGGGATGGGAACACCGTTTCAGAAAAACCCGCAGTGCGTTGCCGCGTAGCATATAGGTATCATCATCGCTAACTCGTTGTAAAAAATCGAATCGCATGAAGCGTCCGTAAAAGCTGTTACAGTGGAGCGGTGCTTCACTTGACGGCCACCGCGCAGAAAATTCGAGGGCCGAGACTGTTGTGTCGCTAGAAGTGATCGCAGTCAAATGGACACCGCACCCGACGTCCGCGTTAAGCCCTCATTCACTGCATATAGTGGATAACTTGACCAGGACCGACTATAGAGCCATTGACAGCTTAAGGCAAGCAGAGCGCGGCTTACTACCGTCACTATTCTTGCATTGTGATTGGTTCTTCGTCGCTCTTATCGGCCAATGGCGCAAACTCATTGGCTAAGGCGCGATGACGCGATGCTTTGGAATTCCTCGCCACACGCTGCCTTTATTGAGTTGTCAGGGACTATCCTCAACCTCTCAGACGGTGCGTCGCGACTCGCCTTATGCGGCACTTCCCCAAATGTAACTCGAAATGTCCTGTGAAAGGTTGCAACCTTGCTGGTAAGCAGTGCACATAGTCGTCAGTTGCTTTTTGTTGCACCCAGTTAGCATTGCGCGCTCAAGTAATGCAGCATCCTATAGGCACCTCCGTCGAATGTAAAGTCCCTGTTTTACAACGCGTACAGACGCGGTAAGATATGTGCAGTTCTGATCATTTAACTGGAGGAGAAGCTAAGCATACCGGTAAGGGTAAAATCTGGGTATTCCGAAAATGTGTGTTAGTTTGGGTAGCCCAAAACACCGCCTTTAATTCACTCAACGGCTTAACCCATTGAAATTTGCTTCTTGCTTGCGTCGGTACGAATCTCACACTTGACTCGAGTATATTACACGATCACTCGCTTTGAGAGATTTCGGTAAACAGTCTTACCAACAGCAAGCCGTTCATTTATCTCCCTAAGAATCACGCTTTTAAGGAAAATCGGACCTGCATCAGCTACGTTTGCCTTCGAAGCATCCGTTTTTTTTTCCTCCTTACTCTCTGCTCTGTCTCTCTTTTTCTCCCTTTCTTCCGTTTAAAAGCGACGCAAATCTGCACCTTCTGAGTCCACATCCGCTTTCGCCGGGAACCGCCTTTTCGGCGCGCACGATATCGATCCGCGTTGTCTTCTCTGCGGAAATGAAATTTAGTTTTGCACGAGCCACGGTTCGGGACTTGCTTTGTCACGCGTGTCAACTTGGCGTGAGGTCAGACGCACGACGCCACAAGTCTCGTGACCGTAACCCGCTGCAGATCCGAATGGCAATTTGCGGCATCGCCCGCCTGATATCCGGTGGCTTCCTCTATCCATTGCACCGGCTTAGACCGCTTGTGCTTCATGAATGCAGGAAGACAGTCCCCCCGCGCTTAGTCATTTGCTCAATTTGTAAAATACAGCGAAGGTTATCAGGGCAACCTCTCTATAAACCAAACTAGCAAAAAAAAAAAAAAGAAAAACAAAGTCGGAAGCGCGAGAGCGCAAGTTCTTTTTAGTTCTACCATCTGTCCACAGATGGCGGCACATTGGACAGAAGAAGCTGGATGGTGGATTTTGCAGCGAGTTGCCTCCGGTTCGATAGTGCGTTTCCCCATTCGGTTTTCAAGTAAAGCGCTCCAGCGGAGCTCGGCGTGCACTGAATGTGCCTGCAATACTTATGCAGGTTAGCGTTTGATTAGGGCGTGCAATGAGCACGTGCACCGTCTTTCGACGAACGATTCTGTGAGTATATACCGAACTTGTGGTTTCAGACAAGCCGTAAAGGAATCTCCCGGAGAGGACCACAACGGCGGCCATAGTTTCGCTAAGAGACTTCGCTGGCTTTTTCAGTGCTGAAGGTATCTTCGCGAAACGTCGGCTGCCATTTTGAGACACCGGTTTATTTCCGAGTTTAAGCTTCTTTTCTCTGCAGTGCGCAAACTTTACAGACGCGCGTGGGTTGTACGTGCTCATATATCTGACGTGCAGCTCTAGTCCCGGTCCTAATCTGCTACGCATGGTCCATTTGGATCTGGTGCCCAAAAAGCAATTTCCAGATTCACTCGATATGTTACAATATACCGCAGTTGATTTCGTTTCGCTGCTTGTTGAGTATCCTCACAGATTGGACGCCGCGCGCCGCCGTCTCAACCAACTTCTCGTTCTTGCACCAGTGACGATGATCAAATTGTGCACACATTGAATGCAAAGTTATTTTCATGTTTTCCCTTTTAGGCCCGTTGAGTGATTCAGGTATTTTGCCGTTCAGACAGTCATAATTTGTTGGGGTATCGGCTTAATCGATCGGCCATTCACAAATCCCTTGGGAAAATGGCGGATGAGTCTGTTTTGACGGTTGCATTGGAAATGACGGGTGGCTCAATCCACAGGCTTTCTGTGTGCCGTCTGACGCTTAGGTTTGCGCCACCCATTGTCCAGCAAAGACGATTTCTGGGCGACGTCACGGGTCCGTTTTGTCGACACAGGGGCTCTGCTGTGGTCCTGTTCGGTGCGATCACGGGGTATGTATAAACGCGTCCGTGCTGCCTCATTCTTCCATTTCGTTGCGTGGCACACTTCGTTAATGAAAGGGAGATGTAAAACTCTTGAGATAGCGAGACAGAATAAAACTCTGATGGAAGATTGAATTAGTGCGTGAATTGTCGGAATAAAGGAGGAATAAAGCTTTCACACTTCCGAAACAAGCTCAATAAACAACGCGACACACGCGGATCATCACTAAACGGTGAATATGGCGGCCTAACGTGACACATTTCTTCTGATGTGGTAATATCATAATCCAGACAGGTAAACGCATCCTGGGCGTAATTGCACGCATTACTCCTGACTTCCGGAATTACACCGGCATGAACCGTTTTCGGTCTTTGGTTTTATCACGGTTGGATATTTGTTCTACGGTGTGGAATTCTTTGGGGTGTCAGTCAGGCGCTCAGCTTGGAGTATGTACAGAGACGATTTGTGAGCATTGTCTACGATCGCCATATTGGACGGAGTGTTTTTTTATAATAATGATCTTGTTTTGGCCACCCTTGGTCTATCGCCTTTTTCGGCCAGACGACCAGTTCGCAACATGATGTTTTTATATAAGTTGCTCAATGCTGTCATTGATTCCCAGATGTTATTGAGTAGAATCTCAATTCATGTACCCCAACAACAAAATAGATCCACGCCTTTTTTTTTTTTATCCTTCTTACTTAGAATCAGACATGTACGTAACGCGTTACAGGTAACGAGTTACTTCTACCTAGATACTATTTTCGGTAACGAGTAACGTATTTAGTTACTTTTCTAGAAAATGAACGATTAACGTATTTAGTTACTTTTAAGGCCAAGTAACGAGTAATGGTATCTCGTTACTTTTGAGGAGTAACGTGTACAACACCGCTTAAATGGCCTTGTTTTTATTCTAACCTGAGTATGCCTCTATTGCGAGAACGGTACGCTGAACACGTCAGTCGAACAGTTCGACTGACGTGTCCAGCGATAAACGTTGCTGTACTGAACTCTACAGCTGGGAATGTCCTTCACCCAGCGAACACAATAAGGATCGTTGGTTGAACCTTCTAGAACCGGGTACGGACCGAATGTAAACCCGGAGGTTGCAAACACGGGAAGGCACAGGACCCGTTACCCGCTGTCCTCAATGAAGACGCAGTTCCCGAAGATTCACCAGGTCTTCCTGAAGCACAACACTCCCGTTCTTTCGAGCGCGTCAGTCACATCGACTCTCCAAGCGTTGCCGGAGATGTATTTTTAAGGAAGCGAGGAAACATAACTTATGAAAACTTCGAGAGGCAGCTGCTGGTTAAGTGCAACGGCTACTAAAAGAAAAAAGACCATGAAACATAGACAGTTGTGTATTTGGTCGTCAAAGTAACTTGAAAATTAACTCGTTACTTTTGAGGTAACCAACGCGTTCCTTTTGAAGATTGGTAACGAGTAACGTATTTAGTTACTTTTTGAGCGAGTAACGAGTAACCGTATTTAGTTACTTTTTGTGGGTAACGTGTACATACCTACTTACGTAGAATCTAGTTCACCGCTGACACGGGTGATGCATGCTCATATACGGCAAGTGGTTTAACCCTGACGTGGACCTTTCCACTTCTTTTGAAAAAGTTCAAGAACAGTATAATACTAAGGATTGTTGTGTAGTAAGTAAATTTTAGTGGTGTTTCATTTCGTGCAAACTAGTGTAACCCTCATAAGGCCCTAAAGCTGTTTGGGACACAATACAGCTGGAGTTGATTGATTGGTTTATTGATTGATTGATTGATTAATTTATTGATTGATTGATTGATTGATTGATAATATAGAGGGCATGATTTTTTTTTGTCAGTTTAGCGGGGCCCGAATTTTGGGAACTGCGAATTTTGATTTACCGCAACGATCCAATTATAGGGGAGTGCCACAGTATACCCTGAGCTATATTTGACCTGAACGAGAGTACTGACCTCGTCCACACCATGATACCTTTTTTAACTCCTCTCCCAGATAATTGCAGATGCTAAAATAAATCAATAGCAAACAAAACAAGGCAGAAAGTTGCTATAGGTGTCCAAGGTAACAGCGAACAAGAAGAGCGCCAACGAAGCCGAAGCACAGACACGACACACCAGCACTGGAGTGTCATGTTTGTGCCTTCAGCTCCTGAGATTCCCTTGATCTCTTTTTCTTTCTCCCAAGTGCAGAGTAGCCGGCTTGTGCAATGAGCCCAGGCTAACCTCTCTGCCTTTCAGTCATCTCTCTCTCTCTATACCCCCTTCGTCTGTGTTTTTGTGCAGAACTATTTGCCATGATCCAATGACGCAACATACGATCACCGTCTATCACTGACTTAGGTTCAGTAATGCATGCACAGCATGATACAAGAGAGTTTCGAAAGCCATTCCGACAACACCCTAACATGCTCGCGAAGTGCCTTTATTTCTGCTTAGAATGGCTGACGGTGAAGATGTACCAAATGAACAGTGTTCTTTTGTTTTAAATGATGTTTTCGTCAAAGCGTTTTCGTGCCCTGTTACCTCCAACTTTACCGCAGCTCCAGTTTGTAATTTTTTGCCAATGTATCCTGTCATTATAGAATCTGAAGGGATTGCTAACATAATTGAAAATCTTAGAACCTCTTCGGCAGCCGGCATCGACAATGTAACTGTTAAGTTTCTAAAGAACACTAAAACGTATTCAAGCATTATTCTTTCTTATCTTTTTTCCCAGTCTCTCGAACAAGGAATATTACCCAGTGACTGGAAGGTGGGGAAGGTGATTCCAATTCATAAAGGCGGTGATAAACATAATCCTATTAATTTCCGCCCAATCTCTCTAACGAGCATCCCTTGCAAAATTCTTGAACACGTAATATATTCACATCTTGTTAATTTTCTTGACTCCAACTCTTTTTTCAACACAGCTCAACATGGTTTTCGAAAGTTTTATTCCTGTGATACCCAACTACTAACTTTAACTCATCATCTTCACCTCACTCTAGACCGGGGTTCTACGACTGACTGCATATTCCTGGATTTCTCAAAAGCTTTTGACAAGGTTTCTCACCAGCTACTTCTTCATAAACTTAGTAACCTTAACATAGATCCCAATGTCCTCACATGGATAAAATCATTCCTAACGAATCGCTTTCAATTTGTTCCAACTAATGGCACTAATTCTTCGCCCTCACCTGTTAACTCCGGTGTCCCTCAGGGCTCCGTACTCGGACCACTCTTATTTCTTATTTATATAAATGACCTTCCTGTGCATGTTTCTTCCTCTATTAGTCTATTCGCTGACGATTGTGTAATTTATAAAGAGATAGTTAACGACTCTGACATTTCCGCCCTTCAGATTGATATTAACAACATCTGCAAATGGTGCAAGGAATCGCTCATGGAGCTTAACATCACTAAATGTACATCTATGAGAGTATCTCGTCATAACAACACTTGTCCTTCCTACTCTATCAACAATTATACTCTAGTTTCTGTGTCCTCCTATAAATATCTCGGCATTCACATAACCAACGACCTCTCCTGGAATATCCACGTCCAATATGTCACAAACAAGGCAAATAGGCTTTTGGGCTATCTATCTCAAACGTAACTTTTCGCTTGCTCCCCTTTCGTTAAAACTTCTCCTCTATAAAACCCTAGTTCGTCCTAAACTTGAATATGCAGCTTCTATCTGGAGCCCCGGTATCACCCTTGCATCAGCTGTCGAATCTATTCAGAATCGTTCTGCCCGTTTCATACTTTCGAACTATCATCGTACAGCCAGTGTAACTTCCATGAAATCGTCCCTCTCCTTGCCTGATCTCTCTTTCCGAAGAAAAATATCTCGTCTATGTTTATTTCACAAGATTTATTACTCTAACCCCGCTCTCCGTCAAGTATTGTTTTTAGAACCATCGTACATATCATCACGTGTAGACCATGACCTAAAGGTAGGGATTCCCCATTGCAGCACATCCACATTTAATGCCTCTTTTCTACCCCAAACCTCCATTGATTGGAATCGCCTTCCCGCACATATAGTCTCGATAACTAACACAGTTGATTTTAAAAATGTCATTACCAACTTTTTAACAGATGTTCCGTAGCGCGTGTTTTTTTTTTTGTATGTGCTTGTGTGTGTGTGTTTTTTTTTGTTTTTTGTTTTTTGCCTTGTTCAACTATGTTACTTTTATGTGTTAACCGCCCACTCCCCTCTGTAATGCCTTCGGGCCCTGAGGGAATAATAAATGAAATGAAATGAAAAAAAGCGCGGTGTGTAAAGTGCTGCTACAACGTAATTCTGTTAAAGCGCTTCGCCATGCACCGGTCAGCGTCTGACGGCTAGTTCACTTCATTATTTTTAAAATGTGTATATCATAATTTAAAATCAAATGTAATATAAGAAGAGACCCTTGCTGGTTGGTGAGAACTCAAGTTCCGTATTGTTGCGTTTTTTTTTTTTTTTTTTTTTTTTTTGGTTTCGATCAAGTTTTGAGATAACCAACTTCCATCTCCCGGACTCACCGATTTAACCGATTTTCATGAATGATCTTAACATGACTTTTGGTGATTCATCGATCGCTGGACTCCGAGATGAAAAGTAAAAATGGTATTCGCCACTTTTACTTTTCATCTCTTCAAAAAACAAAACAAAAAAGAAAAGACAAATAGATTTTTTTCCTAAGGGAAGTTCGCTCCTACGCGCAATCTACTCCCATGACCTGCGAAGGCTCGCATGCGCTTTGGAAGGAACGGGGACACGAAAAATAGATCCAGCGAAGCGATTTTTGTTATTTCGTTTAGAAATACCATGTTTGGCAAGCATGTCGGGATATTGCATACCTTTTGAGCAGTTCACATCTGTGTATCTCAGAAAACGACTCCTTGCATAACATAAGACGGTGGCCGCTAAATGCTAGCGCAACAGTTGCATCAAAAATATTGCGTTGCTATAGTATATTTAGACAGCCTTGATGTTGGTATACGCCGTCCACGAGTGACCGGTCTCTTAGCTGTATAGATGAGGAATTTAGCCGGTGCGGTGCAACCGCTAACCATGGGGTCTTTAACGTGCACCACATATAGTGCCGGTACGAAACTCATCCAGATCGAACCGGGCAGGGGGTGGGGATTGAACCCAGGAGGTTCTGCAGCGCAAACTTTCGCTCCATCCGAGCTGAGACGCGTTCGCCCACTCGGCCACCGATCCCCGCCGTCTTATGTTATGCGTTAGGTCGTTCGTAAACAGATATGGATCGCTCTAGACGAACGTTATAACGTGGTATGTTTCATACCACGTTATAATGGTACGAATAGACGGTACGCTAGAAACGGTACGAATAGTTTCGATGTATATAGCCCTTTCGTCTGTTCCCCGTTCCCGCGCGGTGTAAGTTCGGCCCGCCACGAGGTGCCATCTTTATGCAGAAAAAGGCACATTGATTGAACCCGTATGGAAGTTTAATTTTGGGCTCGTTTGCTCGAAGATGATTAAATTTAACCGCGGCATAAAGTTAACCGCATTTCTCGGCAAGGGGGAATTTTAGATCACGTGACTGGAAGAGTAGGGAGGGTGGGGAAACATGGTGGAGCGACGCTTCAGCAAGTGTCGCTCGCTTTGGAACATGCAGTCGCAGCACTAACGGGTATGTTTGTCAACAATGAATGCTGCAGGAGGCTTTCGCTTTGCGTCACCTCACTTAAATCGCAAAGCGTGAGGAATTATCTCGCCCCATTTATTTTGTAGATCGTCTTTCGATTTGGCCGTTCCCGCGGTAATTGTTGACATGACAACATCTTTGGAACCTTTAGTAGATTGTCTTGACTCGATCGGCCAGGCATTGATGGCACGCAGAAGCAGAATACGCACATATTTCCGCTGGAGACGAAGTATGCGATTTTCATTTTATGAAGAAGATTTTATGCACAGTTCTTACGTGCTGGCCAACCATGCTGCCGGAGTGCCGCCCGCTTTTCACTGCTCACTTCTTCCTCAACGTTTTAGGCACTGAACTTCGTCGTCCTCTTTCGCACTGGGAAAGGAAATTTCAGTGAGGCTTGTCTTGACTTCAGACAGCCAAACACTGAATGATTTGCCAAACAGTGGGTTCATTCGGTTTTACCTTACCCATTATTTGTACCACGAGCAACAAAAAGTGTTTCTTAACCTAAAATGTATGCCGCGCTGCGTCGCGAAAACCCATAAGCGCGCACACCATGTGGTCCCCCTTTTTCGGAAAGCCTTTTCCCCGAAGGCTAATTGTATTCGATATAAGGAGTAGGTGACACGAGCTACCACCCCATAATAAAACACGGAACTATCGCGATCCAGCCCTCGCCAAACTTGGCTATATAGGTACTTGTACATACCTTGAAGGGAAGGGCGGTTAACTTTTTGCCGCGGTTAAAGTTAACCGGTTTCGAGCAAACGGGTCCAGATGGCAATGTGGTGATCATAGACACGTCTGATCTTGAATATAAGACTGCACATTGCCTCGTTAATCGAGCGACAAAATGACACAACCAAAGTGCCCGCCCATAGATACAGCGATGGAAGGAAGAGAAGCTTCAAAACTCGTTCGGCAGCTTCGCGGTTTCGTGCCGGGCTTGGCCCTAAACCCTGCGAGCGAACAGAGGAGAACTATAAAATAGTATTTTGTAATTTTCTCTTTGCTCACAGTAGTATTCCTGTACAGCAGTGGCACGTCAAATACCCTGACTGACTTCCTTCCAATTGTTACTTCACAATTCCTCGGACGGTATGGTATGCATATTGCATACGACCATATCATTGGTCAGTAAAGTAACCGCACCGCTACTTAGTCTGTTTCTGGAGTCCTCGCAGTACTCGTAAACACGTGGACGTGGAATGGAACGACTATATTCCGATAATGTTTTGGTCCTTTAATTACAAAGACGTGTTTTCAGTGGGGCATCTCACTATCGTCTTGTGTTCCACGATCGTCAAGGTTTGAATTAAGGTTGTCTTCTTACATGCGTACATAACGTTTTTTTTTTAAGAAAACAAAAAAAGACCAGGAGGCATTTTTGGCACATTTCCGTGGCATGAAGGGAAGTTAAGGGAAGGTTGAACCAACTATAAACGATTGCAAGCAAGGACGACTGGCCGACGCCATGTCTGCTCGTGCGACGAACAAGACCGTGCAATTGTAAGCTTGCCCAAGCTATGTTCATGCGCAAGCTGCACGTGCTAGCGCGCATGGGGCACCAGTCGGGGCGCTATGCTTGCAATTGTCTATATTAGCCAATTGGCTCTTGGCGCGGGGGAGGATCAACAGTCCCTGGAAGTCCGTCGATTCGGGGCGGTCCCTTCAATCGCCCTATCGAAATGCGCCGTAGTTCACACTTCCGCTCCGGATACGATAATCACCCAAACCATGTTCACGAAGGGAAAAACCTTTGTCCAACCCTTGTTTTTCGCGGGCCACCTATCTCGTGCTGCGGCCGGAGCACAATGCGAGACGCGGCTTCCTGTTGTCGCTGCTGATTAGCCTCAGCCTGTAATCAGCCTTTTGCAGAGAGCCACGCATGGTTCGTTGGTCACAGGAGCCGCCTGAGAAATTGCTGGATACGAGTCGAGGTGTTAGTTTACCTTATAAGTGCTCCGTGTTTTCGGATAAAAAAAAAAAAAAAAAAAATCCTAGAAACACTCGCTGGTAAATTTTCCGTCAACTCGGATTTATCCGAAAAACTCCGTATTTCAGGGTCACAACGACAAAATAAAAACAAAACAAAAAAGGCGGTGTTTTACAAATGCACTTTGTAAGAGGAACAGGGTCAGCGGTCCTGAGGAGAGGCCACTTCAGTTTCCTTTGAAATCTCTAACTATATATACTGAAAAAAAGGGTTTGCTTTTTAGCTCGTCAAGTTTCTTTCGGGACGACGGGTCGTGGCCCCGGACTTTATTTATTTTGTTTCTGAAGTTTTAAAAATTGGGAACACTAAAATTACACTCCGAATTCCGGAGAACTGGGAATTCAACAAAAATAAACTCTGATAAACCCCGAAGTTTACGCGAAAAATAAACTCCGAAAAACACCTTCCAAATTTCACAAGAAATAAACTCCGAAACCACGGAATCCTACTTATAAGTTATAAATCATAGCATAAACGGCCGTGCCTTTTGCCGACATATTGGCGTCCGCGTGGTGTGCGAATGATGCTGCATAGTCCCGTGCACCAGGCACGTAGCCAGGATTTTGTTTCGGGAGGGGGGGGGGGGGGGCGCCCATGACAAAATGCTGTATGAGGGGGAGGGGGGATAGGAGGTCCCAGCAAAATGAAAGATTTCGGGGGGTGCCCGGGCCCCATGCCCCCCCCCCCCCCCCCCCCGGCTACGTGCTTGTTGTGCACACGATATGCGTTGACGAGGAGGGAATGTCTGTTCCGAACGCGTATGCGTGATATTTTGGGAGGCATGATACGTCGGTCATTTCTTAAGAAATGCACAATCATGGCAACGCTGCGGATCGAATGACGGAGTCTCTACGATGTGTTACGCCAGTTCTAGTCTGAGACTCGGGGAAGCGACACTTGACTTCATTCTCATGCGTGGCGCTGTGGAATGACCAGTGTTAGAAATGGCCCATGTATACAGTCTTCAGGTATACTGTGCCGCGGGAAGATCAACATAAAAATGTAATCTTTACGTGGAAAAAAAAAATATAGATTTACGGGTGCTTTGTGTCAGGTGTCTGGCAGACATGTAAGTAACGTGTTACGTAACGAGTAACTACTTCTACCTATAGTTACTTTTTTTCGGTAACGAGTAACTTATTTAGTTACTTTTTTATGAAAAGGAACGAGTAATGTATCTAGTTACTTTTAAGGCCAGGTAACGAGTAAAGGTATTTCGTTACTTTTGAGGAGTAACGTGTACAACAACGTTAAAACAGTCTCGTTTTGATTCTAACCTGCAGAGTATACGTCTATCGCGACAAAAGAAGATGGGCAACCCGAGAAGAAATGACTGAACAGTATGAAAGTATAGCGACGTTATCCGCTGAACATGTTAGTCGAAGTCTACAGTGTCCCTCACCCAGCGAACACAATAAAGTCCGTTGGTTGAACCTTCTAGAATCGTGCAAAGACCGAATGTAAACCCCGAGGTTGCCAACACGGGAAGGCACAGAACCCTATTGTCAACTTGGAACTTTAGAAGCAGAGAGAACAAAAGAGAGAAGGGAATTCCAGGTTCACCAGCTTTTCCTGAAGCTCAAACTGCCGTTCCTTCGAGCGCCCTGCAGTATAGAACGACTCTTCTTCAGGGTCGCCGGATCTGCATATTGTCAAGTATAAGCAAGCGGGGAAACCTTACTGATAAAAACTTCGAGAGGCAGCTACTGCTTATGTGCAACGACTGCTGAAAAGTATGCAATATACCATGAAACAAAAGCAGTTGCGTATTTGGTCGTCAAAGTAACGAGAAAAGTAACTCGCTACTTTTGAGGTAAAGTAACGCGTTCCTTTTAAGAATCAGTAACGAGTAACGTATTGAGTTACTTTTTGAGCGAGTAGCGAGTAACGGTATTTAGTTACTTTTTGGGGGGTAACGTGTACATTCTTGGTGTCTGGTGATCGAATAGTCTGACTGAAGTACAGTTTCCCCCAGGCTACTATACTTGCTTTTATGAAGACGATATGAGCAGAAATAAATTGACCCGAAGTCAGGGAGCCCGCAAACGGCACGGAATGGATGGGAAAAGTGTGATACTTGCTGAGGACTGTATCGAAAAAGACAGTGGAACAAAATTTGAGTAAATTTAAGAAGCTACGGGATTTTTGCCAGCACCAGTAGTTCGTATTTTGTCGAATTATTTCCGGAAAAGAAAGCAGACGAGACCCTCATGACGTGACTGCCGCACCGAAAAGGCCTGGGAACGATCGATCGCAACATCTCACTGAAGGCGACTCCTTCCCACAACTATATGTTGCTATTGATGAAACATGCGTGAAGAACTTCGAACCTGATTGGAAATCGCAGTCAAGTGAGTGAAGAAGTCCATCATCCCCATGACCCCAAACATTTCGACAGACACAGTCGGAGATCGAGCAGATTATGATATGCGTACATGGTCATCTTGGCGTCATCCTGTTTAATATTGTAGATAGTGCATTGCACCGTGTGGAACGTGTCAGAGCGACCTATTACCACGAGTTCCTCACAAGGGTGCCCAGAAAAAAAAAAAAAAAACGCACAGCGACCGATGTGACTGGTTCGTGCAGGAATTGGTCATTCGTATTGCACGACATTGCACGCGTACACGTGGCAAAGGTGGTGAGAGATTGTCTCTCTGCTCTAAAGTAAAATATACTCAAATAAAAAGTTACTTTGGAAGCAATTCAATCAGCGGGGCTGTCCTATAAACCGCAATGTCTCTATTTTTTTTAACCCTTGCAACATTGTTGTAGCAACTAATCGGGGGGAAAGGGGGGGGGGGGGGGCATTCGGATCAACTTCCGAAAATCACTCAGAGAGATGGCAAAACAGAATCATTACCCATAAACTAGAGTACAATTGAAAGGGATTATATTTTTTGCTTATTAAAAACAGATAAAATATACACTCTAAGAAATGCTTGCACGTCTACTTACCCGCAAAACACTCGTAGAGCCAATCTCTGCGATCTGCGAAATCAGCTGAGCGAATGATGAGGGGGGAGAATGATCTGTTTAGACCTCAAAAATTACTTCTGCGCTGTGGCATTACGCAATGCGAGCATGACGTTTTGCATTGCGTAATGCCACAGCGCAGACTTCATTTTTAGGTCTAAACAGATGTTCCGCCTCATCATTCGCTGAGCTGATTTCCTAGATCGCGATGATTGGCTCTTTAAGTGGTTGGCGGGTAAGTAGACGTGCAGGCATTTCTTAGAGTGTATAATCGTGTGCGTTACTGTATGCAACATACTTCTACGTAATAATTGTTTTGTCTCGCATTAAAAGGAGGAGGAGGATGGAATCAACATTGTACGGAAAACGACCACTGCATAGTTTACATGGGGTCACTGTTATCCTATAGGATCACGCCCGGTCGTCGTCCCATCAACGAAGCGGCATATCGACCGCGAGCACCTGACCGCCTTGACCGATGGACGTCGCTCTCCGAGGAACATGGATGGTGTGATGGATGGTGCCCCACACAAGAACGAGATCGCTTCTTACAGGTCGGTGTTTTCCCTCGTCTCGCAGGCACGACCACTGGTTACACTTGCGCGCTTGAACAAACCCTCCGATTTAACGAGTGCTGAATTTTCGGCCTTATTTTCGATTAAACCTGAACTTTCGGCAAAAATAAAACATATTATAATGAGAAGTATTCAGCGTAGCTCAGCTCGCGTATATATATATATAGTTTGCTCCGTAAGTTTTTCAACGTTTTAATATTTTAAACCATTTTTTTTTTTTTTTTTTTGATGAGCATCGTTTTTCAATCTCGAGCCCCTTAGCGCGCCTTGGCCGCGCAAAAAGTAATTTTTTTCCTTTTAAATTTTTTTTTTGTGTGTGTGCATAACCGCATGCAAGTAAATAAACGAAAAAATAAAAAAAGCGGAGGTGCGTTATTTGGGTTCATTAGACTCGATGATCACACTTCATTCAAGGAGGGAGCGTTCCCCGCCTCGTCGTGCGTGGCCCTAGCAGTGTTTACTCGCTGCCTGGGTTCATGTCTGCGCACTCGCGGTCATTACTCGGCTGGTTGCGCATACAAATGACCCACGAAGGTCGCCTTGCTGCCTCAGCACTCCCGTGAGGGGCCGGGCCTGTCTGCACCAACGGCCTGTCAACGAGACACCCTCGTTTGAGTCGGTTTCATTGAAAGCACGCTGTGCGATACAAGACTGTGTGCTCTTGGGAGCACGTTACACATCTTCGGGAATTCCGATCCCGAGTCCTTATATTTCTTTTCGTTGCGAATTTAGTTTGTGCCGTATAGGGCATGCATGTCGAGGTGTATCACGAATGCTATAAGATACGGCTTGAGCTCGCAAGCTGCTATTGTCTCAGGATGTTTGCTTTTGATAATATCGTTCTTATATAAAAAAAGGGAAAACGTTCATTTATTCATATCTACCGTGTATTTGTTGCGAATGAAGCTGGTTTTAGGTTCAGAGCCTGCGCCAATGTGTGTGTGTGTGCGTACATGACGCGTTTATTTGCCGGCATGCAGTGCATGTCATCGGATGTTCGTTCATTTTTTCCTTCATTCTAATATTTTTGAGGGCTTCTAAATGCAGAGGGGAGCAAGGCCCGAAAGAATCTGAGTTACCGTTGCGCATGATCAGGCCACAATACATTTTTACGGTATCCACTGGTAGAGGATGCTGTTCCTTATAAGCGCTGCTTAAACTTTATTGTTCGTTTTTTTTTTTTTTAAATTCTAAATTACGCTTTAAAAAAGAGTAGTTTTGGTAAAATCAGACCAAATTGTGCGATATGGAGTCGCGCCAAAACGGCGGGGGATGGTGACGTTTTACGACTGCCAACAGGTATACAATTGTAGCTGCTTTGACTACACCGTCTAACTCTGTCGCTTCATTGAAAATTAGTTTTTACGTCGTCTATCACACGCCCTTCTCCCCTTTCCCTTTTGCGTGAATAGGAAACATGAGTTTAATAACTATAATAAACCAATATCCGCCTCTTAGGTTTTCATTCGAGCATACTATCCGTATAAACAAGGTCGATCACGATCCCACTGGGCATCAAACACCACCATTCGTTGATCCGCTGGTTTCCGTGAAACCCATCAGATTACTTAATTACAAGGCTTCCGAGAGCTCCTCAGCACCGAACTCTTGCATGTCTCATCTTTAGTATATCTCGGCCTTCGTTTATGCGACCCATACAAGCAGTCAGATGTAACGAAAGGTAAAAATGCGTCCTAAAAAAAAGAAAACAAAAAATCAATCGCGAGAAAAAAAAAGAAAAAAAATAAGCTATCGTTAATTTGTTGCAAGATGAAGGTACACAGCCTTCTTTGGAGGAGCAGAGCTCCCAAAAAAAAACGCAATCTCCGTGAAACTGCGTCGGCTGCAGATTCTCTTGAGTTCCTCCACTATACGCTCTCCAACGATCGTGACCAGAAAATCGGCTTTCTTGACACTTACACGGTTTCGGAATTCTGTCTTCGCACGCGCAAAGTTTTTGTCCAGCGTATATGCAATGAAAGAACGTGCGAACGTAAATAAATATCGACGGCTTCGTTTTATAGACTATTTAGGGATCTCAAAATGATTCCCTATATTCGTGTCTCGGGGGATGGACAAAGGACTCTCGGATTACAAAGTAAGAAAAAACAAGAATAAAGACGGGACAAGAAACAAAAACACGGGATAGCTTTTTTTTTTTTTTTTCTGCGTATGTATACTTTTTTTTTAAAGTTTTTTGGGACTGTGGAAAGTGGTTACAGACAGCCACGGGAGAATCATGTACGCCGCTCCCCTCCGGTTTGTATATAAATATGCGCTCACTCTGACGCGGACAAGCGCTGTGCATGCGTGTGATGTATATGCCATTGGGCTCCGACAATTGCACGTCGGAGCTATACGAAGTTTCTGGGCTTGTGTATACGTTCGCGTCAACTGCCGATCCAGTTCGGTATAGAAGCGATCGTAAATCTCCCGAGCGATTGCGACATTTTCGGGAGAAATCTCCTTTTTATGGTTCGTATTCCCGTATTCTTTCGGCCTTTCACCGAAGGTGTGGAAATTTTTAGACGTCAATGGTCTCATGAAGGCAATGCCGCGCGACTTGCCGCCGACACGGGCATGTTGGGAAGTTGGAGGCGTTGAGGTCTGTATATATGCCAGTGTGCCTGCTGTGCATTATACAGAAAACACAATGCTGTACATCCGAGGTCGGAGAGCCGCCATGTTTGTGGGCCGTTCAAAAGCAGGATAACCAACAGGCACACGAGAACGAAGGAATCAGAATCAGTGATGTTCCGAAAAATCGGACAGTTACGATGGTTATTCAACCATAGTTTGCCACTTCGTAACACATATACTATCTGTTTTGAAACATCGTTCAAAGTAGAAGACTTGTTCGTATGAAAAAACGTATAGTAGTGTGTGATAACCCCCGACATTTTTCTTATTTTGTTTTTTTATTTGCTGGTTTCTAAAAAGTATATTGAGTCGACAGTCATTTCCCGAGCTAATGAGTTGGACGAGTGTCGCTTTCGAAAGGGAAACGTCGTATATATGTTGTATAGGAACTCTGAACCGCACCTCAATCCGAACGTTTTGGGTGTTTGTTTAATTGCTCTGCGATCGCCGTTTTTCTTTTCGCTAATCGTTAATTTGTTCATGTAGTTTCGCAAAAACCGGCTCTGGAGCATGCAGCGGCCCGCGTCCAATACTCGGCTCCACCACTTTGAACGAGCGAGAAGAAATATTATTACTCTTCTCACTCAAAAAAAAAAAAAAGAAAAAAAAAAAGGAAAAAGAAGAAGGAAAGGCTTGCAAGTTAGAAAGTGCGTCGTTGCATGCCATTCCGATTTATTACACCGGCCTCGTTAGAAAACATGCCATAAACGTCATGAGCAATACCGACGGTGATCTTCAATGATTCTCATTCAACTGGTGTTGCTTCACACGTCGTTCCACATGCGTGCATGCAGGGAGACACTCTTGTGGCATGTTCGACAAGAGAGAGAGAGAGTCAGAGAGAAACGACTGAATGAAACTCTGAACGCGGAGGCGGAAGGGAGCGACTGCAAATTGGAAGTATACACTCAGTGTAAATAAGTTGCTCCGCCTGTCGACGTGCCAATTACATACCAGCATGGCGTCTGGGCGGGAAGGCGTACGCTCTGTGGCTCGGAAAACGATCGTTTGCCATGTCCATGTAATCGGTGTGGCAATGAAAAAACTTGTTTGAGACAAAAAGAAAAAAATGTACGTGTTGAATTTATATATATATATATATATATATTTAGCTGAAGTGAGACAATCGGACAAGTCATCTGAGGATCGTGTATATTCCCAAGTGCCTTCCCTCATTCATTGGAGGGTCTGGGGAAATGGGAATTCGGAAAACATTAGAAACAGCAGTATTTTTTTTTTCTTCTCTAAACATTTGTAAATGCAAAAAAAAAAAATAAACAACAAAAAATTTCGGGGATTTATTGGTTGAGCAAGAAAGAGAAGATGTTTTTATCATTTCCATTTGTATACAGGATTCTCAGGCTGCATGCGCAGAAATAGAAACAAAACTCCTGAAAATCATTGGCTGCAAAGAACTATAGCATATTAAGTTTCGTGATTTTTTTTTTTTTTTTTTTTGTTTTAGACCTGGGAGTTATGGCCTGCACCTAGGCAGTGATGGGCAATTTTTAAATGCACATTTCAGAAACAACTTTGATAATTTTATAGTGAATTACATATTAGGGAAGGCATTTGTATATTTAAAAATTCACCCCTGAAAAATATGTATTTATTGTAGTTAAATGCGATTCTGGGCCCTACACTTCGCGATGTGTTTTGGATATCTTGATCATGATTATTGCCACGGTTTGAGCGAGAAACAAATTTTAGCAAAGTTGCGCTAACCTTTTTTAAATCCACTCAATTGTCGTGACATATTTCACCCTTTATTCGGGCAAGGTTTTTACTTTTTTTTTCTTCCTCGCAGTTGAATTTAAGTTGAAGACGCCCAACTATATATGGAAGTCAAATGTATTTGGGGAAGTATTTCGAACACCTCCCATTGCATTTGTAGTTGGTCGCATTTTTGTGAGTATTTTGGAAATCCCTGGCCGCAACAAGGAAATAGTTGAAATATTTTGTCCGGCAATTCATTATATGCACAAAAGAGGGAATAGAATTTCTTTCGAATAGTTTTGTCTGTGGATTCATTGGCTTCGTATGGGGATCACTTTTCTCTAAACATTTTGTCCGAGAGAATTCACTGGCTGAGTGAGAACCAATTTCCTCAACTATTTCTGTCTGGCGGCGAATTGGATGCAGAACAGAAGGAATCAAATTCCTCCAAATATTTTTATCCGGGGTTTCATTGATTGCAGGAGAGAAATCAATTTTACGGATATTTATTATCTGAGTATTGACTGCAGAGAAGGAAACAAAGCTCTCTTTTTTTCTTGTTTGTTTGTCGGAAGAAGTATATAGCTGCACAGAAGAAATCTTTTTCAACTTCTTTTCTTTTTGTTCTGTTTTTTTCTGGGGATATATCGATTGAAGGCATGGTATGTATTCACTTGCAACATTCTTCTCCGGAGATTCAATGACCGCACCGATGGAATGAACGTTCTTGGGCAAATTTGCCCGTGGATTCATTGGTTGTATACGGAGGAAATATATCCTCTCAGAATATTTCTGCCTGATTCCCGAATGTCCACAAACGCTTCAGCTAAGAGAACTCGTTATAAGATCCGTCATCTGCAGAATGATCGGCGATAACGTATGGATGGACGGCAAGTGGTTTACATACAGAACCGCGCAATCTTTACAGTGTAGCTTTGGAAACACTCGGACAATTGAAGTACCGTCCATTTCAAGTCACAGGTCAGAGAAAGATTTTTCACTCAAGCTGCGAGGAACCAACCAATGGCAACCATACTGACAGTCGCTTTCGATTTTCAGACTTTGTGCATTGACTGATCCGGACCACAACACGGAGCAGTTGATAACGTCACTCCAAAATGCCAATTTCTCCAGATCACGATCAGATTGACATTGGAGAGCCATCGGAGCAGCGGGGTTGTTTCGCTCTCAGTGAAAGGAAGTTTGTTTATCAGCTAAGCAGAGACGCCTTCGGAGGATACGCGGCACAAGCTTCGTGTATCCAGTCGTCCAGAATCAGCCGAGAACTGGGGGCTTCTCAGGAGACCCCCAATTTACGGTCACTGCCATCGCGTTCATTGCGACGAATGCCAACGTCAACAGAAGACGATCATCAGGGACGTCTCGACCGCGACGCACGATATACATCCTGGGCACGACATCGGTTGGCACATGGCACGACAGCTCGGCCGAGGGCCCCGGGGGGAAGTCGTCCTTGCGCATCCCGTCCAGGTTTAGCACGCGTCGACGACACACGCGGAAAGGGGAGTTCGTAATCGCAAAAAAAAAAAAAAAAAAAAAAAAACAAAGCCCACAAGAAAAGGAGGTTTGCGTATCCGATCTGCGCGAAGGTCTCGGAAGGAACCCTGGTGTCGGGCGCGAGCGACGGGGATGGTCCAAGCGAGGTGGGGGAAGCGAGGCACTCGGACGGGGGTTCGACAGGAGGGGGGCCCCGCGGGGGCACTCACCGGCGGGGTCCGCGTCCGGCGGAGCGTCTCCGTCCGAGAAGTCGTTGGCGCTGTCCGGGCGTGGCGGCCTGCGGCTGCCGGCGATGAGCGCGTCGATAGAGAAGTCCTTGGCCCTCGCCGACATGGGGCTGGATCTCGCGGCCGGGTCGCCAGGGTCCATTTGCGCGGCGAGCGGGGCCGCGGCCACCATAGAGCCGCAGCAGCGGGGCTTGGGCCGGCCGTATCGGCGGCCACTGCCGCCGGGGCAGGGTCCGCTCGTGGCGCCCCTGTGCTACCCAGGAAGGCAACTCCTCCCCCGACCGAGAATCGGGCACACGAACGTCCGGGCAGCCGCGCTGTCGCCAGGGCGTCCGCGCGGACGCCGAGCTCGCCGCGCTGGCCGCAGCCAGGCCCCTCCCCCGCCGCCGCGGCTTCCGGGGGCGGGCTCGACCGGAGGACGGCCGACGTCGACGCGCCTGCCCATTGGCCGTGTTGCGCCCGGGGCGAGGCCCCCCGCCGCCGCCACGACGCCTCGTGCCCGCGCTCGGCGACAGGGGCCGCGGTGATTGCGTCTCGGACCAGTCTGGCCGCGCTCTCGCCGCTCGATATCGATCGCGAGCTGTGTGGCCGCAGCCGCACAAGTGGGCCCGGGGAGTCGCCAAGCCGCAGAGCCCGGCGACCCCACCAGGCCCCCAAGGACGACCGGAAAACGTCGCCACGCGCGCGGGAGAACGCGCCGCGGCTCCGCGCCGGGGCCTCGACCCCGGGCCTGCTGGGTGCCGACTCCCCGGGCCTCCGACCTGCCCAACCGCCGCTGGAAACGCTTTCCGAGAGCACGTGACGATCCATCCATGCTACGCTGCAGTGACAGCGCGCGAATAGGGAGCCTTCGGACGCATCCTGCGTGCGAAGGCTCCCTACTTGCGTAACAACCGCTTATCTGGGCCCCGGGTAATGATGCCAGCGCTTAGAACTCCTCCCTAGAGTCCGGGACTCTTCGGACGATTCGATGGGTTTTTAGGGAGGTTATAGACGGTTTCCCTATTTCGGGATATCTCGTGAAAGTGGGATGAACTCGTTCGTTCCTGGTTGCCATTCATTCGCAACTTCGTCGTCTTTACTACAAATGACGTTTCTGACACGGTGACACAGCAATACGAGTTCTTGCGCACATTTTTATTGCTTATTGGTTTTTCATGAACGAGTCCTTATAGACATCTCATAAATCGAACAAATGATCGTTTTGCGTTATAATAACAAATGAATTGAACAATCCCAATTCAACAGGAAGCGAGAAGAAAATCAGACTTCTGAGCGGTCCGTCATGCAAAGATATAATATTTGTAACAATCATAATATTATTGCTTAAAGATAGAACATATGGGTTTAAAATCTGCCTATACCTCGCCATACTCTGACTCCTCTTTTCCTCGGTCGTGCGAGTCTTTCCGCCACCAGACAGACATTGGGAGGTTTGATGTTCGCGCTATACTTTTCTCTGTAACGGGACATGAAACCCCGAACACCCAAAGCCATCTTAACAGCGCTTGACGCGAGTTCACCGCTTTGCCAAACGAGCAACGCACTCCCCAAATATCAAATGCGTACCGGATCGCTGTACACTGAGATGGGAGCGGCCAAGCGCTATGCAGCTATCTTTCAGTTGCCCTGCTTTCAGCGTCAGCTCGCTGCCCTCAATGGTGCTTGTAGTGAACGAGCGCACTCGACGCTTACATGACGGGCGAAGCATCAAAATACCCTTGGAGACGGGTAGACAGGGGTGACTAAGAAACGAAGCGATACCGAGAGCACCGAGTCATACTTAAAATAAACACACACACACACACACACACACACACACACACACACACACACACACACACACACACACACACACACACACACACACGCACACGCACGCACGCACGCACACGCACACACACACACACACACACACACACACACACACACACACACACACACACACACACACACACACACACACACACACAGGAACTTGACAATATTTGCTCACGAAACCATTTGTCTTCTGTTGAGGTCGATGACCTACCACGTACAATCTCGCCAAACTAGCAGCATTAAAAAAAAAAAAAGCGGTGTAAGTGTACAGAGATGACAAAAAATATCTGCGGTTCTGTTTATAAAATCAGCTTTCATGGAGTTTGAACTCGTATCTGCAGTCTGCCGACAGAATACCGAATAAACAGGAAAGCATGTACAAGTCCGGGCGACATATCCGAGAACAGTTCGTCGGGATATCGGCAGTCTGTGAAAATTCAAAATGTACGTCCGATACTTCTCATTACTTACTCGTACCAACAGCTTTACTGAAACGCGCGCATGAAGGTGTTGTGTTTGGTATACTATTTGCGGGGTTAATCACTTCAGTATATCGTTTTTAGAGCAAGTATTCAACATACTATGTTCCGAGCAAAGTCGAGAAATGCGGCAACGCATAACTAACATTCGCGAAAGCGAATCACGCGGTTCTAAACGTCATTATGCATGCCCGCGTTCCACTCCACTGGAGGCGCCCTCGGGGACATCTCGGTCTTGTTTAGGGATGGCTGGGGATTTTTCAGGACTCGAGCGGGGAAACTGAGCCCCCAGGAGTAGTCTCCGCTGCTCGCAGGATGCCCGATGGACTCTGCCCTTTGCAGTTTGTTTTTTCAACCCCACATTGTTATTATTTATTAAGCTGGTCGCCTTTGTTCAATCGAACTGTTTACTCGCGACATTAAATGAAGCTATGGCCGGAATTGTGAAGCATTGAGAGGTGGTATGCACTTGTTTGCGCGATTGGAAACGATAGAGCTGGAGCATATCAAAATTTAGCTTAAGAAAAAGAAATTATATTTGGAAACCTCGGATAAAACATATATACACGGAAGCAGCAGGTAGAAAGAACCCTTACTTTACTTTTAGACTTTAGTGTCTCGAGATATGAAATTTCAAAGCAGTTCGAATTATATTTGATTCGCTTTCCAAGTATCACATTTGAATGTATGACCAGAAGAAGCGGGTCTTTATATTTCCCTGATCATGATCAATCAATTAGGGTGCAATGGTATCAGGTGATTCACAATTGAAAATTATTTGAGTAAGTTAAGTAGTGGTATTCTTTTGGAAGAGTGGTTATCCTTTGTTCTTGATCTCGTTTCGATCTTTTCGTTTGGACCTTTTTAAAAGGACTTTTCTCAAAACGTCCTTCTCGCTTGGGCCGCCGCATTTGATCCATTCTCGTTACATCCTTCGCGTCTCGCGTCCTCCAAGGGGGGAAAAAATAACATAAATAACATGAGGGCATGTCGAGGTGTCGGTTGGTCACCGCATGTCCCCGAAGAAGCTCGTTCAAATTCTCCCGTACCCCCAGCTTCCACACGCAAGCGATCACGTACACACGCACACGTGATTTGGTCCCGCGGTTTGGCTAATGGTCCCTATAGAATATACGTTCGTTCTGCTCTTGAAATATGCAACGAAGTTCAGGAGGCTGCTCGTTGCGGTTGTCCGGAAGTGCGTCACATGCGCTGGACAATCAAACACCAAACTGCTCCTCTATGTCAAAGCGCGGCTTCGTATGTCCCTTATACTCCCGATTCCGTGCAGTTCCTCGAATGGCCACTGCGGGAGAAATGGCGGCGTTGCGATCGCCGTTAGCTCGGTTCTGGTGTACGGGTCGGTGCCACACTTTCAGCGTATAGGCTCTGTGGCAGTTTCCCAACTGAAATGTTCTAGTAAAATTAGTTCATAGTTATGTTTTCACTTTTGTCTATAGTATACTGGCAGAGTGAGAATGGCAGGGCGTGTTTTTCGTGCGTTGGCCCTCTGTTGCGACACGCCGTTGCGACGTTGCGACGACGGAAGTTTCAAAAGAGCCGCGGGAGAGAGGCGAGGCGATCGAAAGCAACTCATTCTTTGTATATATACCGACTTTACGAATTATAATCAAGATAAATACATTTTTTGTTGCCATGGAAATTTGAATTTGTTACCTTCATAAACGACTAAGGCAGGAAGTAATTCCGTTACAATCGTATACGGCATCCTTATCAAATTGCGTTATTCGGGGCCCGTTGCATTTGAACCAAATTACAATCACGTTTTCTTTTTCAATACAAATGAATTCGGGCTATGGAAACTTCGTAGGAAAATAGAAATACCTATACAAAACAATACATCGTAATTTCAGAACGCTTCAATGAGAAACCAATCACAGGCTTGGGCCCGTGACGAGTCGTATACTCTGCACGGAATCTGTGGGGACTTTGTATGCAAAGGTTCCATAAAATGTACAGCATGATTTAAGCAGAAAAGCCTTTCAAGTAACATGGCGTCAATGTGACTCTTGTCGCATAAGCGAAACTATAACGACAGTCTATATGCAACTTGTAGTGGGGAACAAGCGAAATCCTAAACAAAAGCCAATCGCTCCAACACGGGTTCGCTGCTGTTCCTCCATTTTTTTTTAATGTTTATTGTGCTTAAACCGTGACATCCCGAAGGAGAGGATTCTGAAAGGAATTTTATATTCAGTTACAATCAATAAATACATCCCGAATTAAAACAAACAAACAAACAAACAAACAAACAAACAAACAAACACACACACACACACACACACACACACACACACACACACACACACACACACACACACACACACACACACACACACACACACACACACGCGCACAATTCCAAATATTAAAGATATTTTAAATATGTATTTCAAACTTCCTGCATTTTCAATACTGCCAGCACTTTATTGGGGTGTGTTTTGCATATAAGCCTTTTTATAACAAGAAACGTACACTCGGCGCGACGAACGCGGCCGCCGTAACATGAAGAGACAACCGCCTCGAAGAGAGGTCGATTCGAATTCAGACACCTTGTTGCCACTCGAGGGTTTTATGTTTAAGCAGTAAATAAATACACAGCTTTAGATATATAATGCTAGTCAAAGCAAGGGTCGACCACCCTTACTTCTTTATTCTACTACTATACTCATAAAATATTGAAGGGCGTATACGAGAGGTGTATGTATATTCCTCTTGATGCTCCTAATATGCAAGGTTGATTTTGATGCTCAGTCATACGTATGTAACCACTTTCGGAGGCTGTTTTGGCCACTGCTTCGAATAATTAACCCTGCATATATGCTTACTACTAGAATATGTACAGTTCATGCGCTCCGAGAAAGCATATTTAAGGACGAATATCGGCGAGCACAACGAAACATATACAAGTCGAAACCTCATTTATTATGAGGGGGTCCTCGGCTAAAGTATTAACGCCCGGTCGTAGTTTTTTAAGATATACGCGGAGGTAAGAGATACATAACGTTGGGCAATTTATCAATTAACCCGCCGATTAATGGATTAATGCTTTATTAATGTTTTTTTTTAACGGTTCCGTTCTGTGTTTTAGCAAATCCTAGGACAAAGTAAAAATGCCCGCTTTACCACTTGGTGCGAATTTGTCTATTATAGCAGGCACCACTGTTTATTCCACGGTAAAATCCTTTAATAGTAATAGTTTATTTTTGCTTCATTTTACAAAGATATAAATCCGTTCTCACGAAAGCACTTTTGTGCTTGTGTGTGAGTACGGGCAGCACACCGGAGTACAATTGACCCCCCCCCCCCCCCCCACCAAAAAAAAAAAAAGAAAAAAAAAAAAGAAACTACAACAAGAGTAAGATAAAATACACAAAACGGGGCAGCTGCGCCGTTGAAGTTATACAATCATTGACACTGAACGGGTCACTATTTCGGAGCAAAACCATAAACACATTTCAAAAAGAACATGACAAAATCACAACGAGTTCATGTTACGGCAAATCATAAATGAATCAGCAACACATACTTGGTATTTATGTTTGCATTCCCAGTGACTGTCATACGGAGTGAATATAAGGCGTAAATAAGAACGTAAATATATTTAAATTTTAAAATGCTTTGTGCTTCTTTTTTTTTTCTTCCTCGTGTGGCACAGCGTCTTTTCAAATAAGGTTGAACATATGAGCATTGATGAAATATCAAGAAATAGTAAAAAAAAAGAGAGACAGTTTTGACACCTAAAAAAAAAAATCATGCCTAGGGTCAACTCCTACTGATTAACCGATTAATATTTGATTAGAAGATAGCGATTACTCGGATTAAAAATTTTATTCAGCGCCTAGTCCAATAAAGCAATTTCCACCTTTAAGGGCATAACGACAGACTCGATACACTCTAAGCCCGGTCCCACTTAGTAAGAGGGGCATTTCTTCGATTTTTTCCCACTAAGCTCTAAGGGGGGCGACAGCCCTCCTAATATTACACGGGGATGTTCCCTCGTAATTAAGTGAGACACCACCCCTCTCAAAGTAAGCGATACGGCGTCTCCCTTAAATTCGAGGTCAGTCCCTCTTAGTAAGAGGGACATTTTTGAGATATTTTCCCTCTTAAATTTGGAGGGACGGAAGGGCCGATTAAAATGCATGGGTATTAGCGGCGAGATGTTTTGGTGGCGCCCTCATATGGTTCCCCCTTGTTACGTCATTACCTTGCAAACAACAAGTTCGATGGTGTTTGTTATTAGCATGGTGGAAGCTTGAAATCATTGCGCTCTCAAAGGAACACTGCCAACACTGTCAAAATTAAAGTTCTTTCATTCCTCTTATTCCGTCGATGATGAATCCCCTTTCCGACGTCATAGTCAGCGTTCGGCCAATCGTGGAAGGCCGACCACAGCGACGCTTTCGGTCGCGCACGGGGCTAATAGTGCCCCTTAAGTCGGAGTCACACTGCTTATACATCATACAAAATGCATTCTGCAAACATGTTCCAAAACGAGTCACCGCGAGATCCGTGCCTCGTACGCCACGAGGCAACCAATTCAAGAGGTAGCTTTGTCACGACTCACATAGCATACGAAGCATGGATGTCGCGGTGACTCGTTTTGGAACATGTCTGCCCAGCGTAGTTTGAATTATGTATAAGCAGTGCGACCCCGGCTTTAGGTTATATCTCTAAAGGCCGGTTCAGACACTTGCGTTTGAGTGCGTTTGACTGCGTTGCGTCGAGAACCGAAAGCGAGTCACCGGCACATCTGTGCTTCGTATGAAGCGTGGAATCCAATTCAAGGAATCATCTTGGCACGCGATGTAAGCAGCAGGGATGTCCTGGCTTCTCGCTGCCGCAACGCAGTCAAACGCAGTCAAACGCAACTGTCTGAACCAGGCTTTATTGTATCGTAGAATTTCTGCTCCTTCAAGTTTTGACTATCAGCTGACATGCTGCACTGCAGTGATGCGGTTCTCGCACTTTCTCTGATATTGTTTAGCCAAAGTTATTTTGTGCTGCGCAACAGAATTGAAAATTGATCTGTTTATTATGTTTGATACACGGAATCAATATGACAAATAAAACAGTAGCACTTTTAAAAAAACATGTGTTTGATTTGCCATGACAAAGGAAAATATATTGAAATGTCTGTATCAAATAGTACTTTTTTAACGATGTTTTGGTAACTTATACAGATAAAAAAAGACGTTATAGAACGACGCAGAAATAGGCGTTTCTTGGGAACTATCACACAAAAAATTTTGCGCTGCAAAGTGACACCTTTTGGCTATCATAAGCATGGAACAATACAAACGTGCTGAAAATCGCCTTTTTTTAGCGGATACCACAAAAAACCAAAAAAAAAACACAAAAAAAACAGTACCCTTTAAGAAAAAGCCCGTGCGTCTAATTTCCCGCACAACACGTGGAAAGCCTGTAACCATGACTCACATAGGAAGTTTAGCGAATGTCGATGCCGCAGCATGATTAAACAAAAAAAAAATATATGTATAGTCTGAGTTGTGACACTGAGCATCACAACTGAAACTGCGTTTTTTGGTCTAATCATATATATGTTTTGGCATCGTGATTCGCTGAGCTGCCTCCTTGAGTTACAGTGATTGGCTATCCAAGGGTTGTTCGGAAAAGTCGATTCATGGGCTTTTTTTTTTATTTTTTCTTTTTTTTAGAGTGTAGTTACCTGCTTCATAGCATTAAAAACGAATTACTCGGCGTTTCTTGCCATCAGCAGGAGCTCAAAATTTCTGTTGTTTTTGAACTGCACTAAACATTTTTTTTTTTTATCTTCTCCGACATGAACTGAATCGGAAACTCGTCATTTTCAACGAGCAGCGCGAGTGCGGATTTATGCTGCTTCTAAGGTGCAATGGTGTTGTGGTTACCCACCTGGAAACGCTCTCGGAGGTCCTTATATGGCGAATGCATCGAAAAAATAGTATTCAAAATGGCGCTGCCATAGATTTGTTCATTCTTTATGTACTCATATAATATTTGCATATCGTCCCCGAATGCTGAATCATGGGTTACTCATTCTTTCTTGTCGTCGCGGCATCATCACTCTCTGCTTGTTTCATACGTTTTTTCTTTATTCTTACTCCTCAAAAGCTTACCTTGCACTGTATACTCCCCCGCACGCATCTCTTAGCGCACCGCGGTCATCCACTTAAAGTTGCACGCCGACGCACTCGCACCGTCACTTTTTCAGCCTTCACCTTTCACCGTGCAGCCTCCAGACTGGAATGACCTTTCCCATCACATCACCGTCATCGCCCGCCGGTTACAAATTGTCAGGTATGTGACGCTGAGGAGCAGCCAACATGATCGTGATTCCGGCACCGTGTACGACTTCATAACATCTGTACTTTTTTTTTTTTTCTGATTTGAAAATTATGAAAAACGCGATGCATGTAAAGTGTATGTGCATGTATACGTAGCGCAGCCTGAGGACGAAACGAAACATCTCCGAAGTTCGAAGAGTATAATAACCTTCCTGACGGGTCCTATGCCGTTCAAATGCAATCGGTTCATACAAGGGTGAAATGCTCAACGCAGGAATCTGAAGTTGCAAAGATGCGAGTTTTAGGCACTTCACAACACCCATAGGGCCGTAAATCTGTGGAGGGTGTGTCCGCTACTGATCATTTTCTGTCGTGACGCCTCCTGGATTAGACAAACGACTGCGTCGCAATTTCAACGGCATTTGTTAAACAACAAATAATAAATAAACACCAAAACCAAACTGGAAATGCGCATTGCGATCGAAGTTCGAAGTGATGACCGCACTGCCAAAACAAATGATACCCAAATACAAAGTGACTCAAACCTAACTCAGAGTCAAAAGCAACGTTAACTGAAACGGTAACAACGTTACATTTGCTAAAAGATATCAACCTAATATTGTTTTTTGTTTTTGTTTTGTTTATGATGACGAGAAACGCTATTTGTTATTTATTTTCACCAACCGGCAAATCATGTATTTAGCGTGGCAGTCGACATATTTAATAATTACGAAGTCTTAGTGTGCATCAGACTGTCCAGCAAGATACGAGCGGTTCGCATTTCCTCTTCGCGGGCCCCTTAGAAACGGAATCGAAGCATCCCCCCCCCCCCCCCCCCCCCTTGGCCATCGGCCTTATTTGTACTTTTTTCTTTCATGGTCTATGAAATGAAACAATAATTGATTTACTGATTTATTTATTTATTTATATTCTTTCTGCGCCCGCGTTTATGTTTATCATTCACTCTTACACAAAGCTATAAAAAGCTAGTAACTGCAGAAGTTCTACCTTTCTTTTGACCGCTACTACATTTTACTATTCACTATTAACTACCTCAAACGCGCGATAGATAGTAAAAGGCAGTAAGACCACCTTTTTCTAACCGTTACTACCTTTTTACTAGCCATTTATTACCTCAAACGCGCGACCGGTAGTAACTGCCGCTGTTATGCGGGGAAGCGAGAACATGGCTGCTGGGGACGCTGTTTTATACTGTCACAAATAATTACCGTATGCACGGTTACTTCTTAAGTTCTTAGTAAGAGATACATTCCTTGGAATTATTAGCAACTGGTGCCATATGAGTGTGCGACCACCCGCTTGAACAAAGCTGAAAAACGAGCGTTCGCGCCCATGCATTCTTTAGTATACTGCATACAACTATACTCCGTTCATGCAGCTGATCAACAGTGCGTCAAAGCAACAGGCACACGAGACCGCAGGTTTGAGAGGCTGCGCTCACGCTTGAAAGGCCCGTTTCGAAAGGGAGCTTTCGTAGATCGGTTCCTTACCTCCGAATCTCCTGGCGGAGGTAGACGCCTACTGAGCATACGCGTGGCTAGCTTTGTCTGCAGAATTCCAGGGATCATATTCCGTCGCCGTAAGCTATTGGCGACGTGCGCGAACAGAAGTGTCGCTCTGGTCGGCCTGCTACGATTGGCCGAATGCTGACAATGACGTCAGCAAAGGATTTCCCATCGACGCAAATAAGAGGAATGTAAGAACTTTAATTTTGACGGTGTTGGCAGTGTTGCTTTGAGAGTGGAATGATTTCGAGCTTCCGCCATGCTCATTACAAACACCATCGAACTTGCCGTTCGCGAGGTAGTGACGTCAAGAGAGGACATCATAAGGGGGCGCCGCCAAAACATCTCGCGGCTAATAGGGGATGGCGGGTGTGGTTGCAGCTTTCGCTGCCCTGTCAGCTTAAAGGGGTCATGAAACGATTTTCCTACTTCTTCCTCCTTAGCTTTAATCCTCAACTCCAATGCGAATTGTGAAATCACGTGGTCGTGACATTCCTTCGGCACCGGTGCGATGACTCCCAGCTTCCACCGTGCTTTTTATGCACACCATAGAACTCGTCATTCCCCAGTGACGATAAGTTCCGTCGGGCACTCATTGGCCACGAACGCGAATCCAAATATTCGTCGACGGATTGATTGTTGACGAGCGCATACGTCCGAGTGACGCAGTTCTCGTGTCCAATGCGTGAGCTGGGCTCTGCTGACGTCAGTTTGGCGCCGGTGACGCGCTTTTGGAACCGCGGATGTATCATAGTGAAAAGGCGGAGAGCTTTCGAAGGCAAGAAGGTACAAAATAGTCCGCTATATTTTCAAATGTTCGTACCGAAAAGCTGGCTTTTGACTTTCTAGCCTCTTTCTTTTGGCCAACTAAACGATATGCGATTAGTAAAGTCCCAATTTAAAATCATTCATCCCAACCCAAAATTCGTTTCATGGGCCCTTTAAAGGTCAACGGAGTGCACCTATGTTCTTTCTCTTAAATACAATATTTTATTTTTACTATTTCTACCACATTGCGGGCGTATTGAAAATGTAAAGTGGTGTTGCAGAACACCCTAGAAAATCTCAAAATTGTTTCCATTGTTTTCTTAAAAAGTGTGCGACAAAAGTAACGTGAAAGTCATTTGTAACGTAACGAGTAAAGTAATCCGTTACTTTTGAGCGAAAGTAATTTGTAACGGCAATCCATTACATTTGGGGCTCGGTAATTTGTAATTGTAGTTCATTACATTTTTCGAATAACGGGAACAACTTTGCTTCTTTCAGATGGTCAGTATATATATATATATAAAAGACGCACGGGTTGCCATTGGGGGCAGCGATTGGGTTAGCGTGTCGTCGCGTGTGCATTTGCGTATGTGTAGTTTGTATTCTAACTCCTTGTCTGTGTTAAATGTATAATACGTGTGACGTGTTATACGTCACGCGTGACGTCAGTGCCGCGTGTTGGTGTATATCCGAGACCGTCGCCAATAGAGGCCGGGTCACGCATCCCCGTTTCCCGACGTTGCGTTATGTTACGAAAGCGTATACGTCTGCGCACGTCACATGTCACCGGGACATCGGTGCTCCGTATTAAGTTCAAGCAAGATAGTTTGGCACACGACACTCAAGACACGAATGTTTTGGTGACTTACACGTGGGGTTCCGTGTTTTCGGGGTTTATTTTTCTTCGAATTCAATCTTTTTTTTTTTTTTCCCGCAAATTCGGGATTTTTTTTAGTATCAATTGCTTGTGTCGGGCGAAAAAAAACAAACAAAAAACAACAACAGATAAGATGTGTGGTTCTGAAGGTAATGGAAGCCTCGCGGACAGTTCATTGGGAGCATACGTTCCGGGTCAACACAAAATAAAGTTGTAGACAAAACATTTGCTTCCCGCGAAGCTTGTGTATTTCTTATTCAAGGGGTTCCAATTCGGGGTTTGTCGGTGTTCCCCGAATTTGATGAAATCGCCTCGGGGGGCCAATTTTAGGGGTTTCTCGGTACTCACCCAAAAAGTGGAACCTTACAGTTATATGTAACGTAAGAAAATGCGAGAAAATTGTACTGTGTGGCTATGCCATGCCCTAACGCTCGAGCCGAGCAAGCAGGCTCTTGACGGCTGCCCTTCTATAGCTCGCGAGGAGGGTCGCCCGAAGCCCAAAGGACAAACTTCCGGCCACATCGACGGCGTATCGGGCCGGTCTCGACGCCCCGCGGACGACGCAAAGAAACACTGTTTGCCCAAGCTGGAAAAGTCCGCCTCATTAGGGCTGTCCAGTGAAGCTCGCCACTCGAGTGCGAGTGGCCGGCCTCTCGAGCCGCGCTTCTGGGGCGCTGACGTAATTGATCCCCTTCGGCAGCCAAACGAGTGCACTTTGGGAAAGTTTCCGATGTACCACTTTGACGGCCCGATTAGCCGCCTACGCGTCGCCTTCTCGGCGGAACGGCGCCGATTCCTTGGCGACCAGATGGACTCGCGTAATGGGGAGCAGCGCGCTGAGAGTCCCCCGCGCCCCCTCCGATGGAGTGCTCACAGAAGGAAGCGGTCCGAGGGTCGTCAGGCTTAATTAGATCGCTTTAGTGGGGGCCTTCGCGGAGAAATTGGGCGGACGCGCAAGAGTCCGATACGGGCAGCCAGGCTATCACCCGCGCGTCCGCTGCCCTCTGCCATGGCAACTCTCTTTGTTCGCTTCGTCGAGCTCTCTGATCTTCCCCGCCAAACAGCACGACTTGTTTCGGTTTTCTTTTAAAGAAGATGCTTCAAAGGAGACGTTGGTGTGGGCTTCGTGACACGTGGACGCGACCTTTAACGCTGGTGGGGCAAACGACGTTTGAGCCATGGTCGCGTGTGTATGCATTCGAACGTCCGTGGAGACGGAACCGACGAACAAACACGCGATGGTGACACGTGCCTGGAAGAGCGAACCAAGGCGCCGAGAAACTGAGGGAGAGGAGGAGACGAGAGGGGCGTCAGAACGCCGAGCTCTGGTTCGAATGATTTGCGGGTAGACCTATAAACATAGCTGCCTTTGTCTCCACAGCCATAGCCTCCTATGCTGACAAAGCCTGGAAGATCGCCATCAGAAGCGGCCGCCGAAATGGAAGTGGTGGAGCGGCAGACAGAGGATGAGAGGAGAGCCACGTGTCTGGCGCCCCGCTGCGGCGAGACGCCTAAACACACTCCTGAGCGAACAAGTGTGTTTCGGGTCCTCGCCGCTGTAAAAGCTTTGATGCTCTGTGCTACCAGATGTCGAGCTCCAAATCTGCGACCGGGCACTATGGCTCCTTCGTCGAACTGCCAGGCTTTGTGAGTAGAGGAGGCTATGCCACAGCACTCGTCGAACTCGTCGGAACGCGGAACGCCGGCGTCCGGCGTTTGGTTCTCGCAGTCGAATGCGTTCGACGATTGCATGCAGTCGAGTCGAGGCAGCAATAGCTTTATGTCTACTATAGAGCCACTACATGAGCTACGCTTCAGTATCGGCCGTGGAGGTAAATAAGAGGAGGCGACATATCGACTCAAACCAGCCAAACAAAACAAATTCCAATTGAAGCCGGAAGTATAGAGGTCGCGGTCTGTGGAAACGCTTCCAAGGGTGCCTAAGTCCGTCCAATAGCGTCTTTTGGTTTTGGTCATCGTTGGGGGTGTGTCCCTCCATACCGGAAGTCTCCCCCGGCTTCACCTCTGGTGGCGTCATGTTGCCTCCAGAAGCTTCCTACCTCCAGGGTATCGGCACTCCGCGTTCCCCGATCTGCTCGCGGGCACCGCCATCTTGGTGCTTAGAGCAGAGCAGGCGCCATCTGTCGATCGTCACAATTCAAAAGATGCGAATTCCTCAGCTTTAGACGCGGGAAGCGCAGGTGATATCGTTTTGATCCATCGCGAACTGTTCGAACATTTCTGGAGCACGGAAAACGTTTCCAGCCGTTTCAGATAAAGCTTCAGATAACTGGCGACCATAATTTTAAGCTCCAAGATGGCTGAAGTGACGGTACTCTGAGGCGTAGCTTACTTAGTGGCTCTCTACCCACTAAGCATTCCAATCAGATCTCGCCGTTCTGACGTCCCAGCGCGCTCTCATTTTCCCCCTCATCCTCCGTTTCGGCGACGTGAGCGAGCGAAAGCGTCGCTGCCATCGGCCTTACACGATTGGCCGAATGCGGACTTTGACGCCAGCAAAGGATTTCTCATCGACGGAAATAAGAGTAATGCAAGAACTTCAATTCTTACGGTGTTGGGATGGTTGGCTTCAGAGCGCAGTGATTTCAAGCTTCCACCATGCTGATCACAAACACCGTCGAACTTGTTGTTCGCAAGGTGATGACGTCACGAGAGGGAACCATAGGAGGGCGCCACCAAAACAACTCGCCACTAATACCCAAGTATGTACCCAAGCACCAAGGAGAATGCTGCGAGTGTAGTTGCACGCGCTGCAGGTGCCGGTGTCTGCAGCAGTAAAGGCTCATTCATACTGCCCCATTTTCTTACGTTAAGTTAGTTACGAAATATTACGTTGAAGTCACCGGGACCTCTGTGCTCCATATTAAGCGAGGCTACCACTTAAAGAAGAAAGCATGACACGCGAAATTCGAGACACGAATGTTTCGGTGACTTATACGCAACGTAACTTAACGTAAAAAATGGGGCAGTGTGAATGAGCCTTAACTGTTCTAAAACAAAAGCCTAAAACAAATGTCCTCTTGCACGCGGTTTCGTCAACGCCTTAATGCCCAGCATTCTGCTTGATGCTTGGGTAATTTAGCAATGGCCCGAGAAATTGAGGGAGAGGAGGAGACGAGAGGGGACGTCAGAACGCCGAGCTCTGGTTGGAAGGATTAGGGGGTATAGACCTAAAGCTGCCTTTGCCCCCACTGCACTCGTCGAAGGCGTTAGAATGCGAAACGCCGGCGTCCGGCGTTTTGCCTCTCGCATTCGAACGCGCTCGATGACGAGTGCAGTGGAGACGAAGGCAGCTAGCTTTAGGTCTACCCCCTAATCCTTCCAACCAGAGCTCGGCGTTCTGACGTCCCCTCTCGTCTCCTCCTCTCCCTCAATTTCTCGACGCATAGGTCTATTGGCGATGGCGAATTTACTGGTCAATCGTGAGGAGCGGTCACGATTCATCGTGTACTAAATGTTTCGCGCTCACGGAGCATGCTAAAGCTTGTTAACACAGAGGTTCGGGCGAGTTGGTTGCTCATGATGTACAGGGGGAACAGCGCACCCGCCACCCACCACTTTGACGTTTCGTTAGTTAGAGTAAAATAGTGAGGCCAAGAAAATATGTCAGAAGCTCGACTTAAAGAAGCTTTGCTCCACCATCGACCGAAGCAAAAATTTGAGTCTACAAATTATGTTCAGTGCGAAAACACACAAAACTGACTGTCCCTTAAGAGTAATAGTGTCGGAAAGGGGGACCTGGCAGAAGACTGTCGCCTTATTTTTACAAAAGAAGCTCAACTGGCTAACAGTTGACGTCCCTTTCTTGTTAAACAACTCAGATGAAGTCATTAGGTTCTTAAATGAACACAACAACAATGACCTAAAGGCCTTCTCCATTGACATCAAGGACTTGTATTATGCTATACCCCAAGAAAGACTTTTAATGTGCATTGAAACCTGCATTGACTCTTTCGGCATTATAGCCTTCCAAAATGCTTCAGAAATGTCCCAAAGCGGTTTTCTTGAATTGCTTACAGTCTACCTGAAATCTACTTTCACCACGTGGGATGGACACATCTGCCGACAAACGAAAGGCGTATGCATTGGATCCTGCATTGCGCCTCGTCTTAGTGACCTATACCTAGCACATCAGGACAAAATCCTACAAAGGCGTTTTGACACTTCAAAAGTTGTGAAAGTGTTCCGCCACGTAGATGATTTTTTGATTTTCTTGGCCCCTGATGGTAATGACATTTCAAGTACTGTGTCCAATGTCCTCTCGATATTTAAAAACTCTTTGGAACCTTTGGACATCACCCATGAACTTCCGGTTGAAGAGTCCCTAAGGTTCTTAGACCTCAGACTGTTTTTTCTTTCTCATCATACTTGTTGGTCATACTCATACGCTCCGAGGGGGAAAAAGCCACTCCTCCATTATCAATCGGCCCACTCCAAATTAGTTAAGAGGGGTGTAGTCAACGTATACGCCTTACAAATGCCCTCAAAAAGTCATGCCCGCATACTGTAAAAACCAGCTTTGATGCGCAGATAGCTAGGCTACTATCAGGGGGGTAACCTATTCACGTATTAATATCTGTCACAGAAAAACTCCTTCAAAAGATCTAAAATCCCGATTTAAACCAAATGTAAGAGAAGGGAGAGAAACCAAAGGCCAGCGGTTGTGCCTTATATTCACCATATTTCTCATGGTCTCAAAAAGATAGGCAACCGCGTAAACGTTAACGCAGTATTTTCTGCTCCGTGCAAGCTCTCTAGTTTATGTAAAAAAGTCAATTCATCCTCCGAAAGAAACTTAGGTTGTACCAAAAAGCACCACTTCCGTTTTGTTCCATGCTCTGAAGGGGTGGTTTATGCAATCCCCCTCTCATGCGGAAAACAGTATGTCGGGCAGACCGGGAGGTGTCTCCATGACCGGTTACCCACGACTTTGATTATCTTTGGTGGTTCTGTCTAAACCATAGAAAACGGGACGTGACTACAGAGAAGAGAGTGAGTGCGACTCAAGCCGGCCATCACTCTAAAAAAAGCCCGTTCGTCTACTTTCCCGTGCAACAGTCGGACAGCCAATCACCGCAACTTACGGAGACAGCTCAGCGAATGACGATGACGAAACATATGTTTAGACTAAAAAACGCAGTCTGAGTTGTGACATTAAGCAATGCAAGCGTGACGTTTTGCATGGCATTGATGGCATATTGTTTGTTGGCCTGCAATCAATAAAAATGACCTGTTCTAGATGTCAAGACGTCCTACTAGTAAACTCGCGACAATAGAAATAAACGGCCACTATTTTTTCTAGGGGGGGGGGGGGGGAGAGGGAGGAGGGTAGGGGGGGCAGGGGGTCCCCACTACCTCCATAAAATTTAACCAGTGCAAATAGTTAATTGCGTACAGATTCCGAACGTTACTATACTCGCGGTCAACTTTCTGTGGCAATGCAATCAATACTAGGGGAGAGGGTGCACCACCTGCCGTACACGCGCTTTCCTCCTTTCTTCGGATTGCCACAGAAAGCTGACCGCAAGTTAATATATTTTTGTTGGGCGCGTTGTGCAGTATATTTTGACAAAATACGTCAAATCTTTGGATGTAGGAGACGTAATACAAGAATTATTGTTCGAAAACGCCGTCCGGCGGCGCCCCCTGGTGTCTGCTCCAATGCGCAGAAGGAGGGATGCGTCACGGTACACAATTTTTTAGGATGCCTATCAGGCATGTAGCCAGGATTTTGTTTAGGGGGGGGGGGGGCGCCCATGACAAAATGCTGCATGAGGGGGAGGGGGGAGAGGAGGTCCCAGCAAAATGGAAGATTTCGGGGGGCGGGGGGGGGGGGGCCCAGGTCCCAGCGCCCCCCCCCCCCCCCCCTGGCTACGTGCCTGATGCCTATAGAGCCCGTGAATTGAGTTATTACCATAAATATACGTTCTCAGAATCCACCTGAGTGCCCCCTTAAAATCTCTTACGACGGAAGAACAAAATGTCGCCACATATCGGGTAGCCGTGGAACACTTGGCAGTCCCACCTATTTCCTTCTTTTTCTTTTTTTTTTTCGCGAATCATTTCTTTTTTTAGTTTGGGGGGGGGGGGGTGAAAAACTTGTGACAACGTTATAAACGACCATTTGTCGTGGGTAGTACGTACATTCGATCTCGCAAATACAGTAAAACCTTCGCTCTAGTGAAATGCAGTTTTAGGATCACCGCATAGATGGCGCCAGCGTTCTCGTCGTAAGAGATTTTATGAGGTTTTAAGGCAGACGGTCCTAAGATGTCGCAAGTATGTGAACAGGCCTTAATATTTATGTCAGTCGTTCATGAACCTATCTCTCTTTCTCTCTCCCTCCCCCCCTCTCTCAAACAACTTAGTCAAGATCTTTTTTTGTATTAATTTTATTTTACCGTGTGAATCCGCAATGATATCCAGAATGCAGTGCGGTGAAGTTTCCATCGTCTCACCCCGAATTTTCTTTTCTCTCCGTCTCTTTCTGTTTGTCTTTCGACAGATTCACCGATTTCGTATGCTCGCGTTCGGATACACGTACACACGCCTGCCCCATAATACATGCATGCACTCGCTCATAAATGTGGTGAAGACATCCACCCCCTTCTGGTCTACTTGCCCGGGAGGCGTGAAGACGGCGCTTTTGGCCGTATTCTGCGGAACGTATACCCCGACCTCCTCTTGTTCTACAATCTTTGAAGGGCTCGACCACATTACGTCTACAGTCGATGTAGACCATTAAAAACCGGGGCTCAGCGCAGCCTCACACAAATAATCGGGCGCTTCTTTCGTGGTACACCCAACACTCACTTCCAAGTTCTAAGTTATACGTGATCATGATGTAATCGACCACTACCGAGCTCCCATCAACTCTCTCTGACGACACGAACATTTTTAGACACCGGAGAGTTTGAAAACTATCGTTCGTATTACCAGAAGCACCGCCATATCTAAAATTTTGTTGTAGATCAGTCGGATAACCGGAGTCTGGGAGTGGTTTCTGTGGCCTTTGACATAGCTCCAGCCTCCAGGACTGTCGTCATGGCTGGAAAAAGGAAGGAGGTTAATACGATAGAAGTAGAGGTGTGCGAATGCCGGTTGGGATTGAATAGCCCATTGTCATCCGTAGCTTTGACATTGCTAGAAAACTGGTTGTTGTGGCTTTCCCTTCCACTGTGAAGGCTACGAATGACGCAGTACTATCCGATTCAAACCGGCATTCGCACACCCCTAGACCCCTTTCATGACAAACGCCACCAGGCGGTGCTCCAGTCTTTGACGTCCCCGATGACTTCCGGTTCATAAAAAGAATGAACAAAGCCCACCTTAACACCGTTGCTTGAAATGTTGATGAAACGTTTTAACCACCAATTCTCGAGGTGAACGCCAAAAAAGAACGAAGAAGCGCGAGGTCTGTTATTGTACAGCCGAAGGCCACCGTGAAATCCCCAACTTTGCTGTCTTTGTGGCATTTATGCTTTCTAGCACTGGTGACACAAGCGAGCTCGACAGGCTTGCAAAGACGGAACGACCGGAAGTCACTTGGGACGCAAGCGGTAGTTAATGTTTGTAAAGAGTAATAGGGTAAATATCTTACAGCTCTCAAGGAAAAAAAAAAAAACATTAAAGACACACAAGCACTTCTTATGAGTTGTGAATGCGAAAGCATGAATGTCGAATCGAACGCCGCTGGGTGCTCCTTCGAGTTTTGCGGTGCGAGTACTGAGGCGCCGCCATGTTCGTCGGCGCCAAGAAAAGCACCCTCCTTCGGCCCTCGGGGCGTTTGGTGGCGAGCGCTCGCCTTCCATTGGCGCGGGGCCGCAGCGCCATGGGGTGGCGTTCCCCGAAACTAGAGTGCGTGGAGGAGTTTATTTTCCGTTTCGCTGCTTCAAACTACAGGCTTCGCTCCATCGGACAGGGGTGTTTTGGCGCGGCTTCAAAAGCTGATAACGGAGGTTCGCTCCATGATGCAGTTAATGCTTTCGCATTAATAGTAGACACGTGACACGACAGGCGTTAAAACAAGGAACGGTCCTGACTGGCGCGATAGAGCCACGCTCCTTTTTATTAACGTGATAGCATTAAGGAGCTCGTGTCGCAGAAAATCGGTGTCGTGGCAGAAAAGCCGGCGTCGGTGGCGTGACGCGAAAATCCTGATTGGTCCATAGGGTCATGACGTCACAGCCGCATGACCTCGCGCGGGAATTTCAAACAACCCACAACGCTCACGTGCAACGTGACGTCACGCGTGGAATGAAAGTGATTAAAAAACATGAGATATAATGCGAATTAGAGGTCGCCATATGTCTCAGATGATTTCACTTTATAACGTAATTTATATGCCTTAAAGAAAAATTTCAAGAACTTTAGGCGCTATTCAAACCCACGACCCTTCGGTTGCGAGCCAGTCACGCTACTGACTAGGCCACGCAAGGCCAACACCGCCTAGAAGACAAGGCCGTAATGCTGACATTTTTGCGTCACCAGCGTAGGACAACGCTGGGTACAGACTGAAAACGAGTAAAGTTTGAGCCGAACGTTGACGCAATCGTCGTGTCCAATCTGTGCCCAGCGTTGGCCTTCTCTGATGGCACCATCTCATTCAGCACTACGGCTTTGTTATCTAGGTTTGTTGGCAAGGCACGCTTGCATGGCTTGGGAACAAGCGGGACTTTAAATGTTTACATGTTTCGGATAGTATCGACGCATATACGCAGGAATAAATATAAATGACAAACATAAGCGTATCGAATGGCGCTTATAAGTAGATGCTTTCGCGCTCATTATGGTCCTATACACATGGGGGAAGAAGAGAGGCGGAAGTATAAAAATAAACGTGAAAATGAAACAATCAGAGACTTTTCCACTCTTACTTTCTTTGTTGGGTGAACTTCTTATTGATCTTTTATTTGGTCGAGGTGCCTTTTCCTCAATACAAAAACAAAAATATACGGGATACGTTAACTGAAGGAGAGAGCCCAAAAAGAAGAGAAGAAAAATGTCTCTAAACGAAAAATATCAAGCGCCTCCTGTCCTTCGTCGTCTTGGGAGACATCCTCGCGTCCAAACGGAACGCAACAGAGTGGTTTTCGGGGGGCGACGAGAAGACCCGCTCGCAGACTATCTCCCTGCTCGCGTACCTCGTGGCATCGAGACCAAGAGAGCGTCCCTGCAAAGCTCGGGTGGAGGAGGAGGAGGGAGCTGTCCGGGGGGCCAATATGTCATGCGAGGAGGCACCCCTGAGACAAAAGATTTCCGGGGCGTCGGTATCTTGTGGCGACGGTCGCCATCACCGAGCTGCGCCGTCGTGTCGGGGCTCTGTCGCGGTGTCCACGCCAAAAGACCGTTCAGAGGAGGCCTTCGAGAAGCATGCCCGCGGCCACGGCGACTCCGTGATAACGAAAACGACACGAGCGGGGCAGACAGACACGGTTGTTGATGTTTTCCCTCCAAGTTTGTCATGAGCAAGCTGGCACGGTTCTTGGGAGGTGCAGTGTACACTGACGTAATTTCTCATAAAAGTTTGTTGTTACGAGCTGTCTGGAGCGCGCTGAAGGCGAGCATTTTATGGATTCACATGACACCCTTAAATGCGTAGTGCATAGAACCACCCGGAGAACGAGATTTATGGTCTTCGGTATATATCGCGAAACACACCGATAGATGTACGCCAATTTATTAATTCGGCGGATCGGCGGGAAAGGATAAGTACCCAAAATCATATAGATTCTTCGGCATATAAATGTTTTGTATTATTTGGTTTCTGTGTTTGGGTAATATAGAGCTGACACGCTCGTAGACAGCAGTTCAAGACAATGCTTCCTTTTCGAGAATATGCTGACCTGAGAGGGGACCAAGCAAAGAGACAAGAAAGAAGACGACGAAAAAAAAAGAAAGAAAGATAGTATTAATTTTTTGGGAGAAAGGGGAAAATAATCGATTGTTCTGTTTGTATACCTCACTGTGTTTCTCTAGATAGTTTTTTTTTCCAAGCTCTTTTTGCTAAAGCTAAGGCCGACAAACGCCGAATTATTTGGTTGAATCCTGGGAAAGCTAAAGGCCTAAAATCCGAAACGCTAGTACAGAAATTTCACGGCAACGTTTGATACGCATTATTATTGCGTGGCTCAACCATTCGGTCATTTATGCATGATTGGGCGTTCTCAGTGTCGATCATCGTAATTGCAGGTTCTGGATATTTATGCCTCTTTGACTCAGAGGAAGTCTCCATTTCATCTAATGCCTTAACTGAATTGCATTGTGAGTGCATTATTTCGCAACAGTACATATTAAAAATAGAGGTGTGCGAATACCGGTCCAAATCGAATAGCGCAGTGTCATCCCTATCTTCAACACTATTAAGAAAACCGGTTGTTGTGACTTTCCCTTCCACTGGACAGTTATGAATGACGCAGTGCTATTCGATTCCAACAGGTATTCGCACACCCCTAATTTAAAGCTCTACTATCCAGCCTTCCTCTTCATACACATGCTATAACTGGTGCGTGACTCTTGATTTGTCATTGCTAATTGCTTACGAAACAATTCAGTATTTATTTTATGCTGATAAGTTCCACCTATAGCCTTCTGTAATAAATGACATTGTATCATTTACTGTTAAAATAAAAGAAATTCCATTAGCCATACGGGGCAATGAACCCGTGCGCTCGCGCACATTGAGCGCTGACCACAGCTGTGCTCGCACGGTCTTCACTTGTTCGGAAATGCCAGAAAAAGTTGTCCCCGAGTATAATGTCCAAAGTCACGCGGAGAGCTTTGTGATCTTTAGTTTCCCACTTTGTTACGCGCGCAGCGAGATTCTTTTCTGGATGGAGAGAGGCACTCCACAAACCCACCAATTACTTTCTTTATTTCCTCTAGGAAACATAAGAAAACAACAAATATATATATTGGTGTGTGTGTGTGTGTGTGTGTGTGTGTGTGTGTGTGTGTGTGTGTGTGTGTGTGTGTGTGTGTGTGTGTGTGTGTGTGTGTGTGTGTGTGTGTGTGTGTGTGTGTGTGTGTGTGTGTGTGTGTGCATGTATGTATGTGTGCGAGCCCGCTGACCTTATGAAACATCTCGAGCGAAATTACTCTCCCTGTCGCAATAACGGACACCGCAGAGCGACCCGCTAGTTATATGCGCGGGGTCACAGCTCTGGCTCTATATCATCGAGGTCAAGCAAGACATCTGCAGAGACAGGGAGAGCGAGAAAAATACAAACCGAGGGACATTTTTTATATATTGTTTTTTTTTTTTATTTTTCAGGTTTGCGTTTGCGGCACGAAACCTAGCAGAGGCGCTTATAGGAAGCCTCGTCCAAACCGGAGCTGTCCACCCCCGGTGTGAAACTGCTGGGACAAATAGCCCGGTCGAAGTGGAACCAGGGACCGCGTGTGTCCTCGCAGCTGTTTCTTCCTTTAATGGCAGTCCGACCCACGTCGCCGTTTCCCGTTTTGAGCTGCGCTCCGTGTCTCCTGGGAGCAAGTTCTGCGATGACCGCTGACCGTCGCACAAATGGTCCGTTTTGCTTTATTGGGCCGCTTTGTCCCGCCTTCTTGGATTTTGGAAATGTGCCCGCCGTGGACGGGATCGCTCCTCAAATTCGGTACTATATAAAGAATAAAACTTGTTGAGCTAAAAAAAACAAAAAAACACTGTTTTAGTCACGGCGGTTTCTAGGCCGGTTTGACAAATTGAGAGCAAGAATGCTCACGTCCGCAGAAATGTTCCGTAATATGAAGGGGCACGTCAGGTTGCTTCGATTGAGGGCCGGACGGTTAGTTAATATTAGCGGCACTAGTAGATATACTTTTCTTTTACATTTGGCATTCATTTTTTTTATTAAATGGTCTATACATAATGCGGCTCACGCCAAAAAAGAAAAAACAACAACAACAACAACGAGAGCACGCAGGAAAACGTGAGTAAGCTAATCTTTTTAGTTATATCAGCCGTGCTAGTCCTTTTCTTTAAATATGAGTAGTCTTGATTTATAAGTGGAGTAAAATATGAATGCTCGAGTCCATTCGAAACCGTGGAAGTGGGTGCTGGTCTACGCACTTGCACGGTTTCTCGGCAAACATTCAACACACACAGGAACATTTACACATCTACGAAGAAAACACAAATGTACGGACGGACCCCTTGTTAGAAACCTTTCTTACGCCAGAGTATATTCAACATATTTGGTGAGGCTCAAATCATATGTTTGTGAGCGAGCGGCGCCGCTGCACACTGCTCGGGTGGCCATCAAGTATAGGTTTTGTTATTATTGGGGTTGGGTGGATATTTATACAGCGTGTAGTTGGTCAGCCATTTCAAAGTTGCGACGAGTCTCTCGGTGTAGATGAACAATTTAGTCAGTGCAGTGCAACCGCTAGCCTCGGGTCTTTAACGCGCACCACGCAGTAGCGATACACGACCGCACGCAGGTACGGCGTGCGGTCGTGTATCCAGATGCTCATCCAGATCGAAACGGGCAGGGGTGTGGATTGAATAG